>CM062297.1:720090856-721321782 GCA_031216915.1 Pictodentalium vernedei | reverse complement strand
ACGGTTGTTCAAGACCCCGGGAAAAGAATCAATTTGGGACAAAATCCCAGAAAATAAGAGTCAAGATGTTTTTGCTGTTTTTGATATTCAGTGTCGAACCAAATGACATCAAAACTGATTCATTGACATAGGCGCCAGGGACTTAGAAATAGTTGAGAAAGAGTGAGAGAAAGGAACTGGACCAATATTGTCTTCACCAGTATATTTTCACACCATAATGCCATGACCAGAGAATGGGGAAGAGGTGGAGGAGACCCCACAATTCAAATTCAGACGGTTCGATCCTGACCAGCGGTAACCACATTGTGTACTTTGGAAAGACACTTAATACCATTTGTCCACTTAGGGGCATGGTCGCGATGTGTACTAAGCCTTACTGCATGTCGATGGTGCATTTGCCTTCAACCACTGCTAAATCTGCTTGTGCAGAGTTAGTACATTCTGGAGTCTGACAGTTTCTGCTCGGTAGTTCTCCCCGGGTCCTCCAACTGTCTCCACCTGTAAAACTGTCCGACATGATGTTACCCTGGCTGTTGAAACTGTCACTAAACCCCAATAAACAAAAACCTGAAACTTATATTTCTCTCGGGTTCCTGTCATAGCAATATTATTGGCAGATAGCAGGAAGTGGGCGCGCTGACTCTCTACTCTTAAGATGTGACCAAAGATTCGCTCGAATGATTAGTCTATTTCATAAGTATTGTATGGTCATAAGGCCTTTTAAAGTTGAGAAAAGGGCACATTTTTGCGTCATATTTAACAAACTTTCCTACCTGACTGAAACATTATTTCGGTCTAGCGGGGGAAAATGTATTAAACATGAAGTCTCTGACGTGCATTTTTTCAATGTGTGGGTGCTTGAGTGCCTAGGGTATTGTATTCTTACCATACCACTGAGGCACGGTGGACACTTATGTTGATGTAAGTCAGTGTGTGGGTGCCTTTCTCAAGACTGTGCCACCCCTTCCCACCTAGTTCGAAATGCTTTATATATGCCACTGCTCTGATTTTTAGAAATAAAACAAAAAAATGGCGGTCATACTAAACATCAATGCCGAGTTGAAGGAAGAAAGGGTGGAGATTAGGCGAAAAGGGTATGGGTGGTGTATTGTGAGTATACAAATAGATTTAAGCAGTATGTGCATGGTTCTGATGCCATATTTGAGAATTTTGGGCACTACAGTAAAGGCGTTTGCTGATTAATCTTCCTCTCAGTATTTAGTAGGTAGCTTGGTAATTAGTATTTACAGTGGCAGCCCCTCGGCAAGCAACCTCTGTAAGCAACAGTGTGAATTGTGAATCACTTGTGACTTGTGAATTAGTTCTCTTTGTGGCTGTCGGCAATTGCAATGAAAACCTGCTTCCCAAACTCGACACAAAATGTTATGTACCAGGCATTTGGCGGGGAATGCAGTCCACAATCTCCATAAGACACATAACAAAGAAACTGTAAATAACATTATCTTCATAGAGGTTACACCATAGAACGCAGGTGATATTGAATATACTTTGCCCGAGTGAACATGCCTGGGAGATTGTATGTTCAATATCACACGCTGATATAATAATAATACTAACACTTTGGTCAGCCGCTGATTTGTCGCGGTTCTCGTATGAGAAGGCCTTGGTTACCCCTGTTCTACCAACTGCCTCCCTACTCCCACGCTTCTTCTCTCCTCCCAACACTCAGAGACGAACTGCTTGATGACATCCCTTGCCCCATTCTTCCCAATCTCTCCGATTAGCATATTAACCCTCTCCTTTGAGTCGCCCCCTAACCCACATGTCCTTCATTCTCCAATCCCACTTCCCCATTATACCCCCAGTGAATCTTGTTCTTTTATACTGGTATTTTGGGCATTCTAGAAGAAAGTGTTCCAGGGTCTCCACCACGCCCAAATTACACATCTGGCACTCCTTTTCACTGTTTTTCTCAATTTTTACCCTCAGCTCCAGGGACCGCGACCTCAGCTTGAATAATAGTGACCCCCAAAGGTGCCACCAAGGTACTCTTCAAAACCAGGCGTCTCTTTATCACGCAGGCCACCCAAAGATCTCTTTGATTTGACCCCCTCTCGCCAATTACGGTTACAATCCTCCATGACACTTTCTTTCACGATCTTTTTACCCTGGTTTGTACAACGTCTAGGTCCGAGATCTCCAATGAGTAGTTCTCTACTAGCTCCCTCACTTGGACCATCCACCCCGTCTTGATATTTGAGGTGAAAGATCTCAGGAACATTACTTTACACCATCGGGTATCGGGGAGATTTACCAAATAATTAAGACAACCGAGTTTCAATAGGTCTACCCTGTCCTTGATCCTCATCCACCCAAGCTCACCCCTGATTGCTTCTAGCGCTGCGGCATTACTCGGCCCTGTTATTCACCGTCTTGCATCGTTCTGCAGGATTTCCAAGCTCTTAACAGCCGTCTGATTTAGGGGTACAACTTCCGTAACGTATGTTATACTTGGCAGACCCACCATTTCCCAAATGGTTTTCCCCACGAAAACCTTTTTGAAACTATTTCTCCCTATAAGTTTCATTTGGTTAAGGATTCGCTTCCCCTTCAGAATCAATTTATTTGTGTGGTTTCGGTAGATGCCTCTTCCTGTGATGTTTATATTTACCTCCAGGTACTCGTAGTCACTAGTCTCTCCTACACTATGAAGTTTGCTGCTACCTTCCGGAATGCAGAACTCCCCCACTCTCCACCTTCGAGTGGGGTCCACTTAGCGGCCCACAGGTATAACCTTGCTCTTGCTTTCATTAAGTTCGAGTCTCCATTTGCTCCCATATTTCCCAACAATTCCCAGCATCTTCGCTAGCCCCTCTTCGCTTTCTGACACTGATATGGTGTAAACGACTTGTCACAGAGTTGTTTTCTCAGACAAACAAAAGATGCACAATCAGCAAGAAAGGCTCAATATCAAGTCTCGATTAAATTAACTTAATTTGACATTTTTTTCTCATTCTTTTCAGTACATTCTTTTTTTGAGTCAGCAAAATCTTGCTATCGTTATACAGAAAATGCCATTTTTATTATACTTTTGGGGTTTATGTGTGAAACGTTGTATAATATCACTAGGCGAGGAAGGTCTGAATAGTGTGTGAATGGGTTTAGAGACTTTAATACAGATCACTGAAATGTTTTCACGGGTTTTTGTTTATGTCAGAGCTAACACTGTCCCAATTCGTTGCTTTTTTTTCTCGAAAGATATCCTTTATCGCCCAGGTGTTGCCGAACTTGGGGTGATAGTTGTTCTCATCAACTCTTCGAAATATGTCACTTCTTTTAAACAAAGCAATGATGTCATAACTATGTGACAAAATTCAGATACAGGGCTTTTCACGATTGGGCACCCTATTGCATGTGAATAAATTTCAACTGACCTATCGACGATTTCCAGAGACAGCAAATATTTGGCATTAACACTTTTACTTCAACGGAAATCCAAAGTGTTCAAACCAAGACAGGCACATACTGACATCCCCAAATTATGGACAAATAACAACTGCGAGACTATGATTATTATAAAATTTGAAAATGAATAGAGAATTTTGAAATTGCCAGATTTGACTGACAAACTTGAAGACATTGTTATAGACCAATATCATGACCGAGGGGCAGTTTTCGGCGATTTCTGGGTCTATATACATTTACTCGAATAAATCAATGGTTTTTCACATATATTGCTTCAAAGGACGAAATTTTGTCTGAACATATATTTAAACCTTTTAAACAACTCTTACTAACTTATTTTCCTTCATAAACAACGGTCACTGCTCAGACTACTTCGAAATACAACGGTCGTCAAACAGGGGGATCCACTTTCCACTTACCTGTTTATTCTTTGTGCTGATATTCTGAGTGCAGATCTAACAATAACATGCTAATTGATGGAATAAAGATAAATAACTCCGAATATATTGTGAATCAATGAGTGGACGATAGTACACTCTTTCTACAAGAAGCTTTGAATACGCTAGAAAATATCTCTAAAATGTAGGAATTTGTGTTATTTTTGATAAAACGCAAGTTGTTTGGATTGGGGCTCGACAGAGCTGTGGCGTAGAATTGAAAACTCAAACTTTGAAATGGCGCCTGTGCAACAACATCGCTTCTGTGTTGGATAATCTAAATTGATATGGTGGTGCAGTAATTCCTGATCTAATTTGCTGGAAACATTGACAGATAAAGATGTACGGGGTCATGAAATGCTAGTCGAAGATGTTATTTCATGGACAGATTGAATATTTAGCCGCTTTAAAGTAAGCAATTGACAGTATTGAGAATTGTTTCCTATCTTCGTGGTGATTTATTTCTCTCTTCGTTGGTTTTCTGTGGACCTATAAGGGGTAATATGCATAGATCAGCTTTATAAGGGGAAGCGTGAAGGATCGAGTCCGCATAAAAACGTTGCAACGACTTCAAGCCGTGTTGAAAAATTACCTAAAGTTCGCGATACTCCAGATTGTGAGTGGGAGACAGACACTGAAACCGAAGTCATTTTGGGTGATTCCGGGCCTACATCAGTCATGGAAAGCATAAATACCAAAGATTTAGCTCAGAAGCTCAATGAGGATATGTTTAAGGGCATGAAACAATTAATTAATGAGGCTGTGGGGATGCGACAAAAGAGTTGAGAGCTGAAATTGACAGACTGAATGATGAGAAGTTACAGATACTGGAACGTAATAATAGTCTCGAGCAATATGTTGATGAATTGGAACAGTACACACGAAGGTATTCATTGCGAATCAGTGGTATCACGGAGACAGATTCTGAAGATACCGATGAGTTAGTACTAGACCTAGCTAAGAAGATTGATGTGAGCCCAAGTCCAACAGATAGACAAGTCACATAGGGTAGGCTCTAGAAGGAGTGGTAGTGGTAGCCCGAGGCAAATTATTGTTAGGTTCACCAATTATAGTGCTCGTCGAAAGCTGTATCAAGCAAAAAAAAATTCTTAAGACCCGGGACTCAATAGATGTTATATCAGTGACGATCTCACTAAAATGAAATACAATTTGTTCAGGGAGGCCCTAATGTTTCGTAGACAGAACAGAATCCAGACCTGCTGGACAGTAGATGGAAAGATCTTCATTAAAGGTGTGGATAACCGGATTTCTGTTGTGAGGACACATAATGAGCTGACAAGCTTCCTTCATTTCCACCTATCCCTTTCTGACAACCCCCCCTCCCCTTGAATGTCATGACATACCTTTTCTTATCCTTTCTTCTGCCACCGCTATGTTTTAGATAACAACTGCAGCAGAAAATTTACCACAGTATATATCATAACACTTTCACTACACAATTTAAGTTAATTTCTATTCAATTTAATTTAATTTAATTCAATCAGGCATACTTGAGAAGGCACCCACACCCACATACATGTACATGTATATGGGTGCTTGTGTGTAAAAATGCATATGTGTGTGTGTATGTATACACGGTGGAGCCCTGTAAATTTGAATATCCACTTTGCCGGTGAAAATTCTTCAAATTGACAGGAATATGATCACTTTCCTGTATTCTAGAGATAAACTCAGCATTTATTCTGTAATATCTTGAAGCTCTGTCAGACAAGGTATTGTAAGTTATCTCGGGCAACATCCAGGGCACATGGAGATTTAATACCAGGATGTCGGTTTTCAACCATGAGGCGCAAGCCGAATGGCTGAAAAGGAGACATCCAGGTATTAAATCTCCATGTACCCTGGATGTTGCCCGAGATAACGATTTTGTCCCGCCTCCTAACACAGAAATAATGCCGAGATGTAAAATATGATCCCACATTAAGACTCACGCAACGAAGTTTAAACCCCACACTGAGCCTCAGGTTTTGAACCAAACAGCGAAACAAACGTCACAGCAAAACTATAAATAGACCGAGTCTATTTCCGAATCGTTTATAAACCAGGTCACAAAGGAGAAGTTTTAATTTTTTGTTTTAAACAATTCAAATTCAGTATCAATGTCTTTCTCTGACAAATAATATCTAAAAAGCCGTGCGGCAGTATTATCTGATTTGACGGTGGATTTAGGCGTGAGTTCAATCCGTTTGCGAACGATGTCTCCATCGGAATGACAAGCGAAGCGAGAGATTGACATTTTGTATTCTGCTCAAGCGATATCGAAGATAAACAGATGAGTTGCTCCCCTTGATGTTCTCACCCCGCAAAGCGCAAAAGTATATTTGCGAACCCGATTCAATCTGTTCAGTTCTCATCGAATACGACAGCCAACAAGTGCTTCTACTCATAGGGATGCAACGATGTTTTTTTAATTTGTATTAGTATTCACTACAATACGACAATAAGTTGGATATAACTTAACAGTTCTAATAGGAGTTTCTGCAATCGATGTGACCCAGTCGGGGGTCAAAGGTTATTTTTATCACCTGGATGTTTCTAGAGTGACAAGCGGGGAACAACGGCGCGCGCTCTTATCACCCGCATGTTTGAAGATAGCTGATACCATGGCTATTTGTTTCGGTCACGTTGACCAATCAAAAGACGCGATGCATACTGATACAGGGACAAAATAGATTAAATGCCTGTATTTGGATGTACTGAGGCCAAATGGATCTATAAACAAGGAGAATTCAATGATTGTTGAGATAATGTCTTGACAAATTACAAGGGGTAACAAATGGGTCATTGTGTGATTTTAATTTTGCTTTAAAATTATTTTTCAAGGTCTCAGACAAATTATGTGCGAAGCATATTCTTGCCCTATTGACCCCATTGGAATTTATGTGCGGCTTGGTGTGGGGTGGGCCGGAGTCATATATTGTTCAAAGTTTTGTTAGAGTGAACCTGACACTTGTATATTTTAAATACTGTGTTTTTATGAATTAGAATGTGTGAGACATTGAGAATATGTATATAAAAGGTCATTGACACTGCCGCTCAACATGTCCTGGAAAAGAATGAACTAAATAGAAAGCTTCAGCAATGCCAAGTCATTTAATCAAGTTTCTACAGCGTAGAAACCCGAAAAAGATCAGATGAGGGATGCGACCTGTAGGGTGTACCAATGGAATTGTTGACAATTTATATGCAAAATTCAAGATGGCCGGTGGCGGCCATGTTTTTGAACGAAATTCAGAAAAATAGCTCCCATGTAGACATCACACCAAAACTACATATGAAATGTGAAACAAATTTGGGTGAGATACGTAGCCTGTGGGGTGTTCCAATGGAATTGCTGACAATTTATATGCCAAATTCAAGATGGAATATAAATGTGAATTCCATTAGTACATCCTGCAGGTCGCACTCCCACCTGATCTTGACAATAGCATTTGAAGTTTTGGTCCTAAAGTCAGATTTCAGATTCAGATTTTTATTTTGCGGTATAAATACACATGTTTTACAGAGTTCATTACAGAGTTATTGTTACATAACATAAATCAGATGTATACACCGCACGGAGGTGACATAGACAGATTGGCTGTCTACCTGTCACCCCTTGTAATAAGTATGTTATTCTCAACACTGCAAATCGACTAGGAACTAATATAATTAAATATTAAATTTGTAGCTCTACCTTGGACATCCATAAGTCAGTACTATTTTTAAAATCTTTTCTTTACACCCAGTGGCTCACTGTAAAAAGCAACGGGACGAGATACTCAGAGGTATTTCAAGCTCGGAGAAAGATGTGTATGACGGTTGACCATATGGAGGACGCAACAATTTAAGGAAAGTTTATTTAACCCTGGGAAAGATAATGATGGTGTTTATGCAAGGAGTATTACGCATTACAGTCGGGACAATATGGATTGTTACATTGGACATTAGCGGCATATGATGCTAAAAGTTTGAGTTTGAGTTTTGTTTTGAATTCATTACGGTTAGAGAGGTTATGAAATTCGTCGCTCAGATCATTCCATAACCTTGGGTACGCGAACATGGGTAACTTATCCAGCGATCTTGTCCGTGTTTTGTGTACCCGTATTTACCCCGTTTGCCTAGTGTTCATATATGATGGGTTGTGTAGCATGTTAAAGTAATTCTTCAGGGACTGGGGAAGTACATCTTGTTTCCAGTCAAACATGAAAAGGCAGGCCTGTAATATAAACACGTCATTCACTTTAAGAATCTTATCTTTTAAGAACAGAGGATCTGTGTGCGAATTATAATTTTTGTTATTTATGATTCGAAGTGAAATTTTCTGTATTGTAAGAAGTTTTCTGACTGCTTTTGAGGTGCCCCATATATGGATACCTTACACCCAATGACAGTGAACTAATGTATAATATAACGTTTTTAGAGCTTCGTGTGGTAATATCTTTTTTACTTTGTTTAGTGCGTAATTTGCCCATCTTATTTTAGAGCTGATTTTAGATATATGGGCTTGGTAAGATAAATTTTCGTCAATGTTTATTCCCAGAAATTTCAAGGTATCTTCCTCCTCATGGGTACCTACTCTATCGATTTTCTTATTGTTTATAAAAATTTCAGGCTTTTCGGTATTCCTATTATTAGGCGTTGGATATATCAACATATACTTTGTTTTATTCGTATTTAAGACTAACTGGTTGGCCGAACACCACTCAAACACTTTGTTGAGTTCATCATTAGTGTGTGTCGCCAGAAGCTCGACATTCGAGGACGATTCGAACATAGACGTATCATCAGCAAATGAAAGAAGATTTATTGATGTTGCGGTACTGATATCGTTAATGTATAACAGGAATAATATCGGACCAAGTATAGATCCTTGTGGAACGCCACACGTTATTTCGGCTAAATCAGATTTTTTGTCCCCATATTGGACGTATTGGTACCAATTAGATAAGTAGCTCCTAAACCATTTGCTACTTATTCCTCTAAATCCGTATTTCTCCAGTTTACACAACAGAATGTTGTGATTTATCGTGTCAAAGGCCTTAGAGAGATCTAGAAATACTGCTAAGGTATTATTTTTGGTATCTTTGTTGTTTTCTGATCCTATATGCTTAAGAAGTTGCATCACGGGATGTATGGCTGAGTGAAACTTTCTGAATCCGTATTGATGATGGTAAAGAATGTTGAATGAATCTAAGAATTTTGTTATTCTATTGGACATAAGTTTTTTCCAGTAGTTTAGAGAAGGCTGGTAAAATACTGATCGGCCTGTAATTGTTGAATTTATGTTCGTCGCCTGCTTTGAAAATGGGGATTACTTTACCTATCTTCATTTTGTTCGGAACTATGCCATAAGTAAACGAGTTGTTAATTATGTGGGTCAGAGGTTCTACGATCTTATCAATTGTATGTTTGAGGAGGTAAGTGGTCATACCTTCACAATCCTCACTATATTTAGATTTAATTGAGTTGGTAACATTTATTATTTCAAGCGGCGTTGGAGTCTGTTGTATAGGGTTAATTACCAGATGAATTATGGGAACCAGTGGCTTTGAAAAATCGGCTATTTTTTAAAATGTTATTTTTACACGGGTTTGTTACCAGGCATGTAACTAAAAATGAGACGGAAAGATGGAATTTTTTTTCACATTTTAGAAGCAGGGGGTTATATGCTCCACGGTTAGGTGAGTGGGGATAGTGGGAAAATTCTAATTCTGGGGCTACTGAGTGGCTAGGCTAACTGGTATCGGCATTTTTTCATACAATTTTGCAGGTTGAAGTCTTGCCTTTCACAATAAATTATTTCACCCATAGTGTTATATGTTTTAGAGGATTTGGGAAATGTAATACTTGTTATGGGTTAGATAACTAAGTATAGAATATTTGCATTTTAAGAGAGTGTATGGCATGCCATTTTAGGAAATGCCTGGAAAACTTGTGGAGCGGAACCTTATATACCAAATATCAAAAGATTCTGACTTGTGGATCTGAAGAAGAAGATTATTAAAAATTATTCCCCATATTGCACTAAGTTAAAGTTCGGGCCCCCATAGCAAGTTCGTTCGCATATTAACTGAGGGACTTGATTTGAACCAACTTGAATCTGACACCCGCAATATACCAAATATTAAACGATTTTGACTAGTGGTTCCCAAGAAGATGATTTTTAACTTAACTTGACAAAGTCAAGATAAGCTATTGCCAACACGCATGCGGAAGTCTGTTAGTCTGTAAGTCTGTGAGTCTGTGAGTCCGTGAATCTGTGAGTCTGTGGGTCTGTTCACATTTTCCTTTATCACAGGCTACACCCCGTAGTTCTTGTCTGATCGTCACGAAATTTCATATGCAGGTTTGGGGTCATGTCGAGATGAGAACGTCCCCTTTTGGTCGCGATCGGTCAACCGGTATGGCTGCGCAAGCCCAAAACCCGAACACCATTAGCACAGTCTACAGGTCGTATTTATGAAGGGATTTCATTGTAACTTGGTAGGATGTATCTGTATAATGCCTAGATGAGAACGTCCCCTTTTGGTCACGATCTGTCAACCCTGATGGGTGCTCAAGCCCGAAACTCCAAAATGTTTAGCAAAGTCTGCAGGTCATATTTAATATGGAGGAATTTCATTGTAACTTGGTAGGATGACTACGGATGATGTCCAGATGAGAACTTCCCCATTTGGTCGCGATCAGTCAACCGTGACGACTGCCCGAGCCCAAAACCCGAAAACTTTTTGCACAGTCTACAGGTCATATTTATGGAGGGATTTCATTGTAACTTGATAGGTTGACTTCATATAATGTCTAGATAAGAACGTCCCCTTTTGGTCACGATCTGTCAACCGTGATGGGTGCCAAGCCCGAAACTCCAAAATTTTTAGCAAAGTCTGCAGGTCATATTTAATATGGAGGGATTCCATTGTAACTTGGTGGGATGACTACGGATGATGTCCAGATGAGAACTTCCCCATTTGGTCGCGATCAGTCAACCGTGACGACTGCCCGAGCCCAAAACCCGAAAACATTTAGCACAGTCTACAGGTCATATTTATGGAGGGATTTCATTGTAACTTGGTAGGTTGACCTCAAATAATGTCTATATGAGAACGTCCCCTTTTGGACGTGATTGGGCACTTGTGATGGCTACAGGGGACCGAAGCCCGAAAACCTTTAGCACAGTCTACAGGTCATATCTATGAAGGGATTTCATTGTAACTTGGTAGGATGACTCCAAATAAAGTCTAGATGAGAACGTCCCCTTTTGGTCGTGATCATTCAGCCTTGATGACTGCCCGATCCCAAAAACCTTTAACATAGTCTATAGGTCGTATTTATGTACGGATTTCATTGTAACTTGTTAGGTTGACTCCATAATGCCTAGATGATGACATCCCCTTTTGGTCGTGATTGGTCAACGGTGATGGCTATAGGGGCCCGAAGCCCGAAAACCTTGAGCACAGTCTATAGGTTATATTTATGAAGGGATTTTATTGTAACTTCGTAGGATCACTCCAGATGATGCCCAGATGAGAATTCCCCTTTTGGTTGCGATCATTCAACCATGATGGCTGCCCGAGCCCGAAAACCTTTAGCACAGTCTGCAGGTCATATTTATGATGGGATTCTATTGCAACTTGGTAGTTTGACTTCATATAATGTCCAGATGAGAACGTCCCCTTTTGGACACGATTGGGCAACTGTGACGGCTGCAGGGGCTCGAAACCCGACAACCTTTAGCACAGTCTACAGGTCATATTTATGAAGGAATTTCATTGTAGCTTGGTAGGGTGACTCCAAATAATGTCTAGATGAGAACGTCTCCTTTTGGTCGCGATCATTCAACCTTTATGGCTGCCCTAGCCCAGAAACCTTTAGTATAGTCTATATGTCGCATTTATGGAAGAATTTCATTGTAACTTGTTAGGTTGACTCCATATAATGCCTAGATGATGACATCCCCTTTTGGTCGTGATTGATCAACTGTGACGGATACAGGTGCCAGAAGCCCGAAAACTTTTAGCACAATCTACAGGTCATATTTATGAAGGGATTCCATTGTAACTTCGTAGGATCACTCCAGATGATGCCCAGATGAGAATGTCCCCTTTTGGTTGCGACCATTCATCCATGGTGGCTGCCCGAGCCCAAAGCCCGAAAACCTTTAGCACAGTCTACAGGTCATATTGATGAAGGGATTGTATTGTAACCTGGTAGGTTGACTTCAAATAACGTCTAGATCAGAACGTCCCTTTTGGACACGATTGGGCAACTGTGACGGGACGGCTACAGGGGCCCGAAGCCTGAAAACCTTTTGCACAGTCTACAGCTCATATTTATGAAGGGATTTCATTGTAGCTTGGTAGGATGACTCCAAATAATGTCTAGATGAGAACGTCCCCTTTTGGTCGCGATCATTCAACCTTTATGGCTGCCCTAGCCCCAAAACCTTTAGCATAGTCTATATGTCGTATTTATGGTAGAATTTCGTTGTAACTTGTTAGGTTGACTCCACGTAATGCCTAGATGATGACATCCCCTTTTGGTCGTGATTGGTCAACTGTGACGGCTACAGGGGCCCGAAGCCCGAAAACCTTGAGCACAGTCTACAGGTTATATTTATGAAGGGATTTCATTGTAACTTCGTAGGATCACTCCAGATGATGCCCAGTTGAGAATGTCCCCTTTTGGTTGCGACCATTCAACCATGATGGCTGCCCGAGCCCAAAGCCCGAAAACCTTTAGCACAGTCTACAGATCATATTTATGAAGGGATTTCATTGTAACTTGGTAGGTTGACTTCATATAATGTCTAGATGAGAACGTCCCCTTTTAGACACTATTGGGCAACTGTGACGGCTTCAGGGGCCCGAAGCCCCCAAAACCTTTAGCACAGTCGACAGGTCATATTTATGAAGAGATTTCATTGTAGCTTGGTAGGGTGACTCCAAATAATGTCTAGATGAGAACATCCTCTTTTGGTCGCAATCATTCAACCTTGATGGCTGCTCGAGCACAAAACCCCAAAACCTTTAGCATAGTCTATAGGTCGTATTTATGTAAGGATTTCATTGCAACTTGTTAGGTTGTCTCCATATAATGCCTAGATGATGACATCCCCTTTTGGTCGTGATTGGTCAACGGTGACGGCTATAGGGGCCCGAAGCCCGAAAACCTTGAGCACAGTCTACAGGTCATATTTATGAAGGGATTTTATTGTAACTTCGTAGGATCACTCCAGATGATGCCCAGATGAGAATTCCCCTTTTGGTTGCGATCATTCAACCATGATGGCTGCCCGAGCCCGAAGCCCGAAAACCTTTAACAAAGTCTGCAGGTCATATTTATGATGGGATTCTATTGTAACTTGGTAATTTGACTTCATATAATGTCCAGATGAGAACGTCCTCTTTTGGGCACGATTGGGCAACTGCGACGGCTACAGGGGCTCGAAACCCGAAAACCTTTAGCACAGTCTACTAGTCATATTTTTGAAGGGATTTCATTGTAGCTTGGTAGGATGACTCCAAATAATGTCTAGATGAGAACATCCTCTTTTGGTCGCAATCATTCAGCCTTTATGGCTGCCCGAGCCCAAAAACCTTTAGCATAGTCTATAGGTCGTATTTATGTAAGGATTTCATTGTAACTTGTTAGGTTGATAATGCCCAAAATAACGACATCCCTTTTGGTCATGATTGGTCAACTGTGACGGCTTTAGGGGCCCGAAGCCCGAAAACCTTGAACACAGTCTACAGGTCATATTTATGAAGGGATTTCATTGCAACTTCGTAGAATCACTTCAGATGACGCCCAGATGACAACGTCCCTTTTTGGTTGCGATCATTCAACCATGATGGCTTCCCGAGCCCAAAACCCGAAAAACTTGAGTTGAGGTGAGTTTGTAGAAGAGTCAATGGAGTGGGTAGATAAAGGCATAATATTATCACCGGGGCGTGTACAGACCATGATAAACTTTCGAAACAAAAGGACACATTTACTGTTATTATATTGCATTCACAATCTACTATTCGCATTTTGTCCAATTTAATTTCAATTGTTTCAAACCTGGCATATTTCTTCAATCGTCGTGTGACAGAAGGCCTCTTTTATAGAAGTTGTTAACAGGTTGCCTCTATTCATTGTTTCCCTCCATGGTTTATTTAAACTATATTCACTAAGTTACTAACGCATCTCATTACGGCCCAGTGAAAGTTTACTTCAATCTTTGTATCAAGTAAACTTGTTATGACCTGACGCACATATTGTATTGTATGAAAAGCCTTGATTACAAGTAAGATGTCAGTTATAGTTTGGATTTCCAAACGTTACTCTGCTTCATTCTACTGGGACATCCCATGAGATATTACTGTAATATTGTTCGAATATTAAACAAGTCCAATTGTTAACAGCATCATACCCAACATACGCTTGTAGCTGCAAGCGCACGGATGCAACGCCCAGAATGGACACTAGGCCGAATGTTACAACTGTTGGCAATTCCGATCGTAGAAAATATTTCCTTATAATCCACGAGAGTCGGAAGCGAGAGCCAATAATATTATTAAGTTTGAGTGTTCGACTGGCAGTAGGGTAGTGAGTTGAGATGCCCGCGAACTTCGAACTGGAAGATGGCTAGGAATTTTGCATAACTACAAGTGTTCGGCTCCGTGTTTGCTTAGTGAAGTCGGCATATTTATGGTATTACTGAAACCGCAATTTGGTGGTTATTTTAGAAAAAAGAAAAAGAAACCCAAACAGTCGCTGGTTTGGGAGCAGCCCCAGCATATTATCCTTAACGGTTACGAAAAGGAAAAAATCCACCAATATGTGCTTTTGAAAGCTGGGAGTCATCCATCAGCCTATAAGGGAGAGAGGATGCTGAGCCTTTGCCATCTGGTCTGCCCTCAGAGGGAACAACCAAAAAACTAAACAAAAACAAAACAAAACAAAACAAAAAACAAAAACAAAACACACACACGCCTTATGTAGGCAACCGGGATAAAGTGTGCCTTGCCCAAGGACACAACGCGGGTTGTCCCGGACGGGGACCTCTAGCACTGAAGTCGAACAGTCTACCACGGAGCCACAGCGCTCCCTCCTGAAATCCCTTAAAAGGGTTGTTTATCTTTATTCAAATGTTTATATATATAAAATGTACACTCGTCCCAGCCAGGCATGCTTGTTTCAATCCTTGCCTGGTGTTTGGTGGTTTCCTGTGTATGTTAACAGAAGAGTAGGTTGTACCAATTCCTCCTACGCTTCGTCTACTATTTTTTCCATGCGTCTTCTTGATAAGGGTGTTGCAAGAAAATTTGAGAATCTTCTATTACGCATCTAAATGTAATTCTGACGCGTTGTACCCTCCTGCCACACCTTTTTCCGTACTCAGGAAATGGGAGGCTGGAATCCCTCGCTTCGTGGAACCTCAGGGAAATGGTAGAGTTATGCCGGCTTCCCCGGAAACAAGGCTTTGCCAATCGCGGGTAAGTGTCAGCCAAAAGGTGACGATAACAGATTTAAAGTGGAATGATTTATTCTTCAGAATTACGTTTACAAATAAAACAGTTACCATCCAAAGTAAATGAAGAGTTCCCGAGTGCGTGAATCTGTGACGCTCCGCCAACAGTTCAGCAAAGCAAATGAGATATCAATTTCTATAAACAACTGCACGACGCACACGATGAACTTTCTCCGCCGGCGTCTACACTGCCGAAGAATCTATTTATACGGCATGTGACGTCACAAATTCTCGCAGTCGGGAACCCTCAAAGAAATGAAGCATTTCCCGCGTCGCGCAAGGCGGAACTGTCTGATCGGAGTGCAGGCCAACAAATCGCTTATTACATTAGTATCCGCTATTGTATATTATGGCTGTTGTGTGATTGTTGCTATGGATGGGGTGAGGGGTGTGTTTCTTCGGAGCCCACTCCCCACACGCAGAGTTGCGAGGCAATCCTCACAGACTCAATCTTAAAGTTCTGAATGAGAAGCGATGCAATCCTCACTGCCTGACTTTAATTCTATTGAGTAATTTTAATTTACAGTGGCTTATTTTGTTTTTCCGTTAAGGGTTCGGTGTTCGTGCAGCTCTACCATTGATTCACTATCCTGAAGTCTGTGGGGGTTTTGTTAATAGGTCTTATTAAACGCTTTTCAATCGCGCTTCAGCAGAGTTTCGAGGCAGTCCTCACAGACTCAATCCTAAAGTTCTCAATGAGCAGCGAGGCAATCATCACTGACTTCACACAATTTAATTATATTGTATAATTTTTTATTTTCTGAAAACTTATTTTGTTTTTCTATTATGGGATCGGTTTTCGTTCAGCTCAACCATTAATTCACTATCTTGGAGTCGGTTGAGGGTTTTGTTCTGCAGGTCTTTTAATCGCGTATCAATAGTTTCTATTTTTGCTAGCTCGTGAAGTTCCTTTATCGGTGTCCATTTGGGTTTGCATAGGGCCACACGCAGGGCAAAGTTTCGAACCCTCTGTAGCTTCTAAATGTTGGTTTTGTTCAGGTCACTTGTTATTATAGCACCGTATTCTAATACCGGACGTATAAATGATTTGTAGAACTTGAGAAGCACATCTTTGTTTGTTCCCGAATTTTTACCTCTGATCATCTTCAGAAAATTGATACGTTTAGTAGCTCCAACCGTAATGGAGTTTACGTGACTGTTCAAACTGAGATTGCTATCTAGTACAAATCCCAAACAATTGCCTCTTTGTTTGCTTCTAATTTGTGATCGTATAACTGGAGATCGACACTGGGGACTGTTTTTTTTTCCTTTGCTTCTTGAAAAAGTAACTTTTTAATTTTGGCGACATTAAGTTTGAAGCGCCAGCTCTCAAGATCGCTAATGGTATCCTGTAGACGATTTTTAGTTATGTTTCTGGACTTGCTGGCCGTCCACATGCCTTTGTCGTCTGAGGACTGCGATAGTTCAATACAGTTTTCCCCAACTTTTTCTATGTCATTCACATATATTATGAAAAGAAGCGGGCTTAGAACCAACCCTTGTGGTGTTCCCGCTTCGAGTATTACTTCCTCTATCACCTCGTGGTTAACCCTCACACTGATTTTTTGGTCAGTTAGAAATGATGATATGATCCTGAGAATTTTAGTGGGTAATCCCATTTTCGCTAGTTTATACCTCATGCCATTGTGCCACGCTTTTTTCTACATCCAAGAAAAGCGCTGTTCCGATTTCGTTTTGACTAAATGCTGTTTTCATATAATCGGCGACCAGTCTGTATACGTGTTCGATTCCCTCTTTCTGACTCCTATACGCTCTTTGCGATTGGTTGAAAAAGTTGATTCGAGATGGCTGCGAAGTCTCGTAGTGAGAATCCGCTCACATATTTTCCAACACAGCTACGCAAGCTAACTGGGCGGCAGTTAGAAGGGTTGGTAAGGTTTTTGTCGGGTATAGGTATCATTACACCTGTGTCCACTTTCCAGCATTTTGTGAAGTACCCACGGGAGAGACAGCAGTTTAGGAGTTTGGTAAGTCTACAGTAGAAGATGTTGGGACACTGTTTCATTATTTTGTAAGAGACTTCGTCTTCTCCTGGGGACGAAGATGACTTGCTTTTCTTATTATACCCATGATCTCTTCTACGCTTATTGGTTCGGTTAATTCCTGGTCGTCCCCATCTTCATGCCTGTGGTCGAAGTTCGGTTCATTGAAAATTGAGTTGTTATCTTGGACAAATTTATTTACTTTTACCTTAAAATCGTTGTCATATCTGTTCCCTTCTTACAGACGATGCGCGTTCTTTAGAAGTTCGGCAAAAGCGCTGGCTTTTGCCTTGTCGTCCATGGCCATAGTTCCGTCGCTAATCTTCAGCGCATTATTATTTGCACTTTTGCTCTTTTGGCCAGTAAGAGTTTTAAATGTATCTCAGAACCGCTTAGGTTCTCTCAGCCCATTTAGGTTTTCTGGTCCTTTTTCCCATCTTACGCGATTGTCGTTAGCTATGACCTTTTTTACTTCTAACTGTGGGCGATTATACGCGGATTTAATTTATGTTCTTTTCATTTGATCATTCTCTGATTGGTAAACCTGGAAGGCTTTTCTTTTTAGTTTAATTATTTGAAGAGTTGTGGGGTTATTCTGTTTATCCGCGTCTTTACTGTTTGCTTGTGACAAATTCCATCTAGCTACGTTTGATAACCTCGTTAAGATGGGTGCAGGCTTTTTCTAGTTCATGAGCATTTAAGGGGTCATTTGCCTTTATTTTTACTTCGATGATTTTTCTGAATTAAGAGGTTCCAGTCAATTTTTGATAGGTTCCCGGAGGTCGTTTAAAAGGTTTAAATATATGTGCAGACCTATAATTTAGTGTGAGATAATCGTTGACTTAATCGAGTAAATGCAAAATATGTAGACCGAGCCATCGCCGAAAACTGCCCCGCGGTATTTAGTAGGTAGCTTTGTAATTAATAGGCTACCTCGGTCTGTGGATGAAGTGCGTAAGTGCTAATTGGGTATCACAAGTCACATCACTGTTATATTCGATAAAAATAAAACACCCATCAGCTTTTTTCAGGCTTTGGGTCGGTTGAACTTTTCAGTTCTGGCAGCACTGCAGGTTTTTTTTTTGTTTTGTTTGGGTTTTTTTTTTTTTTGTTTCCTGTTTTTCTATTATTGACTTTGTGCCGTTATTAGGCTTTTGTGGCGTACTGTGATAAGTATCTCTCGGCTGTGTCCGGTAACCCAAAGCAACTCCCATCAGCTTTTTTCAGGCTTTGGGTCGGTTGAACATTTCAGTTCTGGCAGCACTACAGGTTTTGTTTGTTTTGTTTGTTTGTTTTTTTTTTGTTTTTTTTTTTTGTTTCCTGTTTTGCCATTATTGACTTTGTGCCGTTATTAGGCTTTTGTGGCGTACTGTGATAAGTGTCTCTCGGTTGTGTCCGGTAACCCAAAGCTACAGCTTTTATTTAGTATATGTATATAAACAGTATATTTTTAGCCAGTTCGGCTCATGCAGTGTAAAGACTTTAATTTAGCCTTGTTTTTCACACTTTTTGTTATCGAGGTTTCCACTCTTTACCTGACTAGTTGTATTGCAATTGCCACCATTTTATGTACAGTCAAACGTCTGTCAGTGGAAGTTTGATTATTAGAAGTGTCGGAATCGTGGGTCAGTCACCTTTTAATTCGTCGGCTCCGTTGGTCAGCAGTGAGTGCTGAACACGCATCTTGTCTTACGGCAAGTTTGTCGTTTTTGTTTTTGTTTTTTTTTTGGGGGGTGGGGGGTGGGGGGAGGGGAATTGTTGGCGAGTGAAAGATCACCACTTCCGAAAATACTATTCTTGAAGTCATGATATTGGTCCATAACAGTTTTACTTAACAAAGAAGACAATTGCCGACAGCCACAAAGAAACTAAGTAACAAGTGACAATGCCATTAACAATTCACACTGTAGCTTACTGAAGTGCACTAATTACCAGGCTACCTTCTAAATCCCGATTTGAAGATTTTTCCTCAAACGCTATTATTTTAGCGCCCATAATTCTCAAATATGGCATTAAAACCGTGTACATACTGCTTAAGTCTATTTATATACTCATAGAGAACACATTGAGCTCTATAGGTAACACACACGCGTTATGTAGAGAAACCCCCAATTTCAAATAAAGCAGTACATTTGACAAAGTGAAAATTGTGCCTTCCGGTTTGCCATCGGGTGCGGCCATTTGTTCGTTCGATATTGAATTCTCGGATAGTTGAAAATAAAAATAGCAACAAAAACAAGAGAACGCACTGTGTGTTCACCGCGTCAATCTTTTGGAATAAATGACGTTATTATTTCTTTAACTTGAACACTGTCTTCCTAGAATTCAGCATTAAATTGATTTTTGTCACTTGAAAATTTTAAAAATCCTACTTTTGACAGCGAATCTTTTCTTTTTTGGTTTACTGCCAGTAATACAGTATCAAAAGTTGACAAAACAAGCGGCGGTAGCAAGAATCATTTTCTTTCAATTTTACGATACATTAGAGTCCTTTGCGACTGCGTTCTCTTCTAGGTCTAACCTAATTCATATTAGAGAACGCAGTGAGCTTTATAGGTAACGCACGTGCATATGTAGAGAGAGAAACACGCAATTTCCAATGAAACAGTATATCTAACAAACTGAAAATTGTGTCTTCCGGTTTGCCCATCAGGGGCGGCCATTTTTTCGTTCGATATTGAATTCTGGGATAGTTGAAAATAAAAATAGCAAATAAAAGCAAGAGATTGCACAGTGTGTTGGCCGCGTCAATTTTTCTGACTCAATGACGTTATTATTTCTTTTAACTTGAACACTGTCTTCCTAGAATTCAGTATTAAAATGATTTTTGTTACTTGAAAATTTTAAAATCGTACTTTTGACCACGAATCTTTTCTCTTTAGGTTTACTGCCAGTATCAAAAGTTGACAAAACTATCGACGGAGCAAGAATCAGTTTCTCTCAATTTTACGATACATAGAGATTATTACCATTATGTGGATGTACAAAATATGTATCCGAGTCGAGCTCCGGGTTCTAAGGGCAGATGACGATGAGTCAAAGACGAGTCGTGATCTACCCTTGTAACCCGGAGCGAGACTCGGATACATCTTTTGTACATCCACATAATGGTAATAATCATTTTATCTTACAATATATTGGGGATAAGTCAAAAATGTAGACGAATATATAACGAACTATTTAATCGTACGGATGAATAAAAAGAAAAAAAAATGGAACTCACTCGAAAGGAACGTGCTTGTATCCGATCCCCTGATACAAACATCTGTATCAGGGGGTCCGATACACGACAGTTGCGGAGTTAATGCATACAAAATGCATGTTGATTGCAAGATAAAATAAAGTCCTTCGCGACTGCGTTCTCTTGTAGGTCTAACCTAATTCATATTGCAATTCATTTCTTTTGAAAAGGTGTTGCCAAACAATTATTGACTGGAAGCGAACAGAATCAAGAAGCAATAAGTTCAATGATTTATTGAGGCGTTGAGGTCATCTCAACTGAACCGAATGTTGAAAGTATACATGAAATAATAATGTACACATAAGCTTATAGACAAGAATACTGAAAACATTGATCTTACAAAATAAAATCATCATAAGATGATAGAAGGCTCTATATGAAATGCACGGCTAAGGGGGCTCTGTAGATTAGAGGGCATGTATTCAAGGAAGTGAATTATTAATGATCTTAATGTAATGGGTAGAATATTTCATAGGTTCAAAATAACTTTCAGCATCTATGACTATGTCGTGATCAAATGTGAAATATCAAGCATTTGATCACAAATAGCCTGAAACTCATTTAGGAGACAAATGGGAATTGAAAATGTGGCTTATGACGATCGAAAAAAAGGGGTGGGGAGGGGGGGGGGGGGTCAGGGAAAATTTTTATTATCAAATGGCTCAAAGTGCGTCCACTCTCAATCAAGATGACCTCAAAATTGACCAGAAAATTTGAAACATGAGATGTGTTCGATTGCTCATTTGCCGGTCAAACCACACTCGATTCGATACACGAACCCACCGGTGAATCAGAGATCATCAGTCGGGTCATACATCGGAACAAGCGTGCTCTATCAGCCAGTCAATAGTTATGCAATTTGAGAATCAAGGAACTCAAATATAGACAATTATTGACTGGAAGCGAACAGAATCAAGAAGCAATAAGTTCAATGATTTATTGAGGCGTTGAGGTCATCTCAACTGAACCGAATGTTGAAAGTATACATGAAGTAATAATGTACACATAAGCTTATAGACAAGAATAATGAACACATTGATCTTACAAAATAAAATCATCATAAGATGATAGAAGGCACTATATGAAATGCACGGCTAAGGGGGCTCTGTAGATTAGAGGGCATGTATTCAAGGAAGTGAATTATTAATGATCTTAATGTAATGGGTAGAATATTTCATAGGTTCAAAATAACTTTCAGCATCTATGACTATGTCGTGATCAAATGTGAAATATCAAGCATTTGATCACAAATAGCCTGAAAATCATTTGGGAGACAAAATTTTCAGGGCTGCCAAGCCGAAGGCACCAAAATGAAAGATGAAGTATGAAACAAAGAACTCACGTTACCATCAAATATTCCCTTGAAATCTCTGGATGTTGGAGGCGTATTTATGCCTCCTATTCAAACAGTAGGCTCACAGTTGGAGACCAACTGTGTAAGCCTAAAAAGGAAATCTGAAAGTAAAGGAGAAAACAAAGTTACATACATTGGACAATAAGAAGGTGATTATTTAAGGTGATTAATGACTTGAATAAAGAAGGACCTTAAACGACGAGTGCCTTCAAGATTTAAATGCAACATATCATTTGGAGTGAAAAGCTCACTACTGGGTTTGCCTTTATGTAAAAAAGGTTGATACGACTTAAGAAACATAATATTCCTACTCAAAGATTTCTCAATTTTGTATTAATTTCAATGACCTTACCTCCTAGGCAATCAAAATCTACAGGGCGAGGCAAAATAGAAGAAAAAATAAATTGTGCATTTGAATGAGATTTGGCTAGTGTTAACAAATTATTATAAGCAGCTATGATTTGAGCCACTGTCTTTCTTTGAACGTCATTTGTCCCTATATGAAATATAACATGAGAATAAATTGACAGGTCTAGTTTTCCAGAGTTAATGAGATATGTTATTCCACCAATGTTATATCCTGGGAACGATTTCACTGCTGTGTCATAAATGTCGGAAACATACTTGCATATGGAATCTGAGACGATAGTGACTTGTCTATTTCTCTTTGCTGAAAAAACAAAAGAAAGAGAGATTCAGTCTGAACCACTGTTAGAAGTTAAGATTAAATCTCTCATTCTAGTTGCAATAAAAAATTTGTCTTTTAAAGTATAATGTAAAGATTTCTTGTAGGCATCACTAGCCCAATCTCCCATATATTGAATAAGTTCACCAGGTACATCAGCTTGAAATGCCCAGGAAGCCCCGTCACGCCTAAAACTATGAGAGGAGTACAAATATGGATTTCGACCAGTTAATCCAATCATACGTCTCAGAAAAGATTGTACCAAGGAATATGTAAGAGGTTTAACCTTGCCTGAAGTCTTTGACATAAAGACGGGATCAGAGGATTTACCAGGTACAAGAGTAATCATTCTTTTGTACGCCGTGACTGGACATAAAGGCGAATTTGGGATGGCTAAAACTGGAATTTTTAAAATTTTCTGTCCAAATTGAATAGTCTTAGACCATTTGATGACCACCAGAAGTAATTCATCCGAAACCAAAATATCATTTCTGAGTAACAGAAGATTTGAATCGAATAAAGTACCAGAGGTGGGCACCAAATTCGATTTTCTTATCATAAGAAAAAAGGCTAAAAGAAATAAGGTCCAAAAAGAAACATGGTCGCAATTATCCTGTTGAATGTGTGGGAAAATCTCTAAAAGAATTGAAGGGGTGATAGGCAATGCTTGTTTAACACGATGTTTTTTCAATCTATTCAAACCACGATAAATAAGTGCAAGTTCGAACGAATCAAAAACTGTTGTAGGAATGTTCGAAATCAAATGTAACATTTTAACCCCATAAATGTAATTCTTAATAGAAGAAGGTGAGGACAATGATCTACTTAAAAATTGTATGTAACATTTCAAATTTTCTAAGGAAGCTGGAAAAGCAATTAAATTGAAGTATGTACAGAATAAAAGATATGCTTTCCACTGTGTCCTAAAATTCCTATAAGTTCCAGAAGCAAAGGCATTGGATATGGTGAAGTGAACATCCTTCCTAAAGGAAATTAATTCCAATTCTGTAAAGAAAGAAAATATCACCAATGATGATCGAACTTGAATAAACTAAAAGGAACAAATTCTTCACATACATTTATATGTTCAAACAAGTCAAAAAATTTAACTGAATTATCAGAATTCTCATCCCACCTGGAGAGATAATCCGCTAGTCGGTTATCACAACCTTGAATGTGCTTAGCCTTAATTTCAAACTCAAATACAGCAGCAACAAAACAGATTTCTCTCAGGCATGTTTGCATAAATGAATTCCTTGTGGATCCCTTGTTGATGATGGAAACTGAAGAAAAATTGTCACAGTTTATCAAAACTCTTTGCCCTTTCAACTTGGGAGCCCACAATTTGAGAGATACAACAATGACTAAAAGCTCTAATTCATTTATGTGTAGACCCATCTCCTGGATAAATACTTGAAAAACTGAATGGAAAAAATGAGAACCATACACTCCACCACAGCCTTGAAGTGAAGCATCACAGGAAATAATTCCATCGGGAGAAGACCAAGCATCAAACATCATAATCGAAATACCATTGAACACTGGAAGAAATTCCTGCCACCAAAGTAAATCTAATTTAACAAATTCTGGAATGTCATGTAGAGTATGGATGTTGGAGCCCAAAGACCTAAGCCAAAACAAAATTCTAGAAACAAATATGCGTCCTGGCCTCACACAAGAAGAAACGAAATTCAACTTGCCCAACATGGATTGAACTTCGCGTAAACTAGCTCTGTCCTTTCTGTTCCACATAGCAACCAGCTGCAAAATTTCCTCCAATCGATCCAAAGTAATTTGAAGAGTAAGATTCTCTGTATCAAACAAGATACCTAGAAATACCATTTTGGTTGATGGTTGACAGTATTTTTCAGTAGACTCCTCTAAACCACAACTGAATAATAGGCTTTCTAACAATTTGTAATCCCTATCAGCTAAATCTGATGACTGGGCCCCTGCAAAATCATTTAAATAATTAATGAGTCTCAAACCATGTAATGAACAAATATAAGAGACGGCATTAGTAAATCTTTGGCAAATAAATGCCGCTGACCTGAGACCCGTGGATAAAACTTTATCAAAATACAATTGATTATTCCAAGAGAAGCCAACTAAATGAACATCTCCTGGATCAATCGGAATTTGACGATATACTCGTTTCAAATCTTTTTTGAAAAGCAAACAATTCTGTCCGAAAGTTTTAATTAATTGTACAAGGCTGTCAATTGAGGGATATTTTAACTGAATGTGTTCATCTAAATACTTGTTTTTGGAAATACCATCATTAACAGAGAAGCCAGGTGGAAAGCTTAGATCCAGAATTATCCTGCGATCCACAGAGTTCCTCTTTGGAACTGAGTTTAGAGGACTGATTTTGATTTGAGTAGCAAAAGGATTTCCCGAAAAAGGGCCTAGAACTGAATCATATGTTAATTCTGTTTTAATAAACTTCTCAACTTCATCCGGAAAATCTCGAGCTCCCTTGTGATTAATAATAGTGTGTTTGGAAAATTTAAGGTTGTCAGAGTAGCCAATAGGAAATCCAAATTCTATAAAATCACATATAGCATAGTCTGAATAATGTATTAACTCAGTTCTAAAGAAAGGAACATGAAGACCAGAAATAATAGGAATTCTACAATTTTCAAAATTGTGTTTACCTGACTGAACAATATTGTTATGAATTTGAATAAAATTATATTTGTCAAAATACATGCACTCAATTAAATGAGTATTATCAGCCGACTGACTTTTGGGTAGAATATCACCCTCAAAATCTTGCTTGTTAAAAGGGTTAATACAATCCGTTTCTTCTAACGAATATAAATTTGATGCATAATTATGAAAATCAATGTCAGAAGAAGAGAAATAACAGATATCAAGGTCATGAGAATGAAAATGATCTAAATCATCATTCTCGTAATAAGCATATAATTGAGTGCTGATTTCACCACCTTTACTTAAGTCGGTTTCTGTCGTATCACAGAAATCAACATCAGTAGATTTAAAAACAGTCCCCGGAAACTGACTTCGACGAAGATACTCAGGGTAGAAAACTTCTGCCATGGGATTTAATTCAAGGTTTGACAAATCTAGTCATTCTTGATGCGGACAAACCGAAGAACATTCAGGATGACCCAATTTGTCTTTCGATTTTAACCAGCATGTAGCACAAAAATGTTCTACTGTTTTCAACTGACCCTTAACTGTAGCCTTATGGGGCGCTTTTAAGAAGCATTTGTTCCTTTGATAGGCACTACAAAACCAAACGTCAGATACAGCTTTGTCCGAAGTCCCAAACGTTTTGTGTGCGGTAGATCCTAAAAAAGTGGATTTTGGTCGAATATATTTTGCCAAAATTGGGGTTTCAATTAAACTTGGGTCGTCAGTCCAAGAATTCTGCCCTAGCTCAATACGTCGATGCCAGTCACTATAAAAGTTTAGCAAGGCCTTCCAATCATAAATTGTATAATAATATGCAATTTTTTTGAGAAGGGCTTATCTCCCTGAATGCTCAGCAGAAGATATTTTAGAAGCTGTAATAATTTCAAGCTCCCCTGCAATAAACTGTTGAAAGGTGAGATCCTTAAATTTTAAATTAACTCCAACATACTCAAATTGAAGAGGAGAATGTGGGAATTTCTGAGGGTATAAAACTGTATCACTGGCTTTAGTATCCAGACCAGACCTTAATTTCATTCTTTTTGAATTGGAATTTCGTTTATTGCAGAGGGGCGATTTTTCTACATCAGTATCGGAACTATGAATATCAGCGCCTAAGCTTAAAGTTAAAGACGAGTCATCTGTGTCGGATTCAGACTCGGAATCTACAAACAAATGTTCATTCTTAACAGACTTATTATGTTTAGACAGTTTAGATTTTGTAGGAGACTTCGAAATTTTACAATCGGCACCCTTTGATTCATTTACAAATCCCAACTTTTTTAATTTATTGTCTACTTAAATGTTCAAATCATCCATTTTACGGAGTGTAGCCAAGTCAATATCACGGTATTTAACAATAACACCTTCCTTACACTTGGAAAGTTCGTGAGGAGACTTTGATCGATGCATACCTTCCAGATTAGCAACATCTTTCTTAGTGTCGGCTATTCGTTTTTTTTAGTCTTTCTTTTTTTTAGTAATTTCTCTTGTTGTTTTTTCTCTTCAGAAACAGCTTTCAACTCGGCGAGTAATGCCTTAGTCTCATCATCATCACTGTCGTCATCGGATTCACCTTCAATGTCAAGGTCAGGTTTATAGTCGTTCGTGGTTGAAAGAGGAACATGAGATGAACCAGAAGCACCACTAGCAAGAAGTTCATTATTTGTATCATGATCAATAATTTCAGCATCATCAGAAATGCCTTCATGCATTTTTATCCCCGCTTTCATCGGGGATATTGTCGTTATCTCCGTCCGTACGTCCGTCCGTCCGTACGTCCGTCCGGTGTTACATTCACTTGCATTAATGTTTAAACTATGCTAATGTGTTCAGGTATCACCAGTACATGTGCATGAAGGTTTCGGGATTTTGATTTGGTTCCAAGTGGTTCCAGTGGAACCACTTTTATCCTTAGAAAATCTTTGTCTGCTCAAAGGTTCTTAGGGTATTGAATTCGATACGTTTAAACCATGTTAACATGTTCAGATAGCATCTGTAGATGTGCATGAAGGTTTCGGAATTTTGATTTCGGTCCAAGTGGTTCCAGTGGAACCACTTTTATCCTTAGAAAATCTTTGTCCGCTCAAAGGCTCTTAGGGTATTGAATTCGAAACTTTTAAACCATGTTAACATGTTCAGATAGCATCTGTAGATGTGCATGAAGGTTTCGGAATTTTGATTTGGGTCCAAGTGGTTCCAGTGGAACCACTTTTACCCTCAGAAAATCTTTGTCCGCTCAAAGGCTCTTAGGGTATTGAATTCGAAACATTTAAACCATGTTAACATGTTCAGATAGCATCTGTAGATGTGCATGAAGGTTTCGGAATTTTGATTTTGTTCCAGATGGTTCCAGTGGAACCACTTTTATCCTTAGAAAATGCTTGTCCGCTCAAAGGTTCTGAGGGTATTGAATTCGAAACGTTTAAACCATGTTAACATGTTCAGATAGCATCTGTAGATGTGCATGAAGGTTTTGGAATTTTGATTTGGGTCCAAGTGGTTCCAGTGGAAACACTTTTACCCTCAGAAAATCTTTGTCCGCTAAAAGGCTCGTAGGGTATTCAATTTGAAACATTTAAACCATGTTAACATGTTCAGATAGCATCTGTAGATGTGTATGAAGGTTTCAGAATTTTGATTTGGTTCCAGGTGGTTCCAGTGGAACCACTTTTATCCTTAGAAAATCTTTGTCGACTCAAAGGTTCTTAGGGTATTGAATTCGAAACGTTTAAACCATGTTAACATGTTCAGATAGCATCTGTAGATGTGCATGAAGGTTTTGGAATTTTGATTTGGGTCCAAGTGGTTTTTCAATCATGTGACAATGATGTGATCAGAACACTACCCTTTATACATCATGTTGGGCGAAGTAACTTGTTTGAAATATTGAAGTAGTTTCACATGTGAGTCTTCAGAAGGAAATTAAATACTGTTTTATCATTTTAAATCACATACATGCGTGAAGCCTTTTTATCCAAGTCTGTATCCTGCACTAACCAAAAAGGAAAGTGCAAATGCGGGGATATACTATAGTGTGCTTCGCACACAAATAACACCATCTAGTTCGATTATTGATAGTCGCTAAATCACGTTTTGGTCTATCACTCATTGCAACAGTTCTGTTGTCAAGGAGACAGAATAAACAAATCAACAGTACGCTTGATATTCTAAATAGCTCGGAGTGCATACCATTTCAACATCATCAAAAGAAGGAATTACACCCAAACCGGCCTCCAGCCAAACTGGCCTCCACAATTTCGCCCAAACCGGCCTCCACAATTTCGCCCAAACCGGCCTCCGCCAGAATTTTTTTTTTTAATTTTTTAAATCTTCTACAATTTTATTTCATACCCATTTCTTTGTAATCTTTGGAAAAAAAATTAACGACGAGATTTTGGATAAATAGTTAAATAAAAAAAATGCCTACCTCGTTTTACAGAAAGTGATATCCTCCTATTAAAAAGTGATAAAAATCCATCCCTGATATGGATGGCCTTATTCAAACAGTTGAGTTGAGAAATGCTAGCGTGGTCGGAATCATTATCAAAACAACCTGTCATACTCATCTCATACTGAACTGGTACAAACGGTTGTTTTTACAGCATTCAACAGTCAACTTGACGGTCTTTTAAATGAAGATTACCCTTATCCGAACTTCAAAGCTGTTTGTTGAAAAATCACTGAAATCTCGCCGAAGAAATGTCAATATCAGGAGCTATAGAAAATGTAATTGAGGAAGAAAGCGTTAACGAGGAAGTGTCTGATGGTGTTGGTCCATCAAAATGTTTGTCTTGCCATTTGATATATGCCATTAAAGCTATTATTTCGAAACTCAGTGTTGTTTTTCTTTTAAAATCCCATAGATTACCCCAATTGTTTCCTGGGAAAAGTTCGCTTATGTAAATTATTTTTCTTTTGCAATTGCATTTTTTGCAGCTGTAAGACATTCTATTTAAGTATATTGATGTTTTAGAGACGCCGACGATGAAAATATTGGAGGTCGGTTTGGGTGAAAATGTGGAGGCCGGTTTGGCTTAAGTGGAGGCCGGTTTGGGCAAAAATGTCGGAGGCCGGTTTGGCTGGAGGCCGGTTTGGGCGTATTCGAAAAGAAGAAGTAATATTAGAATAACACAAATTTTTTATCAAATGGCTCAAAGTGCGTCCACTCTCAATCAAGATGACCTCAAAATTGACCAGAAAATTTGAAACATGAGATGTGTTCGATTGCTCATTTGCCGGTCAAGCCACACTCGATTCGATACACGAACCCACCGGTGAATCAGAGATCATCAGTCGGGTCGTGCATCGGAACAAGCGTTCTCTATCAGACAGTCAATAATTATGCAATTTGAGAATCAAGGAACTCAAATATAGACGTCCATTATTGTCGTACATATCTTTATTTACAGATCTACTTAATCACAGACAGGAGAGGGTTTCCAAGCCCACCGGTCAATACTCAATTTTCTTACTCGGCCCAGCACCCATAAATAATCGTCCAGGCAATTGAAACTTTTATCTCATATCATTGATGGTAAGTGTAGAGTCATTTTCTACTTGTTAACCTGGATCGTTGATGTTCAGTTTCTCTAAATCCCACATTGTTACGAATGCATGAAGATGCACCAATGGGCAATAATTTAAGCAGTTTCCTGAAAACTGTGCTTGATCCATCAAACACCTGCAACTGGGACGCCTTTGATTTCCTCTTGCTTTTGCAAGATGGAACAACTTTTGGGGTTGGTCCCACTTGTTTTTCACCTTTCCCCCGCCCCCGCCTCCACCCCTACCCCCCCCCCCCCCCCCCCCCCACACTCCCCTTCCTTGGGCAAACCTTCCTGTAAACTTTCGAAAGTTTTCGTGGCACGAAGGGCCGCCTTATATACATATTTTTTTTTCAAGCTGAGATGAATCTGCACAACCTCACTTTTGCAACCATTAAAGCCGATTCCAGTGTACATTACTGTACATCAATACACTGGTGGTGTATTTGGTTATTAAACTACCTCTGTCTATAGCATAGTGTTCATATTGGACAGATATTGGTTCTACGAATTGCTCACGCCCTATACTTGGCCGAACGCTCGCACTCACGTACTTCGCTTCTAAACCATCTTTCCAATAGTATGGCGTTCGTCATAATCAGGTATTGGTTTAATGAATTGTCCTTGCCTTACATGTACTGAATCCCCAAGGCCATGTATGTTTACTTTTAATCATATTGTTCCCCTAGGCACTTTCTTCTCGAGTTTGCTGTCACACACAAGATCTTGTAATCTCATGTGTGAAAGTAAACTCGTGTTACAAGAAGCTTATGAGTATTTGAAATGCGGGTGCCCTTTAACATTCCACATAGGATTGTGGAATGCCAACAACTGCACAACTTGTCACATTTAAAATTCAAACCATATCTTATCCCTATCGTCCGTTCACTATACCCTGCGGTCATACATTTTGATCCGTGTGTATGTCGCTATTAAAATCATGTAGTCTTGCTATTTACTTGCCTATTATATTGAGGTATACATACTCATTGGGTAAATAAGGAAACTCCTGACGTCGTCACATCAGATTGCACCTCATACTTATACACAGATGCTACAGGTGCATCATGTACATACTGTTACCTTTCAGTTTTTCATCATGTCATATTTACTTTTTGTTTTCATGCCTAGTTATCCACTCCTCATGGAAAACCTTTTTTTTCTCTAAAGCCAGCCTGAACAGAATCTCCTCCCAATACATAATTGCGTTCTTACGTGTAACCATGATTGTTTCTTACACCCGAGCACTACGTCTATATCACCATCCACAGATTACATAATGTGTCGCATCGAATTATATCGTGCTCGGATCGGCAGTTACAATCTAAGAGCGTATGCTCGCAACTTAAAGCTCAGATTACGCAGTGATCAATCCGTTTGTGTCTTAACTTACTTGCATACGCGTCTTCGTGGCGTTGGGTGTTATGAAAGTTTTACAACCATGACTGCTCTGATTTTCTGTCCTTATATAAATAACACCCATTGCTAGGGAAAAGCACTTGAACCAAATTGGTACCTATACCCAGTGGTATCGAAGCCAAAAAGGTAATAAAACATCTCAAAATTAATCTTATCTCCTACTCATATTTTGACCTTCCTCTGTTTGGCTGCAATTGTATTATTGTCGAGTGATATTGAAACGAACCCCGGACCAAACTCGTGTAATTTGGAGCACACCCATAACAGTTTAAAAATTCTCCAAAGTTTAAAACCCAAAATGGACATTTATCGAATATACGAATCTTCAACCCACGATATTCTGGCATTCACTGAGACTTGGTTAAACAGTACCGAGCCCTCTTCTGAAATCCTAATCCATGGGTTCCACGAGCCCCTGCGATTCAGTCGGTAGACAAGAGGTGGTGGGGTTGCTATTTACATCAAAGAGGGAATCTCATTTATATACAGACCCGATCTTGAGACGCCCAACACGGAGTGCTAATGGGTTGACGTATTTATAAATCGGAACAGACCGCTATTATTAGGGGTATTCTATCGCCCTCCCAATAGTCCTCCAGATACATGGGTCGCTATATCAGCCTCCGTCGAAAAAGCTAGAGACACATCAACTGCAAATTTAATTGTTACTGGCGATTTTATTAATAACCAGATAGGTCGCTCAACAAGTGGTTTTCAGAAATAATTACATACTTCAATCTAATATGTTGTATCGGATTTCCCCTGTATACCTTCAGAGTTAGTATAGAAATGAACAGCATGAATAACATGGATTCTCATAGATTTTAATCACCTTCACAAAAAACATGTCCTTTTATTTTTTACGTGCATTACAATATCCCATAATAGATATCTAGAGCCCCAAACATGGATTATTAAAGTTATACATGTAGTACTTTCAAAAGAGTTATTTCCCTTATATTAGTCAATATTCAATAAGTGTCGTACCTCGACATCACATAATACAACTCGTAAGTGAACCCACACATTTTACAGAGACTTCAGCTTCACTGATATATCTTTTTGATGTAAGTGACACAGTCAGTATAAAGACCTGTGAAGTCCTTGAACCTCTTATTCCAGATATGACCCGCTACCATTGTCCAATTTTATTAGAAGTCGAATTCTCAAAATCACCACCTCTTACATTCAAGAGACGGATATGGTTGTATTGTCAAGCCAATTTCGAAGCACGAAACACGGCAGTCTGTAACGAAGACTGGAAATCTCTTCTTGACAATTCGTGTCTTGATACCATAGTGTCTACTTTTACCGACAAACTTCTCTGCACTGCATCCAAATATATACCAAATAAGTGTATTACGTTGAGAAAAAGCCAACCGAAATGAAATAAGATTACTGATAAGGTAGAGAAAACTTTGTATCGTACAGCTAAATGCACTGGTCTCCCTCATGCATGGGAAAAATACCGACTTAAACATAATGAAGTTGTATCGTCTGTTAGTGTAATAATGATGAGAACTCACTCTTTTATGATTTATATTGATTATATTGTGACACATTTATGAACAGCTTACATGCGTTGATTCGTAAACAATAAACACACACTTTGTACCATTATATTTGGTACCTTCACGTCAGGTCCACAATATTACATTACCCCTTTTTTTGAGATAATAATTTTGAAAAGAAAATAATAAAAAAAAAAATAATAAAATGGGGATAGAGGTTGCTAGCACATATTCTCCCTAGTAACTGTTCACAACATTAATATGTGACAAAATCTTGAAAGTGTGATGGTTTGCATCTGTCACGAAAAGGATTCCTTCTCTGGACACTTCCTGGGGATCAAGTTCATCAATGGTACAATGTGGAGTCGATGTAGTGTAGATGAGATCATCATCTGACGATTGGTTATGAAAGTGTTGTGTAAATTGGTTCCTTTCATTGTGGCTCGCATGGAAAAGTTTGAAATGAGATGAATTTCGTGTTATTTGCTTATTACCATCCTGTGCTGTAGCCATAGAATTGTTAATCTTGGTGATTCTGTAAGGGTGCTTGTCATATGGTGGTGTGAGTTTATTAACCCTATCGCGACGAACCAAAACTAGATCACCAATTCTGAACTTATGAGCTTTGACGTACCGCTTAGAGTCTGCATACTTCCTTATTGATTTTTTGGACTTGCGGTCTTTTGATCTCACTTCTGAATCCTGAAGAGTGTCATTACTTTTAACAGCAGGTAATTTAGTGTCCATTTGCTTTCCAAACAAAAGTTTATATGGCGACTGACCAGTCGAAACATGCGGAGCAGCATGATAATTTCAAAAAAAAAAGAAGAAAATAACTCTTGTTTCCAGTTCTTATTTTCAACAATGGCAGCTTGTATTGCTTTTTAATTATGCCCATAAATCTTTCGATTTCGCCATTAGCCTTCGGGTATCTTGGCGTTATTTTCCTATGTCGAAAACCCATATATTTTGCATATTGTGCAAATTCAACACTGTTGAATGGTGGACCACTATCGGTCCTTATTTCTACAGGAACACCATATTCAGATAATAACTGGTCAAGTTTTGGTATTACAGATTTTGCTGATGTAGAGTGAATTATTTGAACAACCGGAAATCTTGAATAGTCATCCATTAATGCGAGCATGCATTCACCTGATGGGAATGGTCCAGTGAAATCCATTGACAGGTTCTTCCATACACTATCGAGCAAGTCAGACATCTGCACAGGCTCTGCTGATGGTGTTGCGGTACATATTTGACAAGTTGGACAATGTTAAATGGTATCTTCAACTTGTTTATCAATATTAATAAACCAAAATCTACTTCTAATATATTGTTTGGTTTTGATAATTCCCATGTGGCCTTCATGTGCATGCTGAATAACAGTTTTTTGTAAGGAACTTGGTATCATAATCCTTTCACATCTTAAAACAAGTCCATCAATAACGGTAAGTTCATTCAACACATGACGGAAATTGACTATGTCTGCTTCTAAATTCTTAGAATGCTTTTTACAATGTAAATGTTTGATGAACTTTTTGGAGAACACTATCATCTTGTGTTGCTTGTCGTATATCGGGTATTAGTAATGCATTTGACATTAAATTGCTGATTAGAAAACACACATGATTTTCTGTTGTATTAAGAAAGTCATCATCTGTTATTGGTGTTGTTGATACTGGATGTCGACTAAAATAATCAATGACACATTTCTTGCCTGGGCGATACTTTACTAAATAGTCATAGCTTAAAAGTTTTAGTCTCATGCATTCAATATGAACAGATGTTTGGCTTTTAGGATTATTAAATAATGTATGGAGAGGTTCATGATCAGAAAATATAACAAATGATTTATCCATGATAACAATGAAATTTAGTACATGCGAAAACATTAGCCAATGCTTCTCTTTCAATCTGTGCATAGTTTTGTTCTGTAGGTGATAATCTGCGACTAGCATAAACTACTGGACGAAAATTTCCAGAAGAATCTGCTTGAGACAACATAACTCCTAGTCCAAAAGGACTTGCATCAACATGAACTTCTGTCGGTTTATCTTTATGGTAATAAGACATAGTTGTGTTAGATGACAAAGCATCTTTTAGGTCATGAAATTATTTTTAATGTGTTTCTGCCCAGTCCCAAGGTTTGTCTTTAAGTAATAATTGTCTTAACATATGTGTTCAATGAGTGTAATTGGAAATAAATTTTGCACTGTAGTTGCACATTCCTAAAAAGCTAAATAGATCAGACATATTCTGAGGTGGAGTAGCTTCCTTTAATGCATTGACCTTGGTAGGTGAAGGTGACATTCCTTCTGCTGAAAATATGAATCCGAAGAATTCTATTGATGTCATGTTAAATTGGCATTTGTGTTTATTAACTGTTAGACCGACATCTAACAAATGTTAAAAAACATCTCAAAGAGCTTTTTGATGAGTGGACTCAGATTTTCCAAACACTAGAATGCCGTCATGGATGTTCAAGACACCTGGAATACCAACAAATGTTTTCCGTAGAATTTCGTGAAATCTTCACTTGACTTTAAACCAAAGTTCAATCATTTGTATCTCATTAATCCTTTGTGAGTAGAGAAGGTCATAATATGTCGACTTTCCTCTGCCAGAGGAATCGTGATATGCATCCTTTAGATCTAATTTTGAAAACATGACAGATCCATTTAAGGAATAAGCAATTCCTTCAACTGTTGGAACAGGGTGTCATGTTCTTTTAATTGCTTGGTTTGGAATTCTCATATCTAAACATAATCGTATGGTACCGATGTTCCTATGAGTGATGACTGGGGGCGTTACCCAGTCAGTAGGTCCACTGACTTCTTCTATTACGTCTGCTTCTTTCAGTCGGTTGAGTTCTTGCTCAACTTTATCTTGCAAGTTGAATGGAATATGCTGGTGCCTTTGTGCCACAGGGTTAATCGAAGTATCGATGTGTAATTTCACTTCTGCTGATTTATATGTACCTGAAACAGGGCTTTACGTAGAGCACAAGAACAGTGTTCCAATAAGTTTATATCATTGTCGGGATGTAAATTATAAAGTTCAATACATACTTAAGTTTCCATACATTTATTCGATTATCACACTATTCCAAATTTACATCCATTGTCTTCAAGTTCAACACATAATAGGTAGATCCTGTAATATACAATTACAAACAGGATAAATAATAGAACCGGGAAAAGCTGAGGCCCTTTCCAAGGCAGGATAAATAATCCCAAATGACATAATAAATATATTAGCTAATGGTTCACACAGCAATTGATTTGCGTAGCAACGGCCAATTGATCGTGTGTGACCCATCAACCAATATATATGTGAAAAATGAGAAAATTACAGAATTTATAAATATAATGAACTTTTTACCGGAGTCAACAGAAACAGTGTAGAGTCATGAATGGAATTCATGACAACCAACGAAATGGGGCTAAATAAAACATCATATGAAGTGAACAAATATATACATAATTTCATCTGATAATTTATGAAGACATATATAATAAATATCTCACCAAGTCAATGCAATTTCGGTCAGAACAAAAAGATCATGATGAATATAAAAACTGATTGAAGAATAACTGATCAAACAACCACTGATGTAAATCTATCTCCTGAAAACCAGATCTGAACTACTCACAATAGAAGGGAAATAACTGCGGGGAAAATCAAAGACTGCGTGACAACAGATCGATAAACGGCAACAACAAATTGCAATACATGGACAGGGGCACATACACTCTTACTGTATTAGTACTGGTGTAAATTAGTAACCATGCATCATGCAGTCTTGTTAATAGACATAAATTAAAACAGAATAATCATTATGTAATAAATATTTATGTTCATTATATATCTATGTAATAAATACCACTGTTACATTCTCCCCCCTCACGATTAAAATGGCATACTTGTCATTTTCACACTGCATTACATCAAACCTACACTTTCAATTAAATATATAATACACTCATATCAATCAGCTACACTATACCAATCCATGCTACAATAACTAAGCTACAAGCTAAAATATTTTTAACCTGCAAGTAAAGTTGTATATTAGTTAATCAATTGCAAATTTGCAATTGAATAGCAAAAAGTAAACATTAGCATTCCTTTCATGATCTCTAGTGGTAATCAAAACACACAAACATATTTTAATAATTATGATTCACTGAAACATAGAAAGTTAAATTTGATGTAATAAAATTTACGGCATAATCTCAAATAGTCATTTAAATATTTGAATATAGGTTCATACCTAGTTATTTCAATCAGTCAACAACTATATTACAATATTTGACATATATAAAAGATTATTTCTTTTTTTAATAAACTTCTAAACTTCAAGTTTAGTAGTGTATCTATATATAGTCCATTTCCATCAGCTGAAAATGTTAATTTTAAATAATTTATCAGCTGAAAATACAAATTTTTAGTCATCACATACTAAAATTTTAAAAGCTGAAAAACAATTTATAAAAATAAATGTGAGTAATCATTAATTATCAGGCTAGAATAGAAGAAAATATTTTATGGATGGCATCTGATGACATAGAAGCTAAAATTTGTTTGTCAGTTAGGCTCATCAGTAGTTCTGATTTGCTTACAAATCCTGATGTTCCTGTAAACTATTTACAACATAATCCCCCTTTTCCATCCAGGATGGTGGCTTTCTTGGTCCGTTTGATCTACGTGGTTCGGGAACTGGAGGACCACTGGAAGAAATATCATTATTATTATTAGATCGTAAATCTAATATGGTTTCGGAATCTGAAATAGATGGTACCGGTACTCTGTGTGAAACTTGAATGTCATTGACATTCCCAGATTCCATTGCCTCCTGGTCAACATCAATACTGGATTGCATTGAAATATCAGGAGTAACAATAATATCAATATTATTTCTCGGTTTCTCCCCTGGAGAAGATTGGTCGTCACAACCCAAAGAAATAAAAGTTGATTCCACCTCCCGCTGTAAGTCGTCACTCTGTTGTGATCGTACACCAGTCTCCACATCACTAGCAATTGGTTTAACTGCACGTCTTCATGGAAGACTTACAACAATACCATTCTCCTCCTCCGAACTGAAATCTAAAACAATAGGTTTAATTTTGATTTTACTTTTCCTCTTGGCTGGAATTGGTCTGTCAGAAACAATGTGGGTGGGGGGGGGGGGGGGGGGGGGGTCATCTGGTGAACAGTGTCCACAATCTTTTCTACCTGTCCTGGAATATCTAAAGGTAAAGAACTAATTGGCAACAAATGATTATGGTGTAATGTTTTTGTTTTCCTCACCATCTTCACTAGTTACAATAAAAACTGGAATATCAATATTAGGTTGATTTGTAAGAGCATAAATTTCTGAATCAAACTTATCAGCCAATTTGTGTCTACCTTCAAAAGCTAAGGTTTTAACTAAAACAATATCGCCAATATGGATAGTAGCACCTCTTGCCTTACTATCAAAATTTTTCTTTTGACGTTTTTGGGCTGCCATAGCAGCAGAGATGACACAAGCTGATAAGAATGAGAAAGTCTGTCTATTAGATCTGAAACATAATCTGAAAGAGAAATGTCATCATTAGTATCATTTTAACTAAACCAAATAAAATATCAATTGGAAGTCTTGGTTGTCTGCCAAACATTAGTTCATAAGGTGAAAAACTGGTGCATTCATGTCTGGTGTGGTTATACGCATGAACTAATGGTCCAATGTGGTCTTTCCAATTTTTCTTTTTGTCGGCTTCCAGTGTGCCAAGCATACCTAAAAGAGTTCTATTGAATCTCTCACAAACATCATTGCCCATAGGATGATATGGGGTGGTCCTAGACTTTTTAATACCACATAAATTACAAAGTTCTTTAATTAAATTAGATTCAAAATTTGCTCCTTGGTCACCGTGGATTCGCTGTGGATAACCATAATAAATGAAAAAATTGTTAAAAAGAATATCAGCAGTTGTCTTCGCTGTCATGTTTTTTGCTGGAAATGCCTGTGAAAATTTAGTAAAATGGTCTGTAATAACAAGAACATATTGAAAACCTCCTTTGGAAGTATCGAGTGTTAAATAATCAATACATACCAGTTCCAATGGACAAGAAGTCTGAACTGATACAAGTTCAGCTCTTGTATCCATTGGAGACTTATGCCATAAACAACGTGGACAGTTTTTTTATATAGTTCTCAACCATGCTGTCAGTTCCAGGCCAATAAAATCTTTGTTTAATTAATGAGATGGTACGTTCTCTTCCTGGATAGCCTATATCATCATGCAATGAAGACAAAACAAGTTTAAATTGAGACATTGGAAGGACAAGTTGCAATTGAGTGGTAGAATTAAAAGTTGTCTCTCGATACATTACACCACGCTTGAGTTTCAAGGAATTGAAATGTCTAAAAAATGCTGAATGTTCTTTTCTCACTGGCACAGAACTTCCGTGTGGTCAAATGCCTTGTCGAACTGCTTTCATCCAAGGACCTAAAATAGAGTCATGTTCTTGCATTCTTCGCCAATCCTTTGGAGACATATCATCCATATCAGTGCTAATACCACCTTCTAAAGATTTTATGACATCTGTTGAGAAACATAAAGTATCAACATATGTTTTTTGTTCCTGTAAAGAGTTGCATACCACTTTAATGGTGTCACGAGTAATTTTCTCTGTATCATTTGATGAATACTGTGGTAACCTGGATAGGCCATCGGTATCTGCATTCGACTTACCAGGTCGATACAAAATCTCAAAATCAAAAGCACCTAAAGCTGAAAGCTATCAATGGGAAGTAGCGTCAAGCTTTGCTGAAGATAAAACATAAGTTAATGGATTGTTGTCCGTGTATACTACAAATTTATGACCATAGAGGTAATCAAAGAATTTCTCTGTCACTGCCCACTTCAATGCCAGGAACTCTAACTTATGAGCTGGATAATTTTTTTCGGCTACAATAACTGCACGGCTTGCATAAGAAATAACTCGCTGTATGCCATTCTGCATCTGATAGAGAACTGCACCAAGACCGTGCCTGCTGGCATCTACATGTAATTCAAATGGGTCTGAAAAATTGGGATATCCAAGTACAGGTGGGGTTGATAAACATTCTTTCAACCTGAAAAAAGAATTTTCTTGATCAGATTCCCAAATCCATTTCCTTGAAAAATTTGATTTCTTTTTACTTTGCTGCTTTCCAGTATTTGTTGGTGAAAGTAAATCTGTAAGAGGTTTAGCTATTTGAGAAAATTTTTTACAATGTTTTCGATAATATCCGCAAAAACCCAAAAATTTATGGACTTCATCAGAATTTTTCATTGTTGGCCAATCAACAATTTTGTCAATCTTTTCTGTATCCGTCTCTACACCATCAGCTGAAACAATATAACCTAGATATTTAATTTTATCATTAAAGAATGTGCATTTATCAGGTGACAGTTTTAAACCACATTCAAGGAGTCTCTGAAGAAACAATTCCAATCTTTCTAAGTGCTGTTCATAGGAATCTAAAAAAATTATAACATTGTCCATATATACCATACAAATTTTGAGATTTAAACCTTTCAGACAATGTTCCATCATGCGTTGAAAACTTGCCAGAGCTGTTTTTAATCCGAAAGGCATTCTATTAAACTTATAAAATCCTAGAGGGCCTGCAGTAAATGCAGTACGCTCCTTGTTTTCCTCCAACACCTCTAACTGGAAATATCCTGATTTAAGATCCAAAGATCTGAAAAATTTAGATCCTGATAAATATCCTAAAATATTATCAATACGAGGTAATGCATATGAATCATTAATAGTTTTTCTATTTAAATCTCTATAATCAATGCAGACTCTCAATTTCCCATTTTTACGTCGACATAAAACCATGTTTGAAGAATATGGACTGTAAGAATGTCTAATTACTCCTGCTGCAAGTAACTGTCACAAGTGATCTCTCACTTCATCAAGTAATGCAGGGGCTATATGTCTTGGTCATTGCTTGAAAGGTTTATCATCCACCAAATCGATTCTATGTTTGACATCGCTATATAAACCCACATCAAGCTCATTCTGTGAAAAAATGTCTGAAAAATTAGTAAGTAATTTAATGCTTTCTTTCAATTCTTCTCGGGTCAATCCTGATGAATTAATGTTAACCTGTTGAAGAAAAGAATCATTAATTAAACTTTTATCATTTGGCAATGTAATTTCTTGTTCCACTGAAACAGGCTGTATTTCACATAAAACAGATCTTGATTTGATATTCACTGTCCTAAAAGAGTGATTACTGATTATGTACATCAACTGTATTCCTGTCTTTAAAGTCATATTTTAAAATATATGGGGCAATTTCTATGTTTTCCAATTTTGAATTACCTATTTCTATGTTTTCCAATTTTGAATTACCTAATATAGGTTGCAAAATAGCACAAGTTGGGTGATAAGGAAGCTTATGATCCACTGTACCAGCAATAACCCTTGTTTTGTTTGGATGTAAAATGATATTACAATTCTCTGCACCTTTGACAATTCCGAGGCTAAAATGTTTTTTAGCAAGTTGTCTTTCCCTTAAAGAAATACATCTGAATGACATATACCATGGTGTAATTTCATAACTTGTAAAAACTTTTCACCATTTACCTGCTTACATTGATTCCTGAAAACAGTAAGTATATTAGTACCCAGTAAAATTGGTGTTCTCAAATTATAATTACTGTCAGGAACAACTAAAAATACACCAGTTGTGTTTTTACTTCCATTAATACTTTGAACTGCTATCTCTGCTTCTATGTAACCTAAATATGGAAGCTTTTTGCCATCAGCACATTCTATATTTAAAATTTTATCAATTTTATTCAATGGGAAATGTCCCAGTTGTGAAAAATAAAAGCTTTCACTAACTGTTGAAATGGTGGATCCTGTATCCAACAAACAACTAGCATTAATACCTGAAATATTAATATTGGCTTCAGTCAGTTCACCGTGTAAACCTACTGGCTCCTGTGCCATTAAATTAGGTCAGCCACTATTTACATCAACGCCTATAGACGACCTATTACCATAGGCGTGAGCTAGTTTAAACTATTCTGATGTCGTCCATAACTGCCTGCTGGCCTATTTCTGCAGCCTTTCTGTACATGTCCAAGCTGACCACAATTCCTACAATGAATATTAGAACCTGAAAAATTAGAATCATTAGAATTATTTGGATGATAAACATTCTTGAATTTTCTTAAATAGAATTGTTTGCAGAATTACTTTGAGTATAATTACCAGTAGAGTTTCTACTATTGTTGCATATGTTGCGATACTTTTGACGTCCCCCATCTGAAATTAGAGTTATTTGAATTAAATCTAGATGGCTGAGAATATTGACAATGCTTCTTTAATTCTGCAACTTCTGTGGACAAATCTGAAATTTTTTAAAGTAAAGTTTCATATTGAGAAGATGTTGGCCCGTGCAACTTTTGAAACAGATTTAACTTCTGGCTGTTTATGTTCCTGTACAATTAATCTCAGTGCTGTTAATGAATCTTCATATCTTGGACAATCTTTAAATTTATAAGCACTGATATCTTTCAACTCTTGATGTAAACCTTCAAAAAATCTAGTCTTTAACATATCATTAGCAGAAGTTGGTAAAATTTGCTTTAATGAAATAGCTTTTGACATAAGATCTTCAATGAGACAACCCCAGCTAACAACAGATTCATTCTCTAGTTGACGAGCACTGAAAAAACGACATAAATTATTTTCTTGAGTTCCTATAGAGCCAAAAATTGCATCAAATTTTAAAAGAATTTCTTCAATTGTAGCAGTCTCACCAGTCTCATTAAAATCCGAGCTGCTTCTCCTCTTAGGGACTTCCTAATAGAATACAAAATGTCAGACTCAGAATGTTTACCTGAAATTAAACAATTAATTTCATATTTCCAGAGTTCATACTCTGCTTCAGATTTAGCATCACCTGAAAATGTTGATAATCTAATAGAATTTTCTACCAAATATGATGGTGACTGTACGACTGTATCAGGTAACTGTGGCACTATATCAACATCAGGCTCTGTCTTAAGTGTGCCTTTAAACCATCTTCAAAATCCTCTGGAGTATCAACTTTCGGCTTCACTACCATCTTTTTGAAAGCTTGCAACATATTATTCAACTCTTCATCTGAAAAATCTGTTTTTGATGCCATATTTAGTTGAAAAATCAAACATAAAATGATGATTAATAAATTGTGAAAAAAACATTCAATAAGTATATGACTTAATAAGGAATCTAAAAAAAAATAATAATTTAAATTTTATTGTGTCACCAATAAAGTGTCAATAAACCTGAAATTTATCGAGTCACTGATAAAGTGTCAATAAACCTGAAAGAATTATCCCAAATTAATATTTATACAACATTAGTGAGTTAAATTAGTCAAAGGAACAAATCGTGCAACTCAAATGGGAGCCAGGGGCTAAGTCAAGGCAGGTTTCAAAACAAAAAAGCACCAACTTTCAAGAAACCAAGCTTCCACACAGAGGGAATAAGAAAAGACATATCTGCTGTAAACAAAGGGTTAAACTTGGACCAAGAATCATTGAATATAATTTACAGTTACAAGTAATATAACATACACACTACACTGCAACTGCATTGCAATACTGTCTCAGTACAATTTGTCAATTATAATGACAACTGACATGTTCAAATTCAGTTCGAGTGACACAGCAAAATTATAAAATTATGAGCTGTAAATTTTGTTGTAAGTCAAATTAATTACTTTCTTACCCCCCCCCCCCCACCCCCCAAAAAAATTATTTATATTACATTCAAATACTTTGTCAGTTATATGCTTCTATTTAATTTGACTTGCCTATGAACTCCAAATCAAAACAAATCCAACGATAAATCGAATAAAAAAATTATTGCCAATACTGGGAAATTCCGTAGAAATTCACAATGGCAGATAACTTGTTTATTTCCAGTGGTATTTATAAACAGGCAATCCCAATGACGTCAGATCAAATCACTTGCACATCAAGGGAGATAATTTCAATACAAATAAAAACACGGTGAAATTGAATACAAAATACATGCTATGAAAATTTCTGGTGGAATGTTCTTTGTGTTTTACCAAAGTGTCAATTGAAATATGTTACGGAATAAGCACATATACAGTTCAAGACAAATCTTGTTGTGGCAAAAGTGTTCAGTTGTCACAGTCAAACATAAACTAAGTCGAAGGCCTCGTGGAAAGCAGCAGCGTGAATTGGCGAAAATGCGAAATGCCAATGAAATCATGATTCAATGTTATTGAGAGTTGTTGATGTCAGACACAAATGGGAAAGTTATATATCACTTCCATACTTACAGTTCCAAACATGAATAAATATAAGCAGTGATGGCTGTCACGTGGGTGAAAATCACATTCACTGTACACACATGAAGAAAATACATCACAGCCACTGTACAGTAAACAAACAGTGAATCAGGAACTACGGTGATGACATCACAAATTTATCAGTGTTAATCTACAGACAACATGTTAGTTTCACATATATCCTCAAGTGAATGGATTCTGCCCCACGTTGGGCGCCAATTGAAACGGGGCTTTATGTAGAGCACAAGCACAGTGTTCCAATAAGTTTATATCATCATCAGGATGTAAATTATAAAGTTCAACACATACTTAAGTTTCTGTACATTTATTCGATTATCACGTTATTCCAAATTTGAATTCGTTGTCTTCAAGTTCAACACATAATAAGTAGACCCTGTAATATACAATTACGAACGGCATAAATAATAGAACCGGGAAAAGGGTGAGGTCTTTTGCAAGACAGGATAAATAATCCCAATTGACATAATAAATATATTATCTAATGGTTCACACAGCAATTGATTTGCGTAGCAACAGCCAATGGATCGTTTGTGACCCATCAACCAATATATATGTGAAAAATGAGACAATTACAGAATTTATAAATATAATGAACTTTTTACCGGAGACAACAGAAACAGTGTAGAGTCATGAATGGAATTCATGACAACCAACGAAATGGGGCTAAATAAAACATCATATGAAGTGAACAAATATATACATAATTTCGTCTGATAATTTATGAAGATATATATAATAAATATCTCACCAAGTCAATGCGATATCGGTCAGAACAAATAGATCATGATGAATATAAAAACTGATTGAAGAATAACTGATCGAACAACCACTGACGAAAATCTATCTCCTGAAAACCAGATCTGAACTTCTCACAATAGAAGGGAAATAACTGTGTCAGATAACAATAAAATGGCGGGGGAAAATCAAAGACCGTGTGACAACAGATCGATAAACGGCAACAACAAATCGCAATACATGGATAGGAGCACATACGCTCTAACTGTATTAGTACTGGTGTAACTTAGTAACCATGCATCATGCAGTCTTGTTAATAGACATAAATTAAAACAGAATAATCATTATGTAATAAATATTTATGTTCACGTATATATCTATGTAATAAATACCACTGTCACATTCTCCCCCCTCACGATTAAAATGGCATACTTGTCATTTTCACACTGCATTACATCAAACCTACACTTTCAATTAAATATATCATACACTCATAGCAATCAGCTACTCTATACCAATCCATGCTACAATAACTAAGCTACAAGCTAAAATATTTTTAACCTGCAAGTAAAGTTGTATATTAGTTAATCAATTGCAAATTTGCAATTGAATAGCAAAAAGTAAACATTAGCATTCCTTTCATGATCTCTAGTGGTAATCAAAACACACAAACATATTTTAATAATTATGATTCACTAAAACATAGAAAGTTGAATTTGATGTAATAAAATTTACGGTATAATCTCAAATAGTCATTTAAATAGTTGAATATAGGTTCATACCTAGTTATTTCAATCAGTCAACAACTATATTACAATATTTGACATATATAAAAGATTATTTCTTTTTTTTTTTTTAATAAACTTCTAAACTTCAAGTTTAGTAGTGTATCTATATATAGTCCATTTCCATCAGCTGAAAATGTTAATTTTAAATAATTTATCAGCTGAAAATACAAATTTTTAGTCATCACATATTAAAATTTTAAAAGCTGAAAAACAATTTATAAAAATAAATGTGAGTAATCTTTAATTATCAGTCTAGAATAGAAGAAAATATTTTATGGATGACATCTGGTGACATAGAAGCTAAAATTTGTTTGTCAGTTAGTTTCTTCAGTAGTTCTGATTTGCTCACAAATCCTGGATGTTCCTGTAAACTATTTACAACATAATCCCCCTTTTCCATCCAGGATGCTGGCTTTCTTGGTCTGTTTGATCTACGTGGTTCGGGAACTGGAGGAACACTGGAAGAAATATCATTATTATTATTAAATGGTAAATCTAATACGGTTTTGGAATCTGAAATAGATGGTACCGGTACTCTGTGTGAAACTTGAATGTCATTGACATTCCCAGATTCCATTGCCTCCTGGTCAACATCAATGCTGGATTGCATTGAAATATCAGTAGTAACAATAATATCAACATTATTTCTCGGTTTCTCCCCTGGAGAAGATTGGTCGTCACCACCCGAAGAAATAAAAGTTGATTCCACCTCCTGCTGTAAGTCGTCACTCTGTTGTGATCGTACACCCGTCTCCACATCACTAGCAATTGGTTTAACTGCAGGTCTTCGTGCAAGACTTACAACAATATCATTCTCCTTCTCCGAACTGAAATCTAAAACAATAGTTTTAGTTTTGATTTTACTTTTCCTCTTGGCTGGAATTGGTCTGTTAGAAACAGTGGGGGGAGGGACATCTGGGGGAACAGTGTCCAAAACCTTTTCTACCTGTCGTGGAATATCTAAAATTAAAGAACCAATTGGCAACAAATGATTACGGTGTAACATTTTTGTTTTCTCACCATCTTCACTAGTTACAATAAAAACTGGAATATCAATATTAGGTTGATTTGTAACAACATAAATTTCTGAAGCGAACTTATCAGCCAATTTGTGTCTACCTTCAAAAGCTGAGGTTTTAACTAAAACAATATCGCCAATATGGATAGTAGCACCTCTTGCCTTACTATCAAAATTTTTCTTTTGACGTTTTTGGGCTGCCATAGCAGCAGAGATGACACAAGCTGATAAGAATGAGAAAGTCTGTCTATTAGATCTGAAACATAATCTGAAAGAGAAATGTCATCATTAGTATCATTTTTTAAGTTTAACTAAACCAAATAAAATATCAATTGGAAGTCTTGGTTGTCTGCCAAACATTAGTTCATAAGGTGAAAAACTGGTGCATTCATGTCTGGTGTGGTTATACGCATGAACTAATGGTCCAATGTGGTCTTTCCAATTTTTCTTTTTGTCGGCTTCCAGTGTACCAAGCATACCTAAAAGAGTTCTGTTGAACCTCTCACAAACACCATTGCCCATAGGATGATACAGGATGGTCCTAGACTTTTTAATACCACATAAATTACGAAGTTCTTTAATTAAATTAGATTCAAAATTTGTTCCTTGGTCACTGTGGATTCTCTGTGGATAACCATAATAAATGAAAAAATTGTTAAAAAGAATATCAGCAGATGTCTTCGCTGTCATGTTTCTTGCTGGAAATGCCTGTAAAAATTTAGTAAAATGGTCTGTAATAACAAGAACATATTGAAAACCACCTTTGGAAGTATCGAGTGTTAAATAATCGATACATACCAGTTCCGAAGGACAAGAAGTCTGAACTGATACAAGTTTAGCTCTTGTATCCATTGGGGACTTATGCCATAAACAACGTGGACAGTTTTTTTTTATATAGTTCTCAACAATGCTGTCAATTCCAGGCCAATAAAATCTTTGTTTAATTAATGAGATGGTCCGTTCTCTTCCTGGATGGCCTATATCATCATGCAATGAAGACAAAACAAGTTTAACTTGAGACATTGAAAAGACAAGTTGCAATTGAGTGGTAGAATTAAAAGTTGTCTCTCGATACATTACACCACGCTTGAGTTTCAAGGAACTGAAATGTCTAAAAAATGCTGAATGTTCTGTTCTCATTGGCAAAGAACTTCGGTGTGGTTGAATGCCTTGTCGAACTGCTTTCATCCAAGGACCTAAAATAGAGTCATGTTCTTGCATTCTTCGCCAATCCTTTAGAGACATATCATCCACATCAGTGCTAATACCATCTTCTAAAGATTTTATTACATCTGTTGAGAAACATAAAGTATCAACATTTGGTTGTTGTTCCTGTAAAGAGTTGCATACTACTTTAATGGTGTCACGAGTAATTTTCTCTGTATCATTTGATGAATACTGTGGTAACCAGGATAGGCCATCAGTATCTGCATTCGACTTACCAGGTCGATACAAAATCTCAAAATCAAAAGCACCTAAAGCTGAAAGCCATCGATGGGAAGTAGTGTCAAGCTTTGCTGAAGATAAAACATAAGTTAATGGATTGTTGTCCGTGTATACTACAAATTTATGACCATAGAGGTAATCAAAGAATTTCTCTGTCGCTGCCCACTTCAATGCCAGGAACTCTAACTTATGAGCTGGATAATTTTTTTCGGCTACAATAACTGCACAGCTTGTATAAGAAATAACTCGCTGTATGCCATTCTGCATCTGATAGAGAACTGCACCAAGACCGTACCTGCTGGCATCTACATGTAATTCAAATGGGTCTGAAAAATTGGGATATCCAAGTACAGGTGGGGTTGATAAACATTCTTTCAACCTGAAAAAAGAATTTTCTTGACCAGATTCCCAAATCCATTTCCTTGAAAAATTTGATTTCTTTTTACTTTGCTGCTTTCCAGTATTTGTTGGTGGAAGTAAATCTGTAAGAGGTTTAGCTATTTGAGAAAATTTTTTACAATGTTTTCGATAATATCCGCAAAACCCCAAAAATTTACGGACTTCATTAGAATTTTTCGTTGTTGGCCAATCAACAGTTTTGTCAATCTTTTCAGTATCCGTCTCTACACCATCAGCTGAAACAATATAACCTAGATATTTAATTTTATCATTAAAGAATGTGCATTTATCAGGTGACAGTTTTAAACCACATTCAAGGAGTCTCTGAAGAAACAATTCCAATCTTTCTAAGTGCTGTTCATAGGAATCTAAAAAAATTACAACATCGTCCATATATACCATACAAATTTTGAGATTTAAACCTTTCAGACAATGTTCCATCATGCGTTGAAAACTTGCCAGAGCCGTTTTTAATCCGAAAGGCATTCTATTAAACTTATAAAATCCTAGAGGGCCTGCAGTAAATACAGTACGCTCCTTGTGTTCCTCCAACACCTCTAACTGGAAATATCCTGATTTAAGATCCAAAGATCTGAAAAATTTAGATCCTGATAAATATCCTAAAATATTATCAATACGAGGTAATGCATATGAATCATTAATAGTTTTTCTATTTAAATCTCTATAATCAATGCAGACTCTCAATTTCCCATTTTTACGTCGACATAAAACCATGTTTGAAGAATATGGACTGTAAGAATGTCTAATTACTCCTGCTGCAAGTAACTGTCGCTAGTGATCTCTCACTTCATCAGGTAATGCAGCTGCTATATGTCTTGGTCGTTGCTTGAAAGGTTTATCATCCACCAAATCGATTCTATGTTTGACATTGCTATATCAACCCACATCAAGCTCATTCTGTGAAAAAATGTCTGAAAAATTAGTAAGTAATTTAATGCTTTCTTTCAATTCTTCTCGGGTCAATCCTGATGAATTAATGTTAACCTGTTGAAGAAAAGAATCATTAATTAAACTTTTATCATTTGGCAATGTAATTTCTTGTTCCACTGAAACAGGCTGTATTTCACATAAAACAGATTTTGATTTGATATTCACTGTCCTAGAAGATTGATTACTGATTATGTACATCAACTGTATTCCTGTCTTTAAGGTCATATTTTAAAATATATGGGGCAATTTCTATGTTTTCCAATTTTGAATTACCTATTTCTATGTTTTCCAATTTTGAATTACCTAATATAGGTTGCAAAATAGCAAAAGTCGGGTGATAAGGAAGCTTATGATCCACTGTACCAGCAATAACCCTTGTTTTGTTTGGATGTAAAATGATATTACAATTCTCTGCACCTTTGACAATTCCGAGGCTAAAATTATTTTTAGCAAGTTGTCTTTCCCTTAAAGAAATACATCTGAATGACATATACCATGGTGTCGTCAATTTCATAACTTGTAAAAACTTTTCACCATTTACCTGCTTACATTGATTCCTGAAAACAGTAAGTATATTAGTACCCAGTAAAATTGGTGTTCTCAAATTATAATTACTGCCAGGAACAACTAAAAATACACCAGTTGTGTTTTTACTTCCATTAATACTTGGAACTGCTATCTCTGCTTCTATGTAACCTAAATATGGAAGTTTTTTACCATCAGCACATTCTATATTTAAAATGTTATCAATTTTATTCAGTGGTAAATGTCCCAGTTGTGAAAAATAAAAGCTTTCACTAACTGTTGAAATGGTGGATCCTGTATCCAACAAACAACTAGCATTAATACCTGAAATATTAATATTGGCTTCAGTCAGTTCACTGTGTAAACCTACTGGCTCCTGTGCCATTAAATTAGGTTGGCCACTATTTACATCAACGCCTATAGATGACCTATTACCATAGGCGTGAGCTAGTTTAAACTATTCCGATGTCGTCCATAACTGCCTACTGGCCTATTTCTGCAGTCTTTCTGTACATGTCCAAGCTGACCACAATTCCTACAACGAATATTAGAAACTGAAAAATTAGAATCATCAGAATTATTTGGATGATAAACATTTCTTGAATTTTCTGAAATAGAATTGTTTGCAGAATTACTTCGAGTATAATTACCAGTAGAGTTTCTACTATTGTTGGATATGTTGCGATAATTTTGCTGTCTTCCATCTCAAATTACAGTTATTTGAATTAAATCTAGCTGGCTGAGAATATTGACAATGCTTCTTTAATTCTGCAACTTCTGTGGACAAATCTGAAATTTTTTAAAGTAAAGTTTCATATTGAGAAGATGTTGGCTGTGCAACTTTTGAAACAGATTTAACTTCTGGCTGTTTATGTTCCTGTACAATTAATCTCAGTGCTGTTAACGAATCTTCATATCTTGGACAATCTTTAAATTTATAAGCACTGATATCTTTCAACTCTTGATGTAAACCTTCAAAAAATCTAGTCTTTAACATATCATTAGCAGAAGTTGGTAAAATGTGCTTTAATGAAATAGCTTTTGACATAAGATCTTCAATGAGACAACCCCAGCTAACAACAGATTCATTCTCTAGTTGACGAGCACTGAAAAAACGACATAAATCATTTTCTTGAGTATCTATAGAGCCAAAAATTGCATCAAATTTTAAAAGAATTTCTTCAATTGTAGCAGTCTCACCAGTCTCATTAAAATCCGAGCTGCTTCTCCTCTTAGGGACTTCATAATAGAATACAAAATGTCAGACTCAGAATGTTTACCTGAAATTAAACAATTAATTTCATATTTCCAGAGGTCATACTCTGCTTCAGATTTAGCATCACCTGAAAATGTTGGTAATCCAATAGAATTTTCTACCAAATATGATGGTGACTGTACGACTGTATCAGGTAACTGTGGCACTATATCAACATCAGGCTCTGTCTTAAGTGTGCCTTTAAACCATCTTTTAAAATCCTCTGGAGTATCAACTTTCGGCTTCACCCCCATCTTTTTGAAAGCCTGCAACATATTATTCAACTCTTCATCTGAAAAATCTGTTTTTGATGCCATATTTAGTTGAAAAATCAAACATAAAATGATGATTAATAAATTGTGAAAAAAAACATTCAATAAGTATATGACTTAATAATGAATCTAAAAAAAAAAAAAATAATTTAAATTTTATTGTGTCACCGATAAAGTGTCAATAAACCTGAAATTTATCGAGTCACTGATAAAGTGTCAATATACCTGAAAGAATTATCCTAAAGTAATATTTATACAACATTAGTGAGTTAAATTAGTCAAAGGAACAAATCGTGCAACTCAAATGGGTGCCAGGGGCTAAGTCAAGGCAGGTTTCAAAACAAAAAAGCACCAACTTTTAAGAAACCAAGCTTCCACACAGAGGGAATAAGAAAAGACATATCTGCTGTAAACAAAGGGTTAAACTTGGACCAAGAATCACTGAATACAATGTACAGTTACAAGTAATATAACATACACACTACACTGCAACTGCATTGCAATACTGTCTCAGTACAATTTGTCAAATATAATGACAATTGACATGTTCAAATTCAATTCGAGTTACACAGCAAAATTATAAAATTATGAGCTGTAAATTTTGTTGCAAGTCATATTAATTACTTTCTTACCTCGCCCCCCCCCCAAAAAAATTTTATTTATATTACATTCAAATACTTTGTCAGTTATATGCTTCTATTTAATTTGACTTGCCTATGAACTCCAAATCAAAACAAATCCAACGATAAATCGAATAAAAAATTATTGCCAACACTGGGAAATTCCGTAGAAATTCACAATGGCAGATAACTTGTTTATTTCCGGTAGTATTTATAAACAGGCAATCCCAATGACGTCAGATCAAATCACTTGCACATCAAGGGAGATAATTTCAATACAAATAAAAACACGGTGAAATTGAATACAAAATACATGCTATGAAAATTTCTGGTGGAATGTTCATTGTGTTTTACCAAAGTGTCAATTGAAATATGTTACGGAATAAGCACATATACAGTTCAAGACAAATCTTGTTGTGGCAAAAGTGTTCAGTTGTCACAGTCAAACATAAACTAAGTCGAAGGCCTCGTGGAAAGCAGCAGCGTGAATTGGCGAAAATGCGAAATGCCAATGAAATCATGATTCAATGTTATTGAGAGTTGTTGATGTCAGACACAAATGGGAAAATTATATATCACATCCATACTTACAGTTCCAAACATGAATAAATATAAACAGTGATGGCTGTCACATGGATGAAAATCAAATTCACTGTACACACATGAAGAAAATACATCACAGCCGCAGTACAGTAAACAAACAGTGAATCAGGAACTACAGTGATGACATCACAAATTTATCAGTGTTAATCTACAGACAACATGTTAGTTTCACATATATCCTCAAGTGAACGGATTCTGCCCCACGTTGGGTGCCAATTGAAACGGGGCTTTACGTAGAGCACAAGCACAGTGTTCCAATAAGTTTATATCATCATCAGGATGTAAATATAAAGTTCAACACATACTTAAGTTTCTGTACATTTATTCGATTATCACGTTATTCCAAATTTGAATTCGTTGTCTTCAAGTTCAACACATAATAAGTAGATCCTGTAATATACAATTACGAACGGCATTAATAATAGAACCGGGAAAAGGTGAGGCCTTTTCCAAGACAGGATAAATAATCCCAATTGACATAATAAATATATTATCTAATGGTTCACACAGCAATTGATTGTGACCCATCAACCAATATATATGTGAAAAATGAGAGAATTACAGAATTTATAAATATAATGAACTTTTTACCAGAGACAACGGAAACAGTGTAAAGTCATGAATGGAATTCATGACAACCAACGAAATGGGGCTAAATAAAACATCATATGAAGTGAACAAATATATACATAACTTCGTCTGATAATTTATGAAGACATATATAACAAATATCTCACCAAGTCAATGCGATATCGGTCAGAACAAATAGATCATGATGAATATAAAAACTGATTGAAGAATAACTGATCGAACAACCACTGACAAAAATCTATGTCCTGAAAACCAGATCTGAACTACTCACAATAGAAGGGAAATAACTGCGTCAGATAACAATAGAAATGGCGGGGAAAATCAAAGCCTGTGTGACAACAGATCGATAAATGGCAACAACAAATCGCAATACATGGATAGGGGCACATACGCTCTAACTGTATTAGTACTGGTGTAACTTAGTAACCATGCATCATGCAGTCTTGTTAATAGACATAAATTAAAACAGAATAATCATTATGTAATAAATATTTATGTTCGCGTATATATCTATGTAATAAATACCACTGTTACATTCTCCCCCCTCACGATTAAAATGGCATACTTGTCATTTTCACACTGCATTACATCAAACCTACACTTTCAACTAAATATATCATACACTCATAGCAATCAGCTACTCTATACCAATCCATGCTACAATAACTAAGCTACAAGCTAAAATATTTTTAACCTGCAAGTAAAGTTGTATATTAGTTAATCAATTGCAAATTTGCAATTGAATAGCAAAAAGTAAACATTAGCATTCCTTTCATGATCTCTAGTGGTAATCAAAACACACAAACATATTTTAATAATTATGATTCACTGAAACATAGAAAGTTGAATTTGATGTAATAAAATTTACGGTATAATCTCAAATAGTCATTTAAATAGTTGAATATAGGTTCATACCTAGTTATTTCAATCAGTCAACAACTATATTACAATATTTGACATATATAAAAGATTATTTCTTTTTTTTTTTTTAATAAACTACTAAACTTCAAGTTTAGTAGTGTATCTATATATAGTCCATTTCCATCAGCTGAAAATGTTAATTTTAAATAATTTATCAGCTGAAAATACAAATTTTTAGTCATCACATATTAAAATTTTAAAAGCTGAAAAACAATTTATAAAAATAAATGTGAGTAATCATTAATTATCAGTCTAGAATAGAAGAAAATATTTTATGGATGACATCTGGTGACATAGAAGCTAAAATTTGTTTGTCAGTTAGTTTCTTCAGTAGTTCTGATTTGCTCACAAATCCTGGATGTTCCTGTAAACTATTTACAACATAATCCCCCTTTTCCATCCAGGATGCTGGCTTTCTTGGTCTGTTTGATCTACATGGTTCGGGAACTTGAGGAACACTGGAAGAAATATCATTATTATTATTAGATTGTAAATCTAATATGGTTTCGGAATCTGAAAGCCATCGATGGGAAGTAGTGTCAAGCTTTGCTGAAGATAAAACATAAGTTAATGGATTGTTGTCCATGTATACTACAAATTTATGACCGTAGAGGTAATCAAAGAATTTCTCTGTCACTGCCCACTTCAATGCCAGGAACTCTAACTTATGAGCTGGATAATTTTTTTTGGCTACAATAACTGCATGGCTTGCATAAGAAATAACTCGCTGTATACCATTCTGCATCTGATAGAGAACTGCATCAAGACCGTGCCTGCTGGCATCTACATGTAATTCAAATGGGTCTGAAAAATTGGGATATCCAAGTACAGGTGGGGTTGATAAACATTCTTTCAACTTGAAAAAAGAATTTTCTTGATCAGATTCCCAAATCCATTTCCTTGAAAAATTTGATTTCTTTTTACTTTTCTGCTTTCCAGTATTTGTTGGTGGAAGTAAATCTGTAAGAGATTTAGCTATTTGAGAAACATTTTTACAATATTTTCGATAATATCCGCAAAAACCCAAAAATTTACGGACTTCATCAGAATTTTTCGGTGTTGGCCAATCAACAATTTTGTCAATCTTTTCAGGATCCGTCTCTAAACCATCAGCTGAAACAATATAACCTAGATATTTAATTTTATCATTAAAGAATGTGCATTTATCAGGTGACAGCTTTAAACTACATTCACGGAGTCTCTGAAAAACCAATTCCAATCTTTCTAAGTGCTGTTCTTAGGAATCTGAAAAGATTATAACATTGTCCATATATACCATACAAATTTTGAGATTTAAACCTTCCAGCCAATGTTCCATCATGCATTGAAAACTTGCCGGAGCCGTTTTTAATCTGAAAGGCATTCTATTAAACTCGTATAATCCTAGAAGGCCTGCAGGAAATGCAGTATGCTCCTTATGTTCCTCCAACACCTCTAACTGGAAATATCCTGATTTTAGATCCAAAGAGCTGAAAAATTTAGATTCTGATAAATATCCTAAAATATTATCAATACGAGGTAATGCATATGAATCATTAATAGTTTTTTCTATTTAAATCTCTATAATCAATGCAGACTCTCAATTTCCCATTCTTACATTGACATTAAACCATGTTTGAAGAATATGGACTGTAAGAATGTCTAATTACTCTTGCTGCAAGTAACTGTTGAAGTGATCTCTCACTTCATCAAGTAATGCAGGTGCTATATGTCATGGGCATTGCTTGAAAGGTTTATCATCCACCAAATTGATTCTATGTTTGACATCGCTATATAAACATACATCAAGCTCATTCTGGGAAAAAATGTCTGAAAAATTAGTAAGTAATTTAATGCCTTCTTTCAATTCTTCTGGAGTCAATCCTGGTGAATTAATGTTAACCTATTGAAGAAAAGAATCATTAATTAAACTTTTATCATTTGGCGATGTAATTTCTTGCTCCACTGAAACAGGCTGTATTTCACTTAAAACAGATTTTGGTTTGATATTCACTGTCATAGAAGAGTGATTACTGATTATGTACATCAACTGTATTCCTGTCTTTAAAGTCATATTTTGAAATATATGGGGCAATTTCTATGTTTTCTAATTTTGAATTACCTAATATAGGCTGCAAAATAGGACAAGTCGGGTGATAAGGAAGCTTATGATCCTCTATACCAGCAATAACCCTTGTTTTGTTTGGATGTAAAATGATATTACAATTTTCTGCACTTTTGATAATTCTGAGGCTAAAATTATTTTTAGCAAGTTGTCTTTCCCTTAAAGAAACACATCTGAATGATATATACCATGGTGTCATCAATTTCATAACTTGTAAAAACTTTTCACCATTTACCTGCTTACATTGATTCAAGAAAACAGTAAGTATATTAGTACCCAGTAAAATTGGTGTTCTCAAATTATATTTATTGTCAGGAAAAACTAAAAATACACCAGTTGTGTTTTACTTCCATTAATACTTGGAACTGCTATCTCTGCCTCTATGTAACCTAAATGTGGAAGCTTTTTACCATCAGCACATTCTATATTTAAAATTTTATCAATTTTATTCAATGGTAAATGTCCCAGTTGTGAAAAATAAAAGCTTTCACTAACTGTTGAAATAGTGGATCCTGTATCCAACAAACAACTAGCATTAATACCTGAAATATTAATACAGTAGAATCCTCTTAATTGAATATCCATTCTGCCAGTGAGATTTATTCAATTAACAGGAGTATACAATTAACAGGGATTTGGTCAGTTTCCTGTGTTCTGGAGGTAAACTGAACATTTATTCTATTATATCTTGTTTGACAGAGCTCATAGAGCTCTGTCAAACAAGATACAATAGAATAAATGCCTGTATTGGATGTAGTGAGGCCAAAAAGGTTGATAAATAAGGGAAATTTGGTGCGTGTCACAGTAATTTTTTTGACATATTACAAAAGTTTATATACACTTAACAGGAGTTTACTCTACAACCCATATGCAATTAACAGATCAAATTTGTACTGAAGGTATGGTAAATGGTTTTGTGTTTGAAGATTATATTCAATTAACAGGGATATACAATTAAGAGATATCCAATTAAGTGGGCTCCACTGTATTAGCTTCAGTCGGTTCACCGTGTAAACCTACTGGCTCCTGTGTCATTAAATTAGGTTGGCCACTATTTACATCAACGCCTATAGACGACCTATTACCATAGACATGAGCTAGCTTAAACTATTCTGATGTCATCCATAACTGCCTGCTGGCCTATTTCTGCAGCCTTTCTGTACATGTCCAAGCTGACCACAATTCCTACAATGAATATTAGAACCTGAAAAATTAGAATCATTAGAATTATTTGGATGATAAACATTTCTTGAATTTTCTGAAATAGAATTGTTTGCAGAATTACTTCGAGTATAATTACCAGTAGACTTATTATTGTTGGATATGTTGCGATAATTTTGACATCCCTGTCTTAAATTAGAATTATTTGAATTAAATCTAGCTGGCTGAGAATATTGACAATGCTTCTTTAACTCTGCAACTTCTGTGGACAAATCTGAAATTTTTTAAAGTAAAGTTTCATATTGAGAAGATGTTGGCTGTGCAACTTTTGAAACTGATTTAACATCTGGCTGTTTATGTTCCTGTTCAGTTATTCTCAGTGCTGTTAACAAATCTTCATATCTTGGACAATCTTTAAATTTATAAGCACTGATATCTTTCAACTCTTGATGTAAACCTTCAAAAAATCTAGTCTTTAACATATCATTAGCAGAAGTTGGTAAAATTTGCTTTAATGAAATAGCTTTTAACATAAGATCTTCAATGTGACAACCTCAACTAACAACAGATTCATTCTCTAGTTGACGAGCACAGAAAAAACGACCTAAAATATTTTCTTGAGTTTCTACAGAGCCAAAAATTGCATCAAATTTTAAAAGAATTTCTTCAATTGTAGCATTCTCACCAAGTCTCATTAACATCTGAGCTGCTTCTCCTCTTAGGGACTTCCTAATAGAATACAAAATGTCAGACTCAGAATGTTTACCTGAAATTAAACAATTAATTTCATATTTCCAGAGTTTATACTCTGCTTCAGATTTAGCATCACCTGAAAATGTTGGTAATCTAATAGAATTTTGTCCCAAATATGATGGTGACTGTACGACTGTATCAGGTAACTGTGGCACTGTATCAAAATCAGGCTCTGTCTTAAGTGTGCCTTTAAACCATCTTTCAAAATCCTCTGGAGTATCTGCTTTCGGCTTCACCCCCATCTTTTTGAAAGCCTGCAACAAATTATTCAACTCTTCATCTGAAAAATCTGTTTTTGATGCCATATTTAGTTGAATAATCAAACATAAAATGATGATTAATAAATTGTGAAAAAAAAAATTCAATAAGTATATGACTTAATAATGAATCTAAAAAAAAAAATAATAATTTAAATTTTATTGTGTCACCGATAAAGTGTTAATAAACCTGAAATTTATCGAGTCACTGATAAAGTGTCAATAAACTTGAAAGAATTATCCCAAAGTAATATTTATACAACATTAGTGAGTTAAATTAGTCAAAGGAACAAATCGTGCAACTCAAATGGGTGCCAGGGGCTAAGTCAAGGCAGGTTTCAAAACAAAAAAGCACCAACTTCCAAGTAACCAAGCTACCACACACAGGGGTTAAGAAAAGACATATCTGCTGTAAACAAAGGGTTAAACTTGGACCAAGAATCACTGAATATAATTTACAGTTACAAGTAATATAACATACACACTACACTGCAAAGTGCATTGCAATACTGTCTCAGTACAATTTGTCAATTATAATGACAATTGAATGTTCAAATTCAATTCGAGTGACACAGCAAAATTATAAAATTATGAGCTGTAATTTCTTTGCAAGACAAATTAATTACTTTCTTACCTCCCCCCCCCCCCCCCAAAAAAAAAATTAATTTGTCAGTTATATGCTTCTATTTAATTTCACTTGCCTATGAACTCCAAATCAAAACAAATCCAACGATAAATCGAATAAAAAAATTATTGCCAACACTGGGAAATTCCGTAGAAATTCACAATGGGAGATAACTTGTTTATTTCTGGTAGTATTTATAAACAGGCAATCCCAATGACGTCAGATCAAATCATTTGCACATCAAGGGAGATAATTTCAATACAAATCAAAACATGGTGAAATTGAATACAAAATACATGCTATGAAAATTTCTGGTGGAATGTTCTTTGTGTTTTACCAAAGTGTCAATTGAAATATGTTATGGAATAAGCACATATACAGTTGAACACAAATCTTGTTGTGGCAAAAGTGTTCAGTTGTCACAGTCAAACATAAACTAAGTCAAAGGCCTCATGGAAAGCAGCAGCGTGAATTGGCGAAAATGCGAAATGCCGATGAAATCATGATTCAATGTTATTGAGAGTTGTTGATGTCAGACACAAATGGGAAAGTTATATATCGCTTCCATACTTACAGTTCCAAACATGAATAAATATAAACAGTGATGGCTGTCACATGGATGAAAATTTCATTCACTGTACACACGTGAAGAAAATACATCACAGATGCTATACAGTAAACAAACATCAAACCAGGAACTACAGTGATGACATCACAAATTTATCAGTGTTAATCTACAGACAACATGTTAGTTTCAAATATATCCTCAAGTGAACGGATTCTGCCCCACGTTTGGCGCCAATTGAAATGGGGCTTTACGTAGAGCAAAAACAGAGTGTTCCAATAAGTTTATATCATCGTCGGGATGTAAATTATAAAGTTCAATATATATTTAAGTTTCTGTGCATTTATTTGATTATCACATTATTCCAAATTTACATCCATTGTCTTCAAGTTCAACACATAATAGGTAGATCTTGTAATATACAATTACAAACAGCATAAATAATAGAACCGGGAAAAGGTGAGACCCTTTCCAAGACAGGATGAATAATCCCAATTGACATAATAAATATATTATCTAATGGTTCACACAGCAATTGATTTGTGTAGCAACTGCCCATTGATCGTGTGTGACCCATCAACCAATATATATGTGAAAAATGAGAGAATTACAGAATTTTTAAATATAATGAACTTTTTGCCGGAGTCAATGGAAACAGTGTAGAGTCATGAATGGAATTCATGACAACCAACGAAATGGGACTAAATAAAACATCATATGAAGTGAACAAATGTATACATAATTTCGTCTGATAATTTATGAAGACATATATAATAAATATCTCACCAAGTCAATGCGATTTTGGTCAGAACAAATAGATCATGATGAATATAAAAACTCATTGAAGAATAACTGATCGAACAACCACTGACGAAAATCTGTCTCCTGAAAACCAGATCTGAAGTACTCACAATAGGAGGGAAATAACTGTCAGATAACAATAGAAATGGCGGGGAAAATCAAAGCCCATGTGACAACAGATCAATAAATGGCGACAACAAATTGCTATACATGGACAGGGGCACATACACTCTTACTGTATTAGTACCAGTGTAAATTAGTAACCATGCATCATGCAGTCTTGTTAATAGACAAAAATTAAAATAGAATAATCATTATGTAATAAATATTTATGTTCATGTATATATCTATATAATAAATACCACTGTCACATACCAATGCCAGAAAATATTTCTTCATACTGCTTTAGCAGCTGTTCTGTTTTGCTACACTTTTCTTGTGTTGCAACTGACTTGACTAATAACAAACTGTCTTTATTGTCAATTTTGATTAATTCTAACCTGGCAGCTGTATGGTACCCAGTAATAGGTTCTTCTGATTTTTCAGTATTAATTACAACTAAGTCAGCTAATCTACAAATCCCTTGGTGTCTAATTTTGTAAGTACATTGTCCCAGAATAGGTAAATTATTATGCGGATAACCCTTTATTGTTGTGTGACATGGTAACAAATCTGTGTGTGGCTTAATTTCTTTGTACGTTTTGTTGTCAATAATATTTACATCAGAGCCTGAGTCAATTAGTAAACTAAGTGGTTTACCATCGACGAACATAGTTCTTTTTGGATGCTCTTTATTTTTAACACAGTCAGTATTTGAATGAAGCCCATACACATACTGTTCTTCATCACTACAGGAATAAGTTGTGCAGGTGTCATGATCATAGGTAAATTCATTTTGAACAGAGCACACATTTGTTGTCAAGCAGTGTTTGGCAAAATGGTGTTTGCCTTTACAGTTTCTGCAAACCATGTTGAAAGCTGGGCATTTTTCTCTGCCACCTGGATGTGGCCACTGATTGCCACACCCACGACATTTATTTGGGTTAACTTTCTAATGTTTAGAATTTTGCACTTTGTTTCCTTTAGTAGCATTGATGTACCTTTTTGAATATTTACCAGGACATAAGACTTTTTTCTAACAACATCAACACTCAGTAATGTCATTTGACTCGTCGTTGTCTGCATTCATTGTGACTGTTCTTCTGTCCTCTCTCTTGATTTTAAATTTGTCAGAGTTGTTGGTAAATCCCACTGTCCAACAAAAGCTTGCATGCAAAACGTATTTTTGCAACTTAACAAAATTTGAAGTAACATTTCAATGTCTTCTTGTTCACCATATTCACAATAATTGACAGCTCTCTTTAATTTAAGATGAAATTGTTCAGACGATTCATCTTTTTCACATTTTAAAAGTCGAAACTGATACCTTTCGAAAAGTTTGTTGGCGTTGGGAACGAAATAATTGTTAAAAGCTGCTTTTGCCAAGGCATAATTTTCTCCGTTGTCAGGGAGAGTAGTAAACAACTTCTGTAATTCTGAACCACCATGGTTGAGAAGTAAACACTTTAACCCTTTACCCAACGTAACGGCCAAAACCGGCCAGCGCTATTCTCAAAAATCGCCAATTAATTTTCAAAATATTTTCATTTTTTGTCTCAAAAACATAGGTTATGACCCCTCGTTGGAACGAGCTCGTCGAGCTCGTTCCAACGAGGGGTCATAACCTATGTTTTTGAGACAAAAAATGAAAAAATTTAGTTATTCAAGAATTTTTTTTGCAAGTGTCGTCTGCTTTTCATGTTAGGTAAAGGGTTAACTGGTGTTGGTCTTTTGTACCACTGGTTCCAGCCATAACTTCAAACTCTTTCAACCATTGTTCCCACATTGAACCCAAACGAAGTGGATTGACATCCATATCGAACAAACCAGGACTACGTGGCGATGCTAAGGCAACTGGCATGCAAACAACTGGCATTGACTCGGCCATGTTTCTTGTTTCCGGTATTTAATACTTTACCGGTTATTAACAACTATGTTCAGTCCGTGTCCGGTTCCATGTTTTTCTACACGAAAATCTGCCACAACTTGTAATTAGTTATTTCTGTTTTGAAATAACGAATTGTCTGTGAACACAAATATTAAAATATGAGCTCTGGGATCGAGAACTCCACTCGCCAATGTAATAATGATGAGAACTCACTCTATTATGATTTATATTGATTATATTGTGACACATTTATCAACAGCTTACATGCATTGATTCGTAAACAATAAACACACACTTTGTACCATTACATTCGGTACCTTCACGTCAGGTCCACAATATTACAGTTAGGAAGGAAAAAGAAACATATCTTTCCAAAGTACAATCCACTCTGGGAAGTAGCAAAACAAGTACATCTCAGTGGTGGAAAACACTTAAAACATTAATCGGTGGCAATAAAACGACAGGCATTCCAGCATAAATCATTTAAACAAATTATATTATTTTGTGGCAGGTTTGCTTGGAAATACATACCAGTTGTTTTCAATTCTTGTCATTGCGGTATTTTGACACTTCCTGTTGTTTCCTTAAAGCTGATAAACCAATGTATCTCATTGATTGTTCGTTTCCAGTGTCTGCTACTTTCTAGTTGGTTGAATCCATAGCGAGGGATCAATCATATTCAAGTTCTCCAACTCGAATTGGCTATATAAAGCAGCCTTCACTTTCTGAAGGCCCTCACTTCTTGGCATTAATGTTCTAATTCAGCTGTGCCAATACAACTGCCTGTTGAGGTTAGTTGAGGGGCCACTCTGTGCTCTCCTATTCAGGGGTGTTATGAACCAGAATCTATTCTGGAGTTGCTCCATTACATGGGGCACATACGCCGGTAGAGACAACATCCATGACGTGCCTTTTCCGGTGGAGGTGCTCAATATAGTGGAGTTGCCCAGTTAAGGCCACACCACAGTTGAAATTGGCAGTCTGAGGCCTCCCAAAATGTTTTTTGGATGATGTAATTTTTATATAAGGCTAGAAACCCCACCTTAAATTAAGCCAAATTTGGTCCCAGTATTTTTCTTTTTTTATGTAGCATACTACTGGCAATGTCACCCACAAAGGGCCATGGTTTAAATAAAATTATATAATTTGGTTGAGTTTGAACTGTTCTTTGTTTTGTTGATAATTTTATTTTGTTTTTGTTTAGTTATTGAATAAAACCACATTAAACTTATTTCTTGTACTTTTGTGATCCACTTAACTGGCTGAGAGCTTCAAATCATTACAAATCTGACATTAACAGGGTTCCAATCTTCTGTATATTATTATACTTAGTCCCATCCTGTTATATTTTTGGCGAGGCTCTCAGGATTTGAAGGTTGCTTGGACCAGATATGGATTCTGTTACAAGAGATAATTTACAGAGAGTAGGGAGTCCAGTTAACTATGGACAATTTGGAAATACGGGTCTAAAGACCGATCCTTGGGGTACACTTTCAACAACTTGTGCAGTAACAAGTTCAGTACACCCTTTGATGAGTACAAGACCAAAAGTATGTTGTGTTAAAATTCAAACATGTGTAGGTCCCCCATCTTTTCAAGCTGGACCTTTGTACACAACAGCTGGGGGTGTGAGTCTCAAGGAAATCTGGGGCCTACCTTAAATCAAAATGTAATGGAGCCTGGGTCACCAAACTTACTTTTTGATTATTTCCCCTTTGATTTTGAAAGAACTAATGTTTGAGGGGAAATTTTGAATTTAGGTTTTCATAGTGAGAGCAATCTGAAAACTCCAGGAGAGTTGAGTTTGCCTACTAAAAAGTTACAATCTTCTAGTACCACAGCAATTAATGAAAGATATCCTGATTATCAGCCCCATCAGTTCAGTGAGTCACGTCTTCCTAGGCTGAATTGTGGGTATGTTTCTGCTGGGATGGAATTTTTAAGCTCAACCGAAAACCTGAGTTTATGCGCTTTTCCTTCAGAAGCTTCTCCATGGAGAGCTGTAGACAGGACAAGTGCATTTAGGTTGTGAGAGGATACAGGACAGTCACAGAGGCCAGTGGAACCCAGACATGGGGTACATTTTTTTGAAGATTTTTCTCCCCTTCCTCCAAAGCTTCCTTATTCAATTTATGAGAGGGCAAATCAAGGTACATCCTCCCCTATAGGAGAACATGGCTTTTCCTTCCCTTCCTTTGTGGAACAAAAATCTAGTTCATTTGCAAAAACATATCCACAATTTCTGAACACACAATTTTTTTTTAATCACGGTAAAACAAGTTGTGGAAATCAGTGTTATGGCCAGTTATCTTTTTTACCAAAAACGGTAAATCTTGCCCCCTTAGAAAGGTCACCTCCTAAGTTAAATGAGCCCCCATACAATGAGGGTAAATTAGGAGACATGAACTTTGGTCAGACAAAGGTACATTCTATTGACCCTGAGGTATGGGGTCCTACAATGTGCCAAACATAGACGTCTCCTTTTTGTCACTGACAGAATGAGTTTTCACAGATTCCTTCAAATCATGCACAAGAAAGCAATAACTTTGATCATGATCCATTTACATATAGTAGGGACACCTGTAGGTAGGAATTTGACTGGAAATGGAACCCCCAGGGCTGAAGCTGAATATTCATATGATTTTCATAAGGTCAAAAGCCAAAATACAAAAGAACCACAGACATATGATGGCTCATCTGACTTTCAGGACTACTTGATACATTTTGAGCAAGTAGCTGCCTGGAATAGTTGGAACGATTGTGAAAAGTCTCAACAGTTAATAATGTGTTTGAGAGGTTCTGCTCAAAAGATATTGAGTGATCTCACTCTTAGTCAAGTCAGTAATTATGCTGAGGTTAAGCATGCATTTTTGCAATGCGTTAAACCTTCTGGTCGAGAAGTTGCATATGGAATGGAATTTAGGAATAGGTATAGGATAGAAACTGAAACTTTTGCTGAATTTGGATTTGCTTTGCGTTGGCTGGCTAATTCAGCCTTTCCAGACATACCAAGCTCAGCAAAGGAGGCTTATACTATTGATCAATTTATTAATGTCTTGGGGTCTTATGAGCTCAGAAAACATGTCCAATTTAGCCAGCCAAAAACTCTGGATGAAGCAATAACTAATGCTGTAGAGTTTGAAGCTTTTGATGGATCTCATAATACCACAACCAAGTCGGTAGAAACAGAACATTTAGTGTCTGTGATACAGGAAAAGAAAGCTCAAAGTAAGCAACATGAACCAATTGGCCAAAACATTATCGATGTTATTCGGGAAGAGTTTAGCAAACTGAATAAAATTGTAGAGGATGCCCTTAACTCTGATAATGAGATGGGTAAGTTAAAGAAATGTTTTAAATGTGGGGAGAATTGGAACTCTAAGCACAAGTGTTCTGGTAAACTTGAGAATGATGTAGATATTAAAATGAAGTCTGAATCAGCTGAAAAGTCGGGAAAATAAAAAGGGTCAAGTTTGAGCCCTAAAATTTGGCCTTGGATTATGTTTGTAAGAGTTCAAAATGTGGGCAAACAATATGTATAACATCTGTTCAGCCAAGTTGTCTTTTTGTGAGAACTCTGATTGAAGGTAAATCTGTTGATTTTTTAGTGGACTCTGGCTCTGCTGTGTGTTTGGTATCTTGGGATATTTATGATAAGTTGAATGGTAGTTCTGCTTATGATATTAAAAATGTTGCTGTCACACTGTTGTCTGCTTCTGGTGATAGTCTTTCTATTCTTGGAGAAACTTCATTAGAGATTAAAATTGGTAGTCAGAATTTTGTTCATAATGTAATTGTAGCAGACTTGGATAATTTGTCTGGAATATTTGGAGTAGACTTCTTAACTAAACATAATGTTAATTTGAGTTTCAGTCAAAAACTCCTTGAAGTAAATGGTGAATATATTGAACTTTTTCCACAGTTTGGGAACCATTGTGCTCGAATAAGGTTAGATGAATCTGTGACAGTACACCCTGGTACTGAACATGTAGTTCCAGGTATTGTAGATGGCTGATATGTTTCACCTGAAGGTTTAGTCGAACCAACCTCATTGGTTAAAAGCAAAGACTTGCTGATGGCTTGAGCCATAGTGAAAACAGAAAACATTGGAATTTTGATGTCAGTGATTAATATTGGAAAGAAAAGTGTTAAGATTAATGGTAATTCTGTGGTGGCAACTCTGTCCCCAGCAAACATACTTTCTGATGTAGGAACAAATATCCCAGATTTGAGCCCCACAGCACTACCTGGCCATTTGGAGTCACTTTTTGATGGAATGTCAGAAAAATTAAAACCTGAACAAAGAGAAAAAGTAAGAGATTTACTCACTGAGTATCAGAATATTTTTGTTGGGCCTGATGGTAAACTTGGTAAAACAAACTTAGTGAAGCATAGTATAAATACTGGAGAACATAATCCCATTACGATACCTCCCAGAAGAGCATATTCTGCCAAAAGGGAAATTACCAGGAAGTTGATAAAATGATTAAAGAAGGCATTGTTGAACCTAGTACAAGTCCATGGTCATCCCCTGTAGTGTTGGTTTCTCGAAGTGATGGGAGTGTAAGGTTTTGTATTGATTATCGTAAGCTAAACTCGGTGACAAAAAAGGATGCTTTCCCTTTGTAGAGGATAGATGATGTGTTAGATACTTTGGGCAATTCACAGTGGTTTAGTACCTTGGATTTCGCAAGTGGATACTGGCAAGTTGGTATGGACGAACTAGAAGAACACTAAACAGCCTTTGTCACTCACAAGGGGTTATATCAATTTAATGTATGAGTTTTGGGCTCTGTAATGCCCCAGCAACATTTACAAGGCTAATGGAATTGGTTTTGGGTGGCTAACAGTGGTCTAAATGTCTTTGTTATCTGGATGAAGTCATTGTGTATGGAGCCTCATTTGACATTGCCCTAGACAACCTAAGAGCTGTGTTTGAGTGTTTCCAAAATATCAATTTGAAACTAAAGCCAAAGAAATGCAAACTGTTTGCTTCGGAGGTATCATATTTAGGTCACAGAGTATCTGAGGAGGGAATTAGTTGTGATCCTGGAAAGACTGATGCAATTCAACAATGGCCTACACCAAGTTCAGTCTTTTGAAAAGCTTAAAGAGCTGCTGACTTCTGCTCCAATTTTGGCTTATCCCATCAGTAAAGATTTATTCCTTTTGGATGCAGATGCCAGTTTAACTTGCGTTGGTGCAGTTTTATCTCAAGTACAGAATGGGGAAGAAAAGGTCATAGCATATGCAAGCCACACCTTGAGTAGGTCCCAACAAAATTGTTGTGTCACTTATAGAGAATTATTAGCTGTTGTTACCTTCTTGAAACAATTCAGACACTATTTGTGTGGACAAAAGTTCTTTATTTGAACTGATCATGCCTCTCTAGTATGGTTAAGAAATTTTAAGGAACCAGAAGGCATGCTAGCCAGATGGCTTTCTATTGTCGATACTTACAATTTTGAAATCCAGTATAGAAAGGGAAGTAAGCATCTCAATGCAGATGGCCTTTCAAGAAGAGCCCGGAAATGTAAACATGATGATTGCCCCCTCATGTAGAAAAGAGATTTCTAGTAGAATAGCATCTAATGTTGGTTCATCTAACAGCTCTCTTCAGGCAGGCAGTTTGGATTGTAAGTTTTTGACAGTATTAGATGAGCCATTACAGAGTGTTGTTTCTAACTGGGTAGATTCCTGGTCACTCAATCTGCTGAGAGAGTGACAGGAAGAAGATTCAGATATACAGCACATTCTTTTGTTGAAACAGAGATATAATAAAAAGTCGCCTAAGTCTGTGTTGGCAGATTTGAATCATAATGTAAGGATATTGGGACAAATTTGGGATGTATTGGAGGTTGAGGATGACATTCTCTATTGTGTGTGTGAAAAAGATCCCCAAGGGAACCTTTACAACCAAATTATGTCACCTTTTAAAATCAGAGACAAATTATTGGAATTTGTTCATTACACAAGAACCTCAGGACATCTGGGAAGAGATAAAACTCTGCAAACGTTGAGAAAACGTTTTTATTGGGTTGGAATGAGTCAAGATGTGAGAAGATGGTGTTATGAATGTGAACAGTGTGCCAAACGCAAACCAGGAGCAGGCAAAGGAAAATCTCCCCTCCAGCAAGATTCTATTTCAAAGCCAATGCAGAAAATAGCAATTAACATTTTGGGAGGTCTTCCAGTGACCCCAAATGGCAATGAATACATTATTGAAGTTGGAGACTATTTTTCAAAATGGAAAGAAGCATTTGCTGTTCCTAACCATAGAGCCTATACTGTGGCTGACAAATTAGTCACTGAAGTCTTTGTACGTTTTGGTGTGCCCTTACAAATTCACACAGACCAGGGAAAAGAGTTTGATTCTGAACTTTTCAAAACCATATGTGATAAACTGGGCATAGAAAAGAGTAGAACAGCTCCTTATAGACCACAGTCTGATGGGTTGGTGGAGCATTTTAATTGCACATTAATTCAGATGTTCTCATCCTTTGTTAACGAAAATCAAGATGACTGGGATGAACATTTACCATATGTAATGATGGCATATCCTCCACTACCCGTGACAGTACAAAGTGTAGCCCCAATTTAATTGTGTTGGGCAGGGAAATTAATAGCCCTCTAGCTCTTATGGTTGGAAACCCATTGGCATATAAGAAAGAAATGTGTTCTATACATCGCATGCATTGGTTACAAAATGCTATGAGATACTGTTTTGAATTTGTATTCAAAAACTTGGGTGAAGCAGCCAGCAGACAGAAGAAGTATTATGACCGTGGCCTCAAACCCAGAGAATTTCATCATGGGGATTGGGTTTGGAGGTGGTATCCACCAGCTCATTCAAACAAACTTGGTCAAGGTTGGACTGGACCTTATCTAGTACTTCAAAAATTAGCAACTGTTGATTATGAAATTCAGGAGAACTTGCATGTTTCACCTATAGTAATACATTTGGATCACCTTAAACCTTTTACTGGAAGGGTACACCCAACAGGTGGATTGATGATGAGGAAAAAGTTTCTTCAGAAACTGAGACAAGTGCTTCTGAGAAAGTTATCAGTCCACAGGAAATTCAACAGGCTACTTTTTGGTGCAAGACTACTAGAAGGGGATTTTGTAGGTGATAAAACAGGTTTTGATATAGGTTTAAGTGAACCTCTCAATGAAAGTCCCATTAAGACAAGGCAGGGTAGAATTGTGAAACCAAGGGATGTTTATTCTCCATGATAAATTGTCATATTTTGTCAGAAAAAGTTTTTGATAAATAGATTCCACAGTTTACAATTTTGTTTATCTGACTGCAGGCTTAGAATGTTATTTTAATAATATTGATTAAATGCTTGAATTTTGAAAGCAGGACTAAAAGCAATGTATCTTGCTGTTCATGCTGGATATTTATGTCTTTTTCCTATTTTTCAGAAATGGAAGACCTATTACAATTGAATGTATCACAGAGGGAATTAGAAGAATTGGACAGAGATATACGGCCTGTTTTTCTATCAGAGGGCATGCCATGCAGTGTTTTAGACTGTGGTGTTGCTGTTTTCAACAGCTATCAACAACTGACAGTCCACTGGGAAACTTGTCATCGGATTGCTGAAATTATAAAGTTTCATTGTGAACTGTGCCCCTATCAGCACATTAGACAGAATCAGCTACAAAGACATTATCGTCGTTTTCACCACTTCAATATTTATGATGCCAAGACTCGTTCGGCGGCAGTAGTTGAACATTCTGAGGCGAACCAGCGTTTTGTGAATCCTGGGGATGCTCTTATGCCAACAGACTCTGTGTCATCTCGTAGACTCCAGTTTCATGAGTGTTGCAAGGGCACGACATCAGGGTAATTCCTCCCAGACAGCAATATTATTAGACAGAGTGAATACTCCGGTAGCAATATGTGAGGAGGTAGAGATCACCATTTCTAGTGCAGGAAAGTCTCATTGTACACGCCAGATGAAGAGACACTGGAAGACTGTGGATGAAGAATCCGATGTTACAGAAGAAATTGCCACTAAGACAGACTTTACAAAGTTTAAAAAAACAGAATAATTTTATTATTTCAAGGGTTTTTTTGGTTCAAATGTGTACCACCACCGCTGTAGGTGATGGCCTGTTCGGGCCATCAGCTTCAGTGATGGTGCTACACATTACCCTTGACTTTGCCATTGGTGTGCTGCAAAATATTATTTCATTAATCTTATTAGTTATGAAGTTTAAAAATGTGTATACATTTTTTTAAGGAAGGGGGAGTGTGTCAGGGCAAAGCCAGCCTAAATATAGGGGCAAGGGGCCTCATATTTAAAGATACTGTAAGTTCAAAATATATTCCGCATCAAGGCGAAAAACCTACATGAATTTCACTTCTCTGTAAAGCTGGAAAAACACACGTGGTGTATATCCAGCTTTAGCGCAGGGACCCAGGGGAGAAACGGTATGTTAGATAAGGTCTAATCTCTTTATCGTCACGGTCAATTAAGAAACGAGATTTGAAAACGATAGAAATGTCTATCGTATCGTCACCTGATCATTAGTTATAGCAATGCGTGGCAGGAACAAATCACCGTTAAAGTCACGCGCGAGATGACTTGTATTGATTCTGCCTCGATATACGTCATCTCCCACCGTTTTGACAGGTGGACAGATGAGCGTCGGTCCACCTGACAGTTCAGGGTAAAAAGTATATATATACCTGGAAGAGCAGAGCATTAGACACACACTTGGGGTCACACACACGTTGGTGAAGTCCAGGACAGGCGGACTCTGTTTCCTGGCATAAGGGTACCTTCGATCACAGGACCCTGAAACGGCTGGAATCGCCAGAGAGGGCATTCCATGATTGATTTAGCTTAAAGTTGATAGGCGGCTACGGGGCCTAATTCGTGAGAAGGAACACCCCAGGTGGAACGTTAAAGTTTAGATTGTCGAGTAGCAGGTGTCGTCCTGCAATAGTCAGAAGTGTAGGTTAATTGTATTGTGCGTATTAACCCTTTGAAGCGTCAGCCTGATTGCGTTCTGAGTAGTTTATTTAGCTGTCGGAACATCGTAATACCGACTGGAGATCGGTGTGAGTGACAATTTCGCCCTAGCACAAAAAGGGGCATTTGTGAATCGTGAATTCAACCAGGAACGGTGGATATTTCAATAGGACTTTCACGGAGGACTTTCAAAGGCACATAAGGTATGAGTAGACAATATCTGACCCAAATCAGAAGTACGGTGGTTTAAACATGACGAACATTGCTGGTCGGAACCCTCCGACAGCCAGAGGTACAGTTACGCACAGACGTTGACATTTGAGCCTAAGCGGGTGAAGCTCTTATGGCGAGCTCACAGTAATAACATTTCAGATTTGTGAAGCTCTTATGGCGAGCTCACTGTAGTAACATTTCCAGTGTGTAGACTATAGTGCCAGTACAGGGCTATAGAATGACTATATGATTGTTTAGAATTATTTAACCGTAGTGACCCATTTTCTGTGAAAAGAATTGAATTGTTGATTGTTGAAATATTGAAACGGATTTATTTTTATGTGTAAATAAAAGAATCGTTGTTACTTTAAATCATTCTTTCCATTATACAGCCTGAAGTGATTAGGAATCACACCTAACGGAAATCGAACCTATTTCAGGACAATCACGGCGTCGGTCTAACTCAGCTCTCTGCGCCGAGTTCGCGACACTTGGATTCCGACCCTCCACGTTGGTCTAATTTTCCCGCAACTTCATCAGCGGGACTAAATAACCCCACGTCAGCCCAGGCCTTACGGGGCCTCAGGAGTCCCTGACAGAGTGTGGCGGGTTTGCTTGGAAATACATACCAGTTGTTTTCAATTCTGGTCATTGTGGTATTTTGACACTTCCTGTTGATTCCATAAAGCTGATAAACCAATGTATCTCATTGGTTGTTTGTTTCCAGTGTCTGCTACTTTCTAGTTGGTTGAATCCATAGTGAGGGATCAGTCATATTCGAGTTCTCCAACTCGAATTGGCTATATAAAGCTGCCTTCACTTAGTGAAGGCCCCCACTTCTTGGCATTAAAGCTCTAATTCAGCTGCGCCTGTACAACTGCCTGTTGAGGTTAGTTGAGGGGCCACTCTGTGCTCTCCTATTCAGAAGTGTTACGAACCAGCATCTATTCTGGAGTTGCTCCATTACATGGGGCACATATACCAGTAGAGACAACGTTCATTCATAACGTGCCTTTTCCAGTGGAGGTGCTCAATATAGTGTAGTTGCCCAGTTAAGGTCACACCACAGTTGAAATTGGCAGTCTAAGGCCTCCCAAAATGTCTTTTTGGATGATGTAATTTTTATATAAGGCTATATATTTATATAAACCCCACCTGAAATTGAGCCGAATTTGGTCCCAGTATTTTTCTTTTTTTTATGTAGTATACTACTGGCAATGTCACCCACAAAGGGCCGTGGTTTAAATGAAATTATATAATTTGGTTGAGTTTGAACTGTTCCTTGTTTTGTTGATAATTTTATTTTGATTTTGTTTAGTTGTTAAATAAAACCATGTTAAACTTATTTCTTGTACTTTTTTTGATCCACTTAACTGGCTGAGAGCTTCAAATCCTTGTGAATCTGACATTAACAGGGTTCCAATCTTCTGTATATTATTATACTTAGTCCCATCCTGTTACAATTTAAATGCTGAGAAAGCAGCGCTGTTTAATGGATACTTCTGTTCTATCGCTTCTATTGACAACTCAAATGCCTCTCTGCCAGAACTCCCACGCCATATTCCCCATTAACTTGACAGTATAACCCTACAATACAGTGAAGTATATGAAGCAATGGAAACTATTAAGGTGTCCAGGCGTCTGGGCCTGATCTTATCAGTCCGAGTCTCCTCAAAGAATGTAAGTCCTCCTTATGTGAAGCACTTTCTTTACTTTTTAATGTACTACTCAGCGGTTCTTATTTTCCCTCAGGGTGGAAAAAAGCCAATGTCTCTCCAACTCTGAAAAAACAACCCTTGAATATAGAATATAGTTACTAATTATCCCCCTATATCACTACTTAGCTGCCTTGGTAAACTATTTGAAAAATGTGTTTTAAACACTTGTGGAATTTTATGATTGAAAACAATGTGCTTAGTCAATTTCAGTCAGGGTTTATAACCGGGCATTCAACTGTACTTCAACTAACTGACATATATGATGAGTTTTGTCAAGCCCTTGACGATGGCAAAGAGGGTCGTGTGGTCTTCTGTGATGTCAGTAAAGCTTTTGATAAGGTATATTTATTTTACCCTATCCAGTGTCCCATGCAAATAGTTCATCTATGTGTAGAATATAAAGGCAGTAGAACGAAACACAATTCAGAAAAGAGATTTTTAAATCCCGGCTGCACAATATTCTCGGCTACTCGAAATAGTATGTCTCGAAAATAAAAGATCAAATATTTCATTAATTAAGTAGCAATAAAACTTCAATCCAACTTAATAGATATTATATTATCATATTAAATATATATAGAAAAAATTGAGGAAATTGAACGCTAAATAAGAGAGAAAATGAACTTTTACTTCTCAGCTACTCGAAATACCCAGCTCGGGCTCATGCCACTCAACGTAGTTTGTCCCCCCTCGGTATTTAGTATGACCGTTCACTTTGGCCAGACGATGCGAAGAGGGGTACGTTTCCGTGGGCCATTCCGAATGTATTCAGAATTCACCCGACTAGTGCGTCATGCGCAGTTCAATTACAGAATGTTATTCCGAAGGAAACGTTCATTTGACGTTAAATGATATTCAGAATAATCGATGTTGATCAAGACTGCATTTCTCGTCGAAGAATTAACCGACGACACAGAAAAAGTTAGTTGCGTTATCGGCAGCTAACAAGAATTATTCTCGACAAATTATCAGATTTTATCATTTTTAATAAAATATATATTATATTATCAGTACTATAAAAATTACTTTTGATAATATAACATATATTTTATTAAAATTGATAAAATCTGATATTTTGTCGAGTGCCTTTGAATGGAAGTAGATTCGACACTTAATGTAACTGCAATGTGCAAAACCTTTGGAAGCTTTGAACCTTGCAATAGCTTTCAACAATGTTTTATTTTATGGTAGAGTGAGACGTGGACGTCACGTGGTTGATACAATTTGGTCTCAACGCCGAATTGGAATTATAAGAATAGTCTGAATTTATTTTTGAATGGTGGAGTGAGAGGTGGCTGAAACAAATTGGTCTCAACACCGACACGGAATTAATTATAAAGATAGTCTCAGTTTATTTTTCTATGAACCCTTATAAAAAAGTACCATGGTAAACCATGGTAAATCCCAAAATACCATGGTATTACCAGGCTATTTTGGGATTTTCCATGGTTTACCATGGTACTTTTTTATAAGGGAAATTAGAGAGCTAAAGTACAGACATGGGTACCAGGATAAGGCGTCGCCTCACAGAAACTTGGCCAGTAAATATATATGGGGCCAACAGGAGTCATGTGTTACCGCTTATTTCTAAATAGGTCAGTGGCGTAGTGTGTATTTGGGGCAGGGGGCTGGGAAGGGTCCGGTCCAAATGCGTAGTTGCATAATTTAATCACCCACTAGATGAAGATGTTATGCGTGTGGCTGCGTTGTGCTGTAGAACTGGGGAATTAAAGAGTCCGAAAGATTTCCCGTATGATGCGGCAGTAAAACTCGCAAGAAGAAACGGAGGTAGGGGCGCGCGTTGGACACCTGTCACAAAAAGTCGGCTAAAGACCAGGTGGCAGTCAGATGTTTGGGCTCGGTGTATAAAGTTAGTAGAGCTGCATGAGACTTGCTCCGAGTCCTCGCGTATTAAAGCTAATGGGCCGTAGCAGTACAGTGTTAGATGGGGTAAAGCATGATAAGGCCCATTTGGGTGGGGCGCAATTCTGTGGTCGCGGTTGAGTCAAAGAGGCCTTGTAGGCTACTAGAGTGACATCGCAAGAGAGTCATGGGCACGAGAGACGTCACAGCGAGAGGGCGGCTGTGCACTGAGAATGCTCGTGCCATTGTAACAATGGAGGTGTGTGTGTGTGTGTGTGTGGGTGGGGGGGGGGGGGGGGTACAGTGTTATATAGGGTAAACAGGCTACGGAAAGAAGGCGTTGTGCAATAGCATCGGTAAAAGCATCGGGTCGGGCCGTATTGGAAATGCCCAAAAGCCCTAGCGACGTTAAGGCCCCGCTGACCGACAGACCACATCCTGGAAAATCCAACGGATTTGTTTACGTAAATAAAACTGCTTCAGCGGTCATAGACCTTCTTCATGGACCCTTACCATAGGCATGGGGATACACGTGGGCTTCTAGCCATATATTGTACATACCAACACATATCGCTCTACTACTTTACAGCACATAAGCCTTAAAATCCCATTTTCATACCACATCTGCGAACCATAAAGGTTTTATTTGCACAATCGCGTACGAAAGGTTGATGGTTGCACAGATGACGGAACTTGTCAGTTCTTTTCTTAAATTGCACAAGTGTAACATGAAGGGACTAGGAGGCGTGCCCCCCCCCCCCCCACACACACACACCTCCATTGTTACACTCCTAAACAAAAAAAAAATCACATTAATACTCACCCCTGAAGGCGTACTTGTACGCTATTTTTGTGTGGGAGTGGGAGGGGGTGGGGGGAGTATTTTGGCTTACAGTACTGACCACGAAAACACCATTCTGAAAGGTTCTGCTGCGACATTTTCACGATACCCTCACCCCCCCCCCCCTCCTCCATCCCCAATTACATAACTTCTGCGATTGCAATTCCGTAAAAGAAGACATCTTTCGGTCCCACCACTTTCCTATAATAAAACCCAATCAATCAGATTACTAAACTGTTATAACAGATAATTAGTTTGCTTATTGAGGTTTACGACACTTTCGAATGCCAAGGCCATATCGTGTCGAGCAGTTTTACAGATGGAGAAAGCCGGAGTATATAGAGAAATCATCGCACAGCGACAAGTAACTGCTAGCCTCTCCAACGGACTCATCAGACACAAGCCAGATGAACATTGGTTGAATGCACGCGTGCCATCAACGTGCAGCACATCTAAGAACACTTTGCATCTGTGCCCCTGTGTGCACAATGCAAGTGGTATGGACCTCTTTCGAACTGTCGACCTACCGGTCACAAGTCCGATGCGCCAGTCAATGAGCCGCCGTGCTCCCCATCAGTTGCTTTTAAAAGATAACTATAACAGATTATTAAATGGTAAAAATAGATAAGGCCAACTTGATCTGTTCCAACAGAATATTAGTTGGCTATAACTGTATAAAAACTGTTAAAACAGATTATTAGTTGGTTATAACACATTACTAATTTGCTAAAACAAATTATGAATCTGTTATAAAAGTTTATTAATTTGTTGTAACAGATAAATAACTGGAGGCGGGTTGGCACTATTACGCCACCAATGAAAACAAATTTCGGCCTCAAGATTTGTGATGTGCAATACGATTTCGCCAGTGCGCAATACTGCGCACGTCTGGAATAACGTTTATTCCTCTTCGTGAGGTGGATTAACAGAACACATTCAAATATTATTCCAGAATACATTTTCTTGAACAAAACGACACGAATGCGCATGTCCAGAATAACACTAGTATTCTCGAATGGCCCACGGAAACGTACCCCGAGTGTATTCGTGTTTAACTTCCGGTAAAAAAATTGTTGATTTGCATCAGTTGCTTTCCCACCATGAAGAAAAAATAGCTGCAAATATCGCAGTTAGCCATTTTGGTATTGCATTTAATCACACTGCATTCTTTGACCACTTAAGATAAGATTGTTTATCTATCTGATGTTTATTTTGCCAAAAATTCAAGAGGCTTTGTCGATAGAGAATACAATCTATTATAATATAATTACCGAAAAAGCGACCATTATGATTATTTTACCTGGACCCGAATATGATGGTCACTGAAAACTGTATTCCGACTCCAAAAATTAGACTTTTCACTACCTCTTTATTCTGTGTGTTGGAACAAGTGGTAAAGGTGTAGAATAGGGGACTTTTCGTTTTTTTTTTGTTTTTTGTTTTAAAAATAACGCTTTTCTCGCTATTTTTTCTCTGTTTTCTTAAAGTAAACTATATTTTGAACAAAATAACACAAAATCACATACTTTTATCGTTTTTTTCAAGAAATATTAACGATTTTATTGCGACAATATTCTCGGCTACTCGAAATAGTATGTCTCGAAAATAAAAGATAAAATATTTCATTAATTAAGTAGCAATAAAACTTCAATCCAACTTAATAGATATTATATTATCATATTAAATATATATAGAAAAAATTGAGGAAATTGAACGCTAAATAAGAGAGAAAATGAACTTTTACTTCTCAGCTACTCGAAATACCCAGCTCGGGCTCATGCCACTCAACGTAGTTTGTCCCCCCTCGGTATTTAGTATGACCGTTCACTTTGGCCAGACGATGCGAAGAGGGGTACGTTTCCGTGGGCCATTCCGAATGTATTCAGAATTCACCCGACTAGTGCGTCACGCGCAGTTCAATTACAGAATGTTATTCCGAAGGAAACGTTCATTTGACGTTAAATGATATTCAGAATAATCGATGTTGATCAAGACTGCATTTCTCGTCGAAGAATTAACCGACGACACAGAAAAAGTTAGTTGCGTTATCGGCAGCTAACAAGAATTATTCTCGACAAATTATCAGATTTTATCATTTTTAATAAAATATATATTATATTATCAGTACTATAAAAATTACTTTTGATAATATAACATACATTTTATTAAAATTGATAAAATCTGATATTTTGTCGAGTGCCTTTGAATGGAAGTAGATTCGACACTTAATGTAACTGCAATGTGCAAAACCTTTGGAAGCTTTGAACCTTGCAATAGCTTTCAACAATGTTTTATTTTATGGTAGAGTGAGACGTGGACGTCACGTGGTTGATACAATTTGGTCTCAACGCCGAATTGGAATTATAAGAATAGTCTGAATTTATTTTTGAATGGTGAAGTGAGAGGTGGCTGAAACAAATTGGTCTCAACACCGACACGGAATTAATTATAAAGATAGTCTCAGTTTATTTTTATTTTTAAGAAATATTAACGATTTTATTGCGACAATGCCGTCGAACGCACTGCAACCGCTCCGTTCCATTATCGCTATCATAGGCAGAGAGTTTAGTAATTGAAATGTCAGCTGACAAACCCTGCCCCTCACTAAACTGACCCTAGATCAAATTTTAGGGTCAGTCGAGTGAGGTCCAGGGTTAGCAGACCAATGAGCTTACCTTGGTCCTAACTGAACTGACCTTAAATCGAGGAACACGCACACAAGCGAAGCTTTCCTGCTAACATGCACACAAGCGAAGTGCACCTGCTATCATATAGAATGATTTCTCCCCTGTGACGTCACTCGTAACAACGAATGAAAACAATAGACGCAGCAAAATTTTCAGCAGATGAAACAAATGGCAATTGAGAAATTCTATTCTCTTACATGTTAAAACATGATAGAGGTACCTAATTTTGTGTCATTTTGTTCAAAATGTAGTTTACTTTAACAAAAAAAAATAGCGAGAAAATCGTTATTTTAAACAAACCCCCGAAAAGTCCCTATTTCTACACCTTTACCGAAAAAGTAGAATTTTTTTCAGTTATGCTGAATTTTTTTCAGTTATACAAAAGTTTCAAAGAAAACTTAGACAGACTTACTGGGAAATATATAGAAGAAATAATAACCCCAGTCAGCCCACAAGAAACACACACCCCGTCTAAAAGATTCTGGACCTATATCAAACTCATGAAAAGTAACAAGAGTGGTGTGGCACGATTGAGAAATAATGGCAAATTAGAAACTGACCCCATGAAAAAAGCAAACATCCTTCAGGAATGAGCAGTTTCGTTCGGTTTTCTCCCCGACATCCCCCATCAGCAAGAGTGAATTCTATAGGCAAAACCTCATGAAATATACAACAAACCAGTATCCAGAAAGTGCTGAGATAAAAATCACAAACAACGGAGTCGAAAAACAACTGAAAAAATTAAATCAGCACAAAGCGGCTAGACCAGACAATATCAAGCCGATGGTACTAAAAGATCTAGCCATTGACATCACTCCCATCTTAACCACCATCTTCAATGTCTCGATGAACACTGGTAAAATACCCAGCGACTGCAGAACTGCAACAGTTACACCAGCATTTAAGAAAGGCCAAAAATACATCGCAGCAAATTATAGACCAATTTCTCTGACATGTATCTGCTGCAAAATTATCGAACACATAGTTACCAGCAGCATAATGAACCATGCAGAAAATAACAACATCCTGTACCTGCTTCAACATGGCTTTAGAAGTAAATTGTTATGAGAAACCCAACTTATAGAATGTGTCGATGATCTTACCAAAAATCTAGAGATGGGGAAAACAGACAGACCTACTTATATTGGATTTCTCCAAGGCCTTCGACAAAGTGTCCCACAGTCTGCTCCTCCATAAATTGAATCATTATGGAATTGGAGGAAAAACAAACAATTGGATCAAAGCATTCCTTTCAGACAGAATATAAGTACCGGTAGTAGTTGTTGATGGCGAAACATCCAACACAGTCAAAGTAGAATCTGGTGTACCACAGGGCTCGGTACTAGGTCTGAGCCTATTCCTGTTCTACATCAACGACATGCCAATCGGTCTCAGCTCAACCGTTAGACTATTTTCTGATGACACTGTAGTGTACTTAACCATCTCCTCAGAAAATGACTGCCAGAAACTACAATCAGATCTTGACAAACTTGCAGCATGGGAAGAAAAGTGGAGAATGGAATTCCACCCCGAAAAATGCAGTGTACTAACGGTGACCAAGAAGAAAAAAAACAATCATATACAACTACCAACTGCATGGTCATATACTTGCACCCGAAACATCAATCAAATATCTTGGCTGCACTCTCACTGGTGACCTACACTGGGGTGAACATGTAAACAACATCACAAGCAAAGCAAGTCAAAGACTCAGATTTTTGCACCGGAACCTACATATCGGCTCAAAAAAAGATCAAGGAGCATGCATACAAAACACTAGTTAGACCACAGTTGGAGTATGCCACAGCAGTTTGGGACCCTTACCACCAAAGCCAAATCGATAAGATCGAGAAGGTGCAATGACGAGCTGTGCGATACGTGACCAATCGCCACAGAAACCGATCAAGCATTAGTGACATGCAAGAAGAACTAGGCTGGAAAAGCCTCCAAGCAAGATGGAAAGAGGCAAGACTAACCATGCTGTATAAAATCTCGAATAATATGGTAGCTATAAACAAAGACAAATTCCTACACGCACCAACTAGAAGATCTGGACATACAGCAGACCATGCCTACTTTATTCCAACAGCTACTAAAGACTGCAGGAAATGGTCCTTCTTCATCAACACCATCAGAGACTGGAATAAACTACCGCCAGATATCACCATAGTCAAGTCACTCGAGATATTCAAGTCTCGCGTGAGCACCATTCTATTCTAAATTACCCTTTTGATTTTAACCGTTTTTAACCAGTTCATGCATGCGCCATTGCCAGAATATTCAAAATGTTGAATGTGGACAGTAAATGGAAGAAGAAGAGGCTTTGTCGATAGAGAATACAATCTATTATAATATAATTACCGAAAAAGCGACCATTATGATTATTTTACCTGGAACCAAATATGATGGTCACTAAAAACTGTATTCCGACTTCAAAAATTAGACTTTTCACTACCTCTTTATTCTGTGCGTTGGAAAAAGTAGAATTTTTTTCAGTTATGCTGGGCTATTAGTAGACATCTGTTTAGCCCACTTTGGCTACAAGCTAGTGTCACCACCTACTGCCAGCACTGGTGTAGCGTGTAACTTTAAGGAATGGGTTAAGGTTCTATATAAGCAGGAGAAATTTACTGTTTTGAACCCCTCCCCCTCCCTCCGGGGTAAATAAACAGGAATAATACAAAATGAAGAAAGTATCTTTTAGTTTTCAAATCCTGATTACTTGTAATATATTTCGCTTCACCCAAATCACTGTCTTTATGTTTCTGTGATTGTAGCTCACTCGAAAATTATATGAACAGATTTTTTAATTCTCTATAGAGATTTGTGTGTATTTTCGGAACAACATCCATTTTGCAACAATGCACAAGTAACGTGAAGGGGATGGTCCATTTGAGAACAGGTGAATTTTGAATATTTGCAGCTTGCCTTTGCAGAAGGCGTGTTTTGATGAGGTTGGAATATCAGTTAGTCGTGATTATGGTTCTGAGTAAAACTCAAGACTCGTTCAAAACTCGTTAGTGAATGAGTGAATAAATAAAATATACATGTTTTTGTAGTTGTGACGCAAATTATTTAATTAATACATGCCGTACCAGTATTCCATTTTTGTCATGCCTGGCCGACAACAGCCCTCAGTAATCTTGTGCTACAGACCTCCATAGATAGAGGCTATGATTGTTTGTGAGACACAGGTGCAGACGAAAACGACACCATGCGAAAACAACACCAACTAGCAAAAACGGCACCAAACTTGCATCAGGTGAAACCGGAACCAAACGAAAACTTGGCCAAAGAAAAAAAAAAACACTGTTACATGATCAAATATTCAATTTTCCTCAGATCATTGTTTTGATTTTGCCTCCTTTTTACAAGTTTTTTTTAAATTTTTTTTTTTTTAATCTTTTCTCACATATTTACAATAGTATCGAATATGAACACAATATTCACAAGATATTACACATTTGGCCACAAGTTATTCTCGTTAATACAATATACAACTACAACATTTACACATATATAGACAGAGATGGTGCAAGTCTGATGAAAATTCGAATGGAGGGAGCAATTGAGTAAGAGTAACCCTGGGGCCTGTTACTTTCAGTTTGGCCCAGGAGTCCGGATTTCTTGGGTTTAGACTGCCCCTGTCCAAACATGTCCTAAAGGACTGTATTTTAATTTCCTGCCTTGGCACATCCTTTAAATTTGGAATGGTCTCGGCAGCTGCCTCTCCATCCGTCCATGGACACATTTCGTTTCTGGACAGTAACTTTAGTTGTAATGGTTTGAGCTGAGTTCAGTTTGGCATGTGGCTGAGTTAAATTTGGCATGTGGATTTAGAATAACAAAATACAGGATGGCTTCGATTTCGGTTTTTAGCGGCTCATTTGCAGTAGAGTTATGACCCTTTATTTATGGGAATTTAGCCCAAGTCCTCATTTCCAGAACGATAACTCAAGATTTTATACACAGAATGGAAAGAAATTCAGTATATAGGTTTATTACAACAAAAATACAGGATGAGTTTCATTTCGGGTTTTGAGAGCCCATTTGCAGTAGAGTTATGTCCCTTAGTTTATGAGAATTTAGTCCAATTTTTTCGTTTCCGGATCATAACTTCAGTTATAGTGGATGGAATGGAAAGAAATTTGGTTTATATGCCCGTTTGAGAAATGGGACTTATTATTGTGAATTGTCTAGCCCTTTATCCGTCTGTCCGTCTGTGGACACATTTCGTTTCTGGACGATAACTTTAGTTGTAATGGTTTGAGCGGAGTTAAATTTGGCATGTGGATTTAGTATAACAAAATACAGGGTGGGTTCCATTTTGTTTTCTAGCGGCCCATTTGCAGTAGAGTTATGGCCCTTTATTTATGGGAATTTCAATTTAGCCCAAGATCTTGTTTCCGGACGGTAATTTAAGATGTTATACACAGAATGGAAAGAAATTCAGTATGTGGGTTTATTTTGACTTAGAATGGGTGTATTTTCTTGCCATGCCTGGCGGTGCTCTTCTTGACTGCTCAATTTTCAACAAATTCCTAAAATGTATCCGCAAGCTAAGGCTAATACTCAGCTTCAAAACAAAATACAGAAAACGGCAGAATGAAATGAATTAAATACCGGTGCTGTTTTCAACAACTGAACGTATACCATTTTTGCCAACCCATGGTGCCGTTCTTGCCAGTGTAATTGGAGCTGTTCTTGCCACCATCAGTTGGTGCAGTTTTCGCTCACTTGGTGCCATTTACTCCAGGTACTGTTTACAACAGGTGCCTTTTTCGCTATAATCTTACACAACAAGTCATAGTATCAATCTACTTTTAAGAAAGTATATAACTAAGAGCATAAGAGAACTGACATCTTTGAATCAAATGTAATACACGTTAATTTCTTATTTTTGTATATTAATAAACAAGATAGAGATGCTGCAACACACTTTTTCTGATTTTATACTGAAACTTGATCTACAATACTTTCTAATGTCATACAAATGAAATCTCAACATAGGCACTTGTGGTTTTAACAAAATGTAACATATTTAATAAATTATACTCTCAACACTTTTTAAAACACGTAACATTGATAGTATAAGTTATATTTTATTAAATATGTGAAATTCTGATAATAAATAAAATAAACGTTGTGTCCTTGGGCAAGGCACTTTATCCTGGTTACCTGTATGGGAGCACAATGATACCGTGCACTGAGGCGTACTGCACGTCGATGGCGCACATGTCTTCAGCTACTGTAACCCTGCTTGAGTGGAGCTTGAACAGAGTTAGAATGTTGAGCTGACAGATGCTTGGTGGTTCTCTCCAGGTATGCCGGCTTCCTCCACCCGTAAAACTGTTACAGTCGCGATTAGCCATTGTGCATAAGTATGTGACCTTAAACACTAATAAATAAATAAATAAATAAAATAAAATGAAACGAAAATTGGGCCTCAAAAAGTTAATCAGTTTCTTAGACACTCCCACATGGTCCGTTTGGCTGCTGCATGCTCTCTTTTTATAACCAATGCAAACTTGAAAAAATAAAAATTAAATGGTTTATGTCTGATTTTTTACCCAAGTTAATAAAATTAATAAATTAGTCCATTGAGTGCAACAAGGCTTTGCAGTGCTTTAGCATTGCAAAGTCTTCTTGCACTCGAGGGACGAAATACACCATTGCCCATGATATTTTGTTGGTTATGAGGCCTAAAACCTTCCAAGAACACAACCTTTTGATGGTAAAGAAATAATTGCAAAAATAAAATAAAAAATTGCCCACCCAAATGCAATTTTACAAAAAAATGGCCTGAGAACAGAAGATCTACTTTGTGAGGTCTTATGCTAATTCAATAAAAGTAATTATACATCCTGATAGTATAATATACATTTTATATATATTATACATTTTATTAAATATGTTAATTTCTGATGAACATGTATCAAATTACACCTGGACAGTGGTCACCCTGCAGGCTGGTTCTTAATTAACTGGACAACTTTCACGAACAAAACTGTAGTCAGCATCTTGCAGATGTCACAAATTATCACTCTTCTACAGAAACAGAAGGTGCCATGTAGACAGGAAGACCTCATTTTCACCAACTTCATGGACATGGGCATTGTATCTTAATTCTTTAAATTTTATTATTTTTCAGGTGTTGAGTATGTCTCAGTTTGGAACTGGTAAAAATCCACCATGGGCACGGCCTGGTTCAGGTACATTATTAATTAAGCACAACCCTTTGAAATAAAATATCCGTCAACCACCATACCTTTAGCTATGGTATTTGGGACATTTCGTCCCATAACCTGTTCGTCCCAGGATGTATCCTCCCAAGCTGGCATTTGTACCAGGACGATTCATCCACGTTGTTTTGTCCTACAAAAAAATATTAGACGCAGTGGATGAAAAAATGTAGTATTTTGAAACTTGTTCACCTCAGACATCATTACAAAAATTTGCTTAAGACTTCAGTGTTTAGTTGTTTTTTTTTAATGGTAATAGCAGGCTTGATTGTTTAAGGTGTGACTGAATATTAATTATTACCCTTTATATGTGATTAGTCACCAAATTAGATTTCATGGAGACTTTGTGGGTGATTATCACTGTATACTAAGAGATAAATAGCCTGACATGTTACAGCATGTTGATCTGCTTCCACATCTTTATGATTAGACCTAAAAATTAACCCTGTCTGCACACATGCAATTTTACTAAAAGTGGCTTAGAAACAGAAGATTTACTTTGTGCAGCCCTTTGTCACCTAATTAAGTTTCAATGAAAAAATATTTCACATTTATGATAATCATAGTATAAACATAATAAACATGCACATCTGAGACTGTAATTGGCACTGAAATTGGTGTGCTTTTTAACAAAAAAGTGAAAAGTGCATCAATATATTGGATTAGTGAGGTCAAATGCACCTGTTGACATTGGGAATTCAGTGGTGGCCAGAGTAATTCTTTGATAGATACATACTATTCAATTATCTGGAGAATTATACGTTATATCCAATTAACAGGTCAGACTTGTTCTGTAGGTATGATAAATGGTTTGGTGTTTGGAAGTTATATTCAGTCAACAGGAATATACAGTTTCAAAAATATCTAATTTAGAGGGCTGTACTGTAACAGTAACTGACATGAAGCTAATCAAAAACTTTAAAATAGTACAGGTATAACATACATTTTTACACAGGAAATTACATAGACCTTCCAAAATTATTATTACTGGTAGACTGTTGGACTTCTATGCTAGAGGTCCCAAGTTCAATCCCCATCCGGGACTACCCACATTGTGTCTTTGGGCAAGGCACTTTATCCCATTTGCCTACATGGGGTGCGATGGTGCCGTGTGCTAAGCCCTTCTGCATGTCAATGGTGCACGTCTTCAACCGCTGTAACCCTGCTTGAGCGGAGCTTGAACAGTGTTATAATGTTGAGGAGCTGACAGTTGCTTGTCGATGCTCGGTGGTTCTCTCTGAGTACTCTGGCTTTCTCCACCCACAAAACTGTCACACTCACGATTAGCCATTGTGCATAAGTATGTTACCTTAAACAGCAATAAATAATATTCCAAAATTACCTGCCTTGAATATCTGTTGTAACAATTTTAGTTCTCTTAATCCTTTGAACCCTGATAGTGTCTCCCAAAACAGTTCTGCGACAGCAGTTGGAGAGTCCATATTCATTACCTGGAGTACACGATTCAATATTTTCAGCATGCAGCCTTCAGTTTGCACATTGAAAATATTGATTGGTCACCCCACACATTCACTGCATAGTCATCCTACTTGGTGAAATTATGGCGTATCATGATTCTGGACCAGAGAAGAGGTCTTTGGGTTTTGAAGGGTTAACAGCACATATTGACGATTGTAGGTATAGTACTGTGATTATACAGGTAGACTGCAACTTACAACTGGGCCATGATGCAGTCAAAATTATCTGCCCACAGTTCTTTTGAATCGCATCTGCGGAAAATACAGAACATTGAATCACAGGTGCTACTTTTGTTTGGTTTTTAGCTCAACTTTGACGAAGTCAAATTTGAGCTATTGTCATGGCCCGTCGTCCGTCTGTCCGTCTGGCCGTCTGTCCGTCTGTCCGTACGTCAACAATTGGCTATGGCTCGGGCTAGAGGTCGTATTTATGAACCGATCTTTACGAAACTTCTTGTGTACCTTTGTTATGACCCTGGGACGGGAACGAGTGTTTTTAGGTGTGGTCCGAAATTCAAGATGGCTGCCAGTGGCCATTTTGTACCGATGATGCAAAAATCAGTTTTTTGTACAGAACTTCTGTATGAAAGTTCTGATTTGAATAAAGTTTTGTATAAATGTTTAGTACCATGGGATACATCACATATAATACGGGTTTTTTTCTCGTGCGTAAATTATGCAAATTAGACTGACTTTGATTTATTTAGTGTTACTTTCAGAGCTGTAAGTGCCAAGCTGCTATGGCTCGGGCTAGAGGCCGTATTTATGAACTGATCTTTACGAAACTTCTTGGGTACCTTTATTATGACCGTGGGACGAGAACGAGTGTTTTTGGGTGCGGTCCGAAATTCAAGATGGCTGCCAGCTGCCATTTTGTACCGACGATGCAGAAATCTGTTTTTTGTACAGAACTTCCATATGAAAGCTCTGATTTGAATAATTTTTTGTATGAATGTTTAGTACCATGGGATACATCACATATAATACGGGTTTTTTTCTCGTACGTAAATTGTGCAAATTAGACTAATTTTGATGTTTTTTGGGGTTACTTTCAGCACTGTAAGTGCAAATGCCAATACGGCTCGGGCTAGAGGCCGTATTTATGAACCGATCTTTACGAAACTTCTTGGGTACCTTTGGTATCACCGTGGGACGAGAACGGGTGTTTTTGGGTCCGGTCCGAAATTCAAGATGGCTGATGGCAGCCATTTTGTACAAAATTAGGTGCAATCAGATTTTTGCACAGAACTTCCATATGAAAGCCCTGATTTGAATAATTTTTTTGTGTGAATGTTTAGTACCATGGGATGCATCACATATAATACGGGTTTTTTTCTCGTGCAGAAATTATGCAAATTAGATGAACTTTGATTTTTTCAGTGCGACTTACACACAGTAAGTACACATGTCAATACGGCTCAGACTAGAGTCTGTATTTATGAACTGATCTTCACGAAATGTCTTGGGTACCTTTGTTATCACCTTGGGACGAGAACGAGTGTTTCTGGGTGCGGTCTAAAATTCAAGATGGCTGCCAGTGGCCATTTTGTACCGAAATTAGGTCTAATCAGTTTTTTGTACACAACTTCTATACAGCTCAGACTAGAGGCCATATTTATGAACCAATCTTTACGAAACTTCTTGGGTACCTTTGTTATCACCGTGGAATGAGAGCGAGTGTTTTTGGGTGTGGTCCGAAATTCAAGATGGCCACCAGCAGCCATTTTGTACCAAAATTAGTGCAATCAGTCTTTTGTATAGAACTTCTGTATGAAAGTTCTGATTTTAATAAATTTTTGTATGAATGTTTAGTAACATGGAATACATCACATATTGTAAGGGTTTTTTTTTCATGCAGAAATTATGCAAATTAGATGAACTTTGATTTATTCAGTGCTACTTACACAATGTAAGCACACATGTCAATACGGCTCAGGGTAGAGGCTGTATTTATGAACCGATCTTCACAAAACTTCTTGGGTACCTTTGTTATCTCCTTGGGATGAGAGTGAGTGTTTCTGGGTACGGTCCAAAATTCAAGATGGCTGCCAGTGGCCATTTTGTACCGAAATTAGGTCCAATCAGTTTTTTGTCACAACTTCAATACAGCTCGTATTTATGAACTGATCTTCACAAAACTTCTTGAGTACTTTTGTTTTCACCTTGGGACAGGAACGAGTGTGTTTTGGGGTGCCTTTGTTATCACTGTGCTATGAGAACAAATATTTTGGGGTTCAGTCAGACCCACTCTGGGACTCAAAGATTTTTTCTAGTTCAGCATCTGACTGTCACCCACCTTTACAATACTTTACCTATACATTTGTTACAGGCAACGGTCAGTATTTATGAACAGACCGTTACAATACTTTATATGTACCTTTGTTATCAGGTCATTACCTAGATGTTTGTCATTGCTGTGTCACATACTATACATGTACATGTCTTTGTCTTGACAAGTTGAGCTACAGTGTCATTGACACTTTCATTATGATTCTATCTTGACCATATAGTATTATATTTAGAAAGTCCAGGCCCAGTAAATCTCAGTAAGTGCATTGTGACCAGATCATGATCTGATTTGAAAGAAACCACTTACCCGATCACAATTTAGTGCACTATTGTTGACTCATTATTATCCCTTACCACGTAGAGGAATGGGTTCCATCCATCCATCATGCATCCTTTCACCTTCCCCATTTCTTGTCATCACATTTAAAAGATAACCGTTCAGATTTAGTTTTCCAAAATTTAATATATAGCTTTTTAGTAATAGGTCTCACAGAACTAAATATTTTCCCATAGGCGACCATTATAACACTCATGTGGAAAAAAATATGATCGCATCACTTTAAATTAAATATTTAAATACCTACATAAAGTACAAACCTTCACACAACTTTCTGTGGCCAGAAAACATGGGGTCATGCAACAAATAAGAGAGAAAATGCACCAGGAAGTGAAGTAACGTCCTTGAACTCAGTTTTTTCTGGGAATTCCCAACAAAAATACACAAATAGTTAACTGAATTTTATAGACCCAGAAAAACCTTAGAAAATCTCTTTTTTCTTGGGAAATATTCAGTATTGTTGTAAAAACCTAATAAAATGCTTTAACAGGCTTCTTAAGCAATAAGTTTTTTTCTAGGAGTCTTATTTTAGACTATGATGCAATATCCGAGTGCAACATTTCAAGGCAGATCACTCTAAACTAAATATTTAGTTCCGCGATACCTAATATATCATAAATGGGGTTGCAAACTGGGGCTGTCCAAATATTTCTGCAAGAGTTATTGACCTGGGTAGATTTAGCCTTTATTGCCATCGCATTTCCTTTCCCTGTCATCGCATTTTAAACAACATCGTTCGAGATTTTCTTTCCAAATTTAATACATAAAATTTTGGTGCAAGTGTAGTGAGGTTTGATATTCTCAGTTTAAAACTTTCTGGAACATTTCTTATTTCATTCACAGATTACCTCACTGCTGTGTCACAAGGTCAGAGTATAGGAGGTTCATCCCTAAGTCAGGCACCTATGGCTAGTGCCATTCTCCCTCAGCCTGGAGTAACTACACCTACTGTTTATAGTCTTGGGACTACAACAACTGGAATAGGACAACCACAGTATACTGCCCAACAGTTAGCAGGTCTTCAGGCACAGGTATTTTATAAATACATGTATTACATTTGAATCGTGGAAGAAATTTCTTTTTGTAACTTAACTTGAATAGCATCTTCGCCAATGAAAATTATTCAATTAACAGGAGTATTTTTATACGACAACCAATGGCCCAGACCAGCTGGTGCTAACTCAAATTAATGCAGGGCCAAACACAAATTTTTAATTTGCGTTAAAGTCAGCTTTTGTGCAGATTGTGGTGCCTTCACCTCTCATTACTGTTTATTTTCTCATTTCAATAACTACTTTAGGTATTAACCCTACTGTATACAGAAATTTAACTGATTTCTTTTCTTTTTTTCAGTCACAATGTTCACGTTTTTCTCTGACTTACTCAATTTTAAGTTCTAAAAGTTTGTGTTAAGGTGAGTTCTGTTTCTATGTGTCTTTCCAGGCAATTGATATTGTACACATGGGTTACTGAACTACATTGCGGTAACGTTGCACCCTCATTACATGCATATTTGAGGAATTTGAGGGGGATTTTTGGGACTTATATTCACTTTCTTTAAAAAAAAATTTTTTAACTTTTTTTTTTTTATTTAATACTTTCTCATACTTGTTACTAGTAACATTAAGGCTTATTTTAGTTGTTGATGTGATGTATTTTTGTTGGGACTTATAGTCACTTTATTGAACGAATGTTTTTCCGCAACTCCTCTTTAACCAATGAATGTACTTCAATTACAATTTCAGTGATTCTTCATTACATAATGCCATTTTGCACCTCCTATTTTATTTTTTGATCTGATGTATTTTTATTAGCTCACCTACTTCTATTACAAGTGGTGAGCTTATATGATGACCTCGGGCGTCAGCGTTGGCGTCCGGCGAGGCCAATATTGTAAGATTTAATGTTAAGGTTATTTTTTCAAAGATCACTGGCCTCAGGCCTTTCATATTGCACATGTACATTGTAGGCGACTATCAGCACATTATTTAATCCTGATACTACGACTTTCTTTCAAATTTCATCTACTATTTTCAGCCAAAACTTGTAAGAATTTGCGTTTAGGTGTTGTAAGAATTTGCGTTAAAGTCAGCTTTTGTGCAGATTGTGCTGCTTTAACTTCTCATTACTGTTGATTTTCATATTTCTATAACAACTGTATGTATTAACCCAACTGTATGCAGAAATTTAACTGCAATTTCTTCTTCTTTCAGTAAAAAATTCCATGCTTTTCTCGAACTTAGTCAATTTTAAGTTCTTAAAGTTTCTGTTGAGGTGACTTGTGTTTCTAGGTGTCTTTCCAGCTGATTGATATTCTACACTTGGGTTACTGAACTCCATTGCAGTAATATTTAACCCTTGTTACATGCTCATTTGAGGAATTTGAGCCTGATTTTCTGCCAAAACTTGTAAGAATTTGTGTTTAGGTTTAAGATTTTGCATTAAAGTCATCTTTTGTGCACATTGTGGTGCATTCACTTATCATTACTCTTTATTTTTGTCTTTTCAAAAACTTCTTATAACTGATTTTTTTTTTTATATCGAATGATTCTATGTTGAATTGATGTGTAATAAATGCAGAAATATAGACTTTCCAAAGCCATCACATAAACCACATTAATCATTTGATGCCTAGTTAATGATTTATATTAACTAAATATTAGGCATGTTACATTGGAACGACATTATCAAGCACGAATGTAGGTGAGCGTTGGGATGTAACATCCCTCTTGTTATTTTAACCCTTTACCTGATATGAAAAGCAGACGACACTTGCCAAAAAAATTCTTGAATAGCTATTATTTTCATTTTTTGTCTCAAAAACATAGGTTATGTCCCCTCATTGGAACGAGCTCAAAAACATAGGTTAAGAGCCCTCATTGGAACGAACATGTTGAGACAAAAAATGAAAAAATAGTGAAAATTAATTGGCGATTTTTGAGAATAGCGCTGGCCGTTACATTAGGTAAAGGTTTAAATAATATAATTATCGTTAATAATGAAAAGTAATAAACAGAGTAATCATTTGACTGGACTGGTTATGTGAAATAATTTATTCGAGGCGAGTGACTGTATTGTAAAACACTCGTGTGCATTTGCACAGTTGTGTTTGTACAACCTCCCTCACCTCTCATGATTTATTTCCTGTAGCCAGTCCACTCAAGCGATTACTCTCTACATAATTATGCAGTTGAAGTGAACTGGAAATGTTGCAAACATTTAAATTTGCAGACTGAGTGGTTTTTTTTTAACTTTACTAAATATAATTTGCCGACAACATTTTGATTTAAGTGACCACTGATAACTGGGAAAGATTAACTTTACCTTTTTATAGGAGGAATGTTGAGTGGAATTGTATATTTTATGAGAATGAACTTTAAAAAATATTTATTTTTCAATGTCATGAGGAAGAGTTCTGAACTTGTAAATCGCACAGAATATTCTGTACAATGTCACAATTATTTTATTATTAAATTTGAAAAATACAACCAGAACCAGGTATTGACGATTAATCCAGAAATCACCCAGAACTAAGTTTGAGAATCGGAGAAAATTTGATTGAAGATAAATATGTTACTTGTTTAGGCCCTCGATCAAAGGAAAAACATGTACAAATATCTTGGTGTTACTGATAAAATGTTGTGTGGGTTGAAAAGGCTGATCTGAGGACTCAAGAGAGAGAGGGGTTGAAAGATAACTAAGCGGTGTTGAGTGACTCAATAATTTTTAGCTTAACTTGACATTGTCAAGATAAGCTATTGCCATCACGCGTGCCGAAGTCTGTTAGTCTGTGAGTCTGTGACGTCTGTTCACATTTTCTTTTAGCACGGGCTACACCCCGCAGTTCTTTTCTGATCGTCACGAAATTTCATATGCAGGTTTGGGGTCATGTCTAGATGAGAACGTCCCCTTTTGGTCGCGATCGGGCAACTGGTATGGCTGCCCGAGCCCAAAACCCGAAAACCATTAGCACAGTCTACAAGTCGTATTTATGAAGGGATTTCATTGTAACTTGGTGGGATGCCTCTGTATAATGCCTAGATGAGAACGTCCCCTTTTGGGCATGATCTATCAACCATGATGGCTGCCCAAGCCCGAAACCCAAAAACTTTTAGCACAGTCTGCAGGTCATGTTTAATGTGGAGGGATTTCATTGTAACTTGGTAGGATGACTCCTTATGATGTCCTGATGAGAATTTCCCCATTTGGGCATGATTGGGCAACTGTGACAGCTACAGGGGCCCGAAGCCCGAAAACCTTTAGCACAGTCTTAGAGGTCATATTTATGAAGGGATTTCATTGTAACTTGGTAGGATGACTCCAAATAATGTCTAGATGAGAATGTCCCATTTTGATCGCGATCATGCAGCCTTGATGGGTGTCCGAGCCCAAAAACCTGTAGCATAGGCAAAAGGTCATATTTATGGAAGGATTTCATTGTAACCTGTTAGGTTGACTCCATATAATGCCTAGATGATGACATCCCCTTTTGGTCATGATTGGTCAGTTGTGATGGCTACAAGTGCCCGAAGCTCGAAAACCTTGAGCACAGTCTACAGGTCATATTTATGAAGGGATTTCATTGTAACTTCTTAGGATCACTCCAGATGATGCCCAGATGAGAATGTCCCCTATGGTTGCGATCATTCAGCCATGATGGCTGCCCAAGCCCGAAACCCGAAAACCTTGAACACAGTCTGCAGGTCATATTTATGAAGGGATTTCATTGTAACTTCTTAGGATCACTCCAGATGATGCCCAGATGAGAATGTCCCCTATGGTTGCGATCATTCAGCCATGATGGCTGCCCAAGCCCGAAACCCGAAAACCTTTAGCACAGTCTACAGGTCATATTTATGAAGGGATTTCATTGTACCTTGGTAGGATGACTCCAGATAATGTCTAGATGAGAACGTCCCCTTTTGGTCACGATCATGCCGCCTTGATGGCTGCCCAAGCCCAAAAACCTTTAGCATAGTCTATAAGTCGTATTTATGGAAGGATTTCATTGTAACTTGTTAGGTTGACTCCATATAATGCCTAGATGATGACATCCTCCTTTGGTCATGATTGTTCAACTGAGACCCCTATAGGGGCCCGAAGCCCGAAAACCTCGAGCACAGTTTACAGGTCATATTTATGAAGGGATTTCATTGTAACTTCTTAGGATCACTCCAGATGATGCCCAGATGAGAATGTCCCCTATGGTTGCGATCATTCAGCCATGATGGCTGCCCAAGCCCGAAACCCGAAAACCTTTAGCACAGTCTACAGGTCATATTTATGAAGGGATTTCATTGTAACTTGGTAGGTTAACTTCATATAATGTCTAGATGAGAACATCCCCTTTTGGACATGATTGGGCAACTGTTATGGCTTAAGGTGCCCGAAGCCCGAAAACCTTTAGCACAGTCTACAGGTCATATTTATGAGGGGATTTCATTGTAACTTGGTAGGATGACTCCAAATAATGTCTAGATGAGAACGTCCCATTTTGATCGCGATCATTCAGCCTTGATGGGTGCCCAAGCCCAAAAACCTTTAGCATAGGTAAAAGGTCATATTTATGGAAGGATTTCATTGTAACATATTAGGTTGACTCCATGTAATGCCGAGATGATGACATCCCCTTTTGGTCGTGATTGGTCAGCTGTGATGGTTACAAGTGCCCGAAGCCCAAAAACCTTGAGCACAGTCTACAGGTCATATTTATGAAGGGATTTCATTGTAACTTCGTAGGATCACTCCAGATGATGCCCAGATGAGATTGTCCCCTTTGGTTGCGATCATTGAACCATGATGGCTGCCCGAGCCCGAAGCCCGAAAACCTTAAGCACAGTCTACAGGTCATATTTATGAAGGGATTTCATTGTAACTTGGTAGGTTGACTTCATATAATGTCTAGATGAGAACATCCCCTTTTGGACATGATTGGGCAACTTTGACGGCTAAAAGTGCCTGAAGCCCTAAAACCTTTAGCACTGTCTACAGGTCATATTTATGAAGGGATTTCATTGTAACTTGGTAGGATGACTCGAAATAATGTCTCGATGAGAACGTCCCATTTTGGCCATGATCATTCAGCCTTGATGGGTGCCTGAGCCCAAAAACCTTTAGCACAGGCAAAAGGTTATATTTATAGAAGGATTTAATTGTAACCTGTTAGGTTGACTCCATATAATGCCTAGATGATGACATCCCCTTTTGGTCGTGATTGGTCAACTGTGATGACTACAGGTGCCCTAAGCCCGAAAACCTTGAGTACAGTCTACAGGTCACATTTATGAAGGGATTTCATTGTAACTTCGCAGGATCACTCCAGATGATGCCCAGATGAGATTGTCCCCTTTGGTTGTGATCATTCAACCATGATGGCTGCCCAAGCCCGAAGCCCGAAAACCTTTAGCACAGCCTACAGGTCATATTTATGAAGGGATTTCATAGTAACTTGGTAGGTTGACTTCATATAATGTCTAGATGAAAACGTCCCCTTTTGGACACGATTGGGCATCTGTGACAGCTTCAGGGGCCCAAAGCCCGAAAACCTTTAGAACCGTCTACAGGTCATAATTATGAAGGGATTTCATTGTAGCTTGGTAGGATGACTCCAAATAGTGACCAGATGAGAACGTCCCCTTTTGGTCACGATCATTCAGCCTTGATGGCTGCCCGAGCCCAAAAACCTTTAGCATGTCTTTAGGTCGTGTTTATGGAATTCATTGTAACTTGTTAGGTTGACTTCATATAATGCCTAGATGATGACATCCCCTTTTGTTCGTGGTTGGTCAACTGTGATGGCTACAGGTGCCTGAAGCCCGAAAAACTTGAGCACAGTCTACCTAGGTCGTATTTATGAAGGGATTTCATTGTAACTTCATAGGATCACTCCAGATGATGTCCAGATGAGAATGTCCGCTTTTGGTTGCGATCATTCAACCATGATGGCTGCCCAAGCCTAAAGCCCAAAAACCTTTAGCACAGTCTTCAGATCATATTTATGAAGGGATTTCATTGTAACTTGGTAGGTTGACTTCATGTAATGTCTAGATGAGAACAGCCCCTTTCGGACACCATTAGGCAACTGTGTTGGCTACAGGGGCCCAAAGCCCGAAAATCTTTAGCACTGTCTACAGGTGATATTTATGAAGGGATTTCATTGTACCTTGGTAGGATGACTCTAAATAATGTCTAGATGAGAACGTACCCTTTTGGTCGCGATCATTCAGCCTTGATGGCTGCTCGAACCCAAAACCCCAAAACCTTTAGCATAGTCTATTGGTCATATTTATGGAAGGACTTCATTGTAACCCGTAAGTTTGACTCCATATACTACCTAGATGATGACATCCTTTTTTGGTCGTGATTGGTCAACTGTGACGGCTTCAGGGGCCCGAAGCCCAAAAACCTTGAGCGCAGTCTACAGGTCATATTTATGAAGGGATTTCATTGTAACTTTGTAGGATCACTCCAGAAGATGCCCAAATGAGAATGTCCCCTTTTGGTTGCGATCATTCAACCATGATGGCTGCAAGAGCCCAAAGCCCCAAAACCTTTAGCACAGTCTACAGGTCATATTTATTAAGGGATTTCATTGTAACTTGGTAGGTTGACTTCATATAATGTCTAAATGAGAACGTCCCCTTTGGACGCAATTGGGAAACTGACGGCTACAGGGGCTCGAAGCCCGAAAACCTTTAGCACAGTCTACAGGCCATATTTATGAAGGGATTTTAATGTAACTTGATAGGATGACTCATTTTTGAATAATTTCTCATTTTGCTAAAACCCACCCACTTTATTAAAGTATGATGAAGAAAAAGCTTGAAGTGTGTTAATTTATCCAGTAATCCAGTGGTGAAGAATCTGGTGAAGAAATTTTCCAGCTGGTAGTATTAAATCCAAGAATGTGTCTTCAGAAACAGTATCCCGTAGATTTGTAATAAAATGTTCACTTAGGAATTTCAGCAGTCTCCAATAAAATATAATAAAATGCTCAGCAAAATTCAAATGGAGTAAAAATCCAATAAGTATTGGCGCCACAGGTAATTTCCAATTAATCCAGTAGAATCCTGGATTTTCACAAAAAATATATTCTATTTCACAGAAAGTATAAATTCACTTTTATACTTTAATAAATTCTCTTCAAAATTCTCTTTTGGAATCAGTTTTCCAAATTCAAGAAGAAGAACTGCTTCTATAATAAATGCACTCTTCTTGATAAATACTAATCTCCAATGGAAACAACTGCTCTGAAATGAGTTTATCTGAAATGGGTTTTTCTATAAAAATGAGTTTTTGAATTCTGTTGACATGGGTTTAATTAGTACTCAGAATGCCCTAGAAGATGAAGTTTCTCCAAAGTTCTATTTTCTATCAGTTTTTAGGTGATTCTGTCTTAATTGATGTAAACAAGGTCCTACTTAGACAATTAAATAATTAACATCTGTATGTACAATGATTTAAAAAAAATAGATTATGTGTAACAAAGTTGTAAACATGCACTTAAAGGTTACTTAGTGCAATGAGTCAGACCAGCCAGAATATGCAGAGAAATATCAATCTCGTAGAATTATCAACTTTGGATATATCAATCTCGATATAATATGGGGACTATAACACTGATGTGAACCAAACCTGGCAGTGATAGTCTGTGGAAGGTCTACAAATGCTCCTCATTTTTGTTACTGTGCATCGGAAAACATGGCTGCCAGAAGCATTTTTTTAGCTCAACTTTGGCGAAGCCAAAGTTGAGCTTATGCCATGGCCCGTCGTCCGTCTGTCCACCTGGCCATCTGTCAGTCAACAATTGGATACGGCTCGGGCTAGAGGCCGTATTTATGAAACGATCTTTACGAAACTCCTTGGGTACCTTTGTACCTTGGTGAGTGGGACGAGAAAAAGTGTTTTTGGGTCTGGTCTGAAATTCAAGATGGCTGATGGCAGCCATATTTTTATACTGTACCAATGACCCAGACTTAGCTGGTGCTAACTCTAACAAAACCAGGGCCAAACACAAATTTTGCCCCCCAATCCCCAAAATTTGCATCCAAAACCAAAAGAAATCATGTCCTATAGGACCTCCATACTTCGCCCCTACTGCGCATGCGCAGTGTCAAGGACGTTCCAAAATTGGCGCCAATTATCATTCTCTGTTTGGCCCTTCATCAGTCAACATCTCACTGATCTTTGTGCTTGTAAATCTCAGTTTAAAGGATGCCAGACACGTAATTATTGGAGAAATGGTGATTCTAAGGAAGATATAGAAGGAGGAGAGGAAAAAGGAGTGACAAAAAATAATCAGGGCTGTACTTAAAATTTTTTATGAAATTATGTTAAGTTGCCTATTTTCGAGGCATGGGGTCTCTTGTTGTCATTCTTGCTAAAAAGTTGCACTGCTTATTCAGTGTTTCCTCTCCCCTGGCCTTCTAAGTCCCCCCTTGCAATTCTCCCATGCTTTTGGCATATTTTTGAGAAAGTTCATTTCTAAAATTCTCTTGAGAGAGTTGCTTGGTTACAGAATGTTTTCTGTTATTTTCCCCATAGTTACGTTTTCACCCATGGGTGTATAAACGTTGTGTTCTGCATCTTCCATCTGATGTTCTGCAGATTCTCCCCTGGGAGTCTCTCTCTTGCATCAGATAGAGTGTAATTTTGATGACTGATTTCGGGCCAGTTTTTTCAGTGCCTGGAGTCATGTTTTCTGGTGTTTTACACTGTTTGTTTACATTGGCAACAGTCTCTTTTGAGGGGGGCTGTTTGCCTTTGGTGTAGTTTATCTCACTATAAGATACATTTTTATTATCCGTAAGTGTTGCATTAATTATTTAATATAAATTTAAAATTTTTGACCACACTTAGCCATCGGATCCATCGGGGCTCAACGTTACTTTTCAGAAACTTGGGCTTCGCTGAAAAAATATTTTTCAAAAATTATTTTGATTTGCAATTGTTTTTTCATTATTAATGGATCATGTTATTATGTATCTTTGTGTCGGGGGTTTGTGCGAGTAACTAGGACTTGTTGTTGACTTTTCACAATGAAAGGATATTGTTCAAATTGTAATAGGAAGAAATCTTCCTCTGACTTTCATGATCATTGTATTAATTGTAGTCAGTGTTCTCGCACTAATCCCTGTTCTATATGTCAATATTGGGATGACAAACATTGGAAACGTGTGTCACGGTATGTTGTTACTGGAGAAAGGGCTATGCCGGCTCTTTCTCCGCAAGGTCACTCTACTCTCTCAGTTTCTATTTCAGAGGAACAAGAACAGGGTGATGTTTCCATGTTATCTTCCGCAAGTGCGCTTCCGTCGTCACAAATGAATACAGAGCTAGCGGCAAAAGTGCTCATGGAGATTAAACAAATGTCGTCCGCTACCTCGCCCGGTGTAGCGTCCATTCACCGAATGGTTCGGCAGCCGGGTTCGTCCGATGCGGTCCAGGAGGAAATGTTGGGTGATGCGAGCACTATAAACATTCAACGTGCACACCCAGTGACGGCGGATAGTAGGCGAGATCGGAGGAAGCCTTTGAGTCCGGTTCCTAGCTCGTCCAGGTCCAGCCGGGCTGCGAGCGAGAGAGGCCCCTCTCTCATACAACAACATCTGGGACCAGATGTTGTGGTACAAAATGTGTCGCAAGCGGAGCATACATCCGTCGCTCGGGACGCTCCGTTGTATAGGCAGTCCGCGGAGACTGCTCAGGCTTCTTCTTCTCGTCAGCGCACACGACCGCACCTTGGCTGCGTGACCGCCGATATCTTACCAGCTTCGCCGATCAGGGATTCTTCGGCGACCAGGTCACACCATCCGGCAGCCAGGGACACAAGGCCGATGGACTCCGGACGTTCGCATAGAAAAAGTATGCGGAGCTGCCCTCGGCGAAACAGCGAAAGACTGCGCCTCCGCAGGTCTCGATGCCGGACGTACTTGTGCAGATAGCACAACTTATCACAGCATCCCAGCAGCCGACAGAAACGGTGTCGGATCGGGAATTATCCAACGGCGCTGGGTCGGTACGCTCCGCCGAAGCATTGGGGGCGGACGACCGGGAGCATCATGAGGTCCAACCGGATGGTGAAAGGGATACGGATGACTTGGAGCTATCCCTTTCGGAACAACATAAAGCTGCCGTGGACTTCATCCGGCACTTTCTCCCTCAAGTTGTTCCGTCGGGCCAGACTGCTGCGGTTCCGGACAAGAGGATTATAGCGTCATTGGACTCTGAATTTTTTGAGCGGTTCAGGGACATCGCTCCCGAGTTTCCGTCGCAGTCCAATAATGTTGCAAGAACATTTGAATTATTGAACGACGCTATATTTAAACTTGCTTCCAAGACAGGGAAAGCAGGTTTCTTGTCCGCCAATACTCTCAACCTGCCTTTCATTAATGCAAGGAATAAATTCGACACGGCAGGACAGGGTATTCCGAGAGTTCCTCTGCGTATGGACGACGAGGCGGAAGACTTAGTGCTATCATTACCGTCGTCGGCTTCTATTCCAACCACGGTTTTGGAAACAGCTATTTCGTCTAACAGAGCCAGTTTAGATGCCTTATCTTAACGCAGATCACCTTACTAAGGCGTTATCACTGCGCCTTCAAGGGAAAGAATTTCAGGATATACAATCCTCTTTAAGACTTCTTTCAAGGGCAGTAGCTTATTCCACGTGTAACTCCGCCCTTTCATTGGCAAACCTGGAGTTGGTTAGACGTGACGCAGCCCTAGCTACATCCACTCTCGTGGATACTAAGGTGAAGAACTCTCTCAGAGTCGCTTCGGTTTCCGGAGAACTTCTCTTTGACGGCAAGCTTTCTGCTATTTATGATAAAATTACAAAGAAAGCTTCGGATTCTCTGTTGTTCAAATCTGCTTCTAAGAAGTCGGATACGGCAGACAAGAATAAGACAGGCACTTCTGGGTCTAATGCGCCCAAGAGAGGTTCCTATAGAGGTTCCGGTGCGTCCTCTTGGTCTTATTCGAGAGACCGTCAAGGTAGCGACTCATGTTCGGGACGTCCTTCGGGCCGGGACAACCGGTCGGACGCCCCGAGGTCGACGGGACGAGGTGCGGGTCGTGGAGGACGTGGTTTCTCCTACCGCTGGCCTCGCAGGTCCAGGAGGTGATGGCTTAAACCTCTATCGCGTACCGGTTGGCGGAAGGTTGTCGAGCTTTTCACAAGAATGGGCGTCGATTACGGACGACTCTTGGGTGAGAGGAGTGACTTCGGAAGGTCTAAAGATATCCTTCAAACGAAAGCCTCCATTAACTCGAAGTCCAAAGTGGACTCAACTTCCGTCAAATCCGCAGAAAAGAGACGCTCTATTATCAGAGGTGCACTCTCTTTTAATGAAGAACGCGGTAGAGGTCGTAGAAAACCAGGAGACTCCGGGATTCTACAGCCATCTGTTTCTGGTTCCGAAACCAGACGGCTCGTTCCGTCCAGTCATAGATTTGAGCTGGATAAACAAGCTGATCATCGCTCCGAAGTTTTATATGGAGACGATTCGGTCGGTCAGAGCGAGTATTCGGGTGAACGATTATGCAACAAGCATAGATCTCAAAGATGCGTACTTTCACGTCATGGTACATCCGACATTCAGAAAGTATCTACGCTTCGCAGTCCTAGGAGTGGTGTATCAATTCCGGGTGATGTGCTTCGGATTGAATCTAGCACCCTGGGCTTTCACTCGGGTAATGAAGTCGGTAATGATCTATTTCCGAGCTCATTCGTCTGCGGTAACGTCGGCATACCTGGACGACATTCTTCAGAGGTACGGCAATGAGTTAACGCTTCAGAACGATGTTCAGAATCTACTTCTATTGCTCCGACGTCTCGGTTTTATAGTAAACGAGGAGAAGTCGGATCTGGTGCCGTCCAAGTCATTCACACATCTGGGAATGAGCTTCGAGACGCACAACAATCTCGTTCGTCTGCCGTTAACCAGAGCGAAATTAGTCAGTTGTTACGCTCGCTATTGTCTGCACGCAGACAAAGTCACAGCGAGAGAATTTATGAGACTGATAGGTCTGTGCGGAGCCGCTGCAGATCTCATTCCGATGGGGCGGTTACGCACGCGTTCTCTCCAAATTTTCTTGACTCAGAATTGGAGTGTGAAAATTCATTCGCTCGACATAGACGTTCTCTTGTCAGATCAAGTGAAACAAGAGATTCAGACTTGGGCAAACATTCAGTGGTTAACTCAGGGAGTTCCGCTGCAGTTGCCGGATCCGAGTTTTACCATTATGACGGATGCCAGTCAAACAGGTTGGGGTGCATCATTGATCCCAACGGATTCGAGATGCCAGGGTCTTTGGGATCCGCAATTCCTGGGCAAGCACATAAACATCAAGGAAATGATGTCAATTTGGCTTGCGTTACGTCATTGGATGGACATTATTCACAATGCTCATGTCCAAATCCTATCCGACAATACGACAGTAGTGGCGTATATACGGAATCAGGGAGGCACTCATTCAGTTCCGTTGTTCAATCTAACAGAAAGAATCCTTCTGTTTGCTCTAGAGCATCAGGTTCTTCTTTCGGTCCGTCACATACCGGGTCGTCTGAATGTACTACCAGACTCCCTTTCACGAAAGGGTCGCTTGTTGCCGTCGGAGTGGACTCTCAACAAACAAGTATTCAATCAGATTTGCTACCAATGGGAACGGCCAATGATAGATTTATTTGCGACACATCTCAACAATCAGTTGCAGACGTATGTGTCTCCGTGTCCGGATCCAAGAGCATTTGCAGTAGACGCTCTGTCGATCTCTTGGGACGGAATGATAGGATATGCGTATCCTCCAGCATCGTTAATTCAGCAAGTATTGCTAAAGATAAAACAATCTCAATGCAAGATTCTGTTGGTAGCATCTCTGTCTCCACAGAGACCGTGGATAAATCTACTCAGGTGTCTGTTGAGGGACCAACCGCGAAAGCTTCCTCCACGGGAGGATCTTCTTTCGCAGGGGAAATCGTGTCAACTCCATCACAACCCGCAAGGTCTCAACCTTCACGTTTTTCCGTTGTTCGGTTCTTCTTGCATGGCAAGCACTTTACAGGACGAGCAGTGGACGCGATTTCTAACTGTAGGAGGACCTCCTCTTCGCTAAACTATGCGGCTAAGTGGAAGGTTTTTCGTCATTAGTATAGGGATCATTCTGTAGATATTTTCGATCCCTCTATACCAGACATTGCAAACTTTCTAGTATACTTGTTTGACGAAATCAAACTGCAGCCTGTTACTATTAAGGGTTATAGGTCTATGTTATCTGATACCTATGCACATCATGATAGTTTACAAATTGGATCTAATGTCTCTTTATCTAAGTTGGTTAGAAACTTCTCGATAAATAGACCCAGAACTCTTAGGTTAATTCCTAAATGGAATTTAGCTTGGGTTCTTCTTAAATTGAAGGAAAAGCCATTTGAACCTCTTGGGACAGTAGATTTCAAATTCTTATCTTATAAGACAGCTTTTCTCTTAGCTTTCTCTTCTGCTAGAAGAGTCAGTGAGCTTCATGCACTGTCGGTGGATGATGCTCACTATCGTAGTGTCGGGAACACTTTCACCTTCACTACTAATGTGGGTTTTTTAGCTAAGAATCAGGCTCCTAATAAATATCCGGAACCTATTGTCATTAAGGCTCTTCCGTCTTCAGACGGGCGTAGGCCTTTACCCTGTCCTGTTAGAGCGTTACGTATCTATAAACAGAGATCTCAGTTTATCAGAAAGGGACGAAAACGTTTCTTTCTGTCTTTGTTGCCTAATAGAAGGGACATTTCGGTCCATTCTATTGCTAGATGAATTCAATTAACTATCCGTACTGCTTATGAGAGTTTATTTTCTTCTCAGCAGTCTGTGCTTAAGATTTCCGCTCATGAAGTAAGAGCTCTTGCTACTTCTTGGGCTTACGCTAATAGTATTGCTATTACAGATTTAATGAAGGCTGCTTATTGGTCTCAGCCATCCACATTCACAAATTTTTATCTCAGAAATATTAAGTCCATTTCTGGAGACCTGCATTGTTTAGGTCCGTTATCTGTTGCTCAGAATGTCGTCCACTAAACAGTTGCAACTATAGTTATGCAGGCTTTCTGTTCCGGCAGTGACTCCGTCCGGCTGCCCTCTTCGCTCTGGGCTATTTGACCCAGGGCAAGGGGAAGGGGGGGGGGAGGGTGTTCCCTTAGGTCACCTGCTTTATAGTGAAAAGCAAGGGAATGTCTCCTCCAAAGTCAGTATTTCTGAGTCGCTTCCGGGATGGTTTTAAAGTGTAATATTAATGTTAAAATTCATTCATGTCATATTTTTAAAGTGTAGCTCGGTGTGAAGCATTTGTATATGTCAAGTGTCAAACGGGCGTTAATATACAATCCTCGGACACTTTTAAAAGATTATAAAGAGTCTCAATTCTCTGGACTAACTTTATTTATTGGCTTACTTTAAAAATAATTAGTATAAAGGGTTATACTGGATGTTAATAGAGAACATGAATGTTATTGTGCTCAATTATGAAGGGTATTGTATCTTTCTAATTTAACATTAAATAAGAAAGATACATGTAAAGCCTAATACTCCTTTTCTCCTTAAGGGGTTGCCTCTGTATTATATAGTTGAGCTTATTGGATTTTCCTCTATGTCCTAGGCCCTCCAGCCTTTTTACTATTCAGCTAAGTCTGGGTCATTGGTACAGTATAAAAATGTTAAAAAATTTATAGTAATTTATATATTTTTTATACTTACCAATGACCCAGACGGGGATGGCCCTCCCAGGAGTTGGGAACTGTTGCCTCCCCGCTGAGTACATAGCACTGACCAGGCACTGCCAGTAAGAATGATAATTGGCGCCAATTTCGGAACATCCTTGACACTGCGCATGCGCAGTAGGGGCGAAGTATGGAGGTCCTATAGGACATGATTTCTTTTGGTTTGGGATGCAAATTTTGGGGATTGGGGGGCAAAATTTGTGTTTGGCCCTGGTTTTGTTAGAGTTAGCACCAGCTAAGTCTGGGTCATTGGTAAGTATAAAAAATATATAAATTACTATAAATTTTTTAACTTTGTACGAAATTTGGTGCAATCAGATTTTTGCACAGAACTTCCATATGAAAGCGCTGATTTGAATAATTTTTTGTGTGAATGTTTAGTACCATGGGATATATGACATATAATACGGGTTTTTTTCTCGTGCAGAAATTATGCAAATTAGATGAACTTTGATTTTTTTCAGTGCTACTTACACACAGTAAGTACACATGTCAATACGGCTCGGGCTAGAGTCTGTATTTATGAACCGATCTTCATGAAACGTCTTGGGTACTTTGTTATCACCTTGGGACGAGAACGAGTGTTTCTGGGTGTGGTCCAAAATTCAAGATGGCTGCCAGTGGCCATTTTGTACCCAAATTAGGTCTAATCAGTTTTTTGTACACAACTTCTATATGGCTCAGGCTAGAGGCCGTATTTATGAACCGATCTTTACGAAACTTCTTGGGTACCTTTGTTATCACCGTGGGATGAGAACGAGTGTTTTGGGGTGTGGTCCGAAATTCAAGATGGCCACCAGCAGCCATTTTGTACCAAATTTAGTGCAATCAGTCTTTTGTACAGAACTTCTGTATGAAAGTTCTGATTTGAATAAATTTTTGTATGAATGTTTAGTAACATGGAATACATCACATATAGTACGGGTTTTTTTCTCGTGCAGAAATTATGCAAATTAGATGAACTTTGATTTATTCAGTGCTACTTACACACTGTAAGTGCACATGTCAATACGGCTCGGGCTAGAGGCTGTATTTATGAACCGATCTTCACAAAACTTCTTGGGTACCTTTGTTATCACCTTGGGACGAGAATGAGTGTTTCTGGGTGCGGTCCAAAATTCAAGATGGCTGCCAGTGGCCATTTTGTACCAAAATTAGGTCCAATCAGTTTTTTGTCACAACTTCTACACAGCTCATATTTGTGAACTGATCTTCACGAAACTTCTTGGGTCCCTTTGTTTTCACCTTGGGACAGGAATGAGTGTGTTTTGGGGTGCCTTTGTTATCACTGTGCTATGAGAACAAATATTTTGGGATTCAGTCAGACCCACTCTGGGACTCAAAAGTTTTCTTTTCTAGTTTAGCATCTGACTGTCACCCAGCTTTACAATACTTTACCTATACATTTGTTACAGGCAGCGGTCAGTATTTATGTACAGACCGTTACAATACTTTATATGTACCTTTGTTATCAGGTCATGACCTAGATGTTTGTCATTGCTGTGTCACATACTATACATGTACATGTCTTTGTCTTGACAAGTTGAGCTACAGTGTCATTGACACTTCATTTTATTCTGATTGGTGGATTTTGAAAAATCTTATCCTCTGAAACCACAGGGCCAAATGTTTTGAAACTTTCCATGGTTGATGACTGGGAAACCCTCTACCAATGATCATAATTTAATATTGATCGTGGTACAAACATGACCACAATTGCAGCTTATAGTTACTATAGAAACCCTATTGGAAATCACATTTTCATCTTCTTCTCTGGAACGACTGAGTCGACGTGAACCAAACTTTGCAGGAATGGTCTATAGGAGGCCCTCTACAAACGATCCTCTTTTTGTATCTATTGGTTGGAAAATATGGCCACCAGAGACATTCTTTGATTCTGATTCATGGATTTTTCAAAAATCTTCCCCTCTGAAACTACAAATTCAAATGTTTTGAAACTTCACATGAGGACTGGGACTCCTTCTACCAATGATCTTTTCATTTCAGGAATTTCATTGTAACTTGGTAAGATGACTTCAAATAATGTCTGGATGAGAACGGCCCCTTTTGATCGTGATCATTCAGCCTTGATGGCTGCCCGAGCCCAAAAACCTTTAGCACAGTAAAAAGGTCATATTTATGGAAGGATTTCATTGTAACTTGTTAGGTTGACTCCATATGATGCCGAGATGATTGATGACATCCCCTTTTGGTCATGATTGGTCAACTGTGACGGCTACAGATGCCCGAAGCCCGAAAACCTTGAGCACAGTTTACAGGTCATATTTATGAAGGGATTTCATTGTAACTTCGTAGGTTCACTCCAGATGATGCCCAGATGAGAATGTCCCCTTTTGTTTGCGATCATTCAACCAGGATGGCTGCCCAAAACCCGAAAACCTTTAGTACAGTCTATAGGTCATATTTTTGAAGGGATTTCTTTGCAACTAGATTGACTTCATATAATGTCTAGATGAGAACATCCCCTTTTGGACATGATTGGGCAACTGTGATGGCCCGAAGCCTGAAAACCTTTAGAACAGTCTACAGGTCATAATTACGAAGGGATTTCATTGTAGTTTGGTAGGATGACTCCAAATAATGTCTAGATGAGAACGTCCCCTTTTGGTTGTGATCATTCAGCCGTAATGGCTGCCCGAGCTCAGAAACCTTTAGCATAGTCTATAGGTCGTATTTATGGAAGGATTTCACTGTAACTTGTTAGGTTGACTCCATATAATGCCTAGATGATGACATCCCCTTTTGGTCGTGATTGGTCAACTGTGATAGCTACAGGTACCCAAAGCCCCAAAATCTTGAGCACTGTCTACAGGTCATATTTATGAAGGGATTTCATTGTAACTTCATAGGATCACTCCAGATGATGCCCAGATGAGAATGTTCCCTTTTTGTTACGACCATTCAACCATGATGGCTGCCTGAGCCCGAAGCCCGAAAACCTTTAGCACAGTCTACAGGTCATATTTATGAAGGGATTTCATTGTAACTTGGTAGGTTGACTTCATATAATGTCTAGATGAGAACAGCCCCTTTTGGACACGATTGGGAAATTGTGATGGCTACAGGGGCCCGAAGCCTGAAAACATTTAGTACAGTCTACAGGTCATATTTTGAAGGGATTTCATTGCACCTTGGTGGGATGACTCCAAATAATGTCTAGATGAGAACGTCCCCTTTTGGTCACGATCATGCTGCCTTGATGGCTGCCCAAGCCCAAAAACCTTTAGCATAGTCTATAAGTCGTATTTATGGAAGGATTTCATTGTAACTTGTTATGTTGACTCCATATAATGCCTAGATGATGACATCCTCTTTTGGTCATGATTGTTCAACTGAGACCGCTACAGGGGCCCGAAGCCCGAAAACCTCGAGCACAGTTTACAGGTCATATTTATGAAGGGATTTCATTGTAACTTCGTAGGATCACTCCAGATGATGCCCAGATGAGAATGTCCCCTTTTGTTTGTGGTCATTCAGCCATGATGGCTGCGTGAGCCCAAAGTCTGAATACCTATAGCACAGTTGATAGGTCATATTTATGAAGGGATTTCATTGTAACTTGGTAGGTTGACTTCATATAATGTCTAGATGAAAATGTCTCCCTTTGGACACAATTGGGCAACTGTGATGGCTACAGGGGTCTGAAGCCCGAAAACCTTTAGCACAGTCTAGAGGTCATATTTATGAAGGGATTTCATTGTAGCTTGGTAGGATGACTCCAAATAATGTCTAGATGAGAACGTCCCCTTTTGGTCGTGATCATTCAGCCTTGATGGCTGCCCGAGCCCAAAACCTTTAGCATAGTCTATAGGTCGTATTTATGGAAGGATTTCATTGTAACTTGTTTGGTTGACTCCATATAATGCCTAGATGATGACCTCCCCTTTTGGTTGTGTTTGGTCAACTATGATGGCTTCAGTGGCCTGTAGCCCGAAAACCTTGAGCACAGTCTACAGGTCATATATATGAAGGGGTTTCATTGTAACTTTGTAGGATCACTCCAGATTATGCCCAGATGGCAACACCACAAAATCCGAAAAACGTTAGTACAGACTATAGGTTGTATTTGTGAAGGGATTTCATTCTAACTTAGTAGAATGATTCAGTGTAATGCCGAGATGAGGACGTTCCCTTTTAGTTGCAATCTGTCTACCATCATGGCTACACAGGCCTGAAGCCCGAAAACCTTTAGCACAGTCTACAGGTCATATTTATGAAGGGATTTTAATGTAACTTGATAGGATGACTCATTTTTGAATAATTTCTCTGTAACTTGGTAACTTTCATTGACATACGTTAACTGTGAGGGCCACATACATTAACTGTGAGGTCATATTAACCCACCCCCCAGCTCTTTAGTACCGTGTACACATCATATTATATTTTTATACTGTACCAATGACCCAGACTTAGCTGGTGCGAAACTCCTTAATTCAGGGCCAAACACAAATTTTGCCCCCCCAATCCCCAAAATTTGCATCAAAAACCAAACAATACATGTCCTATATGGTCCTCCATACATTTACTCCTCTGCGCATGCGCAGTGTCAAGGAGGTCCCGAAATTGGCGCTAATTATCATTCTTTGTTTTGCCCTCAAAACAGTCACACTTCTCTGTTATTTGTGCTTCCAAATCTCAGTTTTCATGATGCCAGACACATATTCATGAGAGAAATGGTGGAAATATAGAGGATACATAAGGAGGAGAGGAAAAAATTTAGTGCAAGAAAATGTTCAGGGCTGTAACTTATAATTATTTTATGAAATTATTTCTAGTTGCCTTTTTTCAAGGCATAGCCCTGATGTTGTCATTCTTGCTATGAAGTACCATTGTTTGATCAGTGTTTCCTCTCTACCTTCCTTATTCCCCCTAGCTATTCTCCCTTGTTTTGGCTTATTTTTTGTAATGTTTATTACTAAAATTTCTTTGGAGTTTTGGCTTGGTAACAGATTTATTTCTGTTTTTTCCCCATGTTTACGTCCTCACCCTAGGGGTGTTTAGGCATTTTGGTCTGCATCTACCATCTGATGTTCTACAGTTTCTTCTCTGGAAGCCTCTGTTTTGCATCTCATAGTGTTTTAATTGGTGACTGATTTCGGGCCATGTTTGTTTCAGTGCCTGGAGTCATGTTTCCGGTTTGTTGACACTTTTGCGTAGGTTGACAACAGTTACTGCTGATAGTGATTATTTGTCTTCTGCATCTCTTATTCATAGTAAGATACATTATTATTGTCCGTAAGTGTCTCATTAATTTTTTCAAAATGAATTTAAATTTTTGTCCACACTTAGGCTTTTTTGGGATCCATTGGGCTCAGGGTTCCCTTTGGGAACTTGGGCTCTTCTGAAAAATTTTTTTTTTTTTTAAATTTTTTCTTTTTAAATCATTATTTATTAATGAATATAATGGATTGTTGTATTATGTATCTTTATTTTCAAGGATTAGTGCGAGTACTTTGATTGTTTACATTTCACAATGAATGATTATTGTCCAAATTGTAATAGGAGGAAATCTTCCTATGATTCTCATGATCTCTGTATTAATTGTTCTCTCTGTACTCGCACTGATCTTTGTTCTGTGTGTTTCAAATGGGATGAAAAACGTTGGAAAGGTGTGTCACGGTATGTTGTTCCTGGAGAAAGGTCCATTCCGGTTCTTTCTCCTCAGAGTCACTCTAGTATTTCACTCTCTTTTTCAGAGGAACAAGAACAGGGTGATGTTTCCATGATGTCGTCCAGAAGTGTGCCTCCGTCGTCACATACAAGCGAAGAGCTAGCGGCAAAAGTGCTCATGGAGATTCGTCAATTCCCTGAAAGGAACCTGAAGGGGTTGACGTCCGCTAGCTCGACTGGGGTTGCGTCCAGTCACTGAATGGGGCAGCACCCGGGTTCATCCGTTGCGGTCCAGCAGAGAGAGTCGGGTGTAGCGAGCACTATAAAACATCCACATGCACACCCAGTGACGACGGAAAGGAGGATGGATCAGAGGAAGCCTGACAGTCCGGTGTTTAGCTTGTCCAGTTCGGCACGGGCTGCAAGCGAGAGAAGTCCCTCTCTCATACAGCAGCATCTGGGACCAGATGTTGTAGTCCGTAGTGTTACACAGTCGGAGCATACGTCCGCCGCTCGGGATGCTCCTGTATATAGGCAGGGATTCCACAGCGACCAGGTCACGCCATCCGGTAGCCAGGTATACGAGGCCTTCTTCATCTGGACGTTCGCATAAAAGATGTATGCAGGATGCAACATCCAGGGAGCTTCCGGCGGTTAAATCCAGTAAGACTGCCGCTCCCCAGGCCTCTGTAACGGATGTGCTATCACAGATAGCAAAGTTAATCGCAGCATCCCAGCAACTGGCAGAGCCTCTGTCGGAACATGAAATGTCAGAAGATGCCGGGTCGGTAGGTTCCGCCGCTGGATCCGGTGCGGACGACCAAGATTTACATGATTTACATGAGGTCTGGCAGGATGGCGAAAGGGATTCTGATGAATTAGATATTTCCCTTTCGGATCAACATAAAATAGCCGTAGAATTCATCCGGCATTACCTTCCAGAAGTTGTTCCGCCAGACCAAAATGCTGCGCAGCCGGATAGGAGGGTGATAGCACCACTGGACACCGATTTTTTTAATCGGTTTAGGGACATTGTCCCGGAATTTCCGTCACAATCCAAGAATGTCTCTCGGATTTTTGAATTATTGAATGACGCTATTGATAAACTTGCCAAGACGGGCAGGTCAGCCTTCCTACCGGCATCTGCTGTACAGCTGCCGTTTATTAATCAAAGGAACAAGTTTGATACGGCAGGTCAGGGCATCCAGAGAGTTCCTCTGCGTTTAGACGACCAGGCTGAAGACCTTGATATATCCATGCCGTCGTCTATGTCACTTCCGTCGTTTATGATGGAAACGACGATATCGTCTAACAGAGCTAGTTTAGACGCTCTTTCCTACGCAGATCACCTTACTAGAGCGTTGTCATTAAGCTTTGAAGGACCAGAATTTCAAGACGTACAAACATCTTTAAGAGTTCTGTCCAGGGCCATAGCTTTTTCCACTTATAACTCCGCCCTTTCAGTGGCAAATCTGGAGTTAGCTAGACGTGACGCGGCCCTGGCTACTTCCACACGCATGGACAGTAAGGTGAAAAACTCTCTTAGAGTCGCTCCGGTCTCGGGAGAGTTTCTCTTCAGTGGCAAGCTTTCTGATATATATGATAAATTAACAAAGAAAGCTTCGGACTCTCTGCTGTTTAAGTCTGCTTCCAAGAAATCGGAACCAGCAGACAGGAGTAGGCCAGGCACTTCCGGAACGAGTTCGTCCAGGGGAAGTTCCTATAGAGGTTCCTATGCGTCCTCTAGGTCTTACTCTAGAGACCGGCAGAGGGTCCGTTACGCTGGCCGAAATAACCGGTCAGACGTCCCTAGGCCGACAGGGCGAGGTGCGGGTCGCGGAGGACGTGGTTTCTCCTACCGCAAGCCTTGCGGATCCAGGAGGTGATGGTCTAGACCTCTGTCGCGTTCCGGTGGGCGGAAGACTGTCAAGTTTCTCAAGCAATTGGGAATCAATTACGGAGGACCCTTGGGTTCGAGGGGTTATTTCGGAAGGACTAAAACTGTCCTTCAAGGGCAAACCTCCATTAACTCGAAGTCCAAGATGGACTCAGCTTCCGTCAAATTGTCAAAAAAGAACGGCACTTCTATCAGAAGTCCAGTCTCTTTTAACGAAGAACGCGATAGAGGTCGTAGAAAACCAGGAATCTCCAGGTTTCTACAGCCATCTTTTTCTGGTTCCGAAGCCAGACGGCTCGTTCCATCCAGTGATCGACTTAAGCTGGATAAACAAGCTGATCGTGGCTCCAAAGTTTTATATGGAGACCATTCGATCGGTCAGAGCGAGCATTCGAGTGAACGACTATGCTGCGAGCATAGACCTCAAGGATGCGTACTTTCACGTCATGGTACATCAGGCGTTCAGAAAGTATCTTCACTTCGCTGTCCTAGGTGTTGTTTATCAGTTCCGAGCGATGTGCTTTGGTCTGAATCTAGCGCCCTGGGCATTCACTCGAGTAATGAACTCGGTAATGACTCATTTCCGAGCTCATTCGTCTGCGGTAACGTCGGCTTACCTGGACGATATTCTTCAGAGATACGGCAACGAGTTAACGCTTCAGAACGACATGCACAATCTGCTTCTATTGTTCCGACGTCTCGGTTTCATAGTAAACGAAGAGAAGTCGGATCTGGTGCCGTCCAAGTCATTTACCCACCTGGGAATGAGCTTCGAGATGCACAACAATCTCGTTCATCTGCCGTTAACCAGAGCGAAATTAGTCAGTTGTTACGCTCGCTATTGTCTTCACTCAGACAAAGTGTCAGCGAGGGAATTCATGAGAATAATAGGTCTGTGCGGAGCTGCCTCGGATCTCATTCCGATGGGGTGGCTACGCACTCGTCCTCTCCAGGTCTATCTGACTCAGAATTGGAGAGTGAAGATTCATTCGCTCGAAACGGACATACTCTTGTCAAGCCAAGTGAAACAAGAGATTCAGACTTGGGCATACATACAGTGGTTAACTCAGGGAGTTCCACTGCAGTTGCCAGATCCGAGTTTTACGATTATGACGGATGCCAGTCAAACAGGCTGGGGCGCGACACTGAGCCCATCGGATTTGAAGTGCCAGGGTCTTTGGGATCCCCAGTTTCTAAGCAAGCACATCAACATCAAAGAGATGATGTCGATATGGCTTGCTCTACGTCATCGGATAGACGTTATTCAGAATGCACACGTGCAAATTATGTCCGACAATACGACAGTAGTTGCGTATATTCGGAACCAGGGTGGCACTCATTCCATTACGTTGCTCAATCTAACAGAAAGAATTCTTCTGTTTGTACTAGAACATCAGATTCTTCTCTCCGTCCGTCATATTCCGGGTCGTCTGAACGTCTTAGCAGACTCCCTTTCACGGAGGGGTCGCCTGTTGCCGTCAGAATGGACTCTCAACAAGCAAGTATTCAATCAGATTTGCTACCAATGGGAACGGCCAATGATAGATTTATTTGCGACACATCTCAACAATCAGTTGCAGATGTATGTGTCGCCTTGTCCGGATCCTCGAGCGTTTGCAGTAGACGCTCTCTCGATCTCTTGGGACGGAATGATAGGATATGCGTATCCTCCAGTGCCGTTGATTCAGCAGATATTGCTCAAGATAAAACAATCGCAATGCAAGATTCTGTTGGTAGCATCTCTGTCTCCACAGAGGCCGTGGATAAATCTACTCAGGTGTCTGTTGTGGGACATGCCGAGGAAGCTTTCTCAACGGGAAGATCTTCTTTCGCAAGGGAAATTGCGCATCCTCCATCACAATCCGCAAGGTCTAAACCTTCACGTATTTCCGTTGGGCAGTCCTTCTTGCACGGAAAACATTTTACAGAACGAGCAATGGACGCGATTTCTAACTGCAGGAGGACCTCCTCTTCGCTAAACTATGCTGCTAAGTGGAGGGTCTTTTTCAGTGGTGTGAGGATCATTCAGTAGATATTTATGATCCCTCCATTCCAGACATAGCAAACTTTCTAGTATACTTGTTTGATGAGATTAATCTGCAGCTTATCACCATTAAGGGTTATAGGTCTATGCTATCCGATACCTATGCACATCATGATAGCTTGATGATTGGAACTAATGTCTCTTTATCTAAGTTAGTTAGAAATTTTTCGATAAATAGACCTAGAACCCTTAGATTAATTCCGAAGTGGAATTTGGCCTGGGTTCTTCTTAAGCTAAAAGAAGCGCCTTTTGAGCCTCTTGACACAGTTGACTTCAAATTCTTAACATAAAAGACAGCTTTTCTCTTAGCTTTCTCTTCTGCTAGAAGAGTTAGTGAGCTTCATGCACTATCTGTGGAGGATTCTCACTACCGTAGTGTCGGTAATACTATTACCTTTACCACCAATGTTGGATTTTTGGCTAAGAATCAGGCTCCTAATAAGTATCCTGAACCTATTATTATTAAGGCCCTTCCATCATCTGATGGGCGTAGGCCTCTACTGTGTCCTGTTAGAGCAATACGTATTTACAGACATAGATCTGAGTTCATCAGAAAGGGACGTAAGCGTTTCTTTCTGTCTTTGATCCCTAATAGAAAGGATATTATGGTTCATTCTGTTGCTAGATGGATTCAATTAACTATTCGTACTGCTTATGAAAAATTATCTTCTTCTCAGCAGTCGGCACTCAAGATCTCAGGTCATGAAGTAAGAGCTCTTTCGACTTCTTGGGCCTATGCTAATTGTATTGCTATTACTGATCTAATGAAGGCTGCATATTGGTCTCAACCTTCCACATTCACTAATTTTTATCTCAGAAATATTGAGTCCATTTCTGGAGACCTCCATTGTTTAGGTCCGTTATCAGTTGCTCAGAATATCGTCCACTAAACAGTTGCAACTATAGTTATGCAGGCTTTCTGTTCCGGCAGTGACTCCGTCCAGCTGCCCTCTTCGCTCTGGCCTATTTGACCCAGGGCAAGGGGAAGGGGGGGGGGGGGGGGGGGGCAGGTGTTCCATTAGGTCACCTGCTTTATAGTGAAAAGCAAGGGAATGCCTCCTCCAAGTCAGTATTTCTGAGTCGCTTCCGGGATGGTTTTAAAGTGTAATATTAATGTTTAAATTCATTCATGTCTTATTTTTAAAGTGTAGCTCGGTGTGAAGCATTTGTATATGTCAAGTGTCAAACGGGCTTTAATATACAATACTCGGACACTTTTAAATGACTATAAAGAGTCTCAATTCTCTGGACTACTTTATTTATTGGCTTGCTTTAAAAATAATTAGTATAAGGGTTATACTGGATGTTAATAGAGAACATGAATGTTATTGTGCTCAATTATTAAGGGTAGTGTATCTTTCTAATTTAATATTAAATAAGAAAGATACATGTAAAGCCTAATACTCCTTTTCTCCTTAAGGGGTTATCTCTTTACTATATAGTTGAGCTTATTGGATTTTCCTTTATGTCCTAGGCCCTCCAGCCTGTTTACTATTCAGCTAAGTCTGGGTCATTGGTACAGTATAAAAATGTTAAAAAATTTATAGTAATTTATATATTTTTTATACTTACCAATGACCCAGACGGGGATGGCCCTCCCTGGAGTTGGGAACTCTTGCCTCCCCGCTGAGTACATAGCGCTGACCAGGCACTGCCAGTAAGAATGATAATTGGCGCCAATTTCGGGACGACTGCGTCACTGCGCATGCGCAGTAGAGGCGTAGTATGGAGGTCCTTTAGGACATGATTTCTTTTTGTTTTGGATGCAAATTTTGGGGATTGGGGGGCAAAATTTGTGTTTGGCCTTGGTTTTGTTAGAGTTAGCACCAGCTAAGTCTGGGTCATTGGTAAGTATAAAAAATATATAAATTACTATAAATTTTTTAACTTTCATGATGTTTTTGTGTACTGTCTACATGTACACGACATGTGTAGGGTATTCAGTCTTCATTTCAACACAAACTCTTGTGATTTAATGATTGAATATGGCAAATGCAAATGTAAGAAGACATTTGTCTGAAACAGAAATGTGGTGGGCTGTAGGGATGGTGGAGCAAGGGGCTACCCATCATCAGGTTGGTGAAGCCCTTGGTGTACACCATACGGTGATCACCAGAGCCTGGGCAAGATTTCAGCAGTATGGCACACCAGTAAGACGGCATGGTGGTGGCAGAGATAGGGCAACATCTGCAGCTGAAGACCGTTCATTCAGGTCCGTAGGAACCGCTTTGCCACAGCAACCCATCTTCGCAGTGGCCTTCAGAATGCATCCGGGGTAAATGTTTTGACGCAGACTATCCGGCCAAGGTTACACGAAGGTGGTCTCCGATCGAGAAGACCAGGTATTCGCATTCCGCTGTCCCAGAACCACTGGCAGCCACGATATGAATTAGCCATGGACCATGTTGGATGGACCAGAGAAGATTGGCGACCTGTCATTTTCAAAGATGAGTCAAGGTACTGCCTAGACCACACATATAGGCATTTCTAGGGTATGGAGAAGACCAGGAGAGCGACTCCATGCAGCCGACATTGCTGAGCATGACCGCTATGATGGAGGGTCAATCATGGTCTGGGGCGGCATCAGCTTGGATGGACGTACAGAGCTCTGTGTCCTTGAATGTGGTACATTGACTGCACAACGGTATATTGATGAAATCCTGGATGGCCACATCAGATTGTATGCAGGTGCAGTGGGTGATAGATTCATTCTGATAGGCGATAATGCCCGTCCTCATGTTGCCCATGCTGTCGGAGAGTACTGGCAGGGGGGGGGGGGGGGGGGGTGAGGGATTGAGCATATGGACTGTCCAGCAAGATCCCCTGACCTCAATACAATCGAACATATCTGAAATGAGTTACAGCTTGCAATTTCAGTCTGTCCAATACAGCCAAGAAGTGTCCAAGAGCTTGGTGCCATGCTGGACCAAGAATGGAACAGCATCCCATTCCCATAAAGGACCACCAGGAACCTGATTGGGAGCCTGAGAATGCGTTGTCAAGCTGTAATTAACAGTAATGGGTCTCATACTCGATATTGAAACCATACCAGTTCGCTCCGTCAACTTTTTGGCATATTGAAAAATTTCCTCTTTTACCAAAAATATCCATTTTTCATGGTTATCGTATTCAAAAGCTAAAAAATAATGTCAAACACAAATACAATCTTAATTTCTGTACTTAAATTATTAAAGATATAATTAAATAAAAAATATATACACTTTTCATTACAATATTTCAACTAAAACGTAAAACAGGTAGATGGATGTACTTGGTGCTTAGCAAACTTTGAGCAGTATATATTGCACAGATCATCTATGGAGTATACCCTTTCTATTTTGTTTAAATGAAGCAGGTGCCATATTCAGGCTCTGGTTAATGCCCCAAAAGCTTAAAAATCTTCTTCTCACAAACTACCAGAGGGAATTCCTTGATATTTGGTATGGAACATCCATTGGCGTTAAAGATTAAAGTCTGTTCAAGGGAAGTTGGTAGGTCAATATTTGGGCTCTCTGTGGGTGCATATCCAATTTGGGCTTGGCCCAAAATTTCTATTTCAAGTGCCGATGGGCCAATTACAACCAAATTTGGCATGTAGTATAAGTGGGTCTTAAGTAGATGATTGATGCCCCTCCCCCCCCCCCCCCCCCCAAAATTTTTTTCACAGCCCGTGGCAACCCCAGGGCTAAAAACAGAAAAAATTTCAAAAGCCAATACTTACCAAACCATGCAGAACAGAGAACTGTTATTTGGTATGAAGCATCCTTAGGACCAGTAGAATGGATTGATTAAAAAAAAATGCCACCGCTTTTATCAGTGTGCCCAGTAGAGGGTATTGAAAAAATGATGAGTGAGCATTTTTGCAGTAATTTATCCTGGAGGAATATCTTTCACTTATTCAAGCTAGAATAGCATAACAATATGCTATTCTAGCTTGAATAAGTGAAAGATATTCCGCCATCCCTACAGCCCACCACATTTCTGTTAACTGTGAAACACACAAAACAGTTAACTGTGAAACACACTTGTTAGTCTTGTTATTTTAATCAGAAAATGTAATTGTTCAGTTCAAGAACGTCCTATTTTCTGATTGCCTGATCAAACCCTGTCAATGCTGTGCACAAAAATATTTTTTCTCTATCCTTGAAAAAAATTGATCTGATTCCTGTTTGAATATCTTTAATTTAACCTTCTCTTGACTTCAGTGTGTTTTCCAAAGATTTTATTTCATGTTGAATCCTTTCAGTGCTTTGCACATATATGTTTTTGTCTGGCTCTTTGGAAACAAATTGACCTGATTCATGTGTGAATATCTTTAATTTAACCCTCTCATGACCTCAGTGTGTTTTCCAAAGATTTTATTAGCAGCGACTAGCAGCTCTATAAGTGGCAATGTCGGTCTGTCGGTCTGTCTGTGACCAACGAGTTTCAAAACTCAATAACTTTTGAAATACTTGATGGAATGACTTTATATTTGGCATGTAAGTGTATCTTATTGATGTCACTGTTCAATGCATGTGTTGTTCCAAATATTTTTTTTGGAGTTATGGCCCTTGATGGACTTAGAATTTTGTGAGATTGCGCCACCCGTCGCAGCTACGGCGTCAATGTCGCGATTTTTTCATGCTGAACCCTTTCAATGCTGTGCACATATAGGGTTTTTCTGGTTCATTGGAAAAAAATTGATCTGATTCCTGTATGAATATCTTTAATTCAACCCTCTCATGCCTTCAGTGTGTTTTCCAAAGATTTTATTTTATGTGAACCATTTCAGTGCTATGCACATATATGTTTTTTTCTGGTTTCTTGGAAACATTTATCTGATTCCTGTATGAAAGTCTTTAATTTAACCCTCAAGACTTCAATGTGGGTTTCAAAGATTTTTTTCATGCCTTCATCAAACCTGTTCAATGCTGTGCACATATATGTTTTTTCTGGTTTCTTGGAAAAAAATTCTCTGATTCCTGTATGAACATCTTTAATTTAACCCAGATCCTGATATAAGCTTCATACACCGTAACCTTAAAATAGGTTACGGTGTGCCTAGCATACCGTAACCTGTAGGTTTCCGTAGTGTAGATATAAGGTAAATTATTAAGGTAATCAGTTTCCTTTCGTAACCTAATAATAGGTCTCAAGTTTATAGAAACACGTAACCTCCCCCATGACCTAACCTATAGGCTATGGCATATGTCGGACCTTGTTAACCCTCTCAAGACTTCAAGGTGGGTTCCAAAGATTTTGATTCATGTAATACTGCTAACGAAAACCTATTTCTGATTTCTTTAAAAATGTTTTACTCCCAAAAATAAGCCTCTATAAATTCTCTTTCTATTTTGTTTATTTTTGATGCTTTAACCATTTTCACACAGACATAAATTTACTGGTAGCAGTAAAATTCTGTTTCTCTAGGTTAAAATCTTTCTTATTCTTTAAAAGCACTGGGCCAGATTCATTCATTTATGGCACAGACCATCTTTGGAGTAAATCTTTTCTTCTTTGTTCAAATGAAGCTGTTGTCATCTTCAGGCTGGTGGAATTTACTCTTCTGATTCCCCCCTCCCCTCCCCAAATTACTATATCCCTTGGGGTGGGATTAATGCTCCTTAAGCCTAAAATGCTTTTAAAATCCTCTTTTTATAAGTCACTTGCAATAATGCTTAGATTTCTTGTTTGGCAGTTACTTTAGTGAGGCAGATTCACTTTGTTTCAAAGAAACTCAGTAAGTCAAAATTTGGGCTACACTCAAAATTCCTATTTTCAGATCCAATGGGCAGATGTGAACCAAATTTGTCATGCAGTATATTACTAGGTCATAAGTATTTCATTTATGCCGGAGTTTATTTTTTTGGTGGGGTAGGGGGATAGAGAGTTTTTGTTGTTGTTTTTTTAATACTTCACAGAACAGAGCTTGCTAGGAAGCTTTCCTACGACCAGATGAAATGAATGACCAAAAAGTTGCCTTTGGTTGTGTCATAGCAAAGCAAAAATTTGCTCTTGCTGCTGATCACTTACTGATACACTCATCTCTTTTGACAACTTGAGCCAGGTGAGCATTTTAGGCTGTTTTTTTAAATTCAAGTATGTGTACCAATATACCCTATAACCTGGATAAATCAAGTACCAGTATATACGTATGAGCAGATTTAATGCACAAGACTACTCAAAACTGAACCTCACAAAAAAAGGTTGTGCAAAATTTTTTGGCATAACCTAATTTTGTGTTTAGCAAATTTTCTATTTTTCAGCCACTGTGTTTTGTCAGTTGCGGGTGGATTTTTATGGCCTTTGGTATTGTGAGAAACCAGTATGGGGGAAAGGATATCAACATGGCGGGGGATTCAAAATGACAGGCGTGGGCAATGTGCTATATATTATTGTTTTTGTTGTTCTGAATAGGAAGTATGAGTTTCTAAAGGAACAGCATGACTCTGTTATTAGTGATGAACCAAAAATTGGAATCATCAATTGGAACCATCATTATGGGGCATTGACCTGTCATGACAACCGGCTGTTAAAAACCGGCAGCTTCTGATAATTCTATATTTAACACTGACAATTAAAAATCTCTTTGATATCCAGCTATTTCAGTGAAGTTTGGCCATTAAATACGTATGAAGTGCACAGCTGCAATCGTTATGAGATTAGCACAGTTTCCCAGCTGATCAAACTCCCTGACCTGTAACCATGATGTAATATTGCCTTGAATACATAATGTTAAAGAATAAATACAATGTGTTCAGCTGGTAGTCTGCATTATTTTAATTTTATACATTTTGACACAATAGGAGAATAAAATGGAGATAAAAACTTGAATACAATTTTTTTATGCCCCCCCCCCCCCCCTCCCGACTTAAGTCGAGTGGCATATAGTGATTGAAGTATGCCGTTTGTCCTTTCGTGTGTGTGTGTGTGTACGTCTGTGTGTCTGAGCCAATAACTCAAAAACTGTTAGGGCCACAGTCATCAAATTTCACACAATTATAAAGGACCATAGGAGGATGTGTCACACACCATAGCCGGGTTTGTACCTTCAAGGTCAAGGTCACATTTCAAGCTCACACTAAAATCTGTCAATATTCGTGTCTCAGCCATAACTCAGAAACGAATCATAGTACAATTGTTAAACTTTTTACAAATGTTAAGGACAGTCAGAAGGTGTGTCGCGTATAATAGTTTCTGCCGCATCTGCAAGGTAAATGTCACAATTGACCTTCATATGTGCAGGGTCACAAATCGTGTCTCAAGCATAACTCCAAAACTATTAGGGCTACAATCATCTAACGTCGCTCAATTATAAAGGACAATGGGTGGATGTGTCACACACCACAGCCAGGTCGTAAGGTCAAGGTCACATTTCAAGGTCACACTGAAAATCATCAATATTCGTGTCTCAGCCATAACTCGGAAATCAACCGAAGTACAAATATTAAATTTTTTACAAATTTTTTTATTTGATGGAGGTCAAGGTCTCAGATCAAGGTCATTGCCACGTAGGGGGGCATAGTCACTTTCGAGTGAATCTCTTGTTTTCTCTGGCAGATGATTGTTCCACAAAATGTATGTTTCATTTCAGTTTTTCAAATTCATTGTTCAATTCAGTTACCTCCCTTGATGTGTCTCTCCTATATTGACTGCGAAGTAGATATTGGAGACACATCAAGGGAGTTTAAAAAGTTGAAAAATGAACATTATATTCTGATACATCCCATTCCTATCTATCTGTAGACCATACATGGACATAAGTTGACAACACACATTTTACATCAAAGTTATTATTAAATTGAGACACAAAGTATATGCACTCAGTATATTTCTGTGTGTATTGTATTCATGCACTAATCTGTATTAACACTATCACTATTTACCTGAATAAACTCAACAGAACAATGTTGTGATATCATTAATTGTAATTACATTAAAAAAGCCCTAAATATTATTTTGGCCAGAATCGCCCAGCACTAAACATGTATAGAATTTAATGTGCTATTAAAAATTCATAACTGTGGATTTATCAACTAAACTTTTTGGTATCATTGGCACCAACAGATTTTTTTGCTGTGCCCTATTCCAACTATCAGAATCTGCAGAATGTTTGGTGAAATAATCAGTAATCGATTCATAGCAAGTTATATTATACCTCACGTGACTTCCTTGCGTTCTGATTAGCTGAAAGGTGATACCCTATTTCGTGTAGTTGTCCAGCGCAGAGCTGAAGGGTCACTACATGCGGGAACTTTATGTTTTCTATTTTTAGCATGGGCACTACATGCATTTTCTGGTTATAAAAACATACAAAGCAACGATTTATCCAAAATGGTGACAGAAAATCCCGGCCACCAATTAGACAATTCGATTTACATAAAAAATATACACTTCGTTTTTTTAGTGTTGCAAGAATAGCCGCAAAGTTTTCCGAGGTGATACGTTCCGATAAATAGAGATTATTACCATAATGTAGATGTACAAAATATGTATCCGAGTCGAGTTCCAGGTTCTAAGGGTAGATCACGACGAGTCGAAGACGAGTCGTAATCTACCCTTAGAGCCCAAAGTGAGACATTGGCAAAGCGTGGAATAGTATCATTGTGTCGAACAATTATCAATGTCCACACATTATTCTCATTTCTCCTTTATTGTTTAAAATTAAAACATCATTACATGTTTACAATTTGGATTGTAGATTATTTGGTTAATTTGCATTTTCGTGTTATTCGATATAAGGACTAGTGCATGGCTTGTCGTTGACTACGCCCATATAGTGCCCAGTGAGGTGGTGTAGTTCCCTCTGCTTCGCGTCGGGAACTACACCACCTCACTGGGCACTATATGGGCATAGTCAACTCCAAGCCATGCACTATTCCTTAATTATTAATCGGGTCATCACTATCTACTGTCAAAGTGTTTTGTCCACGAGACTTTACTACCTGCTAGAACTATGAAAATTCTATGTATTTACCTCCACATTTTCATAAAAACTGGATTGATTGATTCAAACCTTGATAAAACCTAGTTTTACTTGCGGTAATGTGATTTATGTTTTAGGCTGTAATACCTAATGCTAATGATATATCAAATTTAATTTATTTTACCCAGGCTGCTGCTGTTGTTGCTCAGCAAGCACAAGCTCAAGCGACTGCTGGGATGCCACAGCCTGGCATTGCTGTACCCACAACATTGGCATCAGCTCCTGTTGCTACTGTCAGTTATCCAGCTCCAAGATTATCACAACCGGCACAACAGCCAGTACCAAAACAGAGAGTGTTTACAGGCTCTGTCACTAAATTGCATGAGAACTTTGGTTTTGTTGATGAAGATGTATTTTTCCAACCCAGGTTAGTATTTTTGTTTCAAAAAGACTGATATATTTTAGAAAACAAGTTATTGTGATGAATTGGACGGAGGTGTGTGGCTCAGAGTTTATGTCATTCGAATTTGATGTGGCATGTTCATTTCTTGTTTATGGTGATACTGAGGTTGTGTATTGTGTACCCGCTAAACATTGGGGCTGTCTTTAGGGTATTGTCGCAGGTGGTGTGACTTGGCTAGGATTTAACTTTTCCAGCTAGTGTTCAGCCAATTCCCAAAAATGGCCGCTGATCGATTACTGGTTATTTGAGCTCACAATCGGCCGATTCCAATGCTGATTCCAATTGTAATACCATGCACTACTAGACAAGTGAAGTCCTGCAAAGAACTACATTAAATTGAACATATTTTACAGTGTTTACAGTCTGTTCACTACTTGATAAGTCAAGACTCCCAAGAACTACATTAAATTGAACATATTTCACAGTGTTAAACTCAGTTGACTTGGGTCCAGTAAAATTACCGGTCGTGCACACTTGGGTGATAAACATGGTCCCCCAGAGCCACATTTACCACCCAAGTGCACACAACTGCTAATATATGTAGTCGAGTTTTGACAAAGTCAAACTTGACTAATAGTTTGATGAAGTGGCGGGCGGTGGGTGGGCGGGCGGGCGGTTTTGGGTGTAAACAATTGGTTTCCGGGCAATAACTTTAGTTCTATTTGTCGTACCTTCACCAAACTTACATCAGAGGTTACTCCATAGGAAAGGAAGACACCTATTGATTTTGGGGTCTGATGCCCCGAGGTCAAGGTCACTGTTACTATAAATAGAATTTTTTTTTCGACAAATTGGTTTCCGGGCAATAACTTTAGTTCTATTTGTCGTACCTTCACCAAACTTACATCAGAGGTTACTCCATAGGAAAGGAATACACCTATTTATTTTGGGGGTCTGATGCCCCAAAGTCAAGGTCAATGTTACTATAAATAGAATTTTTTTCAACAAATTGGTTTCTGTGGGCAATAACTTTAGTTCTATTTGTCGCACCTTCACCAACTTTACACCAGAGGTTACTCCATAGGACAGGAAGACAGCTATTGATTGTGGCGTCTGATGCCCCAAAGTCAAGGTCACTGTTACTATAAATAGAATTTTTTCGACCAGTTGGTTTCCAGGCAATAACTTTAGCTCTATTTGTCACACCTTCACTGAATTTACACCAAAGGTTACTCCAGAGGAAAGGAAACACCTATTGATTATGGGGTCTGTTGCCCCACGACCAAGGTCACTGTAACTATAAACAGATTTTTTTTTGACAAATCCATTTCGAGTGTTCTGGTATAGAGTGAGAATAGGGCAATGGTAGGAACTGCCTGAAGTAAAAGTTTTTTAAGAGTGATGGCATGAAAACTGTAGTTATCACTGTTGGCAAAAGATGCTGTTGCAACAAATAACTTGCTTTTCTGACTTTTCACGAAATTTAATGTCAAAACTTGACTTGTGGATCTGTGATCCTCTTGCCGGATTTTTATACTATAACAAAATGGCCCAGACTAAGCTGGTGCTAACTCAAAGTTATCAAGGGCCAAACACAAATTTGGACCCCCCCCCCCCCCCCCCCCCCCAATCCCCAAAATTTGCTTGCAAAACCGAAAATTAAAAGTCCTATCTGGTCCTCCATACTTTTACTCTCTGCACATGCGCAGTCGCCAGGAAGTGACCGAAATTAGCGCCAACATCATTCTTTGTTTAGCCCTAAAGTCATCAACAATGAAATGACATCTGTGCTTTAAATCTCCTTTTTTGAGGATGCCAGACACAAATCAATGCAAGAATTGGTGGATCCACACAGCTGTTATTGGATGATGGAAGTGTTCAACGGTGGTTTTTGACATTCAGGGCTGTAACTTTATAATAGTTATAAAATTATTACATGTTTCCCAGTTTCGGGACATTTGCCTGACATCATCATTTTTGTTAATGATTATTCCACTGTTTGTTAAATATTCCTTCCCTATCCTTCCATGAACCCTTCCTGTTAAACTCTTAAGCTTTTTGGCTAGTTTTTATTGAAATTTATTATTAAATTTTTTGGGAGTTTAACATTTATTACAGAATATTATTCTGTTTCTTCCCCATGGTTATGTTAGGGGTGTTAGGTCGTTTAGTCTTGCATCTTCTATCCGATGTATTGTTTCTTCTTCGTATGAAGATCTAGCTTTGCATCTCGTAGCATTAAATTGTTTTATGACTTTGGGCCTTTTTGTGTGCCTGATGTCTTATTGATGTTGTTTACATTGACAATGTCCTCATATATATGTACTTTTTTTATATTCTATTACGTTTTCATTACTGTAGGATACATGAATTATTATTTCGGTAGTGGAGCTAAAAAAATTTGAATTTTGTTCACACTTAGGCTCTTTCGGGATGCCTTTGGGCTCTTAATGTGCCCTTTGGGAACTTTTCAAAAAAAGATTTTTTTGCAGAAAATATTTTGAATTGATTTTTGATTGCTATTATTCATGTATCTTAATTATATATATTTTGTTGTGGAGTTTGGAGGTCTGATATCGACTTTAGTTGATGCACTCCTGCAGACTTGTCATTCTTGTGTTCACTGGAATGACTAATGTTAGAGACGGGTGTCGCGGTACATTGTTGGCGGCGAGGCTCTGAGGGCAGGCCTCTCACCACGTTATAATTCATTTTGTCAGTTTCTATTTCAGAGGAACATGAACGTGGTGATGATATTCTGACACACATCCAAATGTGCTACCGTTGTTGCGCTCCGTGGAGCATATAGAGCAGGGGTCAGCCGAGTGGGCGACTTGGGCGAAGAAGTCGCCTTGTCATTCCTCAAGTCGCCTTGGCTTACATTGGGGGCGAAATTCAAGTCGCTCTCCAAAACTTCCTTGGGAGACATGGCAGTTTACTGTATTTTCTTATGTTTAATTTTTTAAAAACACCCGCTTCCGCATTCACAAAAAAAAGTAAACACGGCTGCTGTTAAAGTCCATCACACGGCTATGAAAATAGCCTAAACTAGCCCAATTTTATATTTCTGAAAAGAATTGTAATGGCGTAGTCGTTCGAACAATTCACCCCAACTGATAACAACCAGCACAAAATGGCTATTTAAAAACAAAGTGCCAGCCAAAACAACGAATCACACAGGACACGCATCGAGTTAATTAGAATTTATTAAAGTTAACCACCATTTCAAAACAAAAAAAAATGTATTGAAGACAGTTCGTCCATATCGAAATTGCTTGCGGTTACACTCTGTACCACTGAAAAATTGGTTGCATTGAAATTCGCCCCGCAATTTGCGTTGAATGTTTTTCTTTGAAAACTTGTGAAGTTGTGTTGGAAGGGGGTTAAATGTAATAAGGCTACAATAGAAATCACAGGTATTTGGATGGATGAGAATGGCAGACCTTCAAAGCAATGATCGCACGTGTCAGTGTAAGATGGTTGGCAGAAATTGTCAGTTTTCTGAACAGTGTTTTAATTATTACCCAGCACAGCCGGGAAGGGAAACAACTGAAATATTTTGTCATTTACCTAAGAAATAAATTAACTCAAATTGTTAATAACGCTTAATTTACAAAGGATATCGAAAACTTTTTTAACTAACCTTTTCAACTCAGTTAGGGCATTTAGAAACCATGAATGAACCAGCTTCTTATATGAACTTGAAATTTATTTTAAACACTTTAAATATTTTTTGAAAAAGAATATACCTTCTATTACAGAGAAGAACACTCTCACCATGGGTCATACTAAATTTCAAATCCACTGCGTTGATGCAAATACAAAATCAACTGCATGGTAACCTTAGTCATCACTGTTAGGCAAAGAGTTAGGGGGTATTCAGAAACCATGAACGACACAGTTTTTTGTGGGGTGGGGTAGGGGGGGGGGGGGAGGTGGGATTTTAACCTACATTCTGTTATATACCATCTGACTTAGTTTTGTGTGTGTATGTATGTTTGTATAACTTTTTTAAATATTTTTGTCCACAATTGTGTCCTCTATGTTCATTTATTTTGTCACGATGTCATATACGTTTTATGTTTTTTTTCTGATTTCTCCTTCATGTCCACTGACTTCTCCCTCCTGGATCCTGACTTCTCTCTAAAGTCTCTGGAGGGAGAAGTCACTTCTCCCTAAAATCAGCTGCCAGGCTGACCCCTGATATAGAGCTAGCTGCAGTGCTTATGATTGCAAGAGTTAGGACCTTTTGTTAAGGGTTTTAATCTCTTGCAAGCAGCTAGCTCGACTGGTGAAGCGGTACTCCATCCGTGGGTGCCGTAACGCCGGGTAAGTCCGTTGCGGTCTAAGAAGTGGATTGGGTAGAGCAAGCACTTTAATATAAATAGCTCACCCAGCGACGACGGAAATAGGGAGGAAGTCAACAAGTTTCTTGTACTCGGCGAGGTCTATAGACCGCGAGTGGGAGAGGCCCCCCTCTCTAAATTAACAGACATTTGGGGCCAAATGTTGTTATGAGAAACTTGCACGAGCCAGTGCATATGTCCTCCCTCCGATCGGGGCGCTCTGTTTAGTCTGGAGTCAGGGTCGGCTTCAGTCACGGCTTCCTCCACTACGTTTCACATGCCGAAATGAAGTTTTCTGGTTGGAAACTTGCACGAGACGGAGCATACATCCGCCCACCTCTCGGGATGCTCCGTCTACACTGCAGCCGGGGTCGACTTCAGTCTCGGCTTCCTCCACTATGTTATTGAAGCACACACAACTGCATCCTAGCTACCCGACTTCAGATATCCAGCCTGCTGCACGAAGAAGGAACTACTCTTCACCCGTGAAGTCGGATCATCCAGTAGCTAGGGAGATGAGGCCTTGTTCATTGGGACGTTCGGAAAAGAGATCCATCTCTGACACACTGTCCCAGGAGGAGCAAGCATCTAGGAAAAAGAAAACCGCTGCTCCTCAGGCCTCGATGACGGACTTGCTGTCGCAGATTGTGCAGCTGATTGCAGCATCCCAGCAAGTGCAGATGCAGCATCCCAGTAAGTGCAGATGCAGCCTCCCCCAGTCTCAGAACCTGAGCTGTTGGACGGTGCTGGGTCCGTCCAGTTGTCTGTTCACGCAGATGCAAGGGACTGAGATTCGCATCTGATTCTCTCGGATGGTGAAAGGGATAAGGAAGAAGATTACCCTTCCCTTTCGGAACAGCACAGGGTTGCGATGAATTTCATCCGTCAGTACTACCGTGAATTTGTTCCAACGAATCAGAATGCTGGGGCGACAAGGAAGAAACTGCTGGCATCATTAGAAGCAGACTTTATCCGGACAAAGGAGGAAGTCCTTTCATTTTCGGTCCAGTCTAGGCAGGTGTCGCAGGCCTTCGGCCATATAGACAATGCCGTATTTAACTTCTCGAGTGCGAGAAGGAAAGACTTAGCTACATCTTCCATAAACATACCGTTTCATGGACTATGTTCATTTAAAAACAGTTGGAGAAGATGTTTGGAGAGCTCCTCTGTGTTTGAATGAGCAACCTAGATCTAGATGTATCCTTGCCTGCATCATTCACTATTCGCTCAGATACAATTACAATGGCATTTTCATCAAGTAGAGCGAATTTGGAAACCATGTCTTAAGCAGATCATCTTACCAGAGCTATGGCGCAACGTCTCAACGGGAAGGAATTTGAGGATGTTTGTACCTCTCTTAGAGTTCTTTCCAGGGCATTTTGTATACCACGTATAGCTCCGCCCTTAGAGTGGCTAATCTGGAGTTAATTCAGACGTGATGCTGCCCTTGCGTCGTCATCACTTATAGATGACAAGGTGAAAAGCCCTCTCTGAGTCGCTCCGGTCTCTGGACATACTATTTTGAACGACAAGCTTTTGTCAGCTCATGATCAGGCTATTTAGAAAGTGTCAAGTGATCTGCTATTGAAGTCGGCGTTTCCTCAACCCGCTTCAGCAGACAAGAGTAAAGGAGGACTTTCCAGATCTAAACGTCAAAAGGGAACTCCACACGAGGGTACAAGAAGCCCTCTTACAATTACTCTGGATATCATCAATGTAGCGACTCGGGAAAGGGGAGTAGGTCTGATCGGGACTATCGGTCAGACCCCCTTAGGCTGGGATGAGGTTCTTCACGGGGAGGATGTAGTTTCTCCTCCCATAAGCCTCGCAGGTCATACAGGTGATGTACAGTACCTCTATTGCTTGCCAATTTGCAGAAGGGTATCATCTTCGCGAGAAACTGGACAGCAGTCACCGAAGATTAGTGGGTGAGAAGTGTAGTCTCGGACGGTCTACGGTTATCATTCCGAGCGGTACCCCCACTAACAAGATGTCAGCCTTGGACAATTCTTCAATTGGATCCTTTCAAAAGAGAGTCTCTCCTAGCGGAGGTAAGGCTCTCTTATTAAAGGAAGCAATAGAGGTCATCGAGAATTAAGATTCGCAGGGTTTTTACAGTCACCTGTTCCTCATACCGAAACCAGACGGTTCGTTCCGACCAGTAATAGGTTTGAGCTGGATAAACAAGCTTATCATGGCTCCAAAATTCTATATGGAGACCATTTGGTCGGTAAGAGCGAGCATTCGAGTGAATGACTATGCGGTAAGCATAGATCTAAAGGAACGTCGGCTTACTTGCACGACATTCTTCAGAGATAGGGCAACAGAATTATTCTTCAAAACGATGTTCAGAGTCTGCTTCTTTTGTTCCGACGCCTCGGTTTCATCGTAAACAAGAAAAAGTTGGATATAGCTCCGTCCAAGTCGTTCACTCTCTTGGGAATGAGCTTCGAGACTCAAAACAATCTGGTTCATCAGCCATTACCCAGAGCGAAATTTGTCAGTTGTTATGCTCGCTTTTGTCTACACTCAGACGCATTAACAGCAAAGGAATTCATTCGACTGATGGGGCTGTGCTGAGCAGCTTCAGATCTTATTCCAATGAGCCGCATACGCACGCGTCCCCTACAGATATTCTTTACTCAGAACTGGAGTGTGATGACGCATTCACTCGAAACCAGTATTGTTTTAACAGACCTAGTAAAACAGGGGTTCAGATTTGGGCAGATATTCAGTGGTTAACTCAGGGAGTTCCGCTGCAACTGCCGGATCCGGCTTTCACGATTATGACAGATGCGTGTCAGACGGGTTGGGATGCAACCCTAATTCCTGCAGACTTGAGGTGTCATGGTCTTTGGGACCCTCAGTTCCTAGAGAAGCGCATAAACATCAAAGAGTTGATGTTAATTTGGTTAGCTGTACAACATTGGATTCACATAATAGTGGACGTCCATGTTCAAATTTTGTCGGACAATTCGACAGTAGTAGCTTACATCAGGAACCAAGGCGACACTCATTCAATGCCATTATGCGAATTAATGGAGAGGATTCCCCTATATGTCATGAATCATCATGTTCATCTTTCTGTCCGTCATATACCGGGTCGTCTGAATGTTCTAGCACACTCGCTCTCTCGGAAAGGTCACCTGTTGCCATTGGACCGGACTCTCAACAAGCGAATATTCAGGCAGATTTGCTACCAATGCGATTGTTCCATGATAGATCTGTTTGCGACACACCGGAACAATCAGTCACTGACATTCATGTTGCCATGCCAAGATCATCGAGTGTACACAGTAGACGCTCTGTTGATCTCATGGGACGGAATGATAGGATAGGCGTATCCTCCAACTCCGTTGATTTAGCATATTCTGTTTAGTTCAAACAGTCTCATTGCAAAATCCTGATAGTAGCACCTCTGTAGTCACAGAAACCTTGGATCACTCTTCTCAGGTGTCTGTTATGGGACGTTCCCCGGAAGCTTCCTCCACGAGAGGACCTTCTTTATCAGGGGAAGTATTTGTTCTTGACGTCCTTCTCCGCCCTTAGCGGCATTATGGAGTCGGTCAGACATGAGGGAGCCTTGCGGTTCCTATACTATTTGATGACGAACACAAGAACGATTCAAGTAATGTGGGTGAAGGGGGTTCATTAGGATTTCGAATCCACATCTGCCCACCCCTCCCCCAGACAGCCAATGTGTTAAGAGATGATTACCAGGCAAGACATAGTTTTCTTCCCATAAGCCTCCTAAGCATTTAAGTACATACATGCATTTCATGGCTACTCAGTTGGTGGCTGGGTCGTGTTCTATGGTGACCTCATGGGCACATCCACTTTCTAGTTGGTTGTTTTCCTGTGGTTGTTCTTCTATATGTCATATACGAGCATATGATTCATCGTCAAAAAATTGCTAGCCTTGGGGTACCTGGGGGGCTGTTTAGTCAGTTAACTGGTATTCAGATGATTACATGTGGGATTTCAATGCTCACGTGCATAATAATCACATTATTAGGCAGACGTATTATTGTATGTTATGGACCTTAGAAACTATGAATTATTTCAGGAGCGCTCCATGGCGAGTCTGTTAATCATAGCTCGATCCATTTCTAGATCCAGGTTTCTATTAATTGCGGTACCCACTCGAATACATCTTGTCTTCACTCTCGTATATTCGCACATTTTCCAGGAACATAGTTATTGGATAGAACATGTCTAGGAAGGTTATTTACTGAAATGTATTGTACACCTAAATGGGGTCGCCTGTGGGTTACCTTGGAAGTGTGTTTTCTCTCCAGAGATCATCCATTGTGATTCTATTGGACATGTTATGTTATATATTTTATAACCGATTTTCGACCTATCTTCGTATGCCGACTCCGGTATAAGTTATGAGCGAGCGATATTAATTACCGGGATCGACGCTATAGCCTTAGCTTCTGAAGTGGCATTAAGCACCAATTTATTAATAATAATTAATACCTGGGTGCCTATTCGACGAATATTTATATTATTATTTGGTACCGCTTTTACTGATTCCAGAGCGCTTGAAAAGTATGTATCCATGAGTGAGGCTGTTTTGTCTGTAGATTATATCCTTGATACGGCTTGTGTTTATTGTATATGGCGTATGTTTGTGGGGGATAGCCTCTCATTCTCAAATACGCCATCCTAATTTTTGGGGCTTAGTTTGGACTAGCCTTAAAAAATTGGGAACTCGTTACATCCAATTAGCATAGTCTTCATGCTAAGAATACGGAATTACTTGAATGTGGCTCCTTATTGATGATATGTCTTCTCTATTACTGTATAGAGAGACAAACATGTAATTCCTTTTAAATTTAATTTCCTTTCACCTTGGATTACAGGCTATGGAACGATGTTGGTCTACTAATTCTGAAGTCCTAGGCCCTCCCCCTTTTTACGATTTAGCTAAGTCTGGTCCATTGGGTTATAGTATAAAAATATTATAAATTTATAGTAATTTGTATATTTTTTATACTTACCAATGGCCCAGACGGGTATGGCCCTCCCATGAGTGGGCACTCATACCTCCCCGCTGAGTTATTATGTAGTACTCTTTTCTACAAAGAATGATGTTGGCGCTAATTTTCGGCCACTTCCTGGCGACTGCACATGCATGGAGAGTAAAAGTATGGAGGACCAGATAGGACTTTCAATTTTCGGTTTTGCAAGCAAATTTTGGGGATTGGGGGGTTCAAAATTTGTGTTTGGCCTTTGATAAATTTGAGTTAGCACCGGCTAAGTCTGGGCCATTGGTAAGTATAAAAAATATACAAATTACTTTAAATTTATAATTTTTACTGCAACCTGAGTCAATGGAGTGAAACCTTCTCTTTTCCGGTATGATCTGGCAATTGTACACTCAACTGTAAGCCTTACTTGTCGTTTAACTTGAATATCTCGTGAAGGGGCGTCTAGAGAGATTAAGAATACACATTGTGGTGGTTGTTCAACATTATTGAATGGTATCATTGACATCATTTTACATTAACAATTGAACAATTGCAGAAAATAATAAAATGCATTTTATGAATCATCACAAAATGCTTGGAAACAATCAGTTGAACTGATGTTCCAGGAGCCGTTGCCGTTGTCATATGATTGCCCACAATCTATTGATTGTGGTGCCCGCTTCCGATCATCGGTTGAACACTATTTCCAGATAAGTGGCAAAGCATTTTGCTGGGCAGTATTTGTTGTTTTCCAGATCAGTAGGCATATATCTTGAGAAACCATGTTTGTTACCAGCGTGGTTGCTTTCAGTAAGTTTTATACCAGGTTTTTACAAATGGACAAAGTGTCTGGGTCTTAGATTCCATATTCTTGTATGCTCAGGGACGGAAGTACAACCTGATATTCATTTGTACATGATTGTACAGACCACAGAGTGTTCTTGGTGAAAGGTAGATACTATTGTATATTTTGGTCATATCGCTGTCACTGATCTGTTCTTAGTGAATGATCTCGCCTTTGCCACACATTTATATTTCCGCTAACTCAGTCTTGAAATATTCATCAGCTTCAACAAATTCAGGATTTTCTATTATGCTGAATGTTTTCATGTATGCTGGATATTTCAAATACCTGTTCAGAGTATATCACATATTTGTCTTATTCACTTCTTTTTTTGTCCTGGTGTACATGAAGAAAAGGCCAAGCTACTTGTTCAGTTTCACAATGCAGGGCTTCTGTTTGGTCGGCAGAGTGGCCGTTGACCAGGTGCATTCCCTTCCAAAAAACTTGAATGTTGGCACAGTAAAGGATAACTGTTCTTGTCAGTCACTCGATTCCTAAAGCCTTTTATCTCCAAAGTCACAGAGATACTGTCATCAACCATTCTATAGAAATGGCAGCAGGAAACAGGATAACGATATGAACATTCCTTTGTTGGCAAAGATCAAAGCACCTCAGAACATCAGTTGGACCACCAGCATCAAAGAAAATGATGTCTTTTTCTGGCCGTTTTCTTGTCATTAGCAAAAAAGTATTTGAGATGCGAACAACATTATTATAATATTAATTTAAGCATGAGGCATAAAGATGGGTTTTACAAAAGAAAACTGCGACCTCAAGATGCAGAGGGTACAGCAAAACTTTTTTCAACATTTTTGTGGAGTCAAACAGTGACTATGGAGGCCAGTACGGATCAGCAAAGTGGAGATCCTGATATGCATGGCAGTATTTCATCCCAGGCTCTGGGGACTAGTGATGCTGAACTTGAAGTTCAACAGACTGAGGCTATTCCAAGTTTCCATTGGAATGAGACAGCACTGTTTCTCTGGGGGGTGTTCAGCGTCGCCAAAGATGGCTGGTTGTGTACTCTGTACTTTTGTTCTGTATGGCAGAGAGATAATCCAAGAGTGTCTGACAGTGAAATGGTCTGGGAAGACAGGGCTGTTAAGCTCACTGACCACGCTAGACGTCAATCTGAACGTCATGAGAACTCAGTTGTGCATACAAACTATGCCCAAAACAGCTTGGATAGAGCGACAGTATACAAAGCTATACTTTGTCAGCCTTGATGGTACAAATATCATATCAGGAGAAAAAGGAGGACTGCAGTGAATGCTAAGACGCAAATCACTCTACAGCAAGTATATCAACTGCAGATGCCACTGGTTGGCACTGACATTCGTTCATTGCATGAAGATGTATAAAAACCTTAAATTCGTTGACACAACATTATTGATGCTGTGAGGGCAGTTAGATAAGTCACCCAAAAAATTGGAATCATATTTCCCCATGTTGAAACTTTTAATCGTGCCCTAAAGATGATTTGGGTTAAGAAACTAGTGGATTCATCCTCATTGGCAGACTGGAAAACCCTCGTAATTGACGAATTAGAAGTGTTTGGAACTTACAAGCTTTGGCACTTACATAAAGAAGGTTTAAAAGTGGTTGGGAAACATGTGAACACATTCTGGAAGAATGTTCTTCTGACCTGGGCTCTTCTGGACAATAAAAGCACCATAACCCCTGCAGAAATACTGGGTGAAACTATATTTTTATACTGTACCAATGACCCAGACTTAGCTGCTGGTGCTAACTCCACAAAAACCAGGGCCAAACACAAATTTTGCCCCCCAATCCCCAAAATTTGCATCCAAAACAAAAAGAAATCATGTCCTAAAGGACCTCCATAGTACGACTCTACTGCGCATGCGCAGTGACGCAGTCGTCCCGAAATTGGCGCCAAATATTATTCTCTGTTTGGCCCTTCATCAGTCAACATCTCACTGATCTTTGTGCTTGTAAATCTCAGTTTAAAGGATGCCAGACACGTAATTCTTGGAGAAAATGTGATTCTAAGGAGGATAGAAGGAGGAGAGGAAAAAAGAAGTGGCAAAAAATAATCAGGGCTGTACTTAAAATTTTTTGTTAAAATTATGTTAAGTTGCCTATTTTCGAGGCAAACGCCTCTTGTTGTCATTCTTGCTAATTGTTGCACTGCTTATTCAGTGTTTCCTCTCCCCTAACCTTCTAAAGTCCCCCCTTGCAATTCTCCCATGCTTTTGGCATATTTTTGAGAAGTTTCATTTCTAAAATTTCCCTGGGAGAGTTGCTTGGTTACAGAATGTTTTCTGTTATTTTCCCCATAGTTACGTTTTCACCCATGGGTGTATAACGTTTGTGTTCTGCATCTTCCATCTGATGTTCTGCAGATTCTCCCCTGGGAGTCTCTGTTTTGCATCAGATAGAGTGTAATTGAGGACTGATTCCGGGCCAGTTTTTTCAGTGCCTGGAGTCATGTTTTCTTCTGTGTTTACACTGTTTGTTTTCATTGGCAACAGCCTTTTTTGAGGGGGGCTGTTTGTCTTTGAGGTAGTTTATCTCATTATAAGATACATTTATATTATCCGAAAGTGTCTCATTAATTGTTTTATATAATTTTAAAATTTTTGACCACACTTTGCCATCGGATCCATCGGGGCTCAACGTTACTTTTCAGCAACTTGGGCTTCTCTGAAAAAATATTTTTTCAAAATTATTTTGTTTTGCAATTGTTTTTTCATTTATTAATGGATCATGTTATTATGTATCTTTGTGTCAGGGGTTTTTGCGAGTAACTAGGACTTATTGTTGTTCCTTCACAATGAAAGGAACTTGTTCAAATTGTAATAGGAAGAAATCTTCCTCTGACTTTCATGATTATTGCATAAATTGTAGTCAGTGTTCTCGCATTAATCCCTGTCCTGTATGTGAACATTGGGATGAGAAACATTGGAAACGTGTGTCACGATATGTTGTTTCTGGAGAAAGAGCGATGCCGGCTCTTTCTCCACAAGGTCACTCTACTCTCTCAGTTTCTATTTCAGAGGAACCAGAACAGGGTGATGTTTCCATGTTATCCTCTTCAAGTGTGCGTCCGTCGTCACAATTAAATACAGAGCTAGCGGCAAAAGTGCTCATGGAGATTAGACAAATGTCGTCCGCTAGCTCGCCCGGTGTAGCGTCCATTCACCGAATGGTTCGGCAGCCGGGTTCGTCCGATGCGGTCCAAGAGGAAATTTTGGGTGATGCGAGCACTATAAAAATAATAGATGCACACCCAGTGACGGCGGATAGTGAACGAGAACGGAGGAAGCCTTTTAGTCCGGTTCCTAGCTCGTCCAGGTCCAGCCGGGCCGCGAGCGAGAGAGGCCCCTCTCTCGTACAACAACATCTGGGACCAGATGTTGTGGTACAAAATGTGTCTTTAGCGGAGCATACGTCCGTCGCTCGGGACGCTCCGTTGTATAAGCAGTCCGCAGAGACTGTTAAGGCTTCCTCTTCTCGCCGGCGCACACGACCGCACCTTGGCTGCGTGACCTCCGATATCTTGCCAGCTTCGCCGAGGAAGGATTATTCGGCGACCAGGTCACACCATCCGGCAGCCAGGGACTCGAGACCGATGGACTCCGGACGTTCGCATAGGAAAAGTATGCGGGAGCCATCCGATGCGGAGCTGCCCTCGGCAAAGCAGCGAAAGACCGCTCCTCCGCAGGTCTCGACGTCGGACATTCTAGTGCAGATAGCACAGCTTATTGCAGCATCCCAGCAGCCGACAGAAACGGTGTCGGATCGAGAATTATCCGACGGCGCTGGGTCGGTACGCTCCGCCGAAGCATCGGGGGCGGACGACCGGGAACATCGGGAGGTCCGACCGGATGGTGAAAGGGATACGGATGAATTGGAGCTATCCCTTTCGGAACAACACAAAGCTGCCGTAGACTTCATCCGGCACTTTCTTCCTCAAGTTGTTCCGTCGGGCCAGACTGCTGCGCTTCCGGACAGGAGAATTATAGCGTCATTGGACTCTGATTTTTTCGAGCGGTTCAGGGACATCGCTCCCGAGTTTCCGTCGCAGTCCAATAATGTTGCAAGAACATTTGAATTATTGAACGACGCTATTTTTAAACTTGCTTCCAGGACAGGGAAAGCAGGCTTCTTGTCCGCAAATACTCTCAACCTGCCTTTCATTAATGCAAGGAATAAATTCGACACGGCAGGTCAGGGTATACCGAGAGTTCCTCTGCGTATGGACGACGAGGCGGAAGACTTAGAGCTATCATTACCGTCGTCAGCTTCTATTCCAACCGCAGTGTTGGAAACAGCTATTGCGTCTAACAGAGCCAATTTAGATGCCTTATCTTACGCAGATCACCTTACGAAGGCGTTATCACTGCGTCTTCAAGGGGAAGAGTTTCAGGATATACAATCCTCCTTAAGACTTCTTTCAAGGGCAGTAGCTTATTCCACGTGTAACTCCGCCCTTTCAGTGGCTAATCTGGAGTTGGTTAGACGTGACGCAGCCCTGTCTACATCCACACTAGTGGATTCTAAGGTGAAGAACTCTCTTAGAGTCGCTTCGGTCTCAGGAGATCTTCTCTTTGACGGCAAGCTTTCCGCTATTTATGATAATATTAAAAAGAAAGCTAGTGATTCTCTGTTGTTTAGATCCGCTCCTAAAAGGTCGGATTCAGCAGACACGAATAAGGCGGGCACTTCTGGGTCTTATCCGCCCAAGAGAGGTTCCTATAGAGGTTCCGGTGCGTCCTCTAGCTCTTATTCGAGAGACCGTCAGGATAGCGACTCTCGTTCGGGACGTCCTTCAGGCCGGGACAATCGGTCGGACGCCCCGAGGTCGACGAGGCGAGGTGCGTGTCGTGGAAGACGTGGTTTCTCCTACCGCAGGCCTCGCAGATCCAGGAGGTGATGGCTCAAACCTCTATCGCGTTCCGGTTGGCGGAAGGTTGTCGAGTTTTTCTCAAGAGTGGGCGTCGATTACGGACGACCCTTGGGTGAGAGGAGTGACTTCGGAAGGTCTAAAGATATCCTTCAAACGAAAGCCTCCATTAACTCGAAGCCCAAAGTGGACTCATCTTCCGTCAAACCCTCAGAAAAGAGACGCTCTGCTATCAGAGGTGCAGTCTCTTTTAATGAAGAACGCGGTAGAGGTCGTAGAAAACCAGGAATCGCTGGGATTCTACAGCCATCTGTTTCTGGTTCCGAAACCAGACGGCTCGTTCCGTCCAGTCATAGATTTGAGCTGGATAAACAAGCTGATCATCGCTCCGAAGTTTTATATGGAGACGATTCGATCGGTCAGAGCGAGTATTCGGGTGAACGATTATGCAACGAGCATAGATCTCAAAGATGCGTACTTTCACGTCATGGTACATCCGACATTCCGAAAGTATCTACGCTTCGCAGTCCTAGGAGTGGTGTATCAGTTCCGGGCCATGTGCTTCGGATTGAATCTAGCACCCTGGGCTTTCACTCGAGTAATGAACTCGGTAATGATTTACTTCCGAGCTCATTCGTCTGCGGTAACGTCGGCCTACCTGGACGACATTCTTCAGAGGTACGGCAACGAGTTAACGCTTCAGAACGATGTTCAGAATCTTCTTCTATTGCTCCGACGTCTCGGTTTCATAGTAAACGAGGAGAAGTCGGATCTGGTGCCGTCCAAGTCATTCACTCATCTGGGAATGAGCTTCGAGACGCACAACAATCTCGTTCGTCTGCCGTTAACCAGAGCGAAATTAGTCAGTTGTTATGCTCGCTATTGTCTAAATACAGACAAAGTCACAGCGAGAGAATTTATGAGACTGATAGGTCTGTGCGGAGCCGCTGCGGATCTCATTCCGATGGGACGGCTACGCACACGGCCTCTTCAAATTTTCTTGACTCAGAATTGGAGTGTGAAAATTCATTCGCTCGATGTAGACGTTCTCTTGTCAGATCAAGTGAAACAAGAGATTCAGACTTGGGCAAACATTCAGTGGTTAACTCAAGGAGTTCCGCTGCAGTTGCCGGATCCGAGTTTTACCATTATGACGGATGCCAGTCAAACAGGTTGGGGTGCATCATTAATCCCAACGGATTCGAGATGCCAGGGTCTTTGGGATCCGCAATTCCTGTGCAAGCACATAAACATCAAGGAAATGATGTCAATTTGGCTTGCGTTACGTCACTGGATGGACATTATTCACGATGCTCATGTCCAAATCCTATCCGACAATACGACAGTAGTGGCGTATATACGGAATCAGGGAGGCACTCATTCAGTTCCGTTGTTCAATCTAACGGAAAGAATCCTTCTGTTTGCGTTGGAACATCACGTTCTTCTTTCGGTCCGTCACATACCGGGTCGTCTGAATGTGCTAGCAGACTCCCTTTCTCGAAAGGGTCGCTTGTTGCCGTCGGAGTGGACTCTCAACAAACAAGTATTCAATCAGATTTGCTACCAATGGGAACGGCCAATGATAGACTTATTTGCGACACATCTCAACAATCAGTTGCAGACGTATGTGTCCCCGTGTCCGGATCCAAGAGCATTTGCTGTAGACGCTCTATCGATCCCTTGGGACGGAATGATAGGATATGCGTATCCTCCAGCGCCGTTAATTCAACAAGTATTGCTAAAGATAAAACAATCTCAATGCAAGATTCTGTTGGTAGCATCTCTGTCGCCACAGAGACCGTGGATAAATCTACTCAGGTGTCTGTTGTGGGACCTACCGCGGAAGCTCCCTCCACGAGAGGATCTTCTTTGGCAGGGGAAATCGCGCCAACTGCATCACAACCCGCAAGGTCTCAACCTTCACGTTTTTCCGTTGTGCGGTCCTTCTTGCATGGCAAGCACTTTACAGGACGAGCAGTGGACGCGATTTCTAACTGTAGGAGGACCTCCTCTTCGCTAAACTATGCGGCTAAGTGGAAGGTTTTCCGTCGTTGGTGTAGGGATCATTCTGTTGATATATTTGATCCCTCTATACCAGACATTGCTAACTTTCTAGTATACTTGTTTGACGAAATCAAACTGCAACCGGTTACTATAAAGGGTTATAGATCTATGTTATCTGATACCTATGCACATCATGATAGTTTACAAATTGGATCTAATGTCTCTTTATCGAAATTGGTTAGAAACTTTTCGATAAATAGACCCAGAACTCTTAGATTAATTCCTAAGTGGAATTTAGCTTGGGTTCTCCTTAAATTGAAGGAAAAGCCATTTGAACCTCTTGGGACAGTAGATTTCAAATTCTTATCTTATAAGACAGCTTTTCTCTTAGCTTTCTCTTCTGCCAGAAGAGTCAGTGAGCTTCATGCACTATCGGTGGATGATTCTCATTATCGTAGTGTTGGGAACACTATCACCTTCACTACTAACGTCGGTTTTTTAGCTAAGAATCAGGCTCCTAATAAATATCCGGAACCTATTGTTATTAAGGCTCTTCCGTCTTCAGACGGGCGTAGGCCTTTACTCTGTCCTGTTAGAGCACTACGTATCTATAAACAGAGATCTCAGTTCATCAGAAAGGGACGGAAACGTTTCTTTCTGTCTTTGATGCCTAATAGAAAGGACATTTCAGTCCATTCTATTGCTAGATGGATTCAGTTAACTATCCGTACTGCGTATGAAGATTTATCTTCTTCTCAGCAGTCTGTGCTTAAGATTTCTGCTCATGAAGTAAGAGCTCTTTCTACTTCCTGGGCTTATGCTAATAGTGTTGCTATTACAGATTTAATGAAGGCTGCTTATTGGTCTCAGCCATCCACATTTACTAATTTTTATCTCAGAAATATTGAGTCCATTTCTGGAGACCTGCATTGTTTAGGTCCGTTATCTGTTGCTCAGAATGTCGTCCACTAAACAGTTGCAACTATAGTTATGCAGGCTTTCTGTTCCGGCAGTGACTCCGTCCGGCTGCCCTCTTCGCTCTGGGCTATTTGACCCAGGGCAAGGGGAAGGGGGGGGGGGCGGGTGTTCCCTTAGGTCACCTGCTTTATAGTGAAAAGCAAGGGAATGCCTCCTCCAAGACAGTATTTCTGAGTCGCTTCCGGGATGGTTTTAAAGTGTAATATTAATGTTTAATTTCATTCATGTCTTATTTTTAAAGTGTAGCTCGGTGTGAAGCATTTGTATATGTCAAGTGTCAAACGGGCTTTAATATACAATACTCGGACACTTTTAAATGATTATAAAGAGTCTCAATTCTCTGGACTACTTTATTTATTGGCTTGTTTTAATAATAATTAGTATAAAGGTTATACTGGATATTAATAGAGAACATGAATGTTATTGTGCTCAATTATTAAGGGTAGTGTATCTTTCTAATTTAAATATTAAATAAGAAAGATACATGTAAAGCCTAATACTCCTTTTCTCCTTAAGGGGTTATCTCTTTATTTTATAATTGAGCTTATTGGATTTTCCTCTATGTCCTAGGCCCTCCAGCCTGTTTACTATTCAGCTAAGTCTGGGTCATTGGTACAGTATAAAAATGTTAAAAAATTTATAGTAATTTATATATTTTTTATACTTACCAATGACCCAGACGGGGATGGCCCTCCCTGAGTTGGGAACTCTTGCCTCCCCGCTGAGTACATAGCGCTGACCAGGCACTGCCAGTAAGAATGATATTTGGCGCCAATTTCGGGACGACTGCGTCACTGCGCATGCGCAGTAGAGTCGTACTATGGAGGTCCTTTAGGACATGATTTCTTTTTGTTTTGGATGCAAATTTTGGGGATTGGGGGGCAAAATTTGTGTTTGGCCCTGGTTTTTGTGGAGTTAGCACCAGCAGCTAAGTCTGGGTCATTGGTAAGTATAAAAAATATATAAATTACTATAAATTTTTTAACTTTCCTAAATAATCAAATAAAAGTAAACGGACAACCCTTTTTCAATAAAACTTGGTGTAATAAAGGTATTTACTTCGTAAATGACCTAGTATCTGAAAATAACGGCCTCCTCACCTTTTCTGACTTCTCCAACAAGTATAACATCAACACCCCATTTACAGTTTTCCAGGGTATTATAAATGCGTTACGCAAATCCTGGAAAACTATGATTAGATCCAATAAAAAGTTGCCAATTATTCAGGACATAAACATTGACCTTTTAAAATCGACCAATAAAGTCTCCCGAGCCTTTTATTTTAAGTTTTTACAACTGCACACAACACCTCCTATTCAAACGCAGAATAAATGGAATGAGGTTTTAGATATAAAGCTGCAGTCTGATGACTGGAGTTGTATATATAAAATCCCATTTGTAGTCACGGACGATACATATCTACGAAATTTGCATTTCAAGATTGTCCATAAAATTCTATATACGAATTCAAAACTTTATAAATGCAAACTCTCTGAAACGGAACTGTGCACTTTTTGTTGCAATACAAAGGAAACAATACTTCACTTGTTTTTTGAATGTTCTGTTGTGAAAACAGTTCTTCTAAATTTTTTGGAACATTTGAGGAACAAGTGTGATGTTGAGTTTCCTTTAACCCCAGAATATGTTATTTTAGGCTACAAAATTAACCATGCCCCTTCTAATTACACAACAGACTTCTATATGTTTATCTACAGAAAGTTTATTTATTCCTGCTAAGTGAAAAAGAGTCCACCTTCCCACAAAGGATTTATTGAACAATTAAAAAATTACAGAAATTTAGAACTCATATCCAAATATTCATACTCGAAAAAACGTACACAAAAAATAAAACTAAGATGGGATACAATCAGTTCTTTGCTAACCGGTTAACCCATTTTATTTCTTTTGTGGATCGAGTCGCCTTGACCCTTTGACTTGCATAACGTTTTGAAAATACAATGACGCCTGCTCAAAAATGTTAAATTATTTTATTTATTTAGTTAGTTTTTCTTATTCTTCCTCCTGGACGCATTCCTTTCCCTCTGTGGAGCGAACACGACGCGCTTGTTCCACTGGGGGTGGGGTAGGGGGAGGTTGAGAGAGAGGGAAGGGAATCATGAAACTGTGATGGTTTGCACATAGCCATTACGCTGGGGAAGGGGTTAAGGCTTCTCCTGTAATTTTTTGGTCAATTCTTTCCGATTAAACATTAAGTCGAAACGTAAATGCGTGTAATTTACTAGCTGATGTTTAGAATGGCTTGGTCGGTGCATTTCTGGTCGTGTTAACCGGTTGAGGGCTGAATTACTTTGGTGGTCTGAACTTGGTGTTTAAAATTTGTTTATGAAAAGTTATCGTAGAGTTTCCACGAGCACTCACCAGTAACTTGTAATAAAACAAATTACACAAACAAAATAGTATTTGCGTTTTGACTGACTACGAAACATAAGAAAGCAAAATGCTGGCTTTTGCTCCGGTACTCTCTTGATTTTGTGAAAGCCCCAATAGTGGCTTCTAGCACTCAACCAGTTAAATGAGGTCACCCTCCACAAAAATCACATAACCAATTTACAGCAGTCATTACAGATATCGTTACAGGTCACAACTTAACCAACCCTTAAATTTTTGGCGAAATTGAGAGATTGCGACAATGGAGTTTAGACACAACGACAGAAATGCACAGACGTAATTATATACTTGTACTTGTATGCTTTGGTTATATGCATGTAAGACATGGAATTGCTTTCAAAACACACACGGCAGTATCTTGCAACATCATATTACAGATACCCCATTCCCTATAGTGCAGCTACAAAGGAAACTCCATATCACTACAAAGGAATACTTAACTTTTTAAGTTAGCTATTTTTGTATTATGTAAAATAATTTTTCTGTAAAATTTAACCATAGAAAAAATGTACTTTTGCTTGTAAATAAGAACCTTAGATCTGAATAAAAAAAAAAAAAAAAAAAATTGGAAGTGTTCATGATGGCCCATTATGTGGTGGAAAAGAAACTGTTGCGACTGGTAATGCCATCGACCACTAGGTAGCTGTCACATAGGGCTTGTTGCATTAGGATTCATCAGAGATATTCTGAAATAATTGATGCATTAGAATTTAGATGCTATATATTCGGATTCATGTGATCCGGAAGTCTTTGTGTTGATGTGGTTATTATTGTGTGATGTTCTAAATGTGACCAGAAAATTTAACAAAAAACTTCAGACCCAAGATCTCAACTTTATTGCAGTACCTCATCTTGTAGATATGGCACACGGAACCCTGGACAACCTTCTCGAGCATTTGAATTCAGAGAAAGACACGCATACAGATTTTTCCCCCGCTCCTTACTTTGATGAGGCTGAGAAGTTCATTGAAGAAGCATCTGCCAGACGCAATGGTGCTCACATGACAAGAAGCAGACCACAAAACATTCAGCTGATGTTCATGCATGAAACTGCTTCAAAAATGATAGTCATTAAAGGGGGAAATTGAGGTTGCTTTTGACTCTTCAAGTTTAATGTGCAATTTTGGAATATTTGATCCATGCAATCTTCCAGATAATTTAAAAGGGTACGGTGAAGTAAACCTTGCATAGCCTCTTGACTTTTATGGACAAGGGCACATCGACATGTACCATGGAGACTGTTACCATCAATTGATTCAACCAAAGTTAAAAGAGAATTTGTACCTTTTCTTAAGCTTATGAAAAACCTTAGACTTAGTTACTGGAATCACATAACAAAAGAGGCATCACAGTTGCCTGCATCAGCGCACTCTCAGAAAAAGGAGAAGGATACGGAATTAAAGTCGATAGAAATTTATACGCCAAATAAGTTTCTGGAAGACTTGACAAAGCTGAATCTTTTAGATACGTGCCTGCAGTCAGAAACATTAGAGGGACTGATGAGGATATCGCGAAGGATTTTGAATGATGGTAAATTTGACGATGCTGAATGTGAACTTATCATCGATATGTTGAAGAACATCACGGATCGCAAAATAGATTTCTGATTGGTTGAAGGTTTGAACTTAACACCTAATAGTTTACCAAGTTCTTTAAGAGTTAAATAACATGTTTTGCCTAATACTGTTATTGTTTTCAAGTTTTCTACTGCCACCTGGTCCATTCACACCATTTGTTCTATCATAATTATTTTGCAGTTATTCAATGAAATGCACAAACCAGTACTTTCTAGGAAATGGCTGCAAAAATAATTGTTTCATTTGTTTAATGCAAATGAATAGACAATAATTTTCTGATTATGTTTATGTTATTAAACTGCAGTTAGCTCTGTATCAAGCGTTGTGTTGCCAAATAGTAATGGTTTTCCCCATTAGTGAAATGATACGTCCCATCTAGAGTCTTTATGGTCTTTTTTAAATATCCTCCATCCCACCTTGGGTTTGGAATAATCCCCCATCAATTATTTTTCAGTTTTTTTTCTGCAAATCTCAAATTGGCGCTTTGCAATAAATAACTGCAACATAATATCTATAAAAATAAATAATAGATTTCAACTCTTTGGTCTGTCGTCAGAATGTAACAGAAATCTTCTTTGTGCTATGTCCTGGATTACCTTCGTACAGTTTGATGTCAGCTTTTTCACCATTGATGGTTTCTCTTCATTCCACTCAACTCCTGTGGGCATCAACACATGAGGCTGAAATGAAACAAGCCGAAAAGTAAAGTGTCAAAAAGTATGTGGCGGGAAAAATCGATGATTCCATCTTTTTGTCAAGTTTTGTCCTGCATGAAAACTGATAACAATGTTAGCACGTAAGGCCTGCAGATCTAATTATTACTCATTTTAATGATGAAAACCCTGATCAACTGTGGCAACATGGATAGGAATTAAATGCAGGGACGTGATGTGATGTTACATTCTTCAGGGCATATTTTTCGACCACCCCTGTGTGTGCAATTGTTGTTGAACTGGATTATCCATGGACCAGTATTGTCAGTAAGTACTGTAATCTGTTTAAATGATTTTTCACCTGAATTTTTTCCTCATTGTCCTTATTTGCCCACAATTAATTACCGGCTCTCAGAATGTGAAAACCTACATATATATCACTGAAAAACCTCAAAATATCCCTCAGATGCAAGGAAATGGAGGTTTTGGGACCCTGGAATTTAAAATTTTTTCTACGACTCTTGGTTGCCCCATTACAGCCTCATTTATTTTCCCCCAGCAGAAACTCTGCAATGCCAAAATTCTCAAAATCCTTCTCTTGACATTATTTTTCCAAATATTTTCAGAAAGCCTTTGCAGCTACAGAATTGGTTTCTTTTGTATTTTGGGGAACCATGTTCTCCTATTTTGCAATGATTTCATCAACTGAATGACAAACAAAATACTTATTTTTCTAGATTCTTCACACATGCAGCAGATGATGTTTTTGTTTACATTTCTCTCTGAAAATCCCCCCCCCCCCCCCACCCATTTGAGAATGGTTTGACCATTCACCATTCCAGGGACCAGTCTAGGGGGAATTTTAGGAAGACTTCATGTCTCCCTGCAGAAAATAGGGAGACTGCAGCCTCAAGTAGGGAGACTTCATAGGCAAGTGCGGAAAATTAAGAATATTTATGTACAACCCCCTGCCACCCGTTTATATTTTCAGGTTGTGGTCCTCCATTAACGCCTGATTAATCCAGGTCCAGTTGTCTATGATGCATCTATGCCAGGTTAAAAAATCACAAAGTAATTATCGATTGAAAAGCCCCCACTGCTACCCTCTACTTCATGACCCCTCCCCTCTTCTTTGTGCCAATACCCCAGTACCCTCCTGTGGTTGCCTTTCACCAAAGTCTACTAAGCTAATAATTTAGCTTAGTAGACTTTGGTGAAAGGCAACCACAGGAGTGGTTGTGACACAACGCCGGCAGTATATGGTCACAGTAACTCCTCTCTCATGAAGAAGACAAGAAGACCGCCAAATCCTCAGACATTCAACAGGCAGCTTCGGTTATTAGTAATGTTTCATCTCCTGATGAAGTTGGTGCAGTGGGCATCAAGCTGTTTGTTGTAATGTATTCCAGTAAAGCAGATAGCTTAAACAACCTGATATATGTTAGGTTCATGGAAATGCTTTCATCGTGCAAAAGTGCCATTCAACAAAAGAAACTCCCACCGACAGAGAGAGCGGCATGTTTCCACAGCCTTCGTGTCCATTTACAGGTAGTGACATGGATGTATCTACGGGAGGTCGATCTTGAGCCTAGGAAGTGGGGTTGGAAGCTACGCGGTTCAGAGCTTACTCCTATTATGACTGACATTGAGGCAGTACTGGACAGTCTGCTGAGGTTTGTAAGGTGCAACTGAAAAATGACATCAAAGAGTCCGTGCAAAAACAACTTGTGCTCATGCCGGAAAATGGTCTCAAGTGCGTTATTGCTTGCGGAAATTGTTGCGGCGAGAGCCACCAAACCGCAGAAGACATAACACTTGATGACGAGATCGAGTGTTAAACAATTTTTTCTCTCAACTTGCATCTTATTTGTATTGAGAATGTTATTCTCATTTTTTTTGAGTTTTTGAAAAAAAAAAAATTGGGACTTTTTTTAGGGTATTTTCGTCATAAATTAAAGACGAACATTCAACTGGACAACAAAATTATTGATGAAGTGTTCACTTTCTATGTTGGTGAGAAGAATATGATATATTCTCGCAAAATTTCCTCGTTATAGTGGTGTCTTAGCATTTTTATTAACAAAATCGTAAATTTTGTCACTGAAAAATCATGAAAACAAAAAAGGGCCATAAAAATTTTTCCCCACGAAGGATTTCGGAGGATTTTGGATATGTTGTTCCTGGCAACATTCCGCGTCGAATGATACCAAATATGGCTTGTTGCAATTTTTTTCCGGATTGAACCCTAGATCGACCGGACTAAAAGTACTAGCCCTTTTTGAAACCTACATAAAAATTTTTCCCCAAAGCGGGTTTTGGATATGTTGTTGGGCGAATTCTCCTCTTTTCAACGATACCAAATTTAGCTTGTTGCAATTTTTTTCCAGGTAGGTGCCCTTTTTCGCCTAGATCGACTGGACTAATAGCCACTTTGCCAATTAAAATTATTCAGTTAACAGGGATTGTCACTTGCCTGTATTTCTGGAGATAAACTTAGCGTTTATTCTGTTAAATCTTGTTTGATAGAGCTCCATGAGCTCTGTCATACAAGTTATATCAGAATAAATGCCTGTATTGGATGTACTGAGGCTAAATAGGTCTATAAACAAAGGAAAACTGGGAAGAGTCAGGATAATTTCTCGACTGGTGACTAGATTTTTTATTCAATTAACAGAAGTTTACTCTATAACCTATATTCAATTAACAGGTCAAATCTGTACTGAAGGTATGGTAAATGGTTTTGTGTTGGGAAATTATATTCAAGTAACAGGGTTATTCAGATAAGAGGTATCCAATTAAGTGGGCTCCACTGTATTTGGCATTTTTTGTCAGCTCAAATAAATATATTGAGAATTTTATATTCTCCTTTTTCAAATCTCATATGCAGAAGTGAACAGAGAAAAAAATATTTCAACCATATTTTTCATTTTCTAATCTGTTATAGGAGGGTTGTCATCATCCAATCCTTTTTAACAGAGTTACAACCCTTGTTATGCCCTCAAACCTCCAAAGGACACTTAATCCTGATTGCCTGTGTACAGGTACAGTGACCCTGTGTACTAAGGCATACTTTATGTCGATGGTGCAGTCAACCACTGCTTACTGTGCTCATGCTGGGTTAGTAACTTGGAGAGTCTAACAGTTGCTCACTGCTGCTTAGTGGTTCTCTTCAGGTAATTTGGCTTCTTCCACTCATAAAATTGTCTGACATAATGTGACCCTGGCTGATGAAATTGTCATTAAACCCAAATACACAAACTATATAGCACGGTGTGGATTTTGCTAGTTTGGTAGATACGGCCTCTATTAATTAATACTTTATTTTACGTCAATCACACATTTATTGTATGCATAAAACAATTGTGAATTTTAATGATTTATGTGCCATGTCATGTTTTCAGCATAACAGCTTTCATCAAATTGCAACTGACTCGGTGTCATATATAATCTAATCTAATCCAAATGGTTTCGCATGCCGAATGAAGCTGCGGGGCAAGCCCCTTTCAACCCTCTCTAACCGTTTAATAATTTTGTTATGTCTGGGCATGGCAAAGGAGCAAAGAGGCTCCGGTTCTCAATGGCATTTGATTTTCTTCGTCTTTTTGTTGTTGTCTTTTTTGGTTGGCGTAGTGGATGTCTTGTCTCTCATGAATCTGTGGAAGGATTGGATCTCCTGTGTGTCAAATTCTTTTTCGGAGAATTTGTTTAATATTAGATCTTTGGTGTAATCATCTTTGTAGTATACTTGGTGCTGAAGAAATCCAATTTTAGGCTACTGAAGTCATTAATGGCAGCCTGGTAAAGTTGTTCTGTTAATTTGGTATCTGGAATGTCATCATCCTCCTCCTGGCTTGAGAGGTCAGGGCTGGTAGGAGACCCAGGTTTTGTTTGGCTGACCTCCATCTCATCTGCCTCTCCCATCTCCTTGCCTTCTGACCTCTCCGGTGAAGAGGTTGGGATTGGTGTGGGAGGGAAGATGTCTCCCTCGCATTCTGTTTCTCTGACTCAGCTCTTCTCTTCTCAATCCAAGCCTTCTGGCCCTGGGCATCCCTGCATCTGGTGGATGGACTCTTCTAATTTACTCTTCTCAGATCCAGACTCCTTCAGGTGAGGACCAGTGTGGGAGGGGTTCTTCTCACTAAAGGTGCTACCTCTCCCCGATGGAGGTCATCCTCAGCTTCGTAGTCCAGTGTCAGGTGAACGCTCTTCCCTTTCATCTGAAGAGTTTAATTGAGAGGGCAAGAGATGCCCAGAGCTGACAAGGCAGTCATCAGTTGAATTGATATATCCAATTTGGCCATGGCAACCAAGCAATTAATCCGTCCTCACACTTTCAGGTCAAAGGTGTGAATGAACTGACCATGAACCGATGGTGTCATAAATCGATTGTGGTATCTTGTTTATAACTGTTTAGTAAAATCAACGGTAGCATTTTGAACACCATTGTGTACATGTGGGAGGCTCTTGTATACGTTTGCATGTGAAAGATGTGACTGTGTTTCTGACCAAAATATTCATCAAATTTTGAAACCTCACATTGAACATGTTTTACAACCATGTTAATAAAAATCATTTGGCACGTGGTAGTACAGTAAAACCTGTCTTGAGAGACCACCTGTCTTGAGAGACCACATCTGCCAAGCACCAAATGGTTTTACTCTATAATGGACCTGCTATGGGAGACCACCTGTCTTGAGAGACCACTGTGACCTGGAAGTAATGGTATTCGCGCGCCGAAGGCACACAGGGACGGTTTGGGGAGCAAGCCCCTTTCGACCCTCTTTAACTGTATATGATTTTGGTTTGTCTGGTCATGGCAAAGGATGGAAGAAGTTAGGGTAATCATCGGCATCTGTGTCTTCTGCGGTTTTTCTTGGGAGGAGGAGGATGCGTTGGAGAGATTGTTGTTGGTGGCATTGTCGGATCGGGAGGAAGTGTAGGGCCTTCTTGGGCAACGTACGGCCTGATCCTTGCTGCTGTTTCTCTGGATCTTTTGTGGTTACTGAGAGCAAGTTCTAGCGCAGTGCTGGTAATAAAAGTTGAGATCTCTGCTTCAGTATGTTGGTGGTACCTATCCTGGAGTGAAGCTTGGAATGTCATCCTGGATCTCCTCCCCAAGGAATGCCTCCACGGACTCCGGGAAGCTCTCCTCCTGGTCGGACTTCTGGTCCAAAGAAGCTGGAGAAGCAAGAGCTGGAGGGATGGAAGATGCGTCATCTGGGACAGCTTCCTGTACCATTGACAGATCATCCTCCTCCATCACCTCTTCAGATGAAGAGTCTGATGGTTTTGAGATTGATCTTTCACCTGACGACCCACAGTCCTCCGGACCCTCCTCCTAGGAGGGGGTGCCGGGCAGGACAAGGGTTGTTCTGGGGTGACAGGTGTTAACCCTTTGACGCCCTCACTTGCCTCCTTCTCTTCCTTTTCCTTCTTCTTCTCCACGAACTCCGTCATTCGGCGGGCATCTCATCGTCTGGCGGAGGGTCCCTTCTTTCTCATCCTCCTCTTCTTGGTGGTGGCTGTATTAGTCTGGCGGCCTTCATCATTTATAGCCAAAATGTTGATAGTTTTCAGGCTTTCCCAAACTTCTTTTGGGAAAGACTAACTTCGTTTGGGAGACTATTGTTATTCTTAAATTTCAAAAAAATTTTCCTTGTTATTTTTTTCTTTTTTTTTTTTCTTTCCCCCTAATTTTGTCTGTGGCATAGCTCAAAAACTAGCTGAACGATTTCAACCAAATTTGGCACAGATATGTAGCACCATGGAAACTCGCAAAATTCCATTGGCCATGTCTGTGAAAATGCGTATTTTCAAAATATTCTGCCAAAACCATCAAAATTTCACCATTTTCGAATGTCTCAAAATTGTTTGCAGTTATTTAGGTCAAATTTTCCACACATTCATAGCATAATATGATACACCACAATCACCGCTAAAATCTCTCAACATTAACCCCCATTGGCCAAAAATGACATTAATATTGCTTTTTTCTTCAAAATTGACCAACTTCAAGGGCAAATTTCTCAAAATGCAAGGTTGTTGTAACAATTATTTTGAAATGGATAGATGAAACAATGATTGCGGAAGAAAATTACTGTTTACTTTTTAATCTCAGATTTAACCCTCAAGCACAATGAGGGCAAGAATAAGAGTACCGTTTGAAAATGCCAAAATTAGCCAACTTTGGTTGCTTTTTCTATCATTTTGGAAAGGGTTAATTTCAAAAACTTTTCATGTACGTATTCACAATTGATAACCGAACATATTTGCTGTTGTAAGTTTTGTTAAAAAGTTTAACCCTATCCCATTCTGGTTGCATAAAAGTAGGTACCATCTAAAAAACTCCATTTTTTTCAGAATTTGGTAAGTTTCGGTGACGATTTACTCCATTTATAGCTCACCGCAGGGAGCTTAACTTATCACTTGTCGTCCGTCGCCATCCGTTGTGAACTTTACATTATCGACTACTCCTCCCAAACTACTGGATCAAATTGAACCAAATTTGGTGTGCATGTTCCCCATCATATGTCAATTCAAGCTTGTACAAATAAACTTGCCGCCCCGACAGGGGGAACCACAAGGGGCATAACTCTGATAGCACCCATGAATTTCTTTCCAAAATTCAAAAAAATCTTCTTCTTCAGATCCACCAGGCAGAATTCTTTCCTATTTGGGATACATCATCTCTAGGGGGGGAAGATTCAAGTTTGTTCAAATCGGCTCCCTGGATTCATATTTGGGCTCACTATAGAAGCCCGAATTTGAACTTTGTGCATTTCAGGCAAATTTCTTAAAAAATCTTCTTCTCCAGATCCAGCAAGCAGAATCTTTTAATATTTGGTATGCAACATTGTGGAGTGGATCTAATTCAAGTTTGTAGAAATCGGCCCCCTGGGTTCATATTTGGGCTCAGTATAGAAGCCCGAATCTGAACTTAGTGCATTTCAGGCAAATTTATTAAAAAATCTTCTTCTCCAGATTCAGCAAGCAGAATCTTTTGATATTTGGTATGCAACATTGTGGGGTGGATCTGATTCAAGTTTGTACAAATCGACCCCCTGGGTTCATATTTGGGCTCAGTATAGGAGCCTGAATTCAAACTTAGTGCATTTCAGGCAAATTTCTTTAAAAATCATCTTCTCAAGATCCAGCAGGCAGAATCTTTTGATATTTGGTATGCAACATTGTGGGGTGGATCTGATTCAAGTTTGTTCAAATCGGCCCCCTGGATTCATATTTGGGCACAGTATAGAAGCCCGAATTCGAACTTAGTGCATTTCAGGCAGATTTCTTAAAAAATCTTCTCTCAAGATCCAGCAGACAGAATCTTTTGATATTTGGTATGCAACATTGTGGGGTGGATCTGATTCAAGTTTGTTCAAATCATCCCCCTGGGTTTATATTATAGGAGCCCAAATTTAAACTTAGTGCATTTCAGGCAATTTTCTTTAAAAATCTTCTCAAGATCCAGCAGACAGAATCTGTTGATATTGGGTATGCAGCATGCTTATGGGGGTGAGATTCAAATTTGTTCAAGCCAAGTCCCTGGGTTCATATTTGGGTTCACTATGAGAGCCCGAATGATAACTTAGTTCAAAATTAGGAATTTTCTTTAAAAATCGTCTTCTTCAGATCCAGCAGTTGGAATATTTTGATATTTGGTATGCAGCATCCTTGGGGGGGGGGGGGGGGGGGGGGGGGTGAGTGAGATTCAGGTTTGTTCAAGCCATGTTCCTAGGTCCATATCCAGCAGATGAATGATTTTGATATTTGATATGCAGCATCCTTAGGGGGGTAAGATTCAAATTTGTTCAAGCCATGTCCCTAGTTCCGTAAAATTTGTCGCTCATGACTTCATTCCTTTGTAGTGTTGATGAACCATGTCTAACTGAATGTGACCCCAAATACTTCTTTGAACCACTTTGGCCGGTGAGCGATTAAGGCTCCGTGGGGCCTCTTGTTAATTGTTTGAGCACTGAATGTTTTCTATAGCTGTATGCATCAGTCAAAGTGTGACAAATTTTGTTTTATATGTTATTTTAAAAGTTTAGCCCTTGGCAGATTTGAGACTTGCCATAAGGGTACTGTTGGAATAATTGTTATTTTCGCCAACATTTACATACAATTTCTCAGCACTGGGGCCATTTTTTCTCAAAACCTTTTTCCATGAGAAGATATGGCATTCATCCAAGAACAATTTTGCTGCTATATGTTTTATTCCAAGTCTTAACCCTCACCCAGTTTTCGGGCCTTGAATTGGAGTACCCTCAACTTGTACATGTTCATTCAAATACCAAGATTCAAGATTAGTCCATGTCTCTTTTCAGACACTCAATCTGTGATTGATGTTCACACATTTAGAGCATAATATGATACACTAAAATCACCACACAAATATTTCAAAACTAACCCCTATTGGCCACAAATGATATGAATATAGCATTTTATCTTCAAGATTGACTAACTTCAAGAGCAAATTTTACTAATTGCGAGGTTTTTGTAACAATTATTTTTGTATGCATAGATGCAACAATGCTTGCAGAAGAAAGTCACTGTTTAGTTTTTAATCTCAACTTTAACCCTCAAGCAATTCCCCCCTAATTTTGTCTGTGGTATAGCTCGAAAACTAGCTGAACGATTTCAACCAAATTTGGCACACTTATGTAGCACCAGGGGAACTTGCAAAATCCCATTTGCCATGTCTGTGAAAACGCGTATTTTCAAAATATTCTGCCAAAACTTTCAAAATTTTAACATTTTTCAAAAGTCTCAAAACTGTTCACAGTTATTTAGCTCAATTTTCCACACATTTAGAGCATAATATGATACACCACAATCAACACTCAAATCTTCCAATGTTAACCTTCATTGGCCAACAATGACATGAATACAGCTTTTTTCTTCAAAATTGACCAACTTCAGCGGCAAATTTCTCTCATTACAAGGTAGTTGTAACAATTATTTTGGTATGGCTAGATGCAACAATGATTGTGGAAGAAAGTTACTGTTTACTTTTTAATCTCAGATTTAACCCTCAAGCACAATGAGGGCGAGAATAAGAGTGCCATTTCAAAATGCCAAAATTAGCCATCTTTGGTTGCTTTTTCTATCATTTTGGAAAGGGTAAATTCAAACACTTTACTGACTAGATTTTAGAAACTCTAGTGTGTACATACAAAGTAAATCCTGACGATTCATCATTAATGTACAGAAAAATCGGGTTAAATAATTAATATGGCTGATAGTTTCATGTGTACACAAAACCGCCTTCTTTTTCACATTAATGAGTTGGGAAAGTCCGTAATTTGGTCAACAAATTACAATTTTCTAGTTCCTTTTGTTTTTGACCTGTCTTTTATATACTGATTAGAACTGCATGCTTTGTGTACAGCCAGCATTGTTTTTTGACAAAAATGCATAGAGTACAGCTGAATAAATTGAAATGCAAACTTAAAGGTGAACCTGAAATAATTTTCATAATATATTTTCTGTATTGATAAAACCTGGTGCTAGTTTCATTTTTTGAGCCCTCTCTTAAAGAGCTTTCCAAGAAATGATACCTGGACCTGATTTTATCAACACGGAAAAATATAGTGCAAATAGTTTCAAGTTCTTGAAATGATACCTGGACCTTGTTTTTATCAATGTTGAAATTATTTCTGTTAATTCACCATCACTGATAATTATTTTAACTTGGAAAGTGTTGTTACTTATAATCTCATAATGTCTGTCAATCTACGACGAAATGTCTGGAATAAACAGGCCTTAAAATTTGTCTCCCAACACGAAAATCAGTTTCGATTCTCGCGAGCTGCTGTTGCGAGAATCAATTTTCAGTTCTTAAATATTTTGAATCTGAGAGTACTGTTATACCTCTGTGAGTGTAACATGTGCTTATGTCATAGTAAAAGGCAAACATCATAGCTTTTTAAGAGTGTTTTCCTTTTTTAGGACCCAGATTCCATTTTTTTCGAGTTTCTCACACTTGTGCATGTAGAATACATATTCCAACATGCAGGCTTTTGATGGTCTGGCTGATGGTGAAATTACAGTATCGTGGCAGTGGTGTCTAGTGTAGTGTTGGCTGCCTTTAATTAAAGGCACCCAGGACTTCACTGGTCACCACTGCTAAGTGAAGTTTTGTTACCTTATTATGAGGGGGGCAAAGACGGAGCATTGTCTTGGCTTTTTAAAGCCACTTTTAGAATCTACGACAAGAATCAAATGAACTTTTGCACGAATCAAAGTTGATTCTCATTGTTTCCTTTACGAGAATCATTTGCGCGAATCGATTTGGATTCATGCATGAATTTTAAGCCCTGAATAAATGTCTGCCAACACTGGAGAAATGTCTGCTGGGGAAATGTCTGGCATTGTGGAGCATCCAAAGGACAATTTAGCATTTCATTTTTTGAAAGTCTACAGTACTGTCGTTATGTACTGGTCGTAATCCTCGCTTGGGCAGTGATGTCCATATATGCATTTACCAGATAATAAAAATTGTCATCATCAAAATTTTAATTAATGAAATACTGGGTTGTACCTGGTGCTTCATTAATTAAATTTTTGATGATTATTCCTGTATTAGTGTTTGCAATCTAATATTATTGCATCCGTGGAAAGTGACCAGTCCACTGATACCGTAATGTATGTACCAAAATTGAAATTATTGGTGCATTTGCAAATCAGATAAGTTTAAAAACTAGATTTAGGGCATACAGACTTGCCTGCAGATTATTAATAGTTAGTAATTTGCACATTGGACATCTGTCATATCAGAACTAAGAATTTATGTAAAACAAAATAAAATGGACTTGAAATGTTAATAAACTTGGGAAAAATTCCATATTATAACTTTTAGCTCCCCGCAGGAAGTGAAGCAGTGCCTGTTCACTGCGGTAAAGAGACTCTGTTCTACTGGTAAAATAGGACCCGGTCACCAATGCTTGGGAGGTGCAAACCCTCTCTAAAATGGGCAACATGGCTTATTAACGCTCACCCCTGGTCTTGAGTTAATACTCATGTTGTGGTCATGATCAGCCATTGTGCATAAATATATGACCTTAACCACCAATAAATAAATAAATAATATAACTTTTAGCAAAACAGCACTTGAAAGCCTGGATTGGATGAAAAATGTGGCCTGCTTCAAAGTTAAAAACAACAGTAATTTAATATCAGTAATCAATATCAAGACACTAGTTTAACTACATATTTTCCATTTCAGTTGTGTGAAAGGACATGCTCCAAATGTTGGAGATCGTGTACTGGTTGAAGCAACATACAATCCAAATATGCCTTTCAAATGGAATGCTAGTAGAATTCAGGTGTTGCCAAATCAGGTATTCATCTAAAGTTTTATATATTTTTATACTGTACCAATGACCCAGACTTAGCTGGTGCTAACTCTAACAAATCCAGGGCCAAACACAAATTTTGCCCCCCAATCCCCAAAATTTGCATCCAAAACCAAAAGAAATCAAGTCCTATAGGACCTCCATACTTCGCCCCTACTGCGCATGCGCAGTGTCAAGGACGTTCCGAAATTGGCGCCAATTATCATTCTCTGTTTGGCCCTTCATCAGTCAACATCTCACTGATCTTTGTGCTTGTAAATCTCAGTTTAAAGGATGCCAGACACGTAATTATTGGAGAAATGGTGATTCTAAGGAGGATATAGAAGGAGGAGAGGAAAAAGGAGTGACAAAAAATAATCAGGGCTGTACTTAAATTTTTTTTATGAAATTATGTTAAGTTGCCTATTTTCGAGGCATGGGCCTCTTGTTGTCATTCTTGCTAAAAAGTTGCACTGCTTATTCAGTGTTTCCTCTCCCCTGGTCTTCTAAGTCCCCCCTTGCAATTCTCCCATGCTTTTGGCATATTTTTGAGAAAGATCATTTCTAAATTCTCTTGGGAGAGTTGCTTGGTTACAGAATGTTTTCTGTTATTTTCCCCATAGTTACGTTTTCACCCATGGGTGTATAAACGTTGTGTTCTGCATCTTCCATCTGATGTTCTGCAGATTCTCCCCTGGGAGTCTCTGTCTTGCATCAGATAGAGTGCAATTTTGATGACTGATTTCGGGCCAGTTTTTTCAGTGCCTGGAGTCATGTTTTCTGGTGTTTTTGACTGTTTGTTCACATTGGCAACAGTCTCTTTTGAGGGGGGCTGTTTGCCTTTGGTGTAGTTTATCTCACTATAAGATACATTTTTATTATCCGTAAGTGTTGCATTAATTATTTAATATAAATTTAAAATTTTTGACCACACTTAGCCATCGGATCCATCGGGGCTCAACGATACTTTTCAGAAACTTGGGCTTCGCTGAAAAAATATTTTTCAAAAATTATTTTGATTTGCAATTGTTTTTTCATTATTAATGGATCATGTTATTATATATCTTTGTGTCAGGGGTTTGTGCGAGTAACTAGGACTTGTTGTTGACTTTTCACAATGAAAGGATATTGTTCAAATTGTAATAGGAAGAAATCTTCCTCTGACTTTCATGATCATTGTATTAATTGTAGTCAGTGTTCTCGCACTAATCCCTGTTCTATATGTCAATATTGGGATGACAAACATTGGAAACGTGTGTCACGATATGTTGTTAGTGGAGAAAGGGCTATGCCGGCTCTTTCTCCGCAAGGTCACTCTACTCTCTCAGTTTCTATTTCAGAGGAACAAGAACAGGGTGATGTTTCCATGTTATCTTCCGCAAGTGTGCTTCCGTCGTCACAAATGAATACAGAGCTAGCGGCAAAAGTGCTCATGGAGATTAAACAAATGTCGTCCGCTAGCTCGCCCGGTGTAGCGTCCATTCACCGAATGTTCGGCAGCCGGGTTCGTCCGATGCGGTCCAGGAGGAAATATTGGGTGATACAAGCACTATAAACATTCAACGTGCACACCCAGTGACGGCGGATAGTAGGCGAGATCGGAGGAAGCCTTTGAGTCCGGTTCCTAGCTCATCCAGGTCCAGCCGGGCCGCGAGCGAGAGAGGCCCCTCTCTCGTACAACAACATTTGGGACCAGATGTTGTGGTACAAAATGTGTCGCAAACGGAGCATACGTCCGTCGATCGGGACGCTCCGTTGTATAGGCAGTCCGCGGAGACTGCTCAGGCTTCTTCCTCTCGTCAGCGCACACGACCGCACCTTTGCTACGTGACCGCCGATATTTTACCAGCTTCGCCGATCAGGGATTCTTCGGCGACCAGGTCACACCATCCGGTAGCCAGGGACACGAGGCCGATGGACTCCGGATGTTCGCATAGGAAAAGTATGCGGGAGTCATCAGATGCGGAGCTGCCCTCGGCGAAGCAGCGAAAGTCTGCACCTCCGCAGGCCTCGATGCCGGACGTACTTGTGCAGATAGCACAACTTATCGCAGCATCCCAGCAGCCGACAGAAACGGTGTCGGATCGGGAATTATCCGACGGCGCTGGGTCGGTACGCTCCGCCGAAGCATCGGGGGCGGACGACCGGGAGCATCATGAGGTCCGACCGGATGGTGAAAGGGATACGGATGACTTGGAGCTATCCCTTTCGGAACAACATAAAGCTGCCGTGGACTTCATCCGGCACTTTCTCCCGGCACTTTCTCCCTCAAGTTGTTCCGTCGGGCCAGACTGCTGTGGTTCCGGACAAGAGGATTATAACGTCATTGGACTCTGCTTTTTTTGAGCGGTTCAGGGACATCGCTCCCGAGTTTCCGTCTCAGTCCAATAATGTTGCAAGAACATTTGAATTATTGAACGACGCTATATTCAGACTTGCTTCCAAAACGGGGAAAGCAGGTTTCTTGTCCGCCAATACTCTCATCCTGCCTTTCATTAATGCAAGGAATAAATTCGACACGGCAGGACAGGGTATTCCGAGAGTTCCTCTGTATATGGACGACGAGGCGGAAGACTTAGAGTTATCATTACCGTCGTCGGCGTCTATTCCAACCGCGGTGTTGGAAACAACTATTTCGTCTAACAGAACCAGTTTAGATGCCTTATCTTACGCAGATCACCTTACTAAGGCGTTATCACTGCGCCTTCAAGGGAAAGAATTTCAGGATATACAATCCTCTTTAAGACTTCTTTCAAGGGCAGTAGCTTATTCCACGTGTAACTCTGCCCTTTCAGGCAAACCTGGAGTTGGTTAGACGTGACGCAGCCCTAGCTACATCCACACTCGTGGATACTAAGGTGAAGAACTCTCTCAGAGTCGCTTCGGTCTCCGGAGAACTTCTCTTTGACGGCAAGCTTTCTGCAATTTATGATAAAATTACAAAGAAAGCTTCGGATTCTCTGCTGTTCAAATCTGCTTCTAAGAAGTCGGATACGGCAGACAAGAGTAAGACAGGCACTTCTGGGTCTAATGCGCCCAAGAGAGGTTCCTATAGAGGTTCCGGTGCGTCCTCTTGGTCTTATTCAAGAGACCGTCAAGGTAGCGACTCACGTTCGTGACGTCCTTCGGGCCGGGACAACCGGTCGGACGCCCCGAGGTCGACGGGGCGAGGTGCGGGTCGTGGAGGACGTGGTTTCTCCTACCGCAGGCCTCGCAGGTCCAGGAGGTGATGGCTTAAACCTCTATCGCGTACCGGTTGGCGGAAGGTTGTCGAGCTTTTCACAAGAGTGGGCGTCGATTACGGACGACCCTTGGGTGAGAGGAGTGACTTCGGAAGGTCTAAAGATATCCTTCAAACGAAAGCCTCCATTAACTCGAAGTCCAAAATGGACTCAACTTCCGTCAAATCCGCAGAAAAGAGACGCTCTATTATCAGAGGTGCAGTCTCTTTTAATGAAGAACGCGGTAGAGGTCGTAGAAAACAAGGAGACTCCGGGATTCTACAGCCATCTGTTTCTGGTTCCGAAACCAGACGGCTCGTTCCGTCCAGTCATAGATTTGAGCTGGATAAACAAGCTGATCATCGCTCCGAAGTTTTATATGGAGACGATTCGGTCGGTCAGAGCGAGTATTCGGGTGAACGATTATGCAACGAGCATAGATCTCAAAGATGCGTACTTTCACGTTATGGTACATCCGACATTCAGAAAGTATCTATGCTTCGCAGTCCTAGGAGTGGTGTATCAATTCCGGGCGATGTGCTTCGGATTGAATCTAGCACCCTGGGCTTTCACTCGGGTAATGAACTCGGTAATGATCTATTTCCGAGCTCATTCGTCTGCGGTAACGTCGGCCTACCTGGACGACATTCTTCAGAGGTACGGCAACGAGTTAACGCTTCAGAACGATGTTCAGAATCTACTTCTATTGCTCCGACGTCTCGGTTTTATAGTAAACGAGGAGAAGTCGGATCTGGTGCCGTCCAAGTCATTCACACATCTGGGAATGAGCTTCGAGACGCACAACAATCTCGTTCGTCTGCCGTTAACCAGAGCGAAATTAGTCAGTTATTACGCTCGCTATTGTCTGCACGCAGACAAAGTCACGGCGAGAGAATTTATGAGACTGATAGGTCTGTGCGGAGCCGCTGCGGATCTCATTCCGATGGGGCGGTACGCACGCGTCCTCTCCAAATTTTCTTGACTCAGAATTGGAGTGTGAAAATTCATTCGCTCGACATAGACATTCTCTTGTCAGATCAAGTGAAACAAGAGATTCAGACTTGGGCAAACATTCAGTGGTTAACTCAGGGAGTTCCGCTGCAGTTGCCGGATCCGAGTTTTACCATTATGACGGATGCCAGTCAAACAGGTTGGGGTGCTTCATTGATCCCAACGGATTCGAGATGCCAGGGTCTTTGGGATCCGCAATTCCTGGGCAAGCACATAAACATCAAGGAAATGATGTCAATTTGGCTTGCGTTACGTCATTGGATGGACATTATTCACAATGCTCATGTCCAAATCCTATCCGACAATATGACAGTAGTGGCGTATATACGGAATCAGGGAGGCACTCATTCAGTTCCGTTGTTCAATCTAACGGAAAGAATCCTTCTGTTTGCGCTAGAACATCAGGTTCTTCTTTCGGTCCGTCACATACCGGGTCGTCTGAATGTACTAGCAGACTCCCTTTCACGAAAGGGTCGCTTGTTGCCGTCGGAGTGGACTCTCAACAAACAAGTATTCAATCAGATTTGCTACCAATGGGAACGGCCAATGATAGATTTATTTGCGACACATCTCAACAATCAGTTGCAGACGTATGTGTCTCCGTGTCCGGATCCAAGAGCATTTGCAGTAGACGCTCTGTCGATCCCTTGGGACGGAATGATAGGATATGCGTATCCTCCAGCGCCTTTAATTCAGCAAGTATTGCTAAAGATAAAACAATCTCAATGCAAGATTCTGTTGGTAGCATCTCTGTCTCCACAGAGACCGTGGATAAATCTACTCAGGTGTCTGTTGTGGGACCTACCGCGAAAGCTTCCTCCACGGGAGGATCTTCTTTCGCAGGGGAAATCGCATCAACTCCATCACAACCCGCAAGGTCTCAACCTTCACGTTTTTCCGTTGTGCGGTCCTTCTTGCATGGCAAGCACTTTACAGGACGAGTAGTGGACGCGATTTCTAACTGTAGGAGGACCTCCTCTTCGCTAAACTATGCGGCTAAGTGTAAGGTTTTTCGTCGTTGGTGTAGGGATCATTCTGTGGATATTTTTGATCCCTCTATACCAGACATTGCAAACTTTCTAGTATACTTGTTTGACGAAATCAAACTGCAGCCTGTTACTATTAAGGGTTATAGGTCTATGTTATCTGATACCTATGCACATCATGATAGTTTACAAATTGGATCTAATGTCTCCTTATCTAAGTTGGTTAGAAACTTCTCGATAAATAGACCCAGAACTCTTAGGTTAATTCCTAAATGGTATTTAGCTTGGGTTCTTCTTAAACTGAAGGAAAAGCCATTTGAACCTCTTGGGACAGTAGATTTCAAATTCTTATCTTATAAGACAGCTTTTCTCTTAGCTTTCTCTTCTGCTAGAAGAGTCAGTGAGCTTCATGCACTGTCGGTGGATGATTCTCACTATCGTAGTGTCGGGAATACTATCACCTTCACTACTAATGTTGGATTTTTAGCTAAGAATCAGGCTCCTAATAAATATCCGGAACCTATTGTCATTAAGGCTCTTCCGTCTTCAGACGGGCGTAGGCCTTTACTCTGTCCTGTTAGAGCGTTACGTATCTATAAACAGAGATCTCAGTTTATCAGAAAGGGACGAAAACATTTCTTTCTGTCTTTGATGCCTAATAGAAGGGACATTTCGGTCCATTCTATTGCTAGATGGATTCAATTAACTATCCGTACTGCTTATGAGAGTTTATCTTCTTCTCAGCAGTCTGTGCTTAAGATTTCCGCTCATGAAGTAAGAGCTCTTGCTACTTCTTGGGCTTACGCTAATAGTATTGCTATTACAGATTTAATGAAGGCTGCTTATTGGTCTCAGCCATCCACATTCACAAATTTTTATCTCGGAAATATTGAGTCCATTTCTGAAGACCTGCATTGTTTAGGTCCGTTATCTGTTGCTCAGAATGTCGTCTACTAAACAGTTGCAACTATAGTTATGCAGGCTTTCTGTTCCGGCAGTGACTCCGTCCGGCTGCCCTCTTCGCTCTGGGCTATTTGACCCAGGGCAAGGGGAAGGGGGGGGGGGAGGGTGTTCCCTTAGGTCACCTGCTTTATAGTGAAAAGCAAGGGAATGCCTCCTCCGAAGTCAGTATTTCTGAGTCGTTTCCGGGATGGTTTTAAAGTGTAATATTAATGTTAAAATTCATTCATGTCATATTTTTAAAGTGTAGCTCGGTGTGAAGCATTTGTATATGTCAAGTGTCAAACGGGCGTTAATATACAATCCTCGGACACTTTTAAAAGAATATAAAGAGTCTCAATTCTCTGGACTAACTTTATTTATTGGCTTACTTTAAAAATGATTGGTATAAAGGGTTATACTGGATGTTAATAGAGAACATGAATGTTATTGTGCTCAATTATGAAGGGTATTGTATCTTTCTAATTTAACATAAAATAAGAAAGATACATGTAAAGCCTAATACACCTTTTCTCCTTGAGGGGTTGCCTCTATATTATATAGTTGAGTTTATTGGATTTTCCTCTATGTCCTAGGCCCTCCAGCCTTTTTACTATTCAGCTAAGTCTGGGTCATTGGTACAGTATAAAAATGTTAAAAAATTTATAGTAATTTATATATTTTTTATACTTACCAATGACCCAGACGGGGATGGCCCTCCCAGGAATTGGGAACTCTTACCTCCCCGCTGAGTACATAGCGCTGACCAGGCACTGCCAGTAAGAATGATAATTGGCGCCAATTTCGGAACGTCCTTGACACTGCGCATGCGCAGTACGGACGAAGTATGGAGGTCCTATAGGAGATGATTTCTTTTGGTTTTGGATGCAAATTTTGGGGATTGGGGGGCAAAATTTGTTTGGCCCTGGATTTGTTATTAGCACCAGCTAAGTCTGGGTCATTGGTAAGTATAAAAAATATATAAATTACTATAAATTTTTTAACTTTTTTTATACCATCAGGTCAGAATCACATGCTTTTATAGACTTAAATTTTTTTAAACCAATTGTTTCCATCCAATAAATTTGAAAAAAAATAGGTTCAATTTCAATGTTGAATTTAGGTTTGAACTATTTCTGACATTTTTAAGTTGCATTTTTAAAGCAACAATAAGCTGCTAATTTGAAAAAAACTATCAACTCTCAGATTTTGCTTGTATGTCAAAGATCATGTTAACAACCACTGTGGGCAGAGTGTTGCACATCAGAAGCAACATAAAATTACTTAAATTTGCATTTAAAGACTTTAATGCAGATGAATTTTCAGAATTTGTGAATAGATAAAAAAATTTCCTTGAGGTGATCAGAAGTAAACAAAACCAGATTTTATAATTTCTGATACACACGTGGAAATATTTTATTAATACCTTCACTGAATTTTGAATATTTGATCGCCACAAACTAACTATGCATTATTTTAGCAATAACTGGCCACTATCATCAGATAGTTATCAAAAACTTCATAATATTTCAAATGAAGTGCACTTATGCTTCCAATAAAATCCACAGAACATGTATCAACAACCGCAATCCAAAATAGGTTTAGGTTTTGTGCTATAAATAGAAACAAGGATACATAAACTTTACCATTGTTTTTCTGGGAGAGCTAACTTTGACGAAAATATGGGAAATGACATTGCACTTTACAGTGTCCTGGAAATTTCCATGAGTGATTGGGAAAGAAGATTGAGATTAAAAATACTGGCAGCCTGTTTTGTTAACCCTTTACCCAATGCAGACAATATCAAAATTTATTATTTTAAATATCATTTTTTAAAATATTTCAACAAAACCATATCATGTGACCCCTCGTTGGAACGAGCTCGTTCCAGCGAGGGGTCACATGATATGGTTTTGATGAACTTTTTTTGAAAAATAATATTTTCTCAACTGCTGAATTTGCATGTTATGCGGGCAGATGCGGGCAATTCGTTGTGTAAAGGGTTAAAGCCTATAAATTGTTACCTTCAAGTCAGTTTATTCAATCTATATGAATGTATTCATATGAACGATATATGAACCATAAGGGTACTTTTGCATAACAAAATTTGTGGTTTTGTCAAATGGTCAACTTCTTTTTTTTCAAATTCATGGCTTATTGTCCCTTCAACTATTTCTGTTCTTTTTGGCCAAAATGGACTTTCTATCTATTGGCATTTGATTGACAACTCAATAATAATTAACTTTGGCATACTTTCATAACTTTGATCAACCTTGTTAATAAATTTTACTTGTTTCATTCTTTCAACTAGATCTCTTTGAACATTGTTTTTATTTTTTCTTTTAGAACTCTTTGCATCATTATCACTACTGGCCTTGCTACTTATTTCTCTGTCATTGTAATGTGAATTTTAAATGATATTAATAAATTTTTAATTCATAAAAGATAATGTTCTGTTTTACCATACATAATGTTTTGTCACCATTATATAGTCTTAGATGTTGATGTAGCATTGAGCATCAATGAATAAATAAATAAATAAATAAATAAGGTGTAGTTTTTTGGTGAACTATTTCTGTAGATTTTAACCACAGAATGTCCTTTGAAATTTTACAAAAGTTTTTGTTTCCTTCAAACAACTTTTGAATAACACTTCACCTTAAGACAATTTTTGGAATGCTTCTATAACTACATCATCTTCGTCAAGTTTGAGTTTTAACTATTTTGGATATTTTTAGCTCACCTGACTGTAAGTTAGGGCTCACGTATTGTCTTCATTTTTTGTCCATCTGGCATCCACCATCCTGTGTCTGTCGTCATGCATTAAATTGTGTTTGAGTCTTCTCATCCAAACCACTGGGCCAATTCAAGTGAAAGTTTGTGTGAGTGATGGTCCCAAAGGGGCATTGTATTTTTGTTCAATGGGGAGCGGATGGAGGAAAAATACACCAAATTTAAAAAATATCTTCTCATGCACCAGTGGGTACAATGACTTGATATTTGGTATGGAGCTTCCTTTTGAGGTGTAGAATCAAGAAATGTTTTCAAATGCCCATATTTCCCAAATGACATGGAACAGAGAACTGTTAAGTGGTATGAAGCATCCTTAGGGCCAGTAGAATGAAATGGTAAAAAATTGCCATTGGTTGTGAGTCAGCATATTAGCAAAAATTAAAAAAAAATTCTTCTTCAGCACTCCTGCTCTGAATCTTTGGATATTTGGTATACAGCTTCTGGGGGGGGGGGGGGGGGGGGGGGGGGGGGGTGGTTATTGTCAGATACAAGTTTGTTAAAATTAAGCCCCTTGGTTCATACTTGGGCTCAGTACTGGAGCCTGAATTTCAACTTCGGGCAATATGGGGGATAATCTTTAAAAATCTTTTTCAGAACCACCAATGAGAATCATTTAATGTTTGGTCTACATCATTGTTTTGAGGGGCAGATTCAAGATGTTCAAATCAAATCTGTCGGTTGATAATTGGGATCTCTAAGGGAGCCCAAATTTTAACTTATTGTAATATGAGGAATAATCTTTGAAATCATCTTCTTCACGTCCACCAATCAGAATCTTTTTGTCCCCCTACATTTTGTCGGAGGACTATTGTAATCAGCTGCATCCATCTGTGTGTGCATCCATCCATGTGTCTGTCTGGAGTGATAACTAAAGTTTGGGTCAAGGAATCAAAACCAAATTTGGTGTATATGTCCCTTACCCCAATGATTATGCGAATTCCAAATATCGGCTCGATCTGATACTTTTTGTTGGAGTTTTGCCCCATTTTCGATGCTTGTTCACCCAATTTCGCAACTTGGAAATTTGGTGTCCAAATAATAACTTCAGTTTGAGTTACTGAAACAACACTACATTTTGTACATAGGTTTGTCTCATGAATACGCAGTTCAAGTTCAAATTTGGGTACAGTCTGACCAGTTCTGGCGGAGTTATGGTCCTTTTTCATTTTTTCGACTTTGACAGTTTGTTGTCTGGAAATATGTCCAATTTTAGAACTTGCTGTTGGGGGACACAGCCCATGCCTGGCAGTGGCCTTGTGATATTTGGTATACAGGATCCTTAGGGAAGTCAGATCTAAGTTTGTTTAAATCAAGTCTTTGGGTTAATATTTAGGCTCCCAATTTTAGCCTGAATTTTGACTTAGTCCAATATGAGGAATAATCTTTAAAACACTTCTTCTCCAAAAACACCAGTCAGAATCATTTAATATATGGCATACAGAATCCATGCAGGAGTTGGATAGAATTTGTTCAACTCAAGTCCATCGGTTAATAATTGGGCTCACTAATGGGGCCCAAATTTTAACTTTGTGTAATATGAGGAATAATCTTTGAAAATCGTCTTCTTCAGATCCACCAGTCAGAATCTTTTAATATTTGGTATACAACTTCCTTAGGGAAGTCAGAGCTAAGTTTGCTTGAATCAAGTCTTTGGGTTGAAATTTGACTAATTTTAACTTAGTCCAATATGAGGAATAATCTTAAAAAATCTGCTTCTTGAGATACAATCAGAATTTTTTATATTTGGTATACAGCATCCTTGGAAGCTTCAAATTCAATTTGTTCAAATAAAGTCCACAGGTTGATATTTGTTCCCTATGGGGGAAGGAGGTGCAAATTTTAATATAGTGCAAAATTTGTAATACTTTTAAAATCTTCTCCAGAACCACCAATCTGAATCTTTTGATATTTGGTACACAACATCCTTCAAATTTGTTCAAGTTAAGTCCCTAGGTTGATATTTGGACTCTCTAGTTTTGCATAACTAAAAATCTTGCCATTATATCTCTGGTAGCATCCCAATACTAAAAAAAACTCGTCTACATAGTTATAAATAATTAAATAACTTCATTCCTGTGTAGTGTTAACTAACCATAGATACTAATTAAATCCTTCTTTAAACAACTAGGGTCAGGTGTGCGCCTCAGGCCCCATGGAGCCTCTTGTGTTTTTCTTGTTCTGATTTGGTATTGAACTATTTCCAACATTTTGTTTATCCGATTTTTCTGCCAAAGTGCCTTTTAAGGATGTATGATGTAACATACATGTAAATTGCATCTGGATGTGGTGGCAGAGGGTAACAATTCGTCAATACATACTTGTTGGGTCTGCAGTGTGAGAAAAGAAGTTTTGTTATGGGAGAAAAATGTATAAAAGTGGTCTTTGTGGAAATTTCATGCTGTTCCCTTCAGCAACATTTACCAAATAATTTGATTCACAACATTTGAATTTTTGCTTCTTCCTTAAAATACCTGATGTATTTTAATTGGATGAGATCTATAATCGTGTTTAGACAAGAAGATTTTAGGTGTAGTTTGAATGGAATTAATTATATTATTGAGAGCATTGGAGCAAAAATATTGTTTATTTTGTTCTCTGCTTGTGTTTCATAAAATACTGAGCATCATAATCAACCCTTTGAACCCTGGTGTTATCTTTCATGTCAGTTCAATGGCAGTAATTGAAAGAATCCGTATTAATTATTTAGGGGTAGACCAATTAATATTTTTAACAAGCAGCCTTGGGCTGCACATTGAAAATATTGATCAGTCTCTTCCCACATTCACATTGCAGCCATGATGACTTGATATTTGGTATGGAGCTTCCTTTTGAGGTGTAGAATCAAGTTTGTTAAAACAAAATATTTGCCTTTGCAATGGAAGGGGCAAGATTTTGTGGCCCTGCCCCAAATTTCTGTTTTCTAAACTGATGGTCCGATTTGAATCAAATTTGGTATGTGGTATTATTGAGCCACATGTACTTGATTCCCTGAAAAATAAATTCCCTGTGATCCTGTGACCCAAAACTAGAAATGTTTTCAAATGCCCATATTTCCCAAATGACATGGAACAGAGAACTGTTAAGTGGTATGAAGCATCCTTAGGGCCAGTAGAATGAAATGGTAAAAAATTGCCATTGGTTGTGAGTCAGCATATTAGCAAAAATTAAAAAAAAATTCTTCTTCAGCACTCCTGCTCTGAATCTTTGGATATTTGGTATACAGCTTCTGGGGGGAGGGGGGGGGGGTGGGGGGGGGGTGGTTATTGTCAGATACAAGTTTGTTAAAATTAAGCCCCTTGGTTCATACTTGGGCTCAGTACTGGAGCCTGAATTTCAACTTCGGGCAATATGGGGGATAATCTTTAAAAATCTTTTTCAGAACCACCAATGAGAATCATTTAATGTTTGGTCTACATCATTGTTTTGAGGGGCAGATTCAAGATGTTCAAATCAAATCTGTCGGTTGATAATTGGGATCTCTAAGGGAGCCCAAATTTTAACTTATTGTAATATGAGGAATAATCTTTGAAATCATCTTCTTCACGTCCACCAATCAGAATCTTTTTGTCCCCCTACATTTTGTCGGAGGACTATTGTAATCAGCTGCATCCATCTGTGTGTGCATCCATCCATGTGTCTGTCTGGAGTGATAACTAAAGTTTGGGTCAAGGAATCAAAACCAAATTTGGTGTATATGTCCCTTACCCCAATGATTATGCGAATTCCAAATATCGGCTCGATCTGATACTTTTTGTTGGAGTTTTGCCCCATTTTCGATGCTTGTTCACCCAATTTCGCAACTTGGAAATTTGGTGTCCAAATAATAACTTCAGTTTGAGTTACTGAAACAACACTACATTTTGTACATAGGTTTGTCTCATGAATACGCAGTTCAAGTTCAAATTTGGGTACAGTCTTACCAGTTCTGGCGGAGTTATGGTCCTTTTTCATTTTTTCGACTTTGAAAGTTTGTTGTCTGGAAATATGTCCAATTTTAGAACTTGCTGTTGGGGGACACAGCCCATGCCTGGCAGTGGCCTTGTGATATTTGGTATACAGGATCCTTAGGGAAGTCAGATCTAAGTTTGTTTAAATCAAGTCTTTGGGTTAATATTTAGGCTCCCAATTTTAGCCTGAATTTTGACTTAGTCCAATATGAGGAATAATCTTTAAAACACTTCTTCTCCAAAAACACCAGTCAGAATCATTTAATATATGGCATACAGAATCCATGCAGGAGTTGGATAGAATTTGTTCAACTCAAGTCCATCGGTTAATAATTGGGCTCACTAATGGGGCCCAAATTTTAACTTTGTGTAATATGAGGAATAATCTTTGAAAATCGTCTTCTTCAGATCCACCAGTCAGAATCTTTTAATATTTGGTATACAACTTCCTTAGGGAAGTCAGAGCTAAGTTTGCTTGAATCAAGTCTTTGGGTTGAAATTTGACTAATTTTAACTTAGTCCAATATGAGGAATAATCTTAAAAAATCTGCTTCTTGAGATACAATCAGAATTTTTTATATTTGGTATACAGCATCCTTGGAAGCTTCAAATTCAATTTGTTCAAATAAAGTCCACAGGTTGATATTTGTTCCCTATGGGGGAAGGAGGTGCAAATTTTAATATAGTGCAAAATTTGTAATACTTTTAAAATCTTCTCCAGAACCACCAATCTGAATCTTTTGATATTTGGTACACAACATCCTTCAAATTTGTTCAAGTTAAGTCCCTAGGTTGATATTTGGACTCTCTAGTTTTGCATAACTAAAAATCTTGCCATTATATCTCTGGTAGCATCCCAATACTAAAAAAAACTCGTCTACATAGTTATAAATAATTAAATAACTTCATTCCTGTGTAGTGTTAACTAACCATAGATACTAATTAAATCCTTCTTTAAACAACTAGGGTCAGGTGTGCGCCTCAGGCCCCATGAAGCCTCTTGTGTTTTTCTTGTTCTGATTTGGTATTGAACTATTTCCAACATTTTGTTTATCCGATTTTTCTGCCAAAGTGCCTTTTAAGGATGTATGATGTAACATACATGTAAATTGCATCTGGATGTGGTGGCAGAGGGTAACAATTCGTCAATACATACTTGTTGGGTCTGCAGTGTGAGAAAAGAAGTTTTGTTATGGGAGAAAAATGTATAAAAGTGGTCTTTGTGGAAATTTCATTGCTGTTCCCTTCAGCAACATTTACCAAATAATTTGATTCACAACATTTGAATTTTTGCTTCTTCCTTAAAATACCTGATGTATTTTAATTGGATGAGATCTATAATCGTGTTTAGACAAGAAGATTTTAGGTGTAGTTTGAATGGAATTAATTATATTATTGAGAGCATTGGAGCAAAAATATTGTTTATTTTGTTCTCTGCCTGTGTTTCATAAAATACTGAGCATCATAATCAACCCTTTGAACCCTGGTGTTATCTTTCATGTCAGTTCAATGGCAGTAATTGAAAGAATCCGTATTAATTATTTAGGGGTAGACCAATTAATATTTTTAACAAGCAGCCTTGGGCTGCACATTGAAAATATTGATCAGTCTCTTCCCACATTCACATTGCAGCCATCCTACTTAATAAAATTATGTTCTATCATGTTCTTGGTCTGGAAAAGTGTCTTCTCGTGTTCAAAAGGTTAATTAAGTAAATATTTTTCAGCAACTTCCAACTCAAAATACGCAACAGCAGTCATCAAAAAGTGGTTTCAACAGCAGTAATAATTCCAGTATGCCACCATCTTCATCTGTTGGAAACTATTCTGGACCACCACCACCATTGATGGCTCAAAACCCCCAGCCGATGGGAAGTAGTATGTATAATAATAGCTTTTAATTCTTTACCTGACATGTATAGCAGTTGACAGTTTCAAAATAAGTTAAGTTTCCAAAAATTTTCATTATCTGCAATGCTGATGATATGAAAAATCAAGGGGAGCCAAAAATCTTGAGACACAGTGAGGAAAGCCAGTAGCTCTCTTGTGATAATTATGACTCTAAATAGCTCTAAACAGTATAAATGCAAGATGATAACAAATCATAACATAAGACATTGTGTGGTTCACACCCAGGGACGAGCCTAGGGGGGAATTTTAGGGAGACTTCAAGTCTCCCTCCAGAAAAAATAGGGAGACTGCAGAGTCATGTAGGGAGACTTCATAGGCAAGTGGGGAAAATTAAGAATATTCATGTACCACCCCCGCCACCCCTTCATATTTTCAATTTGTGGTCCTCCATTAACGTACAAATAATCCAGGTCCAGTTGTCTATGATGCATCTGTGCCAGGTTAAAAAATCACAATGTAATTATTGACTGAAAATCGCCCACTGCTACCTTCTCCTTCATGACCCCTCACCTCTTCTTCGTGCCAATCCCCCATCTCCCTCCTGTGGTTGCCTTTCAACAAAGTCGTCTAAGCTAATAATTTCCTAAGTCTGAAAGTGTGAACAGGACCAGATGTAAGAAGGTTGCTTGGGAGGTACTTTGTTAGTTAATAAACAAAATACATTCTGGGGTCGAGTATTTTGTAAAAGAAATGTCATTCCGCATCATTTTTATGGCATTCCGGTGTCATTCCGCGTCATTTCATATCATTCCGATGTTTAGGAGGACCCTTTTTCAAGATTGTCCAAATGCACACTTGTGCCCTGTACAAAGCTTTTCTTGACATCACTAAAGCTTTTTTTCATGTGTTTCAATTCCGTTAGTGTTTTTCTGGGAATAGACAGCCCAACAGTTAACAGTCGTCAGCAAATTGAAATGAAAATAATGTGTTATAAAATACGTCCGTTGTGTATACATTTTCGGCATCCTAAGCGACGAAACCTACTTTCAAACTGGGTTGTTTTGTTGAGTCGCGTAAGTCACCTATTTTCGTTTCGACACTTGAAGCTCCGACTGGAACGCAACAAAATAGAAATAAAAAAATCCGCTAAAAGCGACAATGGACAATTGATTGTCGTGTGATTTCAAATAAATGGACGTTTATTTGACGAATTAAAATGCCCATTTATCACACTCGAGCACATTCTATTTTTGAAAATACTTGTTTTCATGTAAACCTCGCATCACTCAGTTCAGCCTTTTCTCATTTTGGCCAATTTTTAGAGGGCGACTTGTAATCACCCCTACTATTTTTCTAGGCGACTTTGGGCTTAGAAGGGCGACATAATCGCCTTAGTCGCCCTCACGGCTGCTCCCTGACCACACCACGAATGTATTGGGCCAAAAAATTTTAAAAATTAATAATAATTTGGTTCTCAAGCAATTAGTTTTTCAAATCAACGAGGGAGGGATGCTTTTATTTTTAGCTCAACTTTGACGAAGTCAAATTTGAGCTATTGTCATGGCCCGTCGTCCGTCTGTCCATCTGTCCGTACGTCAACAATTGGCTATGGCTCGGGGTAGAGGTCGTATTTATGAACCGATCTTTACGAAACTTCTTGGGTACCTTTGTTATGACCGTGGGACGAGAACGAGTGTTTTTGGGTGCGGTCCAAAATTCAAGATGGCTGCCAGCCGCCATTTTGTACCGATGATGCAGAAATCTGTTTTTTGTACAGAACTTCCATATGAAAGCTCTGATTTGAATAATTTTTTGTATGAATGTTTAGTACCATGGGATACATCACATACAATATGGGTTTTTTTCTCGTGCAGAAATTATGCAAATTAGACTAATTTTGATGTTTTTTGGTGTTAATTTCAGCACTATAAGTGCAAATGCCAATACGGCTCAGGCTAGAGGCCGTATTTATGAACCGATCTTTACGAAACTTCTTGGGTACCTTTGGTATCACCGTGGGACGAGAACGAGTGTTTTTGGGTCCGGTCCGAAATTCAAGATGGCCGATGGCAGCCATTTTGTACAAAATTAGGTGCAATCAGATTTTTGCACAGAACTTCCATATGAAAGCGCTGATTTGAATAATTTTTTGTGTGAATGTTTAGTACCATGGGATACATCACATATAATACGGGTTTTTTTCTCGTGCAGAAATTATGCAAATTAGATGAACTTTGATATTTCAGTGCGACTTACACACATTAAGTACACATGTCAATACGGCTCAGACTTGAGTCTGTATTTATGAACTGATCTTCACAAAATGTCTTGGGTACCTTTGTTATCACCTTGGGACGAGAACGAGTGTTTTTGGGTGCGGTCTAAAATTCAAGATGGCTGCCATTGGCCATTTTGTACCGAAATTAGGTCTAATCAGTTTTTTGTACACAACTTCTCTACAGCTCAGACTAGAGGCCATATTTATGAACCAATTTTTACGAACCTTGTTGGGTACCTTTGTTATCACCGTGGGATGAGAGCGAGTGTTTTTGGGTGTGATCCGAAATTCAAGATGGCCACCAGCAGCCATTTTGTACCAAAATTAGTGCAATCAGTCTTTTGTACAGAACATCTGTATGAAAGTTCTGATTTGAATAAATTTTTGTATGAATGTTTAGTAACATGGAATACATCACATATTCTAAGGGGTTTTTTTTCGTGCAGAAATTATGCAAATTAGATGAACTTTGACTTATTCAGTTCTACTTGCACAATGTGAGCACACATGTCAATACGGCTCAGGGTAGAGGCTGTATTTATGAACCGATCTTCACAAAACTTCTTGGGTACCTTTGCTATCACCTTGGGACGAGAATGAGTGTTTCTGGGTACGGTCCAAAATTCAAGATGGCTGCCAGTGGCCATTTTGTACCAAAATTAGGTCCAATCAGTTTTTTGTCACAAGTTCTATACAGCTCGTATTTATAAATTGATCTTCACAAAACTTCTTGGGTACCTTTGTTTTCACCTTGGGACAGGAACGAGTGTGTTTTGGGGTGCCTTTGTTATCACTGTGCTATGAGAACAAATATTTTGGGGTTCAGTCAGACCCACTCTGGGACTCAAAGATTTCATTTCTAGTTTAGCATCTGACTGTCACCCACCTTTACAATACTTTACCTATACATTTGTTACAGGCAACGGTCAGTATTTATGTACAGACCATTACAATACTTTATACGTACCTTTGTTATCAGGTTATTACCTAGATGTTTGTCATTGCTGTGTCACATACTGTACATGTGCATGTCTTTGTCTTGACAAGTTGAGCTACAGTGTCATTGACACTTTCATTATTTTGTATTTTTGTGTTTGAAACAGCACCTCAAGTTCAAAATTAGTGTTGGTTGGAAAAATGTTTTCACATGTTCTTGCCATGTCAAAATTAATGGGAGAGTGCCTGCACTCTCCTATAAATTTTAACAAGGCACATCCATAGGCTACAGGCTAAATAATTTCACTTTACAGAAATTACGAAGCACATCCACAGAATATGAAAGCTTCAAGTTGTGGTACCTGCACTTAAAACCAAGCCCAAATTTGAACTTATGTCACTCAATCATTTTGTAACAAATTATGAAATACATTAATTTTGTGTTCAGTTATATATATGTACCTTTTTTTGAAAAAATAACTGTCCATATAATATCGGAGTTATTATCTGCAGAACAGAACAAATTGAATGCTTACAAAAAATAGAGCCTAATAAATAGACACTGTATTTTTATTTTTTTGGCTTTGTTGAAAACATGCAAATGAGTAGGCCTGTAACTCAAACAAAAAAGGTAAAATTTTAAAAGTCTCAAGATTTCATCCTAATTTTGGATGACATTGTAATACAATAAACATGTTCCAACGAGGGAGTTCAAATTCAATGAGGGATGTGGGGGATTTTTTTGCCTTATGTTATCACCTTTGATTATGAATTGTTGTTCAGCCATGATCTCAAACAAAAGAGAGGTGCAGCACTGTGCTTAAGAACTGATTCCAAGTACAGCTGTGATTGCATTCATGAAAGTGGTGATTGATGACCAGTACAAGGAAACTAATTTTTTTATACTATAACCCAATTGCCCAGACTAGCTGGTACAAACTCAAAGTTATCAAGGGTCAAACACAAATTTTGAACCCCCCAATCCCCAAAATTTGCTTGCAAAACTGAAAATTAAAAGTCCTACTTGGTCCTCCATTCTTTTACTCTACGCGCATGCGCAGCCATCAGGAAGTGACTGGAATTGGCACCAACATCATTCTTTGTTTGGCCCTAAAGTCATCAACAATGAACTGACATCTGTGCTTTAAAATCTCCTTTTTAGCTCAACTTTGGCGAAGCCAAATTTGAGCTTTTGTCATGGCCCGTCGTCCATCTGTCCGTCTGGCCGTCTGTCCGTCTGTCCGTACATCAACAATTGGATACGGCTCGGGCTAGAGGCCGTATTTATGAACCGATCTTTACGAAACTTCTTGGGTACCTTTGTTATGACCGTGGAACGAGAACGAGTGTTTTTGGGTGTGGTCCAAAATTCAAGATGGCTGCCGGCCGCCATTTTGTACCGACGATGCAGAAATCTGTTTTTTGTACAGAACTTCCATATGAAAGCTCTTGATTTGAATAATTTTTTGTATGAATGTTTAGTACCATGGGATACATCACATATAATACGGGTTTTTTTCTCGTGCGTAAATTGTGCAAATTAGACTAATTTTGATGTTTTTGGCTGTTACTTTCAGCACTGTAAGTGCAAATGTCAATACGGCTCGGGCTAGAGGCCGTATTTATGAACCGATCGTTACGAAACTTCTTGGGTTCCTTTGGTATCACCGTGGGACGAGAACGAGTGTTTTGGGGTCCGGTCCGAAATTCAAGATGGCCGATGGCAGCCATTTTGTACAAAATTAGGTGCAATCAGATTTTTGCACAGAACTTCCATATGAAAGCGCTGATTTGAATAATTTTTTGTGTGAATGTTTATTACCATGGGATACATCACATACAATATGGGTTTTTTTCTCGTGCAGAAATTATGCAAATTAGATGAACTTTGATTTTTTCAGTGCGACTTACACACAGTAAGTACGCATGTCAATACGGATCAGACTAGAGTCTGTATTTATGAACTGATCTTCACGAAATGTCTTGAGTACCTTTGTTATCACCTTGGGATGAGAACGAGTGTTTCTGGGTGCGGTCTAAAATTCAAGATGGCTGCCAGTGGCCATTTTGTACCGAAATTAGGTCTAATCAGTTTTTTGTACACAACTTCTATACAGCTCAGATTAGAGGCCATATTTATGAACCAGTCTTTACGAAACTTCTTGGGTACCTTTGTTATCACCGTGGGATGAGAGCGAGTGTTTTTGGGTGTGGTCCAAAATTCAAGATGGCCACCAGCAGCCATTTTGTACCAAAATTAGTGCAATCAGTCTTTTGAACAGAACTTCTGTATGAAAGTTCTGATTTGAATAAATTTTTGTATGAATGTTTAGTAACATGGAATACATCACATATTGTAAGGGTTTTTTTTCATGTAGAAATTATGCAAATTAGATAAACTTTGATTTATTCAGTGCTACTTACATAATGTAAGCACACATGTGAATATGGCTCAGGGCAGAGGCTGTATTTATGAACCGATCTTCACAAAACTTCTTGGGTACCTTTGTTATCACCTTGGGACGAGAATGAGTGTTTCTGGGTGCGGTCCAAAATTCAAGATGGCTGCCAGTGGCCATTTTGTACCAAAATTAGGTCCAATCAGTTTTTTGTCACAAGTTCTATACAGCTTGTATTTATGAACTGATCTTCACAAAACTTCTTGGGTACCTTTGTTTTCACCTTGGGACAGGAACGAGTGTGTTTTGGGGTGCCTTTGTTATCACTGTGCTATGAGAACAAATATTTTTGGGTTCAGTCAGACCCACTTTGGGACTAAGATTTCTTTTCTAGTTTAGCATCTGACTGTCACCCACCTTTACAATACTTTACCTATACATTTGTTACAGGCAACGGTCAGTATTTATGTACAGACCGTTACAATACTTTATATGTACCTTTGTTATCAGGTCATTACCTAGATGTTTGTCATTGCTGTATCACATACTATACATGTACATGTCTTTGTCTTGACAAGTTGAGCTACAGTGTCATTGACACTTTCATTTGAGGATGCCAGACACATATCAATGCAAGAATTGGTGGATCCAAGGCTGTTATTGGATGATGGAAGTGTTCAGCGGTGGTTTTTGACGTTCGGGGCTGTAACTTTATAATAATTATAAAATTATTTCATGTTTCCCTATTTCGGGACACACGCCTGACGTCATCATTTTTGATAATGATTATTCCACTGTTTGTTAAGTATTCCTTCCCTATTCTTCCATGAACACTTCCTTTTAAACTCTTAAACTTTTTTGGCTATTTTTTATTAAAATTTTTTATTAAATTTCTTGTGAGTTTAACATGTATTACAGAATATTTATTCTGTTTTTCCTCATGGTTACGTCCTCACCCTAGGGGTGTTAGGTTGTTTAGTCTTGCATCTTCTATCCGATGTATCGGTTTTTATTCATATGAAGATCTAGCTTTGCATCTGGTAGCATTTAAATTGGTTTCTGACTTTGGGCCTTTTTGTGTGCCTGAGGTCTTGTTTCCGTTTTTTTCATTGACTTTGTTTGCATTGACAATGTCCTCATATATAGGTAGTATTTTATATTCTATTACTGTAGAATTACTGTAGGATACATGGATTATTATTCCGGTAGTGTAGCTCAATAAATTTGGATTTTGTCCACACTTGGGCTCTGTTGGGATGCCTTTGGGCTCTTAATGTTCCCTTTGGGAACTTAGGCATTTTTTTCAAAAAACAATTTTTCCCAAAAATATTTTGTATTCAATTTTGATTGCTATTATTCATGTATCTTAATTATATATTTTGTTGTGGAGTTTGGAGGACTGATATCGACTTTAGTCGATGCACTCCTGCGTATTCTTGTGTTCACTAGGCTGACTGATGTTGGAGATGGGTGTCACGGTATGTTGTTGGCGGTGAGGTTCTGAGGCCAGGCCTCTCAACCCGTTATAATTCATTTTGTCAGTTTCTATTTCAGAGGAACTTGAACATGGTGATGATATTCTGACACCCATCCAAGTGTGCTACCGTCGTCGCACTCCGTTGGGCATATAGAGCTAGCTGCAGTGCTCATGATTGCAAGAGTTAAGGCCTTTTGTTAAGGGTTTTAATCTCTTGCAAGCAGCTAGCTCGACCGGTGAAGCGGTTACTCCGTCTGTGGGAGCCGTGACATCGGGTAAGTTCATTGCGTTTGAAGGAAGTGTAGATGTGGGTAGAGCGAGCACTTAGATATAAATAAGCTCACCCAGTGATGACGGAAATAGGGAGGAAGTCAGCAAGTTTCTTGTACTCGGCGAGGTCTGATAGACAGCGAGCCGGAGAGGCCCCTCTCTAACCTAACAACATTTGGGGCCAAATGTTGTTATGAGAAACTTGCACAAGCCAGAGCATATGTCTTCCCACCACTCGGGACGCTCTGTTTAGTCTGCAGCTGGGGTCGGCTTCAGTCATGGCTTCCTCCGCTACGTTTCACAAGACAAAATGAAGTTTTCTGGTTGGAAACTTGCACAAGACGGAGCATAATCTACCCACCACTCGGGATGCTCCATCTAGTCTGCAGCCGGGGCTGGCTTCAGTCACGGCTTCCTCCACTACGTTATTAAAGCACACACGACTGCATCCAGCCTGCTGCATGAAGAAGAGACCACTCTTCGCCTGTGAAGTCGGACCATACGATAGCTAGGGAGACGAGGCCTCGATCATGGGGACGTTCGGAGAAGAGATCCATCTCCGACACACCGTCCCAGGAGCAGCAAGCAGCTAAGAAACAGAAGACCACTGCTCCTCAGGCCTCGATGACAGACTTGCTGTTGCAGATTGCGCAGCTGTCGCAGCAAGTGCAGGTGCAGCCTCCCTTAGACTCAGAACCTGAGCTGTTGGACGCTGCTGGGGCGGTCCAGTCGTCTGTTCATGCAGATGCAATGGACCAAGATTCGCAACTGATTCTCTCGGATGGTGAAAGGGATAAGGAAGAGGATTACCCTTCCTTTTCGGAACAGCACATGATTGCGATGGATTTCATCCATCAATACTACCCTGAATTTGTTCTGACGAATCAGAATGCTGCGACAACAAGAGAGAACCCGCTGGCGTCATTGGACGCAGACATTATACGGACAAAGGAAGAAGTTCTTTCTTTTCCTGTTCAGTCTAGACAGGTGTCGCAGGCCTTCGGACATGTAGACAATACCGTATTCACCTCTCAAGTGCGAAGAAAAAAGGCGGTTTCTTAACTACATCTTCCATAAACATACTGTTTCTTGGACCACGTTCATTTAAAATGGTTGGAGAATATGTTCAGAGAGCTCCTCTGCATTTGGATGAGCAGGCTAGATGTATCCTTACCTGCATCATTCACTATTCGCTCAGACACAATTGAAATGACAATTTCATCAAGTAGATCGAATTTGGACACAATGTCTTACGCAGATCACCTTACCAGAGCTGTGGCGCAACGTCTCAACGGGAAGGAATTTGAGGACGTTTGTACCTCTGTTAGAATTCTTTCCAGGGCAGTTATGTATACCACGTATAACTCCGCCCTAACAGTGGCTAATCTGGAGTTAATCAGATGTGATGCTGCCCTTGCGTCGTCATCACTAAAAGATGACAAGGTGAAAAGCTCTCTCCGGGTCGCTCCGGTCTCCGGACATACTATATTTTTATACTGTACCAATGACCCAGACTTAGCTGGTGCTAACTCTAAAATATTAAGGGCCAAACGCAAATTTTACCCCCCAGTCCCCAAAATTTGCATCTAAAACTGAAAATTACATGTACTATATGGTCCTCCATACTTTTACCCCACTGCGCATGTGCAGTGTCAAGGAGGTCTCGAAATTGCCGCCCAAAATCATTCTTTGTTTGGCCCTCAATTCAGTTACAACTGACTGATATTTGTGCTTGTAAATCTCAGTTTAAATGATACCAGATGCATAATTATGAGAGAAATGGTGGATAATGGTAGAAATAGAAGGTGAGAGGAATAAACAGTGGAAACAAATGTTCAGGGCTGTAACTTATAACTTCTTTACGAAATTATTTATGTTACCTATTTTCGAGGCATGACCTTGTTGTGGTCATTCTTGCTATGAATGTTCCATTGTTTAATCAGTGTTTCCTCTCTCCCTTTCCTTTATTCCCCCCTAGCTATTCTCCCATGCTTTTGGCTTGTTTTTTGTAATGTTTATTAAAATTTCTTGGGAGTTTTGGCTTGGCAACAGAATTATTTTCTGTTTTTTCCCCATGTTTACGTCCTCACCCCAGGGGTGTTTAGGCGTTTTGGTCTGCATCTACCATCTGATGTTCTACAGTTTCTTCTCTGGAAGCCCCTGTTTTGCATCAGATAGTGTTTAAATTGGTAACTGATTTTGGGCTATGTTTGTTTCAGTGCCTGGAGTCATGTTTCCCGTTTGTTGACACTTTTGCTTTTGTTGACAACTGTTATTTCTGACAGTGATTACTTGTCTTCTGCTTAATTTAGTTCATAGCAAGATACATTAATATTGTCCGTAAGTGTTGTATTAATTTTTCAAAGTCATTAAAAATTTTTGTCCACACTTAAGCTTTTTTGGGATCCTTTGGGGCTCAAGGTTCCCATTGGGAACTTGGGCTCTTCTGAAAATTTTTTCAGAAATTTTTTTTTTTTTTTTTTTTTTTGAAAATTATTTTCTTTTGAAATGTTATAATGAATTATAATATATATGTATATTTATTTCAAGGGTTAGTGCGAGTAATATGACGGTGTATATTTTTTCTGGTTGGAAAAAATATTCTTCAATCGTAATGCGAGGATATCTTCCTCTAATTCACAAGTTCATTGTGTTTCTTATAGTCAATGTAGTCGCATTAATTCTTGCTTTGTGTGTGTTGATTGATATGACATCATTGGAGACGGTTGTCACGGTATTTTATTAGCGGTGAGGGGTCCATTACGGTCCTCTCTCCGTAGGGTCACTATATACTATCAGTTTCTTTTTCAGAATTCAGAGTGATGTTTCCATGATGTCTTCAATAAGTGTGTCTCCGTCGTTGCAATAGTAGGGCTAGCGGGAAGTGCTCAAGGTATTACGACAATTGCTGGGAGTTAGCTAGTTCTATCTATCGAAGGCATTGTTGCCCGCTAGTCTGCCCGGTGTTGCGTCCATTCACCAGGAAAGAATGGTACAGCACCCGGGTTAGTCCGTTGCGGTCCAGGGAAGCAGATTGGGTGATGCAAGCACTATAAAACTTCAGATGCGCACACCCAGCAACGACGGATCCGAGGATAGTACGAAGGAAGCCTGTCTGTCCGGTAGCTAGCTTGTCCAGGTCCCACGGACCGCAAGCGAGAGAGGCTCCCTCTCTCTTGCATCAACATCTGCGCCACGATGTTGTTATATGTTGTTCGCTTAGTTGGAGCTTACGTCCACTCCTCCTGCTCGAGACTCTCCGTCGCATGACAGTCCGACGCGGCTGCTATATTGGCTTCCTCATCCTCGTCAACACACACGACCGCATCTTGGCTATGTGACCACAGATTTCCAGGGGACGTTCGCATATTATATAAATGCAGGACTGAACGTCCCTGGTGCTCCTGCTTCACCGACCAAGGAATACACGTCGTCCAGGTCACTCCATCTGCTAGCCAGGTATACGAGACCTTTCCAGTCGGGACGTTCGCATATTATATAAATGCAGGAATGAACGTCCCGGGAGCTTCCAGCGGATATTTCACGTAGGACCGCGGCTCCACAGGTCTCATAGGGTAACATGAACTAGGTATTGTTACTGTGAAGTCTTTGTAAGTGTGCTTCTGTTGTCACAGTCAATGAAGAGCTAGCGGTAAAGTGCTCATACAGATACGTCAGTTGCCTAAGAGGTCCCAAGAAGTATCGACGACGTTGGCGTCCGCTAGCTTGCCCGGTGTCGCGACCATTCACCGAATGGCTCAGCACCCGGGTTCGTCCGTTGCGGTCCAGAAAGGAGATTTGGGTGATGCGAGGACTATAAAATACAATGTGCACGCCCAGTGAAGACGGATACGAGGATGGTACGGAGGAAGCCTATTAGTCCAGGTCCTGCGAGCGAGAGAGGTTCCTCTTTCGTATTACAACATCTGGGCCCAGATGTTGTGGTACAAAACGTTGCTCAGTCGGAGCATACATCCACCGTTCGGGACGCTCCGTTATATAGACAGTCCGGAGAGACTGCTCTTTTCGGCATCCTCACCGCAGCACTCGCAACCGCACCTTGGCTACGTGACCTGTGATATTCAACCAACATCGCCGACCAGGGATTCTACGGTGACCAGGTCACGCCATCCGGTAGCCAAGGATACGAGGCCTTCATACTCCGGACGTTCACATATTAGATGTATGCAAGAGTGATCGTCCAAGGAGCTTCCAGCGGCTAAATCCTATAAGACTGCAGCTCCACAGGCCTCTGTTACGGACATGCTATCACAGATAGCACAATTATCGCAGCATCCCAGCAACCGACAGTAACTCTGTCGGATCAGGAATTATCCGAGGAAGCTGGGTTGGTACGTTCCGCTGCAGGTTCAGACACAGACGACCAAGAATTACAAGTGGTCCGACAGGATGGCGAAAGGGATACGGATGATTTGTATTTTCCCTTTTCGGAACAACATAATTGCCGTAGAGTGCATCCGGCATTGTCATCTGACGTTGTTCCTCCGGACCAAAATGCTGCGTTGCCGAATAAGAGACTGATAGCGCCACTGGACACAGAATTCTTAATCGGTTTAGGGTCATCATCCCTCAGTTTCCGACATAGTCCAGATATGTCTCATGGACATTTGATCTGTTGAATGACGCTATATTATTTAACTTGCTACCTAAATGGGCAGGTCAGGTTTCTTATCGGCAATATGTTCTACATCATTCTGCCTTTCATCAATTCAACGAATATTTTGAAACGGCAGGACAGAGCATTCTGAGAGTTCTCTGCGTCTAGACGACCAGGTCAGGACCTAGTATTGTTTTTTACTGTCGTCTATGTCAATTCCAACCACGATGTTGGAAATAACAATATCATCTTGCAGGGTCAGCTTAGACGCATCATCGTACGCAGATCACCTTACCAGAACGTTATCATTATGTCGCAAGGAAAAAGAATTCTAGGATGCACAATCTCCTTAAGAGTTCTTTCGAGGGCCTCACGTAAAACTCTGTCCCTTAGTGGCAATGTGGAGTTGGTTAGACGTGGCGCGGTCCTGGCTACATCCACACGTGTAGATAGTAAGGTGAAAAACTCTCTCAGAGTCGCTCCGGTCTCTGGAGAGTTTTCTTCGACGGCAAGCTTTCCGCAGTCTATGATCAGTTAACTAAGAAAGCTTTAGACTCTCTGCTATTAAAATTTGCTTCCATATAGTCTGATTCAGTAGAGAAGAGTAGGACAGGCACTTTTGGGATGAATACGTCCAAGGGAAGTTCCTATAAGGTTCCTATGCGTCCTCTAGGTCTTATTCTAGAGACTGTCAGGGTAGCGACTCATATAGGGGCCGTAATTACGGTCAGACGTCCCTAGGTCGATGGTGCGAGGTGTGGACCGTGGAGGACATGGCTTCTCTTTCCGCAAGCCTCGCAGGATCTAGAGGTAATGGTTTTAACCTCTATTGTGTACTAGTGAGCGGAAGTCGGTCGAGTTTCTCAATTATTTGGGAATAGATTACAGACGTCCCTTGGATTCAAGGGGTGATTTCGAAAGGACTAAATTGTTCCTCAAACGAAATCCTCTGTCAACTTGGAGTCCAAAATGGACTCAGCTTCCACCAAGTCAGTAGGATAGAGGCTCGCTTCCATCAGAAGTCTAGTCTCTTCTGGAATGATTGCGATGGAGATCGTAGAAATCCAGGAATTTCCAGGTTTCTACAACCATCCTTTTCTGGTTCCAAAAACCAGACGGCTCGTTCCGTCCACTCATTATTCGGAACTGGATAAACAAGCTGATCGTGGCTCCCAGTTTATATATGGAGTCCACCCGATCGGTCAGAGCCAGTAGTCAGGTCTATGATTATGCTACATGCATAGATCTCAAGATGCGTACTTTCACGCCATGGTACATCAGGCGTCAGAAAGTATCTTCGCTTCCTTATCATAGGAGTCGTATATCAGTTCCGAGCAATATACTTCGGTCTGAATCTAGCCCCCTGGGCCTTCACTCGAATAATGGATTCGGTGATGACTCATTTCCGAACTTATTCGTCTGCGATAACGTCGGCCTACCTGGACAACATTCATACAGGTATGGCAATGAGTTAACGCTTCAGAACTATGTGCAGAATCTGCTTCTATTGCTCCGACGTCTTGGGTTTCTTAAGTAAACAAGGAGAAGTCGGATCTGGTATCATCCAAGCCATTCACCCACCGGGGGATGAGCTTCGTAACGCACAACTTTTTCGTTTGTCTGCCATTACCCAGAACAAAATTATTCAGTTGTTGTGCTCACTATTGCCTTTGCTCAGACAATTCTCAGCGAGAGATCTTATGAGACTGATATGCTTAGGTGGGACTGCCGCGATTTTATTCCGATGGGGTGGTTACGCATTGGTCCTCTCCAAATTTCTTTAATTAAGTATTGGAGGGTGAAGATTCTTTCGCTCGATACGGACATCGTCTTGTCTAATCAAATGAATAAGAGATTCAGACTTGGGCAAGTTTTCTGGGCTTAACTCAGGTAGTTCCACTGCTAATGCAGGATCCATGTTTTACAGTCTTGACGGATGCCAGTAAACAGGTTGGGTCGTTTTCATTGAGCTCAACGGATTGAAGTGCCAGGGTCTTTTGATTCCGTAGTTCCTCAAGCACTCAAACATCAAGTATGATGTCATTTTGGCTTGCGCTACGTTATTGGATAACGTAATTCAGAATGTTCATATGCTAATTCTGTCCGACAATTCGACGGTATTAGCATATTTTCGGAATTATAGAGGCACTCATTCCATCCTGTTATTCATTTTAATGGAATGAATCTTTCGGTTGCTACTAGAACATCAAGTTCTCCTATCAGTCTGTCATATTCCGGGTCGTCCGAACGTATTAGCGGACTCCCTTCATGGAGGGGCCGTTTGTTGCCGTCTGATTCGGCTTTCAACAAATGAGTTTTCAATCAGATTGCTACCATGGCGAGTGGCCAATGATTGACTTATTCGCGACGCATCTCAACAATTCGTTGCAGATGTATGTGTCATTATGTTTGGATCTTCGAGCATTTGCAATAAACACTCTATCGATCTTGTTAGACGGAATAATAAGATATGCGTATCTTACAGCATTGTTGATTAAACAGATTTTGCTCTAGTGTAATTATTTCAATGCAAATTCTGTTTGTAGCTTCCCTAGCTCCACAAGACTGTGGACTATTTACTCAGACGTCTGTTGTGGGACATGCCGTGGAAGCTTCCTCCACATTTCGGTCCATTCTATGGTCAGATGGATTCAATCTACTGTCAGTTCTGCTTAGGATTATTTCTTCATTCAGCAGTCTGTGTTTTAGTTTAAGCTCATGAAGTAAGAGTTCTTCTACTTCATGGGCTTAAGCTATTAATATGGTTATTACAGATTTAATGAGGGCTGCATATTAGTGTTAGCCCTCCATTTTCACGATTTGTATATGAGAATATTGAGTCCTTTTCTACAGATCTACATTGTGTAGGTCCGCTATTTTTCACTCTGAAGGTCGTCAACTAAATAGTGGCAACTATGTGTGTATAGGCTTTCGGTTCCGGCAGTGACTCTGTCCTGCTGCCCTCTTTGCTCTGGAGTATTTGATCCAGGGCAAGGGAAAGTGTGGGGGGGGGGGGGGGTGTTCCCTTAGGTCACCTGCTTTATAGTGTAAAGCAAGGGAATACCTCCCTTGGACTTAGTAATTCCGTGTCGGTTCCGAGATGATTTTAGGGTTAAGCCTATGTTTACTCATCTGTGTAATATTTTTTAGTGTTGATTGGTGTGAAGCATTCGTGAATATCACATGATTAATTGAGCGTTAATATACAATCCTTGAACACTTTTAAAGGAGTATATAGAGTCTCATTTCTCTAGACTCCCTCATTAGTTGGCTTTCCTTAAAAAATATTAGTATAAAGGGTTATACTAGATGTTTATAGACATCATTGATGTTATTGTGCTCAATTACAGAATAGTATTGTGTCTTTCTTTTTTTGTTACAAATAAGAAAGATACATGTAAGACTATCTCTCCTTTTCTCCTTAAGGGGATAGGTCTGTTATAGGTAATTGAGTCTATTGGATTTTCCTTATGTCCTAGGCCCTCCAACCTTTTTACTATTCAGCTAAGTCTGGGTCATTGGTACAGTATAAAAATGTTAAAAAATTTATAGTAATTTATATATATTTATACTTAACAATGACCCGGACGGGGATGGCCCTCCCATGAGTTGGGAACTCATTCCTCCCCGCTGAGTCCATAACGCTTACCAGGCACTGGTTGTAAGAATGATTTTGGCGGCAATTTCGAGACCTCCTTGACACTGCGCATGCGCATTGGGGTAGAAGTATGGAGGACCATATAGGACATGTAATTTTCAGTTTTAGATGCAAATTTTGGGGATTGGGGGGTAAAATTTGCGTTTGGCCCTTAATATTTTAGAGTTAGCACCAGCTAAGTCTGGGTCATTGGTAAGTATAAAAAATATATAAATTACTATAAATTTTTTAACTTTTGAGGACAAGCTTTCGTTAGTCTATGAACAGGCTACTAAGAAAGTGTCAAGTGCTCTGCTATTGAAGTCGGCGTCTCAACAACCCGCTTCAGCAGACAAGAGTAAAGGAGGACGTTCCAGAACTAAACGTCAAAAGGGAACTCCTCACGAGGGTGCAAGATACCCTCTTACAATTACTCCATGGAGGTCGTCATTATAGCGACTCGGGAAAGGGGCGTATGTCTGATCGGGACTATCGGTCAGATTCCCCTAGGCAGATGGGACAAGGTTCTTCGCGGGGAGGATGCAGTTTCTCCTCCCGTTAGCCTCGCAGGTCATACAGGTGATGTTCAAGACCTCTATTGCTTGCCAGTTGGCGGAAGGTTATCAACTGGGGGTGTTCCCTTAGGTCACCTGCTTTATAGTGTAAACCAAGGGAATACCTCCTTTGGACTGTAAGTAATTGTAAGCCTCGTATGCATTTAAGTACATACATGCATTTCATGACTTCTCGATTGGCAGCTGGGTCGTGTTCTATGGCGACCTCATGGGCACATCCACTTTTTAGTTGGTTGGTTTCCTGTGGTTGTTCGTCTATATGTCATATACATTGCTAGCCTTTGGGTACCTAGGAGGCTGTCTAGTCAGTTAACTGGTATTCAGATGATTACATGCAGGATTTCAATGCTCACACGCATAATAAATGCATTATTAGGCAGACGCATTATTGTATGTTATGGACCTTAGAAACAATGAATTATTTCGGGGGCGGTCTGTGACGAGTCTGTTAATCATAGATCGTTCCATTTCTTGATCCATGTTTCTATTAATTTCGGGACCCAATCGAATACAACTTGTCGTACACTCTCGTATATTCGCACATTTCTAGGAACATAGATATCGGATAGTGCACGTCTGGGAGTGTTATTTACTGGAAGTTATTGTGCACCTGAATGGGGTCACCTGTGAGTTACCTCGGAAGTGTGTTTACTCTCCAGAGATCGTCCATTGTGATTCTATTGGACATGTGTATGTTATATATTAGTTCATCGGTTTTCGACCTATCTGCATATGCCGACTCCGGTATATGTTACAAGCAGGCAATATTAATTACCGGGATCTCCACTATAGCCTTAGCTTCTGAAGTGCCATTAAGCACCAATTTATTAATAATAATTAATACCTGGGTGCCTGTTTGACAAATATTTATATTGTTATTTGGTACCCGCTTTTACTGATTCCAGAGCGCTCCCCTCTTTCTTTTTGAAGAAGATTCCTTCAAAAAGGGGAGGGGGGGGGGGTGATTTTTTACCTCTCCTCTGACTTGATAAGTATGTAACTGTGAGTGAAGCTGTTTTTTCTGTAAATTATATCCTGGATACAGCTTGTGTTTTATTGTATATGGCATATGTTTGTGGGGGATATCCTCTCATTCTCAAATACGCCATCCTAATTTTTGGGGCTTAGTCCGGACTAGCTTTAAAAATTGGGAACTCGTTACATCCAAATTAGCATAGTCTTCATGCTAAGAATACGGAATTACTTGAATTTGGCTCCTTATTTATGATATGTCTTCTCTATTACTGTATAGAGAGACATACATGTAATTCCTTTCAAATTTAATTTCCTTTCACCTTGGATTACATGCTTGGAACTATGTTGGTATAGTAATTCTGAAGTCCTAGGCCCTCCGCCTTTTTACGATTAATCTAGTCTGGGCCATTGGGTTATAGTATAAAAATATTACAAATTTAAAGTAATTTGTATATTTTTAGCTCAACTTTGACGAAGTCAAATTTGAGCTATTGTCATGGCCTGTCGTCCGTCTGTCCATCCGTCCGTCTGTCCGTCCATCTGTCTGTCCGTCTGTCCGTCTGTCAACAATTGGCTATGGCTCGGGCTAGAGGTCGTATTTATGAACCGATCTTTACGAAACTTCTTGTGTACCTTTGTTATGACCCTGGGACGGGAACGAGTGTTTTTAGGTGTGGTCCAAAATTCAAGATGGCTGCCAGCGGCCATTTTGTACCGATGATGCAAAAATCAGTTTTTTGTACAGAACTTCTGTATGAAAGTTATGATTTGAATAAAGTTTTGTATAAATGTTTAGTACCATGGGTTACATCACATATAATACGGGCTTTTTTCTCGTGCGTAAATTATGCAAAGTAGACTGACTTTGATTTATTTAGTGTTACTTTCAGAGCTGTAAGTGCCAAGCTGCTATGGCTCGGGCTAGAGGCCGTATTTATGAACCGATCTTTACGGAACTTCTTGGGTACCTTTGTTATGACTGTGGGACGAGAACGAGTGTTTTTGGGTGCGGTCCGAAATTCAAGATGGCTGCCAGCTGCCATTTTGTACCGACGATGCAGAAATCTGTTTTTTGTACAGAACTTCCATATGAAAGCTCTGATTTGAATAATTTTTTGTATGAATGTTTAGTACCATGGGATACATCACATATAATACGGGGTTTTTTCTGGTGTGTAAATTATGCAAATTAGACTAACTTTGATGTTTTTTGGTGTTACTTTCAGCACTGTAAGTGCAAATGCCAATACGGCTCGGGCTAGAGGCCGTATTTATGAACCGATCTTTACAAAACTTCTTGGGTACCTTTGTTATCACCGTGGGACGAGAACGAGTGTTTTGGGGTCCGGTCCGAAATTCAAGATGGCCGATGGCAGCCATTTTGTACGAAATTTGGTGCAATCAGATTTTTGCACATAACTTCCATATGAAAGCGCTGATTTGAATAATTTTTTGTGTGAATGTTTAGTACCATGGGATACATCACATATAATACGGGTTTTTTTCTCGTGCAGAAATTATGCAAATTAGATGAACTTTGATTTTTTCAGTGCGACTTACACACAGTAAGTACACATGTCAATATGGCTCGGGCTAGAGTCTGTATTTATGAACCGATCTTCATGAAACGTCTTGGGTACCTTTGTTATCACCTTGGGACAGGAACGAGTGTTTCTGGGTGCGGTCCAAAATTCAAGATGGCTGCCAGTGGCCATTTTGTATCGAAATTAGGTCTAATCAGTTTTTTGTACACAACTTCTATACGGCTCAGGCTAGATGCCGTATTTATGAACCGATCTTTACGAAACTTCTTGGATACCTTTGTTATTACCGTGGGATGAGAACGAGTGTTTTTGGGTGTGGTCCGAAATTCAAGATGGCCACCAGCAGCCATTTTGTCCCAAAATTAGTGCAATCAGTCTTTTGTACAGAACTTCTGTATGAAAGTTCTGATTTGAATAAATTTTTGTATGAATGTTTAGTAACATGGAATACATCACATATAGTACGGGTTTTTTTCCCGTGCAGAAATTATGCAAAACTTTGATTTATTCAGTGCTACTTATACTCTGTAAGTGCACATGTCAATACGGCTCGGGCTAGAGGCTGTATTTATGAACCGATCTTCACAAAACTTCTTGGGTACCTTTGTTATCACCTTGGGACGAGAACAAGTGTTTCTGGGCGCGGTCCAAAATTCAAGATGGCTGCCAGTGGCCATTTTGTACCGAAATTATGTCCAATCAGTTTTTTGTCACAACTTCTACACAGCTCATATTTGTAAACTGATCTTCACGAAACTTCTTGGGTACCTTTGTTTTCACCTTGGGACAGGAATGAGTGTGTTTTGGGGTGCCTTTGTTATCACTGTGCTATGAGAACAAATATTTTGGGGTTCAGTCAGACCCACTCTGGGACTCAAAGATTTCTTTTCTAGTTTAGCATCTGACTGTCACCCACCTTTACAATACTTTACCTATACATTTGTTACAGGCAATGCTCAGTATTTATGTACAGACCGTTACAATACGTTATATGTACCTTTGTTATCAGGTCATTACCTAGATGTTTGTCATTGCTGTGTCACATACTATACATGTACATGTCTTTGTCTTGACAAGTTGAGCTACAGTGTCATTGACACTTTCATTTATACTAACCAATGACCCAGACGGGTATGGCCCTCCCATGAGTGGGCACTCATACCTCCCCGCTGAGTTATTATGTAGTACTCTTTTCTACAAAGAATGATGTTGGCGCCAATTCCAGTCACTTCCTGACATCTGCACATGGAGAACCAGATAGGACTTTTAATTTTCAGTTTTGCAAGCAAATTTGGGGGATTGGGGGGAAAATTTGTCTTTGGCCCTTGATAACTTTGAGTTTGCACCAGCTAGTCTGGGCCATTGGTAAGTATAAAAAATATACAAATTACTTTAAATTTATAATATTTTTATACTGTACCAATGACCCAGACATAGCTGGTGCTAACTCTTAAAATATAGGGCCAAACACAAATTTTGCCCCCCAATCCCCAAAATTTGCATCTAAAACCAAAGAAAACATGTCCTGAAAGGCCCTCCACACTTCGCCCCTACTGCGCATGCGCAGTGTCAAGGACGTTCCGAAATTGGCGCCATTAATCTTTCTAAGTTTGGCCCTTCATCAGTTAACATCTGACTGATCTTTGTGCTTATAAATCTCAGTTTAAATGATGCCAGACACATAAATATTAGTGAAATGGTGATTCTAAGGAGGATAGAGAAGGAGGAGAGGAAAAGAATGTGTGACAGAATATTATCAGGGCTGTAACTTAAAATTTTTTAATGAAATTATGTTAAGTTACCTATTTTCGAGGCAGCAGCCATTTTGTTGTCATTCTGATTATTTAGTTACACTGTTTTTTAAGTGTTTTCCTCTCTCCCTGTCCTTTAAGTCCCCCCTTGCTATTCTCCCATGCTTTTGGCATAGTTTTTGTAATTATTATTACTAAATTTTCTTGGGAGTTTTAGCTGAATAACAGAATGAATTCTGTTCTTTTCCCCATGTTTACGTCTTCACCTACGGGTGGTTAGGCGTTGTGTTCTGCATCTACCATCTGATGTTCTGCAGTTTCTTCCCTGGAAGTCTCTGTTTTGCATCAGATAGTGTATTTTTGGTAACTGATTTCGGGCCTGGGTGCCTGGAGTCTTATTTTAGTGTTCTTACACTCATTGTTTACATTTACAACAGCCCTCTGTGTGAGGGGGGGATTTCTGGAAAATAATATCTTGATGTTATTTTAATCATAACTAGATACATTATTATTGTTCGTAAGTGTTGAATAAATTGCTTAAAATATTTTTAAAATTTTTGTCCACACTTAGGCTTGGGATCCATTGGGGCTCAACGTTACTTTTCAGAAACTTGGGCTGTTCTGAAAAAATATTTTTTCAAAATATTTTGATTTCTATTATTTTTTCTATATTAATGGATCATATTATTATTATGTATTTTGATTGCCAGGGGTTAGTGCGAGTACCAGGACTTGTTTTCTTTTCACATTGAAAGGATATTGTTCAATTGTATTAAGAGGAAGTCTTCCTCTGACTTTATAATCATTCTATATGTGGTCAGTGTACTCGCATTAACTCCTGTTCTGTATCGTATGATTTCGATGACAATATGGGAAGCGTATGTCACGGTATGTTGTTGGGGATTTGGACACTCCGGTCCTTTCCCCGCAGGGTCACTCTACTTTATCAATTTCTATTTCAGACGATCAAGATTAGGGTGATGTATCTGTGATGTCGTCCAACAGTGTGCCTCCGTCGTCACAATTAATGAAGGGCTAGCGGAAAAGTGCTCATGTAAATACGCCAATTGCCTATGAGGACCCTAGTAGGTTCGACGGCCTTTGACGTCCGCTAGCTCGCCCGGTGTAGCGTCCATTCACCGAATGGTTCGGCAGCCGGGTTCGTCCGTTGCGGTCTAGAAGGAATTTTGGGGTGATGCGAGCACTATAAATTAACCTAATGCACACCCAGTGACGGCGGATCGGAGGGAGAACGGAGGAAGCCTTTTAGTCCGGTTCATAGCTCGTTCCGGTCCATCCGGACGGCAAGCGAGAGAGGCCCCTCTCTCGTTCAACAACATCTGGCCCCAGATGTTGTGGTACAAAATGTGTCGCAAGCGGAGCATACGTCCGTCGCTCGGGACGCTCCATTGTATAGGCAGTCCGCGGAGACTGCTAAGGCTTCCTCTTCTCGTCAGCGCACATGACCGCACCTTGGCTGCGTGACCGCCGATATATTACCAGCTTCGCCGATCAAGGATTCTTCGGCGACCAGGTCACACCATCCGGCAGCCAGGGATTCGAGACCGATGGACTCCGGACGTTCGCATAGGAAAAGTATGCGGGAGCCATCTGATGCGGAGCTGCCCTCGGCGAAGCAGCGATAGACTGCGCCTCCGCAGGTCTCGACGCCGGACATTCTTGTGCACATAGCACAGCTTATCGCAGCATCCCAGCAGCCGACAGAAACGGTGTCGGGAGAACGGAGGAAGCCTTTTAGTCCGGTTCATAGCTCGTTCCGGTCCATCCGGACGGCAAGCGAGAGAGGCCCCTCTCTCGTTCAACAACATCTGGCCCCAGATGTTGTGGTACAAAATGTGTCGCAAGCGGAGCATACGTCCGTCGCTCGGGACGCTCCATTGTATAGGCAGTCCGCGGAGACTGCTAAGGCTTCCTCTTCTCGTCAGCGCACACGACCGCACCTTGGCTGCGTGACCGCCGATATATTACCAGCTTCACCGATCAAGGATTCTTCGGCGACCAGATCACACCATCCGGTAGCCAGGGACACGAGGCCTGCAGACTCCGGACGTTCACATAGGAAGTGTGCGGGAGTCAACGTACATGGAGCTTCCGGCGGCAATGCATCGTAAGACCGCTACTGCACAGGCCTCGGGAACGGACGTGCTTTCCTTAATAGCACAGTTTATCGCAGCATCCCAGCATCAACTGAATCTGTCGCATATTTTTTATCCGACGATGCTGGGTCGGGACGCTCCGCGGAAGCGGGTACGGACGTCCGAAAGTTTCATCCGGTCCGACAGGATACCGAAAGGGATTTGGAGGATTTCGAGCTTTCCCTTTCGGAACAACATATGCTGTTGTGTATGTCATCTGACTTGGTCTTCTACAGCTTCTTCCGTCGGACCAGAATGCTGCGATTCCGGATAAGAAACTGATAGCGTCGGTGGACTTTTTTGGTTCGGTTCAGGGACATCGTCCCTCAGTTCTGACATAGTCCAATAATGTCACACAAACTTTCGAATTATTGAACGACGCTATATATATTATTATTTTATGCTTGCTATAACCAAGCATTTCTGGTTTCTTGTTCGCAGAGTTACGGAGATGTCTTTCAAAAGTGTGCCTCTGTCGTCATAGTTAATGAAGAGCTAGCGGCAATAAGTGCTCATGGAATATGTCTATCGCCTACGGAGTAACATTCGCTAGCTCACCCGGTGTAGCGTACATTCATCGATTGGTTCGGCTGCCGGGTTCGTCCGTTGCGGTCTAGGAAGGAGATTTGGGTGATGCGAGCACTTTAATTACTTTAGTACTCACCCAGTGACGGCAGATTGAGGACAGATCGGAGGAAGCCTGTTAGTCCGGTTCCTGGCTTGTCCAGGTCCGTCCGAGCTGTGAGCGAGAGAGGTCCCTCTCTCGTCCAACAACATAGGGGACCGCATGTTGTGGTTCAGATATTTTACATTCGGAGCATATGTCCGTCGGTCGGGACGCTCCGTTATATTGACAGTCCGAGAGACTGTCCTTAATGCTTCCTCATCCTCACAGCAGGGCACACGACCGCACATTGGCTACGTGACCTCGAGTATCCGATCAGTTTCGTCATTCAGTGATTCCACGGCGAATAGGTCGCGCCATCCGGTAGCCAAGGGACACGAGGCCTATACACTCCGTTCGCTCGCATATTGGTAGTATGCACGGGGTAACGATCACGGAGCTTCCAGCGGCAATGCATCGTAAGACCTCTTCTCCTCAGGCCTCAGTGACGGACGTGCTATCCGAGTTAGCACAGTTGTTTCGCAGCATCCCAGCAATTGACAGTTTCTCGGTCGAATCAGGAATTATCCGACGGCGCTGGGTCGGTGCGGTCCGCGGTTGCATCAGGTACGGACGACCGAACGCTTTATAGGGTCCGACAGGATGGCGAAAGGGATTCGAAAGATTTCGAGTTTTCCCTTTAGTAGTATCGGAAGCTGCCTTTCATATCTTCTGGCATTATCTTCCAGTGATTGTTATTTCGTACTTCATTGCTGCGATCTTGGATAAGAGACTTATAGCGTCATTGGACTCGGATTTTTTGATCAGTTCAGGGACATTGTCCCTGACTTACCGACGCAGTCCAATATTGTCATTACAACATGTGTTTTATTTTTCGACGCTATATATATATATATACAAGCCTGCTACCAAGCATGATAGTTTAGTTTCTTGTCTGCGTTGCTCATTTCTGCCATTTTATCATTTATACGAATAGTTTATTTTGGCAGAGCAGGGCATACCGAGAGTTCATATGCGTCTAGACGGTGTGGTTAAAGACTGCATATATTCTTTTTCGCCGTTTATGTCTTTTCCAATTTCAATGTTGGAAACGACATGATGTATAGTAGACTTAACTTGGACGCTTTATCATACGAAATCCGCCTTACTGAGGCGTTATCATTACGTCTTCAAGAAAAGATTTACGGGATATTATTCTCAATGTAATTTCTTTTGAGGGCAGTAGTTTGTTCACGTATAACTCCGCCCTTCAGTGGCTGATTGGAGTTGGTTAGACGTGACGCAGCCCTAGCTACATCCACACGCGTGAATAGTAAGGTTAAGAACTCTCTCAGAGTCGCTTCGTTCTCGGAGGAGCTTATCTTCGACGGCAACTTTTCGGCAATCCATGAATTGCTCGATTTACACGTTCTCTTGTCTATCTAGTGTTACAAGAGATTCAGACTGGGGCAAACATTCGGTGGTTGACTCAGAGAGTGCCACCGCAGTTGCCGGACCCGAGTGTGGCTGTTATGACGGTTGCCAGTCAAACAGATTGGGATATAATACTGATCCCTACGGATTCGAAGTGCCAGGGTCTTTGGGTTCCACAGTCTCTTAGCAATCAGTTTTCTTCCGCAGAATAATGTTTTTTAGGCTTGCTTTGTCATTGCATGAACATTATTCAGAAACGCATGCCCAAATCCTGCCCTTTAATTCGACAGTAGTGGCGTATCTCCGGAACCAGGGAGGCACTCTTTTGTTTCCGTTATTTAATTTAATGGAAAGAATCCGTCTGTTGGTTATAGTACACCAAGTTCTGTTTTGGTCCGTCATATTCCGGGTCGTCTGATTGTTTTACCGGACTCCCGTTCTCTTACGGGTCGCTTGTTGCTGTCAGAATGGACTCTCAACAAACAAGTATTCAATCAGATTTGCTATCTATGGGAGCGCCCAATGATGATTTATTTACGACACAGCTTGCTAATCAATTGCAGACGTATGTGTTGGCTTGTCCAGATCTCTGAGCTAATGTTGTTAACGCTCTATTGATCTATAGGACGGAATGATAGGATACGCGTATCCTCCGGCGCTGTTGTTTCAGCAGGTATTGCTAAGATAAACAACCACAATACATTTCTGTTGATAGCATCTCTATCTTCACAGAGATCATGGGTAATTTACTCTCTTGTCTACTGTGGGTCTTAACGTGAAATCTTCCTCTATGTGAGGATCTTTTTTCACTGGGTAAATCGTGTCATCTTTATCACAACCCGCAAGGTCGCAACCTTCATATATTCCGTTGTGTGGTCTGTATTGTATTGTAAGCACTGTACTGGACGAGCTTTGGACGCGATTTCTTACTATAGGAGATCCTCTTCTTCGCTATTCTATGCGGCTAAAGTGGAGGCTCTTCCGTCGTTGGTGTAGGGATCATTATGTTCATATTGTTGATCCCTCCATACTACTCATTGCAATTTTTTAGTATACTTGTTTCACAAGATCTACTGCAGCCTGTTATTATTTAGGTTATAGGTTTATGTTACCTCATACCTATGCACTCTACGATAGTTTACAATTGAGTCTTTTGTCTCTTTATGTAAGTCAGTTAGTAACTTTTTGATAAATAGACTTAGAATCTTTAGATTAAATTCCTATGTGGATTTTAACTTCGGTTCTTATTTAGCTAAGTAATCATTTGAGCCTCTGGAAACAGTAGTTTTCAAATTCTGACCTTTTAGACAGTAATTCTGTTGGTTTCTCTTTTACTGTAGAGTCAGTGAGTTTCATGCACTATCGATGGATGATTTTCACTTTCGTAGTTTCGGAATCACTACTTCCGTTACTATTTAGGTTGGATTTTTGCATAAGAGTTAGGCTCCTATTATCCGGAACCTATTATTTTAAGGTCCCTCCGTCTTCGTATGGGCATAGGCCTTTACTCTTTCCGGGTACAGTTTATGTATTTATAAACAGATATCTGTTTATTACTATGGGCGTAAGCTTCTTCTGTCTTTGATGCCTAGTAGAAGGATGTTACGCTCCATTTTATTGTTAATGGATTCTATTAACTATCGGTACTGCTTATGGTATATCATTGACTTAGCAGTTGTGCTTAAGATTTCGGCTCATGAAGTAAGAGTTCTTCTACTTCTTGGGCTTACATTAATAGTGTCGCTATTATAGATTTTTGAAGGCCGCTCATTGCGCTCAGCCATCCACATTCATGAAGTTTATCTCAGAAATATCGAGTCCATTTCTGGAGGCCTCTATTGTTAGGTCTATTATCTACTGCTCAGAATGTCATTCACTTAACAGTTGCTACTATAGCTAGGTAGGCTGTCTGTTTCGGCAGTGTCTCCATTCTGCTGCCCTCTTCGCTCTGGGCTATTTGACCCAGGGCAAGAAAAAGGGGGGGGGGGAGGGTGTTCCCTTGGGTCACCTGTTTTACTATGAAAACAAGGGGATACCTCCTCCGGAGTTAGTAATTCTGAGCTGTTATTGGGATGGTTGTTTAGTGAGAAGTTTAGGTTTTTAAAATTCATTCAAGTCTTAGTTTTTAAAGTATAGCTTTTGAATATTGCATATGTCAACGGACATGATTATGCAATCCTCAGACACTTTTAGGAGTATAAGAGTCTCTATTCTCTAGACTTACTTTATTTATTGGCTTACTTTAAAAATTATTAGTATAAGGATTATATTGGATATTAATAGAGTACATGGATGTATGAAGCTCAATTTTGGAAGGTGTTGTATCTTTCTAATTTATCATAAATAAGAAAGATACATGTAAGGCCTATTACTTCTTTTTCCCTACAGGGGATGACTCTATTTTATTTTATTGAGTGTATTCCATTTTGCTCTATGTCCTTGGCCCTCCAGCCTTTTTACTATTCAGCTATGTCTGGGTCATTGGTACAGTATAAAAATGTTAAAAAATTTATAGTAATTTCTATATTTTTTATACTTACCAATGACCCAGACGGGGATGGCCCTCCCAGGAGTTGGGAACTCTTGCCTCCCCGCTGAGTACATAGCGCTTACCAGGCACTGGTTATTAGAATGATTAATGGCGCCAATTTCGGAACGTCCTTGACACTGCGCGTGCGCAGTAGGGGCGAAGTGTGGAGGGCCTTTCAGGACATGTTTTCTTTGGTTTTAGATGCAAATTTTGGGGATTGGGGGGCAAAATTTGTGTTTGGCCCTATATTTTAAGAGTTAGCACCAGCTATGTCTGGGTCATTGGTAAGTATAAAAAATATAGAAATTACTATAAATTTTTTAACTTTCCTGGAGCTCGTGAAAAACACAAACAATTATTTTTCAATTTGGTACGATTGAAGCGTCAGCCTTTAGAGTGTCTTTAGGTATTTAGCCTCCATGAGCTCTGCTTACTGGTAAAATAGAACCAAGAACCAATGCCTGGGGTGGAAGCCCACTAAAGTGGTCAGTATAGTTATAAATGATTGGCTAAACTTGAGTTCACCCCTGTGTTGCGATCATGTGATAGCCAAAGATGCTGAAAGTTGCCCTTAACACCAAAAAATAAATAATCTCAAGAAAATAGGAAAAGGACAAAATTACTGTTGATTGAATGCCTCTGTTAACTAAATAAGGAATGATTGTTTGGTTCTGTCTATTTCTTGAGTTATGAACCCCCAAAAACAAAGGCCAAACTGTGTAAATGGCTGTAGCCCATTTACACTATGTTTGGCCTTTGTTTTTTTTTTGCAGGATTTATAACTCAAGAAATAGATGGTGAGTTATGAACCCCAAAAAACAAATGCCAAACTGTGTAAATAGTTTTCTAAAACTCTGTTTGAAATAATGATACATTTCACTGAAATATGTTCATCATAACATCATAGGCCACGCCCACACAAAACTTCAATCTCCTTTTCCACTTGACAGGAGGGTGCTGTCATTCAAAGCAACACTGAATTAAATTTAATTTTGACAATTTCCTGAGAAATTGAGAACACAGTTTGTAAATGTGGAGTGCAATATAAACCCAGATGGAATGAAGTTTGGTTGAACTTTGTCTCAAAAAGAGTTCATTTCATCTATTTGGAAATTAGAAAGTTTTGTTGGTGTGAGTTTCATTTGTGGATTATTATGGCCCGCCATTGTTTACGTTCGATTTGGGTACAATGATGAATGCAGACGATCATCTGTTGCATATAAACAAATTGAACATAGAATAAAAAGCATGATAAGGATTTCATTGTTAATTATGTCTCCCCTTCACCACTGAATTGTTGTTGTTGTTGCTGTTGTTGTTGTTGTTGTTGTTGATCTTCTTCTTATTTACCTTTTCACCTTGGCTTATAATATTAGGCATGAGACGATGTGTCGTGTACTATCATGACCCACACAGTGACGAATGGGGTCAAAATGGAGGCAATTGGAAAATCGCTCACCTCAAATAAAGTTTGCGAGAGTGAAAAATATGAGGAGAGTGATTTTGATTGAGAGTGTTGATTTCAGTGTTTAACTTCAACTGACAAATGTCCTTCGAAACGAATGTATGAATACAACTGAACACGGATGGAAATTTTGACGGTGAAAATATATGTAACCCACTAAAATTAGGTCTGGATTTTGAATGGCTGATTATTAAAATCGTGGAAAATGGATTCGTAAATTCCAAATCGGGCACATTAGTTCTTGTCACTGGTGAATTGGAGCGACAGGTGTCGCGTGAAAAAGAAAATAAGGAACGGGGCAACAGTCTGCATGTCTTTAATAAAAAAAAATACAGAAGTATTAAAAAGTTTCTCAGATCTCAAGAGTGGCCACCGTTTTTTTTATCTGAACATGCATGTTCGTTTTGTGGCGGAAGTAAGCTCTGGGCGAGTTGTCAATGTTCAGACCTCTTACTGTTAGCGTGACGTGTGTGGATGTATAATCGAACTACTTTGTGTCATGTTCGTACCAACGGAAAGGAAATTGTTTGGAATTGTACTTTAAACGCTTCAAATTGTGAGTGATTCTTAAAAATTTCCCAACATCAGAACTTAATTGAATGTTTCTGTCGACGAACCTCAAAAAGGATGAAAACACACCCAAGAATAGAGGCGCGGTTATTCACGCACCTTGAAACAACATGAATGTGCAGGGGTTCCTTTCCAATCACACTGTGCAAGGTAATTTTCAATGCAGACATTGGGGGCGTGGTTTAGGGCGGGCCAAAATGCATTTTTAGTTGAGTTGTAATGAATGGCAGTTGGGTGGGCGTAAACAATTGATTTCCGGATGATAACTTGACTATGGTTCAACCCACATTCATGACACTTCATATGTAGGTTGGCCTTCATGAGAGGAAGAACCCTCATTATTTTGGACTCACTAGGTCAAAGGTCAAGGTCACAGTGACCCTGAACATAGTAAATCAAAACTATTGGTTTCCGGATGAAAGCTTGATAATGGTTTGACCCACGTTCATGAAACTTCATAGATAGGTTGGCATCAGTGAGAGGAAGAACCCTATTTATTTTGGACTCGCTAGGTGAAAAGTCAAGGTCACAGTGACCTTCAACATAATAAATTGAAACAATTGGTTTGATCCACATTCATGAAACTTCATAGGTAGGTTGACCTAGGTGAATGGAACGACCCCTACTTATTTTGGACTCACTAGGTCAAAGGTCAAGGTCACAGTGACATTGCACATAATAAATCGTAAACAATGGTTTCCAGATAATAATTTGATAATGGTTTCACCCACGTTCATGAAATGTCATAGGTAGGTTGGCATTGGTGCAAGAAAGAGCCCAATTTATTTTGGAATCACTAGGTCAAAGGTCAAGGTCACAGTGACCCTTCACAAAGTAAATTGTAAACAATTGGTTTCTGGACGATAAGTTGATAATGATTGAACCCACTTTTGTGCTGTCACAACTCAACTTTGGATCGGTGATCCTATTGGTATTTTTTTTTCGGTTCATTGTGTTATGACAAAAAAAAGAAACACTTCAGCCAATCATTTTGCCTGAAAATGCATGAACAGAAAAAAAGGTTTAATTATACAAATTTAACTGGCAAAGTGGCTGTTCAGTTAACGGGGTTCCACTGTATATATCAGAATGCTGAATTGAAATGGGTCTTTCAAACATAAATAACCCTCGCCAAAGAAATTTGTACACTCCTGACCAGGCTATCAGACTGAGGTGTAGTGGAAATACATAAATGTTCAGGTTTAAACATGACTATTGTTCATTTGTGTTCAACTAGAACATTGCGAAGTAGCTATGATTTCTGTCATGATCTGAACATGTTTTATGTTTTCTGTAATAGATTCTCGTCAGGGAAACAAGGATGTTAGTCGCTTTTCGCGGGACAGAGATAAAAGAGAACACACAGAAAGACGAGAGAGAAGGGAAAACAGACAATCAACTGGATTTCGTAGAAGGTCTCGATCACCAGTTGCTAGAGGAAGAAGTCCAATCAGAAAGAGAAGTCGACCAACTCCAAGATATGTGGTACAAGTTCCCAAATTTGCTCTTGGAATGTAAGTACCATTGCACTGATATTATGAACTTTCCTCTTTGAAGAGGATGGTTTTGCCATTAACCCACTTCTGTATAAAGTCAGGCTTGATCACCAATGTTATATTTATCTCTAAATTTGTTTGTGTATTCACTAATTTTCACCTTCACTACCAGTTCAAATGAGATGAGTTATAAACATGAAAAAATTTCATTCACATAGTCAGTCTCCTGTGATTTTCAGGGGCAAAATTTTCATGGGTATCTGCAAATCAGTTTGCGTAAAGATTCACCCAAATCCACAAAATATGTGAATCTTTGTAGATTTGCATAAAAAATAAACTTCTGCTTGACAGTTCTTTTCTGAAACACTTGTTACTTTCTGAATTATAGCTGTACCGTGACCATAATACATGTAAAAGTAAAGCTTATCCTGAAAAGTTGTGAAGACATACACAAGCAGACAGAAAAAAAGGACAAGAAATTGACAGTGTCCTTGACCTTTGATTTATCGACCTCCAAGTACCCTGTTAACCAGGGCACCTTACTTTCATCTTTGATGTCGAGTTTACCATCTGCACTCTGGCCTCAGTAGTTGCTGAGATATTATATATATTGTGCTGACAAACAGACAAATTTCGCTGAATAGACAATACCCTCACTTGACTTTTGTCATTGCAGGTAAAAAAGTAATTTACTGATCTGATGGTGCAGTTAATTATATTTTTATACTGTACCAATGACCCAGACATAACTCTTAAAATATAGGGCCAAACACAAATTTTGCCCCCCAATCCCCAAAATTTGCATCTAAAACTAAAGAAAACATGTCCTGAAAGGCCCTCCACACTTCGCCCCTACTGCGCATGCGCAGTGTCAAGGACGTTCCGAAATTGGCGCCATTTATCATTCTAAGTTTGGCCCTTCATCAGTTAACATCTGACTGATCTTTGTGCTTTTAAATCTCAGTTTAAATGATGCCAGACACATAAATATTAGTGAAATGGTGATTCTAAGGAGGATAGAGAAGGAGGAGAGGAAAAGAATGTGTGACAGAATATTATCAGGGCTGTAACTTAAAATTTTTTAATGAAATTATGTTAAGTTACCTATTTTCAAGGCAGCAGCCATTTTGTTGTCATTCTGATTATTTAGTTACACTGTTTTTTCAAGTGTTTTCCTCTCTCCCTGTCCTTTAAGTTCCCCCTTGCTATTCTCCCATGCTTTTGGCATAGTTTCTGTAATTATTATTACTAAAATTTCTTGGGAGTTTTAGCTGAATAACAGAATGAATTCTGTTCTTTCCCCATGTTTACGTCTTCACCTACGGGTGGTTAGGCGTTGTGTTCTGCATCTACCATCTGATGTTCTGCAGTTTCTTCCCTGGAAGTCTCTGTTTTGCATCAGATAGTGTATTTTTGGTAACTGATTTCGGGCCTGGGTGCCTGGAGTCTTATTTTAGTGTTTTTACACTCATTGTTTACATTTACAACAGCCCTCCGTGTGAGGGGGGGATTTCTAAATAATAATATCTTTATGTTATTTTAATCATAACTAGATACATTATTATTGTTCGTAAGTGTTGAATAAATAGTTTAAAATATTTTTAAAATTTTTGTCCACACTTAGGCTTGGGATCCATTGGGGCTCAACGTTACTTTTCAGAAACTTGGGCTGTTCTGAAAAAATATTTTTTCAAAATATTTTGATTTCAATTATTTTTTCTATATTAATGGATCATATTATTATTATGTATTTTGATTGCCAGGGGTTAGTGCGAGTACCAGGACTTGTTTTCTTTTCACATTGAAAGGATATTGATCAATTGTTTTAAGAGGAAGTCTTCCTCTGACTTTATTATCATCCTATATGTGGTCAGTGTACTCGCATTAACTCCTGTTCTGTATCGTATGATTTCGATGACAATATGGGAAGCGTATGTCACGGTATGTTGTTGGGGATTTGGACACTCCGGTCCTTTCCCCGCAGGGTCACTCTACTTTATCAATTTCTATTTCAGACGATCAAGATTAGGGTGATGTATCTGTGATGTCTTCCAACAGTGTGCCTCCGTCGTCACAATTAATGAAGGGCTAGCGGAAAAGTGCTCATGTAATACGCCAATTGCCTAAGAGGACCCTAGTAGGTTCGACGGCCTTTGACGTCCGCTAGCTCGCCCGGTGTAGCGTCCATTCACCGAATGGTTCGGCAGCCGGGTTCGTCCGTTGCGGTCTAGAAGGAATTTTGGGGTGATGCGAGCACTATAAAATTAACTTAATGCACACCCAGTGACGGCGGATCGGAGGGAGAACGGAGGAAGCCTTTTAGTCCGGTTCATAGCTCGTTCCGGTCCATCCGGACGGCAAGTGAGAGAGGCCCCTCTCTCGTTCAACAACATCTGGCCCCAGATGTTGTGGTACAAAATGTGTCGCTAGCGGAGCATACGTCCGTCGCTCGGGACGCTCCGTTGTATAGGCAGTCCGCTGAGACTGCTAAGGCTTCCTCTTCTCGTCAGCGCACATGACCGCACCTTGGCTGCGTGACCGCCGATATATTACCAGCTTCGCCGATCAAGGATTCTTCGGCGACCAGGTCACACCATCCGGCAGCCAGGGATTCGAGACCGATGGACTCCGGACGTTCGCATAGGAAAAGTATGCGGGAGCCATCTGATGCGGAGCTGCCCTCGGCGAAGCAGCGATAGACTGCGCCTCCGCAGGTCTCGACGCCGGACATTCTTGTGCACATAGCACAGCTTATCGCAGCATCCCAGCAGCCGACAGAAACGGTGTCGGATCGAGAATTATCCGACAGCGCTGGGTCGGTAGCCGGGGACACGAGGCCTGCAGACTCCGGACGTTCGCATAGGAAGTGTGCGGGAGTCAACGTACACGGAGCTTCCGGCGGCAATGCATCGTAAGTCCGCTTCTGCACAGGCCTCGGGATCGGACGTGCTTTCCTTAATAGCACAGTTTATCGCAGCATCCCAGCATCAACTGAATCTGTCGCATATATTTTATCCGACGATGCTGGGTCGGGACGCTCCGCGGAAGCGGGTACGGACGTCCGAAAGTTTCATCCGGTCCGACGGGATACCGAAAGGGATTCGGAGGATTTCAAGCTTTCCCTTTCGGAACAACATATGCTGCGATGCCCGATAAGAAACTGATAGCGTCGGTGGACTTAGAAATTTTTGGTTCGGTTCAGGGACATCGTCCCTCAGTTCCGACATAGTCCAATAATGTCACACAAACTTTCGAATTATTGAACGATGCTATATATATTATTATTTTATGCTTGCTATCCAAGCATTTCTGGTTTCTTGTTTGAAGAGTTATGGAGATGTCTTTCAAAAGTGTGCCTCTGTCGTCATAGTTAATGAAGAGTTAGCGGCAATTAGTGCTCATGGAATATGTCTATCGCTTACGGAGTGACATTCGCTAGCTCACCCGGTGTAGCGTACATTCATCGAGTGGTTCGGCTGCTGGGTTCGTCCGTTGCGGTCCAGAAAGGAGATTTGGGTGATGCGAGCACTTTAATTACTTTAGTACTCACCCAGTGACGGCAGATTGAGGACAGATCGGAGGAAGCCTGTTAGTCCGGTTCCTGGCTTGTCCAGGTCCGTCCGGGCTGTGAGCGAGAGAGGTTCCTCTCTCGCCCAACAACATAGGGGACCGCATGTTGTGGTTCAGATATTTTACATTCAGAGCATATGTCCGTTGCTTGGGACGCTCCGTTATATTGACAGTCCGAGAGACTGTCTTTAATGCTTCCTCATCCTCACAGCAGGGCACACGACCGCACATTGGCTACGTGACCTCGAGTATCCGATCAGTTTCGGCATTCAGTGATTCCACGGCGAATAGGTCGCGCCATCCGGTAGCCAAGGGACACGAGGCCTATACACTCTGTTCGCTCGCATATTGGAAGTATGCACGGGGTAACGATCGCGGAGCTTCCAGCGGCAATGCATCGTAAGACCGCTTCTCCTCAGGCCTCAGTGACGGACGTGCTATCTGAGTTAGCACAGTTGTTTCGCAGCATCCCAGCAATTGACAGTTTCTCGGTCGAATCAGGAATTATCCGACGGCGCTGGGTCGGTGCGGTCCGCGGTTGCATCAGCTACGGACGACCGAACGCTTTATAGGGTCCGACAGGATGGCGAAAGGGATTCGAAAGATTTCGAGTTTTCCCTTTAGTAGTATCGGAAGATGCCTTTCATATCTTCTGGCATTTCTTCCAGTGATTATTATTTCGGACTTCATTGCTGCGATCTTGGATAAGAGACTTATAGCGTCATTGGACTCGGATTTTTCGATCGGTACAGGGACATTGTCCCTGACTTACCGACGCAGTCCAATATTGTCATTACAACATGTGTTTTATTTTTCGACGCTATATATATATATATATACAAGCCTGCTACTAAGCATGATAGTTTAGTTTCTTGTCCGCGTTGCTCATTTCTGCCATTTTATCATTTTTACAAATAGTTTATTTTGGCAGAGCAGGGCATACCGAGAGTTCATATGCGTCTAGACGGTGTGATTAAAGACTGCATATATTCTTTTTCGCCGTTTATGTCTTTTCCAATTTCAATGTTGGGAACGACATTATGTATAGTAGACTTAACTTAGACGCTTTATTATACGTAATCCGCCTTACTGAGGCGTTATCATTACGTCTTCAAGAAAAGATTTACGGGATATTATTCTCAATGTAATTTCTTTTGAGGGCAGTAGTTTGTTCACGTATAACTCCGCCCTTCAGTGGCTGATTGGAGTTGGTTAGACGTGACGCAGCCCTAGCTACATCCACACGCGTGGATAGTAAGGTTAAGAACTCTCTCAGAGTCGCTTCGTTCTCGGAGGAGCTTCTCTTCGACGGCAACTTTCCGGCAATCCATGAATTGCTCGATTTATACGTTCTCTTGTCTATCTAGTGTTACAAGAGATTCAGACTGGGGCAAACATTCGGTGGTTGACTCAGAGAGTGCCGCCGCAGTTGCCGGACCCGAGTGTGGCTGTTATGACGGTTGCCAGTCAAACAGATTGGGATATATACTGATCCCTACGGATTCGAAGTGCCAGGGTCTTTGGGTTCCGCAGTCTTTTAGCTATCAGTTTAACTTCCGCGGAATAATGTTTTTTAGGCTTGCTTTATGTCATTGCATGAACATTATTCAGAAACGCATGCCCAAATTCCTGTCCTTTAATTCGACAGTAGTGGCGTATCTCCGGAACCAGGGAGGCACTCTTTCGTTTCCGTTATTCAATTTAATGGAAAGAATCCGTCTCTTGGTTATAGTACACCAAGTTCAGTTTTGGTACGTCGTATTCCGGGTCGTCTGATTGTTTTATCGGACTCCCGTTCTCTTACGGGTCGCTTGTTGCTGTCAGAATGGACTCTCAACAAACAAGTATTCAATCAGATTTGCTATCTATGGGAGCGCCCAATGATGATTTATTTATGACACAGCTTGCTAATCAATTGCAGACGTATGTGTTGGCTTGTCCAGATCTCTGAGCTAATAGTGTTAACGCTCTATTGATCTATAGGACGGAATGATAGGATACGCGTATCCTCCGGCGCTATTGTTTTAGCAGGTATTGCTAAGATAAACAACCACAATACATTTCTGTTGATAGCATCTCTATCTTCACAGAGATCATGAGTAATTTACTCTCTTGTCTACTGTGGGTCTTAACGTGAAATCTTCCTCTATGTGAGGATCTTTTTTCACTGGGTAAATCGTGTCATCTTTATCACAACCAGCAAGGTCGCAACCTTCATGTATTCCGTTGTGTGGTCTGTATTGCATTGTAAGCACTGTACTGGACGAGCTTTGGACGCGATTTCTTACTATAGGAGATCCTCTTCTTCGCTATTCTATGCGACTAAAGTGGAGGCTCTTCCGTCGTGGTGTAGGGATCATTATGTTCATATTGTTGATCCCTCCATACTACTCATTGCTATTTTTTAGTATACTTGTTTCACAAGATCTACTGCAGCCTGTTATTATTTAGGTTATAGGTTTATGTTACCTCATACCTATGCACTCTACGATAGTTTACAATTGGGTCTTTTGTCTCTTTATCTAAGTCAGTTAGTAACTTTTTGATAAATAGACTTAGAATCTTTAGATTAAATTCCTATACGGATTTTAACTTCGGTTCTTATTTAGCTAAGTAATCATTTGAGCCTCTGGAAACAGTAGTTTTCAAATTCTGACCTTTTAGACAGTAATTCTGTTGGTTTCTCTTTTACTGTAGAGTCAGTGAGTTTCATGCACTATCGATGGATGATTTTCACTTTCATAGTTTCGGAATCAATACTTCCGTTACTATTTAGGTTGGATTGTTGCATAAGAGTTAGGCTCCTATTATCCGGAACCTATTATTTTAAGGTCCTTCCGTCTTCGTATGGGCATAGGCCTTTACTCTTTCCGGGTACAGTTTATGTATTTATAAACAGATATCTGTTTATTACAAGGGCGTAAGCTTCTTCTGTCTTTGATGTCTAGTAGAAGGACGTTACGCTCCATTTTATTGTTAATGGATTCTATTAACTATCGGTACTGCTTATGGTATATCATTGACTTAGCAGTTGTGCTTAAGATTTCGGCTCATGAAGTAAGAGTTCTTCTACTTCTTGGGCTTACATTAATAGTGTCGCTATTATAGATTTTTGAAGGCCGCTCATTGCGCTCAGCCATCCACATTCATGAATTTTATCTTAGAAATATCGAGTCAATTTCTTGAGGCCTCTTTTGTTAGGTCTATTATCTACTGCTCAGAATGTCATTCACTTAACAGTTGCTACTATAGCTAGGTAGGCTGTCTGTTTCGGCAGTGTCTCCGTTCGGCTGCCCTCTTCGCTCTGGGCTATTTGACCCAGGGCAAGAAAAAAAGGGGGGGGGGGGGGGAGGGTGTTCCCTTGGGTCACCTGTTTTACTATGAAAACAAGGGGATACCTCCTCCGGAGTTAGTAATTCTGAGCTGTTATTGGGATGGTTGTTTAGTGAGAAGTTTAAGTTTATAAAATTCATTCAAGTCTTAGTTTTTAAAGTATAGCTTTTGAATATTGCATATGTCAACGGACATGATTATGCAATTCTCAGACACTTTTAGGAGTATAAGAGTCTCTATTCTCTAGACTTACTTTATTATTGGCTTACTTTAAAAATTATTAGTATAAGGATTATATTGGATATTAATAGAGTACATGGATGTATGAAGCTCAATTTTGGAAGGTGTTGTATCTTTCTAATTTATCATAAATAAGAAAGATACATGTAAGGCCTATTACTTCTTTTCCCTACAGGGGATGACTCTATTTTATTTTATTGAGCGTATTCCATTTTGCTCTATGTCCTTGGCCCTCCAGCCTTTTTACTATTCAGCTATGTCTGGGTCATTGGTACAGTATAAAAATGTTAAAAAATTTATAGTAATTTATATATTTTTTATACTTACCAATGACCCAGACGGGGATGGCCCTCCCAGGAGTTGGGAACTCTTGCCTCCCCGCTGAGTACATAGCGCTTACCAGGCACTGGTTATTAGAATGATAAATGGCGCCAATTTCGGAACGTCCTTGACACTGCGCATGCGCAGTAGGGGCGAAGTGTGGAGGGCCTTTCAGGACATGTTTTCTTTAGTTTTAGATGCAAATTTTGGGGATTGGGGGGCAAAATTTGTGTTTGGCCCTATATTTTAAGAGTTAGCACCAGCTATGTCTGGGTCATTGGTAAGTATAAAAAATATATAAATTACTATAAATTTTTTAACTTTGGCAGAGCAGGGCATACCGAGAGTTCATATGCGTCTAGACGGTGTGATTAAAGACTGCATATATTCTTTTTCCCCGTTTATGTCTTTTCCAATTTCAATGTTGGGAACGACATTATGTATAGTAGACTTAACTTAGACGCTTTATTATACGTAATCCGCCTTACTGAGGCGTTATCATTACGTCTTCAAGAAAAGATTTACGGGATATTATTCTCAATGTAATTTCTTTTGAGGGCAGTAGTTTGTTCACGTATAACTCCGCCCTTCAGTGGCTGATTGGAGTTGGTTAGACGTGACGCAGCCCTAGCTACATCCACACGCGTGGATAGTAAGGTTAAGAACTCTCTCAGAGTCGCTTCGTTCTCGGAGGAGCTTCTCTTCGACGGCAACTTTCCGGCAATCCATGAATTGCTCGATTTATACGTTCTCTTGTCTATCTAGTGTTACAAGAGATTCAGACTGGGGCAAACATTCGGTGGTTGACTCAGAGAGTGCCGCCGCAGTTGCCGGACCCGAGTGTGGCTGTTATGACGGTTGCCAGTCAAACAGATTGGGATATATACTGATCCCTACGGATTCGAAGTGCCAGGGTCTTTGGGTTCCGCAGTCTTTTAGCAATCAGTTTAACTTCCGCGGAATAGTGTTTTTTAGGCTTGCTTTATGTCATTGCATGAACATTATTCAGAAACGCATGCCCAAATTCCTGTCCTTTAATTCGACAGTAGTGGCGTATCTCCGGAACCAGGGAGGCACTCTTTCGTTTCCGTTATTCAATTTAATGGAAAGAATCCGTCTGTTGGTTATAGTACACCAAGTTCAGTTTTGGTCCGTTATATTCCGGGTCGTCTGATTGTTTTATCGGACTCCCGTTCTCTTACGGGTCGCTTGTTGCTGTCAGAATGGACTCTCAACAAACAAGTATTCAATCAGATTTGCTATCTATGGGAGCGCCCAATGATGATTTATTTATGACACAGCTTGCTAATCAATTGCAGACGTATGTGTTGGCTTGTCCAGATCTCTGAGCTAATAGTGTTAACGCTCTATTGATCTATAGGACGGAATGATAGGATACGCATATCCTCCGGCGCTGTTGTTTTAGCAGGTATTGCTAAGATAAACAACCACAATACATTTCTGTTGATAGCATCTCTATCTTCACAGAGATCATGAGTAATTTACTCTCTTGTCTACTGTGGGTCTTAACGTGAAATCTTCCTCTATGTGAGGATCTTTTTTCACTGGGTAAATCGTGTCATCTTTATCACAACCAGCAAGGTCGCAACCTTCATGTATTCCATTGTGTGGTCCGTATTGCATTGTAAGCACTGTACTGGACGAGCTTTGGACGCGATTTCTTACTATAGGAGATCCTCTTCTTCGCTATTCTATGCGACTAAAGTGGAGGCTCTTCCGTCGTGGTGTGGGGATCTTTATGTTCATATTCTTGATCCCTCCATACTACTCATTGCTATTTTTTAGTATACTTGTTTCACAAGATCTACTGCAGCCTGTTATTATTTAGGTTATAGGTTTATGTTACCTCATACCTATGCACTGTACGATAGTTTACAATTGAGTCTTTTGTCTCTTTATCTAAGTCAGTTAGTAACTTTTTGATAAATAGACTTAGAATCTTTAGATTAAATTCCTATACGGATTTTAACTTCGGTTCTTATTTAGCTAAGTAATCATTTGAGCCTCTGGAAACAGTAGTTTTCAAATTCTGACCTTTTAGACAGTAATTCTGTTGGTTTCTCTTTTACTGTAGAGTCAGTGAGTTTCATGCACTATCGATGGATGATTTTCACTTTCATAGTTTCGGAATCAATACTTCCGTTACTATTTAGGTTGGATTGTTGCATAAGAGTTAGGCTCCTATTATCCGGAACCTATTATTTTAAGGTCCTTCCGTCTTCGTATGGGCATAGGCCTTTACTCTTTCCGGGTACAGTTTATGTATTTATAAACAGATATCTGTTTATTACAAGGGCGTAAGCTTCTTCTGTCTTTGATGTCTAGTAGAAGGACGTTATGCTCCATTTTATTGTTAATGGATTCTATTAACTATCGGTACTGCTTATGGTATATCATTGACTTAACAGTTGTGCTTAAGATTTCGGCTCATGAAGTAAGAGTTCTTCTACTTCTTGGGCTTACATTAATAGTGTCGCTATTATAGATTTTTGAAGGCCGCTCATTGCGCTCAGCCATCCACATTCATGAATTTTATCTTAGAAATATCGAGTCAATTTCTGGAGGCCTCTTTTGTTAGGTCTATTATCTACTGCTCAGAATGTCATTCACTTAACAGTTGCTACTATAGCTAGGTAGGCTGTCTGTTTCGGCAGTGTCTCCGTTCGGCTGCCCTCTTCGCTCTGGGCTATTTGACCCAGGGCAAGAAAAAGGGGGGGGGGGGGGGGAGGGTGTTCCCTTGGGTCACCTGTTTTACTATGAAAACAAGGGGATACCTCCTCCGGAGTTAGTAATTCTGAGCTGTTATTGGGATGGTTGTTTAGTGAGAAGTTTAAGTTTTTAAAATTCATTCAAGTCTTAGTTTTTAAAGTATAGCTTTTGAATATTGCATATGTCAACGGACATGATTATGCAATTCTCAGACACTTTTAGGAGTATAAGAGTCTCTATTCTCTAGACTTACTTTATTTATTGGCTTACTTTAAAAATTATTAGTATAAGGATTATATTGGATATTAATAGAGTACATGGATGTATGAAGCTCAATTTTGGAAGGTGTTGTATCTTTCTAATTTATCATAAATAAGAAAGATACATGTAAGGCCTATTACTTCTTTTTCATTGACTTAGCAGTTGTGCTTAAGATTTCGGCTCATGAAGTAAGAGTTCTTCTACTTCTTGGGCTTACATTAATAGTGTCGCTATTATAGATTTTTGAAGGCCGCTCATTGCGCTCAGCCATCCACATTCATGAATTTTATCTTAGAAATATCGAGTCAATTTCTTGAGGCCTCTTTTGTTAGGTCTATTATCTACTGCTCAGAATGTCATTCACTTAACAGTTGCTACTATAGCTAGGTAGGCTGTCTGTTTCGGCAGTGTCTCCGTTCGGCTGCCCTCTTCGCTCTGGGCTATTTGACCCAGGGCAAGAAAAAAAGGGGGGGGGGGAGGGTGTTCCCTTGGGTCACCTGTTTTACTATGAAAACAAGGGGATACCTCCTCCGGAGTTAGTAATTCTGAGCTGTTATTGGGATGGTTGTTTAGTGAGAAGTTTAAGTTTATAAAATTCATTCAAGTCTTAGTTTTTAAAGTATAGCTTTTGAATATTGCATATGTCAACGGACATGATTATGCAATTCTCAGACACTTTTAGGAGTATAAGAGTCTCTATTCTCTAGACTTACTTTATTATTGGCTTACTTTAAAAATTATTAGTATAAGGATTATATTGGATATTAATAGAGTACATGGATGTATGAAGCTCAATTTTGGAAGGTGTTGTATCTTTCTAATTTATCATAAATAAGAAAGATACATGTAAGGCCTATTACTTCTTTTCCCTACAGGGGATGACTCTATTTTATTTTATTGAGCGTATTCCATTTTGCTCTATGTCCTTGGCCCTCCAGCCTTTTTACTATTCAGCTATGTCTGGGTCATTGGTACAGTATAAAAATGTTAAAAAATTTATAGTAATTTATATATTTTTTATACTTACCAATGACCCAGACGGGGATGGCCCTCCCAGGAGTTGGGAACTCTTGCCTCCCCGCTGAGTACATAGCGCTTACCAGGCACTGGTTATTAGAATGATAAATGGCGCCAATTTCGGAACGTCCTTGACACTGCGCATGCGCAGTAGGGGCGAAGTGTGGAGGGCCTTTCAGGACATGTTTTCTTTAGTTTTAGATGCAAATTTTGGGGATTGGGGGGCAAAATTTGTGTTTGGCCCTATATTTTAAGAGTTAGCACCAGCTATGTCTGGGTCATTGGTAAGTATAAAAAATATATAAATTACTATAAATTTTTTAACTTTTTAAAAATTTCTATTGGGGAATAATGATCCCTTCAACTGCCAAGGTCATATCATTTTGGACATTGTATGGGTGGAAGAATTCAGAGAGTGAACCACTAAGCAGCAGCTGGTTACCATCAGACTATCCAGCTTACTAATCTATGCAAGTAAGGATAGCTGGTTGAAGACGTGTACCATTGGCAAGCAGTACGCACACTGCACTACCAAGCTTTCACTAGGGCAATTGGAATGAAATGTCTTGCGTAAGGATACAAAGCAGATGATGTAGCTCTGGATCGAACCTACACCCTTTTGATTTAAAGTCTAAGGTTCTAATCAATAAATTGCTCTGCTCCTGGCCTGATTAATTAACCATCTGATCGTACTACATCTGCTTTTAATTATACCCCCACAAAATGAAGTTTTAGGGGGGTATATAGGAGTCAGCTTGTCCATGGGACGGTCTGTTGTCGGTCCATTGGACATGTAAACTTGTGGAGAGAACTACTTCAACAGTTTTAGCAGCATTTTCATGAAACTTCACAAAAATGATCAACATGATGAGGGGAAGTGCGTGACCTAATTTTTTTCCCTTTTCCCGCTCAGTTTCAAGATGACCGACTGGCAGTCATATTGGATTTTTTTTTTTACTTAGAAAAATTGAATACCCCTTTTCATTCACCCACACTAGGCGGTATGCCATGGTGGAGGTATAGCGGGCGGCAGACCATCTCTAGTTTTGTCTCACCCATTTTAGTAAGGGAAGACATAGGTGTTACCAATTCCAGCGGCATTAGAACATCAGCATTTGTAATAAATTGCACATAACAGTGTGCTTGTCTGCACAGGGTTGTTTACACAGGCAGTTTCTGGACAATCAAGTATCAGGTTTTCAAGTTTTTTCCACATGTCCAAATCATAACATGATAAAGGAATTACTTTCATATTCTCTCTGCACCTTTTGAAAGTAATTGGATATCTCAAAACCATTTACCATACCTCCAGTGCAAATTGGACTTGTTAATTGAATATAGGTTATAGGGTAAACTCCTGTTAATTGAATAAAAAATCTTGTAACCTGTCAAGAAATTACCCTGACTCCCCACAGTTTTTCTTTGCGTATAGACCTATTTGGCCTCAGTACATCCAATACAGGCATTTAATCTATTATATCTTGTTTGACAGAGCTCATGGAGCTCTGTCAAACAAGATATAATAGAATAAATACTAAGTTTATCTCTAGAACACAGGAAAGTCACACAATCCCCGTTAATTGAATATTCCTGGGAACTGAATAATTTTCATTGGCAGAGTTGCTATTCAATTAACAGGGTTCCACTGTACAGTACCCAAATTGTAAGAGTGGTCTTTTTCTTGAGTATGTTGCTATATGGTAATAATGCAATTTTCACAATTTTACGATTTTTTTTTTTAGTTTCAGGTTATTTTAGCAAATATAATTGCAAACCACTCACTTCCAAGTACTCAGTCCGGTCAGAGTCATTTATAGGATTTTTCAAGTTCTAGACTAACTCCTCTTCCTAACTCCCTCCCCCACCCCCCACCCCCACCCCCAAGTTTCTGTCCCCACCCCATCTCCTCTGTCCTCGACTTGAAAACATCAAACATAAGCATCAGAATTTGTTGGAAGGGATTGATCAATTTTGTTATAACATTTATTCATTGGCTTATGTTTGTTATACGGTGGGGCCCACTTAATTGGGTATCTCTTAACTGAATAACCCTGTTAATTGAATATGATTTCCCAACACAAAACCATTTACCATACCTCCAGTTCAAATTTGACCTGTTAATTGAATATAGGTTATAGAGTAAACTCTTGTTAATTGAATAAAAAATCTTGTAAACTGCCGAGAAATTACCCTCACTCTCCTCAGTTTTCTTTTGTTTATAGACCTATTTGGCCTCAGTACATCCAATATAGGCATTTAATGTATTACATCTTGTTTGACAGAGCTCATGGAGCTCTGTCAAACAAGATATAATAGAATAAATGCTAAGTTTATCTCTAGAATATAGGAAAGTGACACAATCCCTGTTAATTGAATACTCCTATTGATTGAATGATTTCCATTGACAAAGTGGCTATTCAATTAACAGGGTTCCACTGTATTATTACTTGGTTAATTTCATATTGACCGAGATATATATATATATATTCAACCAAAACAAATAATTACAAAATGTTCTCAGACCTGTTACAGTTTCTTGACAGTGTTATTGTTTTTCATTCTTTTCAGGAAGTCCGAAGCTTCCTCTTCTCCTATTTTCTGTACAACTCTCTTCTTTTCATCAACCTACTCCTTACTTGAGTTCCTCATCATACAAAAACTTAGCTTCAAGTCAGTCCATTATGCCTGATCACACCAATTTTCCTACTGGTGTTTAGCAAAAATGGTGAAAAATTTTGATGTAAACAAATTGGTTGTGTCTAGTGACACATCAAGGGGGACAACTCTAGCTTGGATCATATCAGCAGAGATCAACATCATATCACCTGAGTTTGAAGTCCTGTTTGCTGAGTTTGATAATGGGCAATTCTGGGAAAGAAAATCATATCTAATCAGTCCTGGTAATTCATCCTTGTTTCCTCGGCAAAAAAATGCTGTGGAAAACTAGTGCTACTGTGGCAATTGCTGTTAAGCTTGTTTGATTGTGTAACAATCATCAGGGGCAGGGCATAGTCTCCATTGCCATGTATATGTAGTATGCGGTGAAGTGAAAACTTTCAAGTAACTTTAAAATGTGAAAGTAGTTCGAGATACATGCGTATACATTCACAATGTGCAGAATTTTTCACTCAATTTGATCATGCCGATATCATGAGCCATGTAAATGTTCAGAAAAATCCTTGGAAGTGAGCAGGCCACTTGCTCAATATGCATAGTACTAGCGGGTGAATACCCGGCGTTGCACGGGAGAAGATGGTTATATCAATATACCCTCAGATATGATCGATAGAAGGTGAAGGTCACCAATTTCAAGGTCAAGGTTGCAACCTGATAAAGTCAAAATGATCGATGGGTCAATATACCCGCACATATGAAATTTTAGCCCGATCGGCCCAACTGTTTTCGAAATAAAAGGTCAAGGTCCCCCCGATAAAGTCAAATTGATCAATGGGTCAATATACCCGCACATATGAAATTTTAGCCAGATCGGCCCAACCGTTTTCAAAATAAAAGGTCAAGGTCACCAATTTCAAGGTCAAGGTCACCCCACATGGGCTCCCTGATAAAATCAAAATGATCAGTGGGTCAATATACCCGCACATATGAAATTTTAGCCAGATCAGCCCAGCCGTTTTCGAAATAAAAGGTCAAGGTCATCAATTTCAAGGTCAAGGTCACCCCGCATGGGCATGGCACCCATCCTATGTTACTCGCAGGGACGAATTACCCCCGTGTAGAAAATTTGAGAGCGATCGGTTGAGAAACGGAGGAGTTCACCCGGAATAAAGATAGATAGAGAGAGATATAGATACAGACATTCACATTTATATATTAGATGAGTGAAAATAAGATGCAGCATAACCACAAACTAAGTATCTCACTGCTATGTTGAGAACACCAGAATCTGACATCAGTTTCTGGAAAGCTCTGCAAGAGCTTTCCAGAAACTGATGTCAGATTCTGGTGTTATCAACATAGAAGAAGCAGAACACATAGTTTCTTGTGGTTATGCTGCATCTTGTACTGTAAATTGTAAGATTAGCAATACAGTGTAGTGCAAACCACATGGTTTGATTCCTTGTGTAACCTGGAAGTTGTGCCATTTCTGCCACCACAATGCTTTCTGAAGAAGCCATCCTCTGCTGTATTTTTGCTCTGGATATTTTCAGTTTCCTCTGCATTTTCCTCGGCGCTGCTGATTGCTGAGGGTGAATTACCAGGGTTGTCTGATAAAGAATTTTTTTTATTCATGTATAGGAAAGAAGCTAACGTGATGACTCTGAAGTCCAGATATGGAAACATGTACATTCCAAGTGATTTCTTTAATGCTGGTTACTCATGGGCTGAGGTGTTCCCATTAGATCGACCTTTCCAATTTTCTTCTGCATGTAATTTCCATATAATGCATAAGGATGTAGAACCGGTGACCGTCAATGCGACGGTTCTCGATCCACAGGATGCTGATCATCTATACAGTGCCAAGGTAAGCAGAAGAATTACTATATAACAGGTTTTACTGGTATCAAGTTCAACACCATCAGGCCAATAAAAATCTTCTGTTTCTCAGGCAATTTTTACTCAGTTTTACAATGAGGGAGGGAGAGAGGTTTTTAGCTTACCCTGACTGAAAGTCAAGGTGAGCTGTAATAGGCTATAGTGATCACTCATCATCTGTTGTCAGAGCTTGTTGAACATGGTGTTCGTGACTTCTGCAAAACTGCTGGACCAATTTCAGTTAAAATTGAGGTGTTTGTTCTGACATTGCATTTTGATTTTGTTCAAATCTTCTTGCCCCACTCCATAGGGAGGAGTTGGAGAATAGTTCTTCTCATGAACCGATGGGTATAATGACTTGATATTTGGGACTGAGCTTCCTTTTGAGGTGTAGGGTCAAGTTTGTTCAAAGCTTGTAGGGCAGTATTTGCCTTTGTATTGGGAGGGGCAAAATTTTTGGCCCAGCTGGACATTTTCTATTTCCTGAACAGATGACTGATTTTTACCAAATTTGGTATTTGGTGCTGTTGAGTAATGAGTACTTGATTCATGCAAAAAAGACTTTCCTGCCTCTCTAAGGAACAAAAATAGAAATATTTTTCAAATGCCTATAGCCTCTATACCCCAAATCGCATGGAACACAAAACTGTCATTTGGTATGAAGCATCCTTAGGATGGGATGATAAAAAATTTGCTAACCATTTTGTCATAGTGTATTGGCATATTTGAAGAAATTTTAAAAAATCTTCTGCAGAACCACCAATCAGAATCTTTTGATATTTGGTATGCAGCATCCAGGGGGGAGGGGTTGATACAAGTTTGTTAAAATTAAGTCCGTCGGTTCATCTTAGAGCTCAGTAAAAGGGCACAAATTTTAACTTGGTGCAATATTAGAAGTACTCTTTAAAGAATCTTCTTCTTCAGAACCACCAGTCAGAAACCTTTGATGTTTTGTATACAACATTGTTACAGGTCAGATTCAAGTTTATTAAAATCAAGCCCCTCAGTTAACATTTAGGCTCCCTATGGGGGCCCAAATTTTAATTTAGTGCAATATGAGGAATAATTTTAAAAATCTTTTTCTTCAGATTCACCAGACAGAATGTTTTGATATTTGTTATACAATGTCCCTAGGGAGGTCAGATCAAGTCTGTTCAAACCAAGTCCCCATGTTATATTTGGGCTCCCTATTGGAAGTCAAATTATATATGGGGACCAGTGCTGACATTCAAATTTCGTCGCATCGCAATACCACTATATAGGATGGTCACCAATCTTAAAATTCAACTTTTTCACTGTCAGTACATTCAGCACATCACATTTTAGGCTTGGGTGACATGGCCAACTCAAATGCCCCACAATTCAGAATATAACACCGGGGTACACCAGAATACCGATTATTAAATCAGGGTATTTTTTGTTTGGGTTTGCATTGCCATTTGTGAAGCAAGATCTCCCATGTGCGATCTAATCACCAAAATTTCGACCGCATGGTGTGTTTCCATATATATTTATACTGTACCAATGACCCAGACATAGCTGGTGCTAATTCTCAAAAATCTGGGGCCAAACACAAATTTTGCCCCCCAATCCCCAAAATTTGCATCAAAAACCGAAAATAACATGTCCCAAATGTTCCTCCGTACTTTTGCTCCACTGCACATGCGCAGTGTCAAGGAGGTCTCGAAATTGGCACCAATTATCATTCTTTCTTTGGTCCTTCATCAGTTCACATCTGACTGATATTTGTGCTTGTAAATCTCAATTTAAATGATGCCAGACACATAAATATTAGAGAAATGGTGGATCTAAAGAGGAAATAGAAGGAGGAGAGGAAAAATTAGTGGCAGGAAATAATCAGGGCTGTAACTTAAAATTTTTTTATGAAATTATGTTATGTTCCCTAATTTCAAGGCATGGGCCTGTGGTTGTCGTTCTTGCTATAAGTTACACTGCTTGATCAGTGTTTCCTCTCTCCCTTTCCTTTCGTCCCCCTTGCTATTCTTCCATGCTTTTGGCATATTTTCTGTAATATTATTACTAAAATTTCTTGGGAGTTTTAGCTTGGTAACAGAATGAATTCTGTTTTTTCCCCATGTTTACGTCCTCACCCATGGGTGTTTAGGCGTTGTGTTCTGCATCTACCATCTGATGTTCTGCAGTTTCTTCCCTGGAAGTCTCTGTTTTGCATCAGATAGTGTTTTAATTGGTAACTGATTTCGGGCCATGTTTATCAGTGCCTGGAGTCATGTTTCCGGTTTTTATACACTTCCTGTTTACATTGACAACGGTTTCTGTTGAGAGTGATTTCTTGTCTTTGTATTAGTTTAATCATAACAAGATACATTATTATTATACGTAAGTGTTGCATTAATTTTTTTGAAATATTTAAAAAAATTTTGTCCACACTTAGGCTTTTTTGGGATCCATTGGGGCTCAACGTTACTTTCAGAAACTTGGGCTTTTCTGAAAAACTATATTTTTATTCTGTACCAATAACCCAGACATAGCTGGTGCTAATTCTCAAAAATCTAGGGCCAAACACAAATTTTGCCCCCAATCCCTAAAATTTGCATCAAAAACCAAAAATAACATGTCCTAAATGGTCCTCCATACTTTTCCTCCACTACGCATGCCCAGTGTCAAGGAGGTCTCGAAATTGGCGCCAATTATCATACTTTGTTTGGCCCTTCATCAGTTCACATCTGACGGGTATTTGTGCTTGAAAATCTCAGTTTAAATGATGCCAGACACATAAATATTAGAGAAATGGTGGATCTAAAGAGGAAATAGAAGGAGAAGAGGAAAAATTAGTGGCAGGAAATAATCAGGGCTGTAACTTAAACATTTTTTTATGAAATTATGTTATGTTCCCTAATTTCAAGGCATGGGCCTGTTGTTGTCATTCTTGCTATAAGTTACACTGCTTGATCAGTGTTTCCTCTCTCCCTTTCCTTTAGTCCCCCCTTGCTATTCTCCCATGCTTTTGGCATATTTTCTGTAATATTATTACTAAAATTTCTTGGGAGTTTTAGCTTGGTAACAGAATGAATTCTGTTTTTTCCCCATGTTTACGTCCTCACCCATGGGTGTTTAGGCGTTGTGTTCTGCATCTGCCATCTGATGTTCTGCAGTTTCTTCCCTGGCAGTCTCGGTTTTGCATCAGATAGTGTTTTAATTGGTAACTGATTTCGGGCCACGCTTATCAGTGCCTGGAGTCATGTTTCCGGTTTTTATACACTTCTTGTTTACATTGACAACGGTTTCTGTTGAGAGTGATTTCTTGTCTTTGTATTAGTTTAATCATAACAAGTTACATTATTATTATACGTAAGTGTTGCATTAATTTTTTTGAAATATTTTAAAAATTTTTGTCCACACTTAGGCTTTTTTGGGATCCATTGGGGCTCAACGTTACTTTCAGAAACTTGGGCTTTTTTGAAAAAATATTTTTTCAAAAAATTTTTTTTTTTTATTTCATTTATTTTTTCTATATGTTAATGGATCATGTTATTATGTATCTTTGTTTTCAGGGGTTGGTGCGAGTACTGGGACTGTTTGTGTTCTTTTCACAATGAAAGGATATTGTTCAAATTGTAATAAGAGGAAATCTTCCTCTGGCTTTCATAATCATTGTATTAATTGTAGTCAGTGTACTCGCACTAACTCCTGCTCAGTGTGTGTCTATTGGGATAACAAACATTGGAAATGTGTGTCACGGTATGTTGTTTGCGGGGATAAGGCCATGCCGGTTCTTTCTCCGCAGGGTCACTTTAGTTTTTTGATCTCTTTTTCAGAGGAACATGAACAGGGTGATGTTTCCGTGATGTCTTCCAAAAGTGTGCCTCCGTCGGCACAGTTAAATGAAGAGCAAGCGGCAAAAGTGCTCATGGAAATACGTCAATTGCCTAAGAGGTCCCTAGTAGGATCGACGGCATTGGCGTCCGCTAGCTCGCCCGGTGTAGCTACCATTCATCGAATGGTTTGGCATCCAGGTTCGTCCGTTGCGGTCCAGGAAGGAGATTTGGGTGATGCGAGCACTATAATAAGACAAAGTGCACACCCAGTGACGATGGATCAGAGGAGAGAACGGAGGAAGCCTATTAGTCCGGTTCCTAGCTCGTCCAGGTCCATCCGGACGTTTGCATAAAAGAATTATGCAGGAGTCAACGTCCAAGGAGCTTCCAGCGGCAAAGCAACGTAAGACCGCTGCTCCACAGGCCCCAGTGACGGACATGCTATCACAAATAGCACAACTTATCACAGCATCCCAGCAGACGACAGAATCTCTGTCGGATCAGGAAGTACAGTCTCTTCTGGAGAAGAACACGGTAGAGGTCGTAGAAGACCAGGAATCTCCGGGTTTCTACAGCCATCTGTTTCTGGTTCCAAAACCAGACGGCTCGTTCCGTCCAGTCATAGATCTGAGCTGGATAAACAAGCTGATCGTCGCTCCAGAGTTCTATATGGAGACAATTCGATCAGTCAGAGCGAGTATTCGGGTGAATGACTATGCTACAAGCATAGATCTCAAGGACGCATACGGGAGTGCGGTGGCTCAGTAGGTAGAGGTGCAGGCTGCAAGCCGAGAGGTCCTCGGTTCGAATCCCACCTGCGGCAACCGTGTTGTGTCCTTGGGCAAGACTCTTCATCTCCATTGCCTGCGTGGGGGCACGATGACGCCGTGTTCTAAGGCGTACTGCACGTCGATGGTACGCATGTCTTCAACCAATCTCACCCTGCCTGTGCTACAGTGCGGAGTTACGATGTTGGGGAGCTGGCAGCTGCTCGTCGTTGCTCGGTGGTTCTCTCCGGGTACTCCGGCTTCCTCCACCTGTAAAACTGTCACGGTCATGATTAGCCATTGTGCATAAATATGTGACCTTAAACCTAAATAAATAAATAAATAATAAGGATGCATACTTTCACGTCATGGTACATCCGATATTCAGAAAGTATCTACGCTTCGCAGTCCTAGGAGTTGTATATCAGTTCTGAGCGATGTGCTTTGGTTTGAACCTAGCGCCCTGGGCTTTCACTCGAATAATGAACTCGGTAATGATGCATTTCCGAGCTCATTCGTCTGCGGTAACGTCGGCCTACCTGGACGACATTCTTCAGAGGTACGGCAACGAGTTAACGCTTCAGAACGATGTGCAGAATCTGCTTTTATTACTTTTTATTTTATGTCCCGGTTTTATAATAAACGAGGAGAAGTCGGATCTGGTGCCGTCCAAGTCATTCACCCACCTGGGGATGAGCTTCGAGACGCACAACAATCTCGTTCGTCTGCCGTTAGCCAGAGCGAAATTAATCAGTTGTTATGCTCGCTATTGTCTTCACTCAGACAAAGTCACAGCGAGAGAATTCATGAGACTGATAGGTCTGTGCGGAGCCGCTGCGGATCTCATTCCGATGGGGTGGTTACACACTCGTACTCTCCAAATTTTCTTGACTCAGAATTGGAGAGTAAAGATTCATTCGCTCGATATAGACGTTCTCTTGTCAAATCAAGTGAAACAAGAGATTCAGACTTGGGCAAACATTCAGTGGTTAACTCCAGGAGTTTCACTGCAGTTGCCGGATCTGAGTTTTACTATTATGACGGATGCCAGCCAAACAGGTTGGGGTGCAACATTGATCCCAACGGATTCGAAGTGCCAGGGTCTTTGGGATCCGCAGTTTCTAGGCAAGCACATAAACATCAAAGAAATGATGTCAATTTGGCTTGCGCTATGTCATTGGATGAACATTATTCAGAAAGCACATGTCCAAATCCAGTCCGACAATACGACTGTAGTAGCGTATATTCGGAACCAGGGAGGCACTCATTCCATTCCGTTATTCAATTTAATGGAAAGAATCCTTCTGTTTGTACTAGAACACCAAGTTCTGCTTTCGGTCCGTCATATTCCGGGTCGTCTGAATGTATTAGCAGACTCCCTTTCACGGAAGGGTCGCTTGTTACCGTCAGAATGGACTCTCAGCAAACAGGTATTCAATCAGATTTGCTACCAATGGGAGCGGCCAATGATAGACTTATTTGCGACACAGCTCAACAATCAGTTGCAGACGTATGTGTCACCATGTCCAGATCCTCGAGCATATGCAGTAGACGCTCTATCAATCTCGTGGGATGGAATGATAAGATATGCGTATCCTCCAGCGCCGTTGATTCAGCAGATATTGCTAAAGATAAAACAATCTCAATGCAAAATTCTGTTGGTAGCATCTCTGTCTCCACAGAGACCGTGGATAAATCTACTCGGGTGTCTGCTGTGGGACATACCGCGGAAGCTTCCTCCATGAGACGATCTTCTTTCGCAGAGGAAATCGCGTCAACTACATCACAACCCACAAGGTCTCAACCTTCATGTATTTCCGTTGTGCGGTCCTTCTTGCATGGCAAGCATTTTACAGGACGAGCAGTGGACGCAATTTCTAATTTAGGAGGACCTCCTCTTCGCTAAACTATGCAGCTAAGTGGAAGGTCTTTTGTCATTGGTGTAGGGATCATTCTGTTGATATTTTTGATCCCTCCATTCCAGACATTGCAAACTTTCTAGTATACTTGTTTGATGAGATCAAACTGCAGCCTGTTACTATTAAAGGTTATAGGTCTATGTTATCTGATACCTATGCACACCATGATAGTTTACAAATTGGATCTAATGTCTCTTTATCTAAATTAGTTAGAAACTTCTCGATAAATAGACCTAGAACCACTTAGATTAATTCCTAAATGGAATTTAGCTTGGGTTCTTCTTAAACTAAAAGAAAAGCCATTTGAGCCTCTTGAGACAGTGGACTTCAAATTCTTATCTTATAAGACAGCATTTCTCTTAGCTTTCTCTTCTGCTAGAAGAGTCAGTGAGCTTCATGCACTATCTGTGGACGATTCTCACTATCGTAGTGTCGGGAACACTATTACCTTTACTACTAATGTTGGATTTTTGGCTAAGAATCAGGCTCTTAATAAATATCCGGAACCTATTGTTATTAAGGCCCTTCCGTCTTCAGACGGGCATAGGCCTTTACTCAGTCTGGTTAGAGCTTTACGTATTTATAAACGAAGATCTCAGTTTATCAGAAAGGGATGAAAATGCTTCTTTCTGTCTCTGATGCCTAATAGAAAGGACAGTATGGTCCATTCTATTGCTAGATGGATTCAATTAATTATCCGTACTGCTTATGATAATCTATCTTCAACTCAGCAGTCTGTGCTTAAGATTTTGGCTCATGAAGTAAGAGCTCTTTCTACATCTTGGGCTTACACAAATAGTGTTGCTATTACAGATTTAATGAAGGCTGCATATTGGTCTCAGCCATCCACATTCACGAATTTGTATCTCAGAAATATTGAGTCCATTTCTGGAGACCTGCATTGTTTAGGTCTGTTATCTGTTTCTCCGAATATAAACAGTTGCAACTATAGTTATGTAGGCTTTCTGTTCAGGCAGTGACTCTGTCCTGCTGCCCTCTTCGCTCTGGGCTATTTGACCCAGGGCAAGGGGAAGGGGGGGGGGGGGGGGGGGAAGGTGTTCCCTTAGGTCACCTGCTTTATAGTGAAAAGCAAGGGGATACCTCCTCCGGAGTCAGTAATTCTGAGTCGGTACCGGGATGGTTTTAAAGTGTAAAGCTAATGTTTAAATTCATTCATGTCATATTTTTAAAGTGTAGCTCGGTGTGAAGCATTTGTATATGTCACGTGTCAAACGGGCGTTAATATACAATCCTCGGACACTTTTAATGATTATAAAGAGTCTCAATTCTCTGGACTTACTTTATTTATTGGCTTACTTTAAAAATAATTAGTATAAAGGGTTATACTGGATGTTAATAGAGAACATGGATGTTATTATGCTCAGTTATGAAGGGTGTTGTGTCTTTCTAATTTGTCAAAAATAAGAAAGATACATGTAAAGCCTAATCCTCCTTTACTCCTCGAGGGGATAACTCTATTATATATAGTTGAGCTTATTGGATTTTCCTCTATGTCCTAGGCCCTCCAGCCTTTTTTCTATTCAGCTATGTCTGGGTCATTGGTACAGTATAAAAATGTTAAAAAATTTATAGTAATTTATATATTTTTTATACTTACCAATGACCCAGACGGGGATGGCCCTCCCAGGAGTTGGGAACTCGTACCTCCCCGCTGAGTACATAGCGCTGACCAGGCACTGCTTGTAAGAATGATAATTGGTGCCAATTTCGAGACCTCCTTGACACTGCGCATGCGCAGTGGAGGAAAAGTATGGAGGACCATTTAGGACATATTATTTTTGGTTTTTGATGCAAATTTTGGGGATTGGGGGGCAAAATTTGTTTTTGGCCCTAGATTTTTGAGAATTAGCACCAGCTATGTCTGGGTCATTGATAAGTATAAAAAATATACAAATTACTATAAATTTTTTAACTTTATGTGCTCATCCAACATTCCGATTCAAAAATTGTAAAACTACAGATAAACAGTGTAACAGTACACCATTTTATTATGAACGTCTGTTGGTTATGTGAAATGATAAATTTTTAACCACCATTTTACGGGTGTTTTCAAATCAGTTGACAAAACTCCACTCATGTTTTCTTCTATGTCGGTGTCTATTAATTAGCCCCCTTGATGTACACCAGTTATTCTTCGTAATCATCTTCCACAACTTTTTTCGTTCTGGTGGATCTACTTGAAAATTGCAAAGTGGAAGTCGAACCATGAACTGCAAGGGCATGTCTCAATCACTGATGTATTTATTTTTCATTGCCAACCTACGGGACCAGGGTACTCCAGCTTTTTTCTATGTATTTGTTAAGGTTCGTTGTCGTGATCATCAGATGACTACTTCCCTACTTTCATCATAATTCCAGCGTCTGTGTGACTAAAATCATCTGTATTCTAAAACCGAAAAGTAGAAGGATGTGCCAAGACTCAGAGGGGCCACTTGGTAACTCACATTTGTAAAGTTAGTGATGGGCTGATGCTAGAGTATGAGCTCAAACACACGTGACCAGTCAGTGCAGTATGTGATAGAATATGGGACAATGGGGAGGGGGGGGGGGCTAAAATTCCCCCTCCTCCCAAATGTATCTGTGCTCCCCAACTATGAATTGCTGGCTCCACCATTGTCCCTGTGTCCTGTGATCTTAACTGTGACTTCAGTACCAGGATGAATATCAAGATACGTATCTTGATACATAACGTATCGTGCCTTGTGTATTTAGATATGTATCATAACATGAATTTGGTGTATCTTCCCAACCCTATATGACATACACCATCCTTAGGGGAATTAGATTTTTATAACCAAGTTCCTGGGTTAATATTTTGGAGCCCAAATTTTAACTTTGTCCAGTATAAGGAGTAATCCTAAAAATTTTGCTTCTTCAGATACACTTGTCATAACCTTTCAGTATTTGATATGCAGCATCTTTAGAGGTGTCAGATTCAATTTGTAAACCAGGATTGATATTTGTATTCCCTATGCAAGTCCTAATTTTAACTTAATTTAGCAAAAGAGGAATATTCTTTAAAATCTTCTTTTGAACCACCATTCAGAATGTTTTGATATTTATTATACAACACCCTACCCTAGCTGGGATCTGATTCAAGTTTGTTCAAATCATTTCCCAGGATTCATATTTGGACTCCCGTGGGTTTCTAAATTTTTACTTAGGGCAATATGACAAATTATCTTTAAAAGTTTCCTTTTTCAGATCCACCATTCAAAATCTATTGATATTTGGTTTATGGCATCCTGGGGCAGAGAGGGAGAATTCAGGTTCAAGTTTGTTCAAGTTAAGTCCCTTGGTTGATATCTGGGCTCCCCCGTTTTGCTTTAGTGGAAATCTAGACATTTCTGTGGTAGCATCCAATACTGGTTAAAATCATCTGACATGGACAACAAAGTTATAAATAATTAAATGACTTCATTCCTCTGTAGTGTTAACTAGCCATAGATGCTAATTAAATTCTTTAAACATCTTTGCTTTGTCAGGTGAGTGGGGGCGCGGTGGCTCAGTTGGTAGAGGTGCAGGCTGCAAGCCGAGAGGTCCTCGGTTCGAATCCCACCTGCAGCAACCGCGTTGTGTCCTTGGGCAAGACACTTCACCCCCATTGCCCACGTGGGGGCACAGTGATGTTGTGTACTAAGGCGTACTGCACGTCGATGGTGCACGTGTCTTCAACCAATGCTAACTCCAGTTAGTATGTTGGGGAGCTGACAGTTGCTCGCCGTTGCTCGGTGGTTCTCTCCGGGTACTCCGGCTTCCTCCACCCGTAAAACTGTCACGGTCATGATTAGCCATTGTGCATAAATATGTGACCTTAAACACTAATAAAATAAATAAATTTTCAGGTGAGTGCCTCTGGCCCCTGTTTGATTACTTCAAACTGTAATAATACTTTGAATCGTGATTTTGTACTTTAATTATCACAGTTATCATTTGAGACAAAACTGCATAGCACTGCTCTGCTGTCAACTTTATAGCTTCCTGCATATCCATATTTGGGCTCTATTATTGATACAGTCCTTAGATTCTGAGACGTGTGATCGCACTTGCATGTCTACTGCATGCTTCACTTAACTATGAGAAGTGCGAAGATCATAATGCCTCAATGCTTAAAATAGCATGCCTCAGAGTGGTATAGTGGAGCCCACTTAATTGGATATCTCGTATCTTTATATCCCTGTTAATTGAATATAATTTCCCAACACAAAACCATTTACCATATCTCCAGTAAAAATTTGACCTGTTAATTGATTATAGGTTATAGAGTAAACTCCTGTTAATTGAATAAAAAATCTTGTAACCTGTCATGTAATTACCCCGACTCTCCCAAGTTTTCCTTTATTTATAGACCTGTTTGGCCTCTGTACATCCAATACAGGCATTTAATCTATTATATCTTGTTTGACAGTTTATCTCCAGAATACAGGAAAGTCAAGAATCCCTGTTAATTGAATACTTCTGTTAATTGAATAATTTTCATTGGCAAAGTGGCCATTCAATTAACAGGGTTCCACTGTAGTGATAATGGGCTAATCAAGTATCATCATATTTATCTTGGCAATGGAAATATAGCATGCTTTTATTGATTGAAAATAATGTGGTACCTTTAACCTCTGCATTCTGAAGTTGAAATATTAAAATTTCAAGCTTTAAATTCTCCTATCATGCAGCAAAGAATTTAACCAATTTTGTCTTTTTTGACAGAGCTCACTGAACTCATTCCAATGAGGGGATCACGATTGCTCTATTGATTTTTCAATTCTTGTATTATACTAAACTCAGATAAATTTGATTATGCTGCAAAATACTTATTCAAAACATTGGTGTGTAATAATATTTTTGGCATCCCTATTTACTGTGCACCAGCAGAGTGAATGGTGTGCAGATGTTTGCCGATGTTTTTTTTTTTAAAAACATTTTAATGATGCCGGGAGTCAACAACAGTGCACTTTACTTCAAATGGTAGCCAGCAGTCTACAGCGCACCTCCCATTTTCAAAATTGAAAAACTTCATATATCAGAGGGAATCCTGTTAAAAATAATTTTGCTCATTGCCAATCATTTTATGAGTCATTTGGTCAGACTTTTTGACAACTCGTATGCCATGTATTTCAGGAGGCTAAAATGTCTATTGAAGCGAAGTTTTTCATGACAATTTTTTCAACTGCGTTGTGTTCTTGGGCAAGGCACTTAATCCTGATTGCCCATGTGGGGCAGGGTGTCGCTGTGTACTAAGGCATACTGCACGCCGATGGCACACTTGTCTTCAACCAATGCTAACCCTGCTTGTGCAGCAGAACATTGGGGAGTGTGATAGTTGCACTCTGCTGATTAGTGTTTCTCTCCATGTACTCTGGGTAAATTGTCTGACACAAGGATACCCTATCTGTTGAAACTGTCATTACCCTGCCCCCTTACCTCTCCTAGCACCCCCCCCCCCCCCAAAAAAAAAAAAATAAATAAATAAATAAATAAATAAAAAAATATAAAAAATTCCTTGCTGAGTGGAACCGAGGTGTGCTGTTCTCTACTCGCAAAAATTAAAATTGCAGGTGCGCTTGCATGCAAGAGCAACGGCTCATCCCTAAATTAAAATACAGCTAAACTGAGGCTCTCCTTGCTGGTTGCAATACAATCTTTGATAAAAACACTTACATTACAAATCACCTTTTAAAAATAATTTAAACACTACCAGTTTATTATTACTGAAAAGTCCATGTCTTCACCCAGATCTTTGATATATATCTTTCCAGGTTATGTTGTTATCAGTTCCTACAATCGCTGACATATACCACAAATCATGTGCACTGGCAGATGATTCAATGGAAATTAAGGATGCTTTCCAACACCCAACTCGTCTCATACAGTTTTTGGTTGGTATGAAAGGCAAGAATGAACCGATGGCTATTGGAGGGCCTTGGTCACAGTCGTTGGATGGTCCTAATCCTCATTCAGATCTTAATGTTTTAATCAAGACAGCCATTAGAACAACTAAAGCACTGACTGGTATAGACTTGACAAACTGCACACAGTGGTATGTTGAAGATTATGTTGTTTTTTTTTGTTACCTGCACTTTAGAATTAAATTTTGGTATTAATAAAACTAATTTCAGCTGGTTCATTGTTAGATGCCATGTCTAGACTCTATTGAACAGTATGGTAACCCATTTGTTGGGCTTTCACACTTTCATTACCCAGATATATTCTAAAAAGGGAAACTCTCTCTTTATGTACCTCTACTTTTGCTACGACACTCTGTTATTGGGAACACTGATGGAAAGAGTACTCAGCCATTTTGAGTGTGTTACAGTCCTTCTTAGTACACAGCAACACCCTGCACCCACATGGCCAATCAGGATTAAGTGTCTTGCCAAAGGACACAATAAAGGTACCCATGGTGGGGATCGAAATGTGCATCTTTAGGTTTGAAGTCCAATGCCTTAACCACTGAGCTACCAGGCTCCCAATTAGTGATTAACCATACCTAACGAATTGGCTGCGCCCGCCACAAAATATATGGAAGTGTGCAGTAGAAAAAAATTCAACAAAGCCATATCATGTGACAACTCTCTGGAATGTGCTCATCAAGCTTGTTCCAATGAGGGGGTCTCATGATATGGTTTTGTTGAATTTTTTTTAAGAATTGAGTATTGTGATTGTAAAAAATGGTCTCTCCTGATTGATGCAATTGCAGTAGTATTGTAGTCTGTCTGTGATATACTTATGTTGGCAGATGGGCAATTCATGAATAAAATAATGCAAAATGAATACCAAATCATAAAAAAACACTATCAAAAGCTCTGTCCGAAATGAATTGATTTCTTATATTTTTATACTGTACCAATGACTCAGACTTAGCTGGTGCTAACTCTAACAAAAACAGGGCCAAACACAAATTTTGCCCCCCAATCCCCAAAATTTGCATCCAAAACAAAAAGAAATCATGTCCTAAAGGACCTCCATACTACGCCTCTACTGCGCATGCGCAGTGACGCAGACGTCCCGAAATTGGCGCCAATTATCATTCTCTGTTTGGCCCTTCATCAGTCAACATCTCACTGATCTTTGTGCTTGTAAATCTCAGTTTAAAGGATGCCAGACACGTAATTTTTGGAGAAAATGTGATTCTAAGGAGGATAGAAGGAGGAGAGGAAAAAGAAGTGACAAAAAATAATCAGGGCTGTACTTAAAATTTTTTGAGGAAATTATGTTAAGTTGCCTATTTTCGAGGCATGGGCCTCTTGTTGTCATTCTTGCTAAATGTTGCACTGCTTATTCAGTGTTTCCTCTCCCCTAGCCTTCTAAAGTCCCCCCTTGCAATTCTCCCATGCTTTTGGCATATTTTTGAGAAATTTCATTTCTAAAATTTCCTGGGAGAGTTGCTTGGTTACAGAATGTTTTCTGTTATTTTCCCCATAGTTACGTTTTCAACCATGGGTGTATATCGTTTGTGTTCTGCATCTTCCATCTGATGTTCTGCAGATTCTCCCCTGGGAGTCTCTGTTTTGCATCAGATAGAGTGTAATTTGATGACTGATTCCGGGCCAGTCTTGTCAGTGCCTGGAGTCATGTTTTCTGGTGTTTTTACACTGTTTGTTTACATTGGCAACAGCCTTTTTTGAGGGGGGCTGTTTGCCTTTGCTGTAGTTTATCTCACTATAAGATACATTTATATTATCCGTAAGTTTCTCATTAATTATTTAATATAAATTTAAAATTTTTGACCACACTTTGCCATCGGATCCATTGGGGCTCAACGTTACTTTTCAGCAACTTGGGCTTCGCTGAAAAAATATTTTTTTAAAATTATTTTGATTTGCAATTGTTTTTTCATTTATTAATGGATCATGTTATTATGTATCTTTGTGTCAGGGGTTTTTGCGAGTAACTAGGACGTATTGTTGTTCTTTCACAATGAAGGGACATTGTTCAAATTGTAATAGGAAGAAATCTTCCTCTGACTTTCATGATCATTGTATTAATTGTAGTCAGTGTTCTCGCATTAATCCCTGTCCTATATGTGAATATTGGGATGAGAAACATTGGAAACGTGTGTCACGATATGTTGTTTCTGGAGAAAGGGCTATGCCGGCTCTTTCTCCGCAAGGTCACTCTACTCTCTCAGTTTCTATTTCAGAGGAACCAGAACAGGGTGATGTTTCCATGTTATCTTCTACAAGTGTGCGTCCGTCGTCACAAATGAATTCAGAGCTAGCGGCAAAAGTGCTCATGGAGATTAGACAAATGTCATCTGCTAGCTCGCCCGGTGTAGCGTCCATTCACCGAATGGTTCGGCAGCCGGGTACGTCCGATGCGGTCCAGGAGGAAATTTTGGGTGATGCGAGCACTATAAACATAATCGATGCACACCCAGTGACGGCGGATAGTGAGCGAGAACGGAGGAAGCCTTTGAGTCCGGTTCCTAGCTCGTCCAGGTCCAGCCGGGCTGCGAGCGAGAGAGGCCCCTCTCTCGTACAACAACATCTGGGACCAGATGTTGTGGTACAAAATGTGTCTTTAGCGGAGCATATGTCCGTCGCTCGGGACGCTCCGTTGTATAAGCAGTCCGCAGAGACTGTTGAGGCTTCCTCTTCTTGTCAGCGCACACGACCGCACCTTGGCTGCGTGACCGCCGATATATTACCAGCTTCGCCGATCAAGGATTCTTCGGCGACCAGGTCACACCATCCGGCAGCCAGGGATTCGAGACCGATGGACTCCGGACGTTCGCATAGGAAAAGTATGCGGGAGCCATCTGATGCGGAGCTGCCCTCGGCGAAGCAGCGAAAGACTGCGCCTCCACAGGTCTCGACGCGGGACATTCTTGTGCAGATAGCACAGCTTATCGCAGCATCCCAGCAGCCGACAGAAACGGTGTCGGAACGAGAATTATCCGACGGCGCTGGGTCGGTACGCTCTGCCGAAGCATCGGGGGCGGACGACCGGGAACATCATGAGGTCCGACCGGATGGTGAAAGGGATACGGATGACTTGGAGCTATCCCTTTCGGAACAACATAAAGCTGCCGTGGACTTCATCCGGCACTTTCTCCCTCAAGTTGTTTCGTCGGGTCAGACTGCTGCGGTTCCGGACAAGAGAATTATAGCGTCATTGGACTCTGAATTTTTTGAGCGGTTCAGGGACATTGTTCCCGAGTTTCCGTCGCAGTCCAATAATGTTGCAAGAACATTTGAATTATTGAACGACGCTATATTTAAACTTGCTTCCAGGACGGGGAAAGCAGGTTTCTTGTCCGCTAATACTCTCAACCTGCCTTTCATTAATGCAAGGAATAAATTCGATACGGCAGGACAGGGTATACCGAGAGTTCCTCTGCGTATGGACGATGAGGCGGAAGACTTAGAGCTATCATTACCGTCGTCGGCTTCTATTCCAACCGCGGTGTTGGAAACGGCTATTGCGTCTAACAGAGCCAATTTAGATGCCTTATCTTACGCAGATCACCTTACTAAGGCGTTATCACTGCGCCTTCAGGGGAAAGAGTTTCAGGATATACAATCCTCTTTAAGACTTCTTTCAAGGGCAGTAGCTTATTCCACGTGTAACTCCGCCCTTTCAGTGGCAAATCTGGAGTTGGTTAGACGTGACACAGCCCTAGCTACATCCACACTAGTGGATACTAAGGTGAAGAACTCTCTTAGAGTCGCTTCGGTCTCAGGAGAACTTCTCTTTGACGGCAAGCTTTCTGCTATTTATGATAAAATTACAAAGAAAGCTAAGGATTCTCTGTTGTTCAAATCTGCTCCTAAGAAGTCAGATACAGCAGACACGAATAAGACGGGCACTTCTGGGTCTAATGCGCCCAAGAGAGGTTCCTATAGAGGTTCCGGTGCGTCCTCTTGGTCTTATTCGAGAGACCGTCAGGGTAGCGACTCTCGTTCGGGACGTCCTTCAGGCCAGGACAATCGGTCGGACGCCCCGAGGTCGACGGGGCGAGGTGCGGGCCGTGGAGGACGTGGTTTCTCCTACCGCAGGCCTCGCAGGTCCAGGAGGTGATGGCTTAAACCTCTATCGCGTACCGGTTGGCGGAAGGTTGTCGAGCTTTTCACAAGAATGGGCGTCGATTACGGACGACCCTTGGGTGAGAGGAGTGACTTCGGAAGGTCTAAAGATATCCTTCAAACGAAAGCCTCCATTAACTCGAAGTCCAAAGTGGACTCATCTTCCGTCAAATCCGCAGAAAAGAGACGCTCTGTTATCAGAGGTGCAGTCTCTTTTAATGAAGAACGCGGTAGAGGTCGTAGAAAACCAGGAATCTCCGGGACTCTACAGCCATCTGTTTCTGGTTCTGAAACCAGACGGCTCGTTCCGTCCAGTCATAGATTTGAGCTGGATAAACAAGCTGATCGTCGCTCCGAAGTTTTATATGGAGACGATTCGATCGGTCAGAGCGAGTATTCGGGTGAACGATTATGCAACGAGCATAGATCTCAAAGATGCGTACTTTCACGTCATGGTACATCCGGCATTCCGAAAGTACCTATGCTTCGCAGTCCTAGGAGTGGTGTATCAATTCCGGGCGATGTGCTTCGGATTGAATCTAGCACCCTGGGCTTTCACTCGGGTAATGAACTCGGTAATGATCTATTTCCGAGCTCATTCGTCTGCGGTAACGTCGGCCTACCTGGACGACATGCTTCAGAGGTACGGCAACGAGTTAACGCTTCAGAACGATGTTCAGAATCTTCTTCTATTGCTCCGACGTCTCGGTTTTATAGTAAACGAGGAGAAGTCGGATCTGGTGCCGTCCAAGTCATTCACTCATCTGGGAATGAGCTTCGAGACGCACAACAATCTCGTTCGTCTGCCGTTAACCAGAGCGAAATTAGTCAGTTGTTACGCTCGCTATTGTCTGCACGCAGACAAAGTCATGGCGAGAGAATTTATGAGACTGATAGGTCTGTGCAGAGCCGCCGCGGATCTCATTCCGATGGGGCGGTTACGCACACGTCCTCTTCAAATTTTCTTGACTCAGAATTGGAGTGTGAAAATTCATTCGCTCGATGTAGACGTTCTCTTGTCAGATCAAGTGAAACAAGAGATTCAGACTTGGGCAAACATTCAGTGGTTAACTCAGGGAGTTCCACTGCAGTTGCCGGATCCGAGTTTTACCATTATGACGGATGCCAGTCAAACAGGTTGGGGTGCATCATTAATCCCAACGGATTCGAGATGCCAGGGTCTTTGGGATCCGCAATTCCTGTGCAAACACATAAACATCAAGGAAATGATGTCAATTTGGCTTGCGTTACGTCACTGGATGGACATTATTCACAATGCTCATGTCCAAATCCTATCCGACAATACGACAGTAGTGGCGTATATACGGAATCAGGGAGGCACTCATTCAGTTCTGTTGTTCAATCTAACGGAAAGAATCCTTCTGTTTGCGTTAGAACATCACGTTCTTCTTTCGGTCCGTCACATACCGGGTCGTCTGAATGTGCTAGCAGACTCCCTTTCACGAAAGGGTCGCTTGTTGCCGTCGGAGTGGACTCTCAACAAACAAGTATTCAATCAGATTTGCTACCAATGGGAACGGCCAATGATAGACTTATTTGCGACACATCTCAACAATCAGTTGCAGACGTATCTGTCTCCGTGTCCGGATCCAAGAGCATTTGCAGTAGACGCTCTGTCGATCCCTTGGGACGGAATGATAGGATATGCATATCCTCCAGCGCCGTTAATTCAACAAGTATTGCTAAAGATAAAACAATCTCAATGCAAGATTCTGTTGGTAGCATATCTGTCGCCACAGAGACCGTGGATAAATCTACTCAGGTGTCTGTTGTGGGACCTACCGCGAAAGCATCCTCCACGGGAGGATCTTCTTTCGCAGGGGAAATCGCGCCATCTCCATCACAACCCGCAAGGTCTCAACCTTCACGTTTTTCCGTTGTGCGGTCCTTCTTGCATGGCAAACACTTTACAGGACGAGCAGTGGACGCGATTTCTAACTGTAGGAGGACCTCCTCTTCGTTAAACTATGCGACTAAGTGGAAGGTTTTTCGTCGTTGGTGTAGGGATCATTCTGTAGATATATTCGATCCCTCTATACCAGACATTGCAAACTTTCTAGTATACTTGTTTGACGAAATCAAACTGCAGCCTGTTACTATAAAGGGTTATAGATCTATGTTATCTGATACCTATGCACATCATGATAGTTTACAAATTGGATCTAATGTCTCTTTATCTAAGTTGGTTAGAAACTTTTCGATAAATAGACCCAGAACTCTTAGATTAATTCCTAAGTGGAATTTAGCTTGGGTTCTTCTTAAATTGAAGCAAAAGCCATTTGAACCTCTTGGGACAGAAGATTTCAAATTCTTATCTTATAAGACAGCTTTTCTCTTAGCTTTCTCTTCTGCTAGAAGAGTCAGTGAGCTTCATGCACTATCGGTGGATGATTCTCACTATCGTAGTGTTGGGAACACTATCACCTTCACTACTAATGTGGGTTTTTTAGCTAAGAATCAGGCTCCTAATAAATATCCGGAACCTATTGTTATTAAGGCTCTTCCGTCTTCAGACGGGTGCAGGCCTTTACTCTGTCCTGTTAGAGTGTTACGTATCTATAAACAGAGATCTCAGTTTATCAGAAAGGGACGGAAACGTTTCTTTCTGTCTTTGATGCCTAATAGAAAGGACATTTCGGTCCATTCTATTGCTAGATGGATTCAATTAACTATCCGTACTGCTTATGAAGATTTATCTTCTTCTCAGCAGTCTGTGCTTAAGATTTCTGCTCATGAAGTAAGAGCTCTTTCTACTTCCTGGGCTTATGCTAATAGTGTTGCTATTACAGATTTAATGAAGGCTGCTTATTGGTCTCAGCCATCCAAATTTACAAATTTTTATCTCAGAAATATTGAGTCCATTTCTGGAGACCTGCATTGTTTAGGTCCGTTATCTGTTGCTCAGAATGTCGTCCACTAAACAGTTGCAACTATAGTTATGCAGGCTTTCTGTTCCGGCAGTGACTCCGTCCGGCTGTCCTCTTCGCTCTGGGCTATTTGACCCAGGGCAAGGGGAAGGGGGGGGTGGGGGGGGTGTTCCCTTAGATCACCTGCTTTATAGTGAAAAGCAAGGGAATGCCTCCTCCAAGTCAGTATTTCTGAGTCGCTTCCGGGATGGTTTTAAAGTGTAATATTAATGTTAAAATTCATTCATGTCTTATTTTTAAAGTGTAGCTCGGTGTGAAGCATTTGTATATGTCAAGTGTCAAACGGGCTTTAATATAATATACAATACTCGGACACTTTTAAATGACTATAAAGAGTCTCAATTCTCTGGACTACTTTATTTATTGGCTTGCTTTAAAAATAATTAGTATAAGGGATATACTGGATGTTAATAGAGAACATGAATGTTATTGTGCTCAATTATTAAGGGTAGTGTATCTTTCTAATTTAATATTAAATAAGAAAGATACATGTAAAGCCTAATACTCCTTTTCTCCTTAAGGGGTTACCTCTTTACTATATAGTTGAGCTTATTGGATTTTCCTCTATGTCCTAGGCCCTCCAGCCTGTTTACTATTCAGCTAAGTCTGGGTCATTGGTACAGTATAAAAATGTTAAAAAATTTATAGTAATTTATATATTTTTTATACTTACCAATGACCCAGACGGGGATGGCCCTCCCTGGAGTTGGGAACTCTTGCCTCCCCGCTGAGTACATAGCGCTGACCAGGCACTGCCAGTAAGAATGATAATTGGCGCCAATTTCGGGACGTCTGCGTCACTGCGCATGCGCATGCGCAGTAGAGGCGTAGTATGGAGGTCCTTTAGGACATGATTTCTTTTTGTTTTGGATGCAAATTTTGGGGATTGGGGGGCAAAATTTGTGTTTCGCCCTGGTTTTGTTAGAGTTAGCACCAGCTAAGTCTGGGTCATTGGTAAGTATAAAAAATATATAAATTACTATAAATTTTTTAACTTCTTTTCCAATAGGTGAGATGTTACTGTTTTGTGGGCAGAAAAGCAGAATGAGACTTTCGACTGGTTTTCCACTGGGCATCGATCTGATCAAAATTCTCTCTCTGCTTTTGTGATAACATTACTGTATATAAAAGAATATCATCGACGGAATCAAAGGATTTCTAGGAATCATCTGGAATGCTTTTTTGCTTATACATGGACATCGAAAGCACTTGTCAGACACATAAGTGTTGCACCAATATTCTTAAAAATGGTACAGTTGAAACTAGAAGTCCTATCACAACTAGCGCAGAAAACGCTCTAGTTAATGCACTTCTTAATGCAGAAGAATGAAGTAATCTGAAATGAAATACACAAGAGAGTTTGCGCCGTGCAATGCAAAATGTAATGTGCTATTAGCGAGATCGGTAGTGAAATCATGAACTGAACCGATCAAACAGAAAGAAAATATTGAAACTACAGTATGTGGAGGGTGGATTACTACAAAATCACAATGGGTTAGATTTTTCACTTAGTAATTAATTATTTACAATTTCTGAGGACAAAACACAAGGAGCACTTGCAAACTTTCATCACATGGACCATGTGATGAAAGTTTGCAAGTGTTTCTTGTGCTGTTATGAACAATTACAAATATGTTTTGAGTGGAGAATATATGGTGCTGCAATTCGGTAGTAATCCACTCTCTTCATTCTGTATATACAGCTGAATTTTAATATCTATTCACGTCATTACATACACCCAATAGAGGCTAGGAACGCTATTAATGTTCTCTATTTACTGGTATAGAATTGTTGGGCATGCTGTTTCAACAGGAATTGATTTACACTAATGGTGCAGTTTGAGTTTGATAGGGACAATTACTCCGTGTGCTTTTACTTCAAAATAGTGCACAATACAGACAGGAGTTCTAGTTTCAACTATATTTTGTAGATGAATTTTACTCATCATTATTCCTGCTCTTTGGCTGGGTAGCTGCAGATTTTAAGTAGGATACAATTAAAAGACTGTTTATGTTGGGTAATTTGCTGAGAGTTTCAACCAGTTAAATCATACTGTAAAAAGAAACAAGAAGCACAAGCAAAATTTCAAAGTATACATGTAGATCTTTGCTTGTGATGTCTAAAATAGTTTTAAAGACTTACTATTTTATTGTGTACATGTTTTAACATAACCTTTATACTCATCCCACATTTCAGAAAACAGTACCTAAATATTTAGCAAAATTAACTGGTTGAGTACCTGAAGCCCATATTTTGGGACACATTCTTTGGTGCAGGTACCACAACTTAAAAGATTTCATATTCTGTGAATGTGGGTCACATTATCTTTGAAGGAAATTTATTTCATCTGGATGTCTTTGCCTTATTACAATTTTTGGGAGAGTGCTTATAGTCACTCTCCCTTAAATTGAAACAAGGCAAAGATGTGAAATTTTCACAACCCCAAAACATTTATCTCTCTACCAGTTAAGAACTTAAATGCTTTATTACCTCACTGGAGCAAGCTCAATGAGCGGACATCAGCTGGATTTTGGAAGAACGTGAAAGCATACTAAAAATAGTTTATTAGGATTTTCTTGTGTTATTTTTTCCATTATGTAGGTTAAAAGGTTGAGACAAATAAAAATCTACTGTATTCACTTTAGAAATAGAGCGAAACAATAAAATCCTGGTGTGACCAGCAGACTCTGTTTCAAAGACCTCTTTGTTTTGTCGGAAAAGTTTTTTATGCATCCCCCACCAACTCTTTTTACTCTGATGCTGCCAAGCCATTTGCTATTTTCTTCTGACACATGTTATTTCAGAGATATTTGACCCGTAGGCTCCTTCTTTCTGCACTTGTTTTTAGTTAATGGAATTAACCAGTCATTTTGTTTTTCTGTTTCTTGTGTTATTGTTCCAGCTTTTGCATTGATAAATATCATTGCCTAAAACCTAGTGCTTCTGCCTTCAGTCTCCAGGATACAGTTCAGACCAAGTAAATAGCTAGGTTACCAGCCCATGAAACTGAAAAACAGTCGCCATGGTAAACAAATGCCATAACCAGATCTTGCTGCAAAACTACAGTAGCTTTTTCTAGCTATGTAGAATCTGTTACTTCAGCCAATGACATGTTTCCAACAAGTTTATACAGGAGTGATATGTGTCCTTCAAACTGCTTAGACAGGCTTTTCATTATCAGAATTGCAGGAGGGCCATAATGGTCTGCCTAAAATGGGTCCAGTAGGGCCATTTTTGGTCCACCTTAATTTATCAAAGGAGGGCAACCGGGTTCGGGCCTATTCTTGAGTTGACACAAAGTTAGATGTGCTTTGCCGATCCAGTGACCAGTGGGTACTGGCAAGAAATTTGGTGAAAACCCCCCCAAAGAATAATACATACTTGTAATATATTGGAAGAATTGTTACTCAATAAAGAAATATTTGGTTGTGCTGTTATTTCAAAAACAGAATGTTTCCAAAAACGGGAGTGTGAAAGGAAGAAAGGAAAGGGAGAGTACTCACTACTCAACACACGTGGGTGAAATAACATGACACATGGCAAATAAAATTAAAAACACTGTTGTGGGATGAAGCATCCTGCATACTTTTTGGTATTTAGCTGGATATATTAATTTAATATAAATAGCCTATCATTCAGACTTCTGATACAAATTCATGGATAAGGCTTTATACGTAAAGAAAACCTCACATTGACAAAATGAGTGACATTTTACAGATATGAAACGCTGGTCACTTCGCTTATTTGCATACCAATTTTTATACGTGCGTTTAGAAAAAACGGGTCGTATTATGGTATACAGCTGTCCGTCGGTCCATCTGTCCGTCCGTCTGTCCATCTGGTCACATGTCATACGATAACTCAAGAATGCTTTGAGAGATTTTCGTGATTTTTGGGTAGGGGGTGTATATCGACGGAGGGAAGCTCCCTTTCGTTTAGTGTCGACATTGGATTAGTCATTCCATAGTTATGGGACTTTATTACTTTGAAAATTGTTGATTTTTTACATGTCGTACGATAACTCGAGAACGCTTCGAGAGATTTTCACGATTTTTGGGTAGGTGGTGTATATCGATGGAGGGAAGCTCCCTTTCATTTAGTGTCGCCGTTCGATTAGTTATTCCAGAGTTATGGGACTTTGTTACTTAGAAAACTGTTGATATTTTTATACTGTACCAGTGACCCAGACTTAGCTGGTGCTAACTCTAACAAAACCAGGGCCAAACACAAATTTTGCCCCCCAATCCCCAAAATTTGCATCCAAAACAAAAAGAAATCATGTCCTAAAGGACCTCCATACTACGCCTCCACTGCGCATGCGCAGTGACGCAGACGTCCCGAAATTGGCGCCAATTATCATTCTCTGTTTGGCCCTTCATCAGTCAACATCTCACTGATCTTTGTGCTTGTAAATCTCAGTTTAAAGGATGCCAGACACGTAATTTTTGGAGAAAATGTGATTCTAAGGAGGATAGAAGGAGGAGAGGAAAAAGAAGTGACAAAAAATAATCAGGGCTGTACTTAAAATTTTTTGAGGAAATTATGTTAAGTTGCCTATTTTCGAGGCATGGGCCTCTTGTTGTCATTCTTGCTAATTGTTGCACTGCTTATTCAGTGTTTCCTCTCCCCTAGCCTTCTAAAGTCCCCCCTTGCAATTCTCCCATGCTTTTGGTATATTTTTGAGAAATTTCATTTCTAAAATTTACTGGGAGAGTTGCTTGGTTACAGAATGTTTTCTGTTATTTTCCCCATAGTTACGTTTTCACCCATGGGTGTATAACGTTTGTGTTCTGCATCTTCCATCTGATGTTCTACAGATTCTCCCCTGGGAGTCTCTGTTTTGCATCAGATAGAGTGTAATTGATGACTGATTCCGGGCCAGTTTTTTCAGTGCCTGGAGTCATGTTTTCTGGTGTTTTTACACTGTTTGTTTTCATTGGCAACAGCCTTTTTTGAGGGGGGCTGTTTGCCTTTGCTGTAGTTTATCTCACTATAAAATACATTTATATTATCCGAAAGTGTCTCATTAATTATTTAATATAAATTTAAAATTTTTGACCACACTTTGCCATCGGATCCATCGGGGCTCAACGTTACTTTTCAGCAACTTGGGCTTCGCTGAAAAAATATTTTTTCAAAATTATTTTGTTTTGCAATTGTTTTTTCATTTATTAATGGATCATGTTATTATGTATCTTTGTGTCAGGGGTTTTTGCGAGTAACTAGGACTTATTGTTGTTCTTTCACAATGAAGGGACGTTGTTCAAATTGTAATAGGAAGAAATCTTCCTCTGACTTTCATGATCATTGTATTAATTGTAGTCAGTGTTCTCGCATTAATCCCTGTCCTATATGTGAACATTGGGATGAGAAACATTGGAAACGTGTGTCGCGATATGTTGTTTCTGGAGAAAGAGCGATTCCGGCTCTTTCTCCGCAAGGTCACTCTACTCTCTCAGTTTCTATTTCAGAGGAACCAGAACAGGGTGATGTTTCCATGTTATCTTCTTCAAGTGTGCGTCTGTCATCACAAATGAATTCAGAGCTAGCGGCAAAAGTGCTCATGGAGATTAGACAAATGTCGCCCGCTAGCTCGCCCGGTGTAGCGTCCATTCACCGAATGGTTCGGCAGCCGGGTTCGTCCGATGCGGTCCAAGAGGAAATTTTGGGTGATGCGAGCACTATAAACATAATAGATGCACACCCAGTGACGGCAGATAGTAAGCGAGAACGGAGGAAGCCTTTGAGTCCGGTTCCTAGCTCGTCCAGGTCCAGCTGGGCCGCGAGCGAGAGAGGCCCCTCTCTCGTACAACAACATCTGGGACCAGATGTTGTGGTACAAAATGTGTCTTTAGCGGAGCATACGTCCGTCGCTCGGGACGCTCCGTTGTATAAGCAGTCCGCAGAGACTGTTAAGGCTTCCTCTTTTCGTCAGCGCACACGACCGCACCTTGGCTGTGTGACCGCCGATATATTACCAGCTTCGCCGATGAAGGATTCTTCGGCGACCAGGTCACACCATCCGGCAGCCAGGGATTCGAGACCGATGGACTCTGGACGTTCGCATAGGAAAAGTATGCGGGAGCCATCTGATGCGGAGCTGCCCTCGGCGAAGCAGCGAAAGACTGTGCCTCCGCAGGTCTCGACGCCGGACATTCTTGTGCAGATAACACAGCTTATCGCAGCATCCCAGCAACCGACAGAAACGGTGTCGGATCGAGAATTATCCGACGGCGCTGGGTCGGTACGCTTCGCCGAAGCATCGGGGGCGGACGACCGGGAACATCATGAGGTCCGATCGGATGGTGAAAGGGATACGGATGACTTGGAGCTATCCCTTTCGGAACAACATAAAGCTGCCGTGGACTTCATCCGGCACTTTCTCCCTCAAGTTGTTCCTTCGGGCCAGACTGCTGCGCTTCCGGACAAGAGAATTATAGCGTCATTGGACTCTGAATTTTTTGAGTGGTTCAGGGACATCGCTCCCGAGTTTCCGTCGCAGTCCAATAATGTTGCAAGAACATTTGAATTATTGAACGACGCTATATTTAAACTTGCTTCCAGGACGGGGAAAGCAGGTTTCTTGTCCGCTAATACTCTCAACCTGCCTTTCATTAATGGAAGGAATAAATTCGATACGGCAGGACAGGGTATACCGAGAGTTCCTCTGCGTATGGACGACGAGGCGGAAGACTTAGAGCTATCATTACCGTCGTCAGCTTCTATTCCAACCGCGGTGTTGGAAACGGCTATTGCGTCTAACAGAGCCAATTTAGATGCCTTATCTTACGCAGATCACCTTACTAAGGCGTTATCACTGCGCCTTCAGGGGAAAGAGTTTCAGGATATACAATCCTCTTTAAGACTTCTTTCAAGGGCAGTAGCTTATTCCACGTGTAACTCCGCCCTTTCAGTGGCAAATCTGGAGTTGGTTTGACGTGACGCAGCCCTAGCTACATCCACACTAGTGGATTCTAAGGTGAAGAACTCTCTTAGAGTCGCTTCGGTCTCAGGAGAACTTCTCTTTGACGGCAAGCTTTCCGCTATTTATGATAAAATTAAAAAGAAAGCTAATGATTCTCTGTTGTTCAGATCTGCTCCTAAGAAGTCGGATACAGCAGACACGAATAAGACAGGCACTTCTGGGTCTAATGCGCCCAAGAGAGGTTCCTATAGAGGTTCCGGTGCGTCCTCTTGGTCTTATTCGAGAGACCGTCAGGATAGCGACTCTCGTTCGGGACGTCCTTCAGGCCGGGACAATCGGTCGGACGCCCCGAGGTCGACGAGGCGAGGTGCGGGTCGTGGAAGACGTGGTTTCTCCTACCGCAGGCCTCGCAGGTCCAGGAGGTTATGGCTTAAACCTCTATCGCGTTCCGGTTGGCGGAAGGTTGTCGAGCTTTTCACAAGAGTGGGCGTCGATTACGGACGACCCTTGGGTGAGAGGAGTGACTTCGGAAGGTCTAAAGATATCCTTCAAACGAAAGCCTCCATTAACTCGAAGTCCAAAGTGGACTCATCTTCCGTCAAATCCACAGAAAAGAGACGCTCTGTTATCAGAGGTGCTGTCTCTTTTAATGAAGAACGCCGTAGAGGTCGTAGAAAACCAGGAATCTCCGGGATTCTACAGCCATCTGTTTCTGGTTCCGAAACCAGACGGCTCGTTCCGTCCAGTCATAGATTTGAGCTGGATAAACAAGCTGATCGTCGCTCCGAAGTTTTATATGGAGACGATTCGATCGGTCAGAGCGAGTATTCGGGTGAACGATTATGCAACGAGCATAGATCTCAAAGATGCGTACTTTCACGTCATGGTACATCCGACATTCTGAAAGTATCTACGCTTCGCAGTCCTAGGAGTGGTGTATCAATTCCGGGTGATGTGCTTCGGATTGAATCTAGCACCCTGGGCTTTCACTCGGGTAATGAACTCGGTAATGATCTACTTCCGAGCTCATTCGTCTGCGGTAACGTCGGCCTACCTGGACGGCATTCTTCAGAGGTACGGCAACGAGTTAACGCTTCAGAACGATGTTCAGAATCTTCTTCTATTGCTCCGACGTCTCGGTTTTATAGTAAACGAGGAGAAGTCGGATCTGGTGCCGTCCAAGTCATTCACTCATCTGGGAATGAGCTTCGAGACGCACAACAATCTCGTTCGTCTGCCATTAACCAGAGCGAAATTAGTCAGTTGTTACGCTCGCTATTGTCTGCACGCAGACAAAGTCACGGCGAGAGAATTTATGAGACTGATAGGTCTGTGCGGAGCCGCCGCGGATCTCATTCTGATGGGGCGGTTACGCACACGTCCTCTTCAAATTTTCCTGACTCAGAATTGGAGTGTGAAAATTCATTCGCTCGATGTAGACGTTCTCTTGTCAGATCAAGTGAAACAAGAGATTCAGACTTGGGCAAACATTCAGTGGTTAACTCAGGGAGTTCCGCTGCAGTTGCCGGATCCGCGTTTTACCGTTATGACGGATGCCAGTCAAACAGGTTGGGGTGCATCATTAATCCCAACGGATTCGAGATGCCAGGGTCTTTGGGATCCGCAATTCCTGTGCAAGCACATAAACATCAAGGAAATGATGTCAATTTGGCTTGCGTTACGTCACTGGATGGACATTATTCACGATGCTCATGTCCAAATCCTATCCGACAATACGACAGTAGTGGCGTATATACGGAATCAGGGAGGCACTCATTCAGTTCCGTTGTTCAATCTAACGGAAAGAATCCTTCTGTTTGCGTTAGAACATCACGTTCTTCTTTCGGTCCGTCACATACCGGGTCGTCTGAATGTGCTAGCAGACTCCCTTTCACGAAAGGGTCGCTTGTTGCCGTCGGAGTGGACTCTCAACAAACAAGTATTCAATCAGATTTGCTACCAATGGGAATGGCCAATGATAGACTTATTTGCGACACATCTCAACAATCAGTTGCAGACGTATGTGTCTCGGTGTCCGGATCCAAGAGCATTTGCAGTAGATGCTCTGTCGATCCCTTGGGACGGAATGATAGGATATGCGTATCCTCCAGCGCCGTTAATTCAACAAGTATTGCTAAAGATAAAACAATCTCAATGCAAGATTCTCTTGGTAGCATCTCTGTCGCCACAGAGACCGTGGATAAATCTACTCAGGTGTCTGTTGTGGGACCTACCATGGAAGCTTCCTCCACGGGAGGATCTTCTTTCGCAGGGGAAATCGCGCCAACTCCATCACAACCCGCAAGGTCTCAACCTTCACGTTTTTCCGTTGTGCGGTCCTTCTTGCATGACAAGCACTTTACAGGACGAGCAGTGGACGCGATTTCTAACTGTAGGAGGACCGCCTCTTCGCTAAACTATGCGGCTAAGTGGAAGGTTTTTCGTCGTTGGTGTAGGGATCATTCTGTAGATATATTCGATCCCTCTATACCAGACATTGCAAACTTTCTAGTATACTTGTTTGACGAAATCAAACTGCAGCCTGTTACTATAAAGGGTTATAGATCTATGTTATCTGATACCTATGCACATCATGATAGTTTACAAATTGGATCTAATGTCTCTTTATCGAAGTTGGTTAGAAACTTTTCGATAAATAGACCCAGAACTCTTAGATTAATTCCTAAGTGGAATTTAGCTTGGGTTCTCCTTAAATTGAAGGAAAAGCCATTTGAACCTCTTGGGACAGTAGATTTCAAATTCTTATCTTATAAGACAGCTTTTCTCTTAGCTTTCTCTTCTGCCAGAAGAGTCAGTGAGCTTCATGCACTATCGGTGGATGATTCTCATTATCGTAGTGTTGGGAACACTATCACCTTCACTACTAATGTGGGTTTTTTTAGCTAAGAATCAGGCTCCTAATAAATATCCGGAACCTATTGTTATTAAGGCTCTTCCGTCTTCAGACGGGCGTAGGCCTTTACTCTGTCCTGTTAGAGCACTACGTATCTATAAACAGAGATCTCAGTTTATCAGAAAGGGACGGAAACGTTTCTTTCTGTCTTTGATGCCTAATAGAAAGGACATTTCAGTCCATTCTATTGCTAGATGGATTCAGTTAACTATCCGTACTGCTTATGAAGATTTATCTTCTTCTCAGCAGTCTGTGCTTAAGATTTCTGCTCATGAAGTAAGAGCTCTTTCTATTTCCTGGGCTTATGCTAATAGTGTTGCTATTACAGATTTAATGAAGGCTGCTTATTGGTCTCAGCCATCCACATTTACGAATTTTTATCTCAGAAATATTGAGTCCATTTCTGGAGACCTGCATTGTTTAGGTCCGTTATCTGTTGCTCAGAATGTCGTCCACTAAACAGTTGCAACTATAGTTATGCAGGCTTTCTGTTCTGGCAGTGACTCCGTCCGGCTGCCCTCTTCGCTCTGGGCTATTTGACCCAGGGCAAGGGGAAGGGGGGGGGGGGGGGGGGGGCGGGTGTTCCCTTAGGTCACCTGCTTTATAGTGAAAAGCAAGGGAATGCCTCCTCCAAGTCAGTATTTCTGAGTCGCTTCCGGGATGGTTTTAAAGTGTAATATTAATGTTTAAATTCATTCATGTCTTATTTTTAAAGTGTAGCTCGGTGTGAAGCATTTGTATATGTCAAGTGTCAAACGGGCTTTAATATACAATACTCGGACACTTTTAAATGACTATAAAGAGTCTCAATTCTCTGGACTACTTTATTTATTGGCTTGCTTTAAAAATAATTAGTATAAGGGTTATACTGGATGTTAATAGAGAACATGAATGTTATTGTGCTCAATTATTAAGGGTAGTGTATCTTTCTAATTTAATATTAAATAAGAAAGATACATGTAAAGCCTAATACTCCTTTTCTCCTTAAGGGGTTACCTCTTTACTATATAGTTGAGCTTATTGGATTTTCCTAGGCCCTCCAGCCTGTTTACTATTCAGCTAAGTCTGGGTCATTGGTACAGTATAAAAATGTTAAAAAATTTATAGTAATTTATATATTTTTTATACTTACCAATGACCCAGACGGGGATGGCCCTCCCTGGAGTTGGGAACTCTTGCCTCCCCGCTGAGTACATAGCGCTGACCAGGCACTGCCAGTAAGAATGATAATTGGCGCCAATTTCGGGACGTCTGCGTCACTGCGCATGCGCAGTGGAGGCGTAGTATGGAGGTCCTTTAGGACATGATTTCTTTTTGTTTTGGATGCAAATTTTGGGGATTGGGGGGCAAAATTTGTGTTTGGCCCTGGTTTTGTTAGAGTTAGCACCAGCTAAGTCTGGGTCATTGGTAAGTATAAAAAATATAAATTACTATAAATTTTTTTTTAACTTTTTACACGTCGTACGATAACTCGAGAACGCTTTGAGAGATTTTCACGATTTTTTGGTAGGTGGTTTATGTTGATGGAAGGAAGCTCCCTTTCGGTTCGTGTCGCCGTTCGATTAGTCATTCCAGAGTTATGTGACTTTATTACTTAGAAAATCGTTGATTTTTTCTTGAAGTTATGATCTCTATAGACATAAGATATATACAGGAAATTCAAATAATTTTATTTCCAAATTATTGAACACAGTATGTTGTTGCTAATTATTATTGTATAGGAATATAAAAAAAAAACCTTACAAGTACACATGTATACTCATATTGTGTGCTTCCCTCTTGTAATTAATAACAGGCATATCATGCACTCATGGCGCAGCTGTTTATTATTGTAATGTTTCGAAATTTTGTTGGTGTGTTCTGTGCATTATTCTTGACAGGCAAGGGGTGAAATTACATGCACACGAACCTGCTCCCGGCCATTTGACGAAATATAATGCTGAGAAAAAAATCCCCCCTCTCAATTTTAACTGGGGCTGTGTGCCGCAATGTCTCAAGCGCTGTTAACATATTGAAGCTGATAAATATTTATCGCCCGCGGTAATTTGTGTGAGGCGCTCGTTTATCGTCCGCAGAAATTTTAGTTTAGGCGGGCCACTGAGGCTGCAGCCGATTGCCGCCTCAAAATGACAAGCCTGCTTAGAAGTACTTTGATTTAAAAGTGAAAGTCCAGGGTTACGCAGTGTGCTTTGTGATAGCTTCTAGTTTATGTTGGCTTTATTTGTCACAGGTTACTGACATGACTACTACCTTTCCATTGAAGATACAGGAAACACATTTGTTAAAAAACTTTCAAAAGAACAAAATGTAGAAAACATTCGTTTTATTGGCAACTTTCACAAGCAATTTGTGAAATCAGATTGGCCCTTGTTAGATATTTATGCGAGATCCCTGAGTCCCCAGTACATAGTGAAATTACTAAAATGAGTTCAGTAAATTACGTCTTGGCCAAGCTTTGGCAAGATCGAGACATATACCCCATTCACATGATCTGATTTGATCGCCGATTTTACCAGTTTGGGGACCAAATCAGTAGTTAGGGACCCCCAAATTGTCATGTAAATTCAAATGGTCGGGGACTATATTAGTTGTCAGCAGGCTGACTAAATGGCTTCAGTTCTGTACACAGGTATGCAAAACAGGTTTTACTCATCCAAATGTTCTCCACTCATTGATGATCAGCCAATGTCTGTGTAACCCTTTTCCCAATGAATTGGCCACATTCACTTGTATAAAATGCACAAATAAGCAGTTAAAAAAAATTATTTCGGAAAAAATTTCAACAAAACCATATTTTACCTGTCATTGGTCTGGTTCCAATGAGGGGTCACATGATAGTGTTTTTGTTTTTTTTAAAAGGCCATATCTTAAGTGACACAAAGCAAATAAAACTTTCAAGTTGAATTCTACCTCCCCATTCCGACCTAAGGAGGCTATGCGAAGTAAGCGCATGCACACGGACGCCCTGTTGAAGTGTTCCTGCAAGCAGATAGTTCTCAAAGTTTTTTACTTGCGTGTTTATTAAATTTTCTATAGTTATCTTGTTCCTAAAAGTTTAAAATTTTGTTTCAGTAATTGTGGAGTGGATTCCAGAACGTCGTTGAGAATTTAACAACATCAACTAATACTCTTTTCATCGCAATTTTTGAATTTAATAATTACACATGCTAGATGCCATTATCAAAGTGAATCACTTCCAGCTAACACTGCTAGTGCTTCGAAAGAAGCGAGTGTTGCATCAGCCTCTGAAGCAGAGCGAGGCCCCGCTGACTTGAGTGCACAAAATGCCATTCTGGACACTGTATTGAAAGGCATGAAGTCTTTGTCATGAAAAGACCGAAAGGTCCGAGAGCACTGCCAATCAGGAAACTTGGAAAGGTAACAAGACAAAGAACACCAACTCACGAAAGGCGAACTGTGATAACTCTCGAAATGCGATCAGTGAACCGGTAACGGACATTGTGTAGGGCACACACGCATCTGTTTCGAATGTGCACGCACACCAGGAAATTGTTCAAAATAAATACCACAATGACTTGGAGTCAATTAAAGACCAACTCTCGCAGCTTGTTGCGACTGTGGGCAAATTGGCACTGGTAGTGCAAGAACTTAAGGGTGCCTATGACAACTACAGTATGTGGAGAGTGAGTTGTCACCCAAACTTTAACTTTCAAATTCTGTCCATACGGACAAAAAACACAAGCAATGTTTCAGCCAATGGCTGGAACTTTTCTTGTACTCGTTATGCTTTGCAACAAATTGCATTTATCGCTTGAGTGGAATCTCCACTGTGTGGGTGGTTTGGTGATAATACACTCTGCATGTACTGTACAACACCAGCTTAGAACCGGAGGAACAGTCGTCCAACCTTGATAAAGGGGATGACTTAGAACCGGAAATAGACGCAAATGTCACCGGTGGGGACATATTGGCAGATAGCAGCATTTTTGCAATTCTGAAAAAGTCTTTGCACAAGGATGAGACAACCGGTGTTAACACTAAGCACCAACTGGCGAATCGTACAAAGCAAACTACTTATGCATGGGATGGATAAAGACACAAAACAAACCTGCTTTGATACCATTCTGAGACCTGAAAATTGCCCTAGACTGGATGTTGTCAAAGTAAGTTTGGAAATTTTCAACTCTGTGTCAAAATCTACCACAACACAAGACATTCTGCAGCAAAAAATTCAGAGGTCACTTTTGAAGGGCACCAGCATTGTCATCAACCTGCTAAATGCTCTTGTTGAAGGAGAAAGAGGGAGGGGTGAAACACCTGACCCCCATGAAATTATGAGGAGCCAATCAGATGGTGTTGGACTCTTAGCAGACTCAAATCGTCACTTGGATGTGAGGAGAAAAATGCTGTTCAAGCCAGAACTAAGTGATGAATATAGATCCCTTTACAATGAACAGGATCCCATTGGCACACAACTGTATGGGATGACCTGGTGCAAACTAGAAGACCTGTCTGAAACAAAGCAACTCACCATCAAGGTTACTAATCTGAGAACAACAGTCAGATATCAGCCCCGTACAAGCACATCTGGACAGCGCAAATTTCCTTCTTTAGGCCAGTGAACAGGGTACCGCCAACGATGTCTTACTCGAAGAACAACACATCAGCTGGGTTCCAGAACAAGGGCACGAAAGTTTAAAAAACGACTGCAAGAAACAGTAGCAAATAGCACGACTGACAGTAGTAACCCTTATATAGCACAAATGTAAATACCTTTATAGCTGGAAATTTTCAGTTTAAGTATAATATGTGGCAATCTTTAAATAGTGATCCATGGCTTCTTTTCCTCATAAAAGGCTGTACATTCGAACTGGATGAACAGCTTTTTCAGCCTGTTGAACCTAAAGACATTTGGTTTCAAGCTCATGAGAAATCAGCCATTCAAGCTCAGATACAAGATATTTTTATACAATAACCAATGGCCCAGACTAGCTGGTGCTAACTTTATGGTATTCAGGGCCAAACACAAATTTTGCCCCCCCCCCCACCCCCAATCCCCAAAATTTGCATCAAAACACTAAAATTTAAGTCCTAAATGGTCCTCCATACTTTTTGACCACTGTGCATGCGCAGCATCCAGGAAGGTCCGAAATTGACGCAAACCATCATTCTTTGTTTGGCCCTTCAGTCAGTAAGATGTTCTGACATCTGTGCTATTAAAATTCTCTTTATGAAGATGCCAGACACAAATCAATACAAGAATTGGTGGATACAAGACTGCTAATGGATAAAGGAAAGGAACAACGGTGGTTGGAGACGTTCAGGGCTGTAACTTTATAAATATTGTAAATTTTTCATGTCTCCAAATTTCGAGACAAATTGCCTGAAGTCATCACTCTTGCTAATGAAATTTCCACTGTTTGTTAAGTGTTCCTTCCCTATCCTTTCTTGAGCCCTCCTGCTAAACTTCCAAGCTTTTGGCTATATTTTTATACTGTACCAATGACCCAGACTTAGCTGGTGCTAACTCTAACAAAACCAGGGCGAAACACAAATTTTGCCCCCCAATCCCCAAAATTTGCATCCAAAACAAAAAGAAATCATGTCCTAAAGGACCTCCATACTACGCCTCTACTGCGCATGCGCAGTGACGCAGACGTCCCGAAATTGGCGCCAATTATCATTCTCTGTTTGGCCCTTCATCAGTCAACATCTCACTGATCTTTGTGCTTGTAAATCTCAGTTTAAAGGATGCCAGACACGTAATTCTTGGAGAAAATGTGATTCTAAGGAGGATAGAAGGAGGAGAGGAAAAAGAAGTGACAAAAAATAATCAGGGCTGTACTTAAAATTTTTTGATGAAATTATGTTAAGTTGCCTATTTTCGAGGCATGGGCCTCTTGTTGTCATTCTTGCTAATTGTTGCACTGCTTATTCAGTGTTTCCTCTCCCCTAGCCTTCTAAAGTCCCCCCTTGCAATTCTCCCATGCTTTTGGCATATTTTTGAGAAATTTCATTTCTAAAATTTCCTGGGAGAGTTGCTTGGTTACAGAATGTTTTCTGTTATTTTCCCCATAGTTACGTTTTCACCCATGGGTGTATAACGTTTGTGTTCTGCATCTTCCATCTGATGTTCTACAGATTCTCCCCTGGGAGTCTCTGTTTTGCATCAGATAGAGTGTAATTGATGACTGATTCCGGGCCAGTTTTTTCAGTGCCTGGAGTCATGTTTTCTGGTGTTTTTACACTGTTTGTTTTCATTGGCAACAGCCTTTTTTGAGGGGGGCTGTTTGCCTTTGCTGTAGTTTATCTCACTATAAGATACATTTATATTATCCGAAAGTGTCTCATTAATTATTTAATATAAATTTAAAATTTTTGACCACACTTTGCCATCGGATCCATCGGGGCTCAACGTTACTTTTCAGCAACTTGGGCTTCGCTGAAAAAATATTTTTTCAAAATTATTTTGTTTTGCAATTGTTTTTTCATTTATTAATGGATCATGTTATTATGTATCTTTGTGTCAGGGGTTTTTGCGAGTAACTAGGACTTATTGTTCTTTCACAATGAAGGGACATTGTTCAAATTGTAATAGGAAGAAATCTTCCTCTGACTTTCATGATCATTGTATTAATTGTAGTCAGTGTTCTCGCATTAATCCCTGTCCTATATGTGAACATTGGGATGAGAAACATTGGAAACGTGTGTCACGATATGTTGTTTCTGGAGAAAGAGCGATTCCGGCTCTTTCTCTGCAAGGTCACTCTACTCTCTCAGTTTCTATTTCAGAGGAACCAGAACAGGGTGATGTTTCCATGTTATCTTCTTCAAGTGTGCGTCCGTCGTCACAAATGAATTCAGAGCTAGCGGCAAAAGTGCTCATGGAGATTAGACAAATGTCGTCCGCTAGCTCGCCCGGTGTAGCGTCCATTCACCGAATGGTTCGGCAGCCGGGTTCGTCCGATGCGGTCCAAGGGGAAATTTTGGGTGATGCGAGCACTATAAACATAATAGATGCACACCCAGTGACGGCGGATAGTAAGCGAGAACGGAGGAAGCCTTTGAGTCTGGTTCCTAGCTCGTCCAGGTCCAGCCGGGCCGCGAGCGAGAGAGGCCCCTCTCTCGTACAACAACATCTGGGACCAGATGTTGTGGTACAAAATGTGTCTTTAGCGGAGCATACGTCCGTCGCTCGGGACGCTCCGTTGTATAAGCAGTCCGCAGAGAGTGTTAAGGCTTCCTCTTCTCGTCAGCGCACACGACCGCACCTTGGCTGCGTGACCGCCGATATATTACCAGCTTCGCCGATGAAGGATTCTTCGGCGACCAGGTCACACCATCCGGCAGCCAGGGATTCGAGACCGATGGACTCCGGACGTTCGCATAGGAAAAGTATGCGGGAGCCATCTGATGCGGAGCTGCCCTCGGCGAAGCAGCGAAAGACTGCGCCTCCGCAGGTCTCGACGCTGGACATTCTTGTGCAGATAGCACAGCTTATCGCAGCATCCCAGCAACCGACAGAAACGGTGTCGGATCGAGAATTATCCGACGGCGCTGGGTCGGTACGCTCCGCCGAAGCATCGGGGGCGGACGACCGGGAACATCATGAGGTCCAACCGGATGGTGAAAGGGATACGCATGACTTGGAGCTATCCCTTTCGGAACAACATAAAGCTGCCGTGGACTTCATCCGGCACTTTCTCCCTCAAGTTGTTCCGTCGGGCCAGACTGCTGCGCTTCCGGACAAGAGAATTATAGCGTCATTGGACTCATTTTTGAGCAGTTCAGGGACATCGCTCCCGAGTTTCTGTCGCAGTCCAATAATGTTGCAAGAACATTTGAATTATTGAACGACGCTATATTTAAACTTGCTTCCAGGACGGGGAAAGCAGGTTTCTTGTCCGCTAATACTCTCAACCTGCCTTTCATTAATGCAAGGAATAAATTCGATACGGCAGGACAGGGTATACCGAGAGTTCCTCTGCGTATGGACGACGAGGCTGAAGACTTAGAGCTATCATTACCGTCGTCAGCTTCTATTCCAACCGCGGTGTTGGAAACAGCTATTGCGTCTAACAGAGCCAATTTAGATGCCTTATCTTACGCAGATCACCTTACTAAGGCGTTATCACTGCGCCTTCAGGGGAAAGAGTTTCAGGATATACAATCCTCTTTAAGACTTCTTTCAAGGGCAGTAGCTTATTCCACGTGTAACTCCGCCCTTTCAGTGGCAAATCTGGAGTTGGTTAGACGTGACGCAGCCCTAGCTACATCCACACTAGTGGATTCTAAGGTGAAGAACTCTCTTAGAGTCGCTTCGGTCTCAGGAGAACTTCTCTTTGACGGCAAGCTTTCTGCTATTTATGATAAAATTACAAAGAAAGCTTCGGATTCTCTGTTGTTCAAATCTGCTCCTAAGAAGTCGGATACAGCAGACACGAATAAGACAGGCACTTCTGGGTCTAATGCGCCCAAGAGAGGTTCCTATAGAGGTTCCGGTGCGTCCTCTTGGTCTTATTCGAGAGACCGTCAGGATAGCGACTCTCGTTCGGGACGTCCTTCAGGCCGGGACAATCGGACGCCCCGAGGTCGACGGGGCGAGGTGCGGGTCGTGGAAGACGTGGTTTCTCCTACCGCAGGCCTCGCAGGTCCAGGAGGTGATGGCTTAAACCTCTATCGCGTTCCGGTTGGCGGAAGGTTGTCGAGCTTTTCACAAGAATGGGCGTCGATTACGGACGACCCTTGGGTGAGAGGAGTGACTTCGGAAGGTCTAAAGGTATCCTTCAAACGAAAGCCTCCATTAACTCGAAGTCCAAAGTGGACTCATCTTCCGTCAAATCCGCAGAAAAGAGACGCTCTGTTATCAGAGGTGCAGTCTCTTTTAATGAAGAACGCGGTAGAGGTCGTAGAAAACCAGGAATCTCCGGGATTCTACAGCCATCTGTTTCCGGTTCCGAAACCAGACGGCTCGTTCCGTCCAGTCATAGATTTGAGCTGGATAAACAAGCTGATCGTCGCTCCGAAGTTTTATATGGAGACGATTCGATCGGTCAGAGCGAGTATTCGGGTGAACGATTATGCAACGAGCATAGATCTCAAGATGCGTACTTTCACGTCATGGTACATCCGACATTCCGAAAGTATCTACGCTTCGCAGTCCTAGGAGTGGTGTATCAATTCCGGGCGATGTGCTTCGGATTGAATCTAGCACCCTGGGCTTTCACTCGGGTAATGAACTCGGTAATGATCTACTTCCGAGCTCATTCGTCTGCGGTAACGTCGGCCTACCTGGACGACATTCTTCAGAGGTACGGCAACGAGTTAACGCTTCAGAACGATGTTCAGAATCTTCTTCTATTGCTCCGACGTCTCGGTTTTATAGTAAACGAGGAGAAGTCGGATCTGGTGCCGTCCAAGTCATTCACTCATCTGGGAATGAGCTTCGAGACGCACAACAATCTCGTTCGTCTGCCGTTAACCAGAGCGAAATTAGTCAGTTGTTACGCTCGCTATTGTCTGCACGCAGACAAAGTCACGGCGAGAGAATTTATGAGACTGATAGGTCTGTGCGGAGCCGCCGCGGATCTCATTCCGATGGGGCGGTTACGCACACGTCCTCTTAAAATTTTCCTGACTCAGAATTGGAGTGTGAAAATTCATTCGCTCGATGTGGACGTTCTCTTGTCAGATCAAGTGAAACAAGAGATTCAGACTTGGGCAAACATTCAGTGGTTAACTCAAGGAGTTCCGCTGCAGTTGCCGGATCCGAGTTTTACCGTTATGACGGATGCCAGTCAAACAGGTTGGGGTGCATCATTAATCCCAACGGATTCGAGATGCCAGGGTCTTTGGGATCCGCAATTCCTGTGCAAGCACATAAACATCAAGGAAATGATGTCAATTTGGCTTGCGTTACGTCACTGGATGGACATTATTCACGATGCTCATGTCCAAATCCTATCCGACAATACGACAGTAGTGGCGTATATACGGAATCAGGGAGGCAGTCATTCAGTTCTGTTGTTCAATCTAACAGAAAGAATCCTTCTGTTTGCGTTAGAACATCACGTTCTTCTTTCGGTCCGTCACATGCCGGGTCGTCTGAATGTGCTAGCAGACTCCCTTTCACGAAAGGGTCGCTTGTTGCCGTCGGAGTGGACTCTCAACAAACAAGTATTCAATCAGATTTGCTACCAATGGGAACGGCCAATGATAGACTTATTTGCGACACATCTCAACAATCAGTTGCAGACGTATGTGTCTCCGTGTCCGGATCCAAGAGCATTTGCAGTAGACGCTCTGTCGATCCCTTGGGACGGAATGATAGGATATGCGTATCCTCCAGCGCCGTTAATTCAACAAGTATTGCTAAAGATAAAACAATCTCAATGCAAGATTCTGTTGGTAGCATCTCTGTCGCCACAGAGACCGTGGATAAATCTACTCAGGTGTCTGTTGTGGGACCTACCGCGGAAGCTTCCTCCATGGGAGGATCTTCTTTCGCAGGGGAAATCGCGCCAACTCCATCACAACCCGGAAGGTCTCAACCTTCACGTTTTTCCGTTGTGCGGTCCTTCTTGCATGGCAAGCACTTTACAGGACGAGCAGTGGACGCGATTTCTAACTGTAGGAGGACCTCCTCTTCGCTAAACTATGCGGCTAAGTGGAAGGTTTTTCGTCGTTGGTGTAGGGATCATTCTGTAGATATATTCGATCCCTCTATACCAGACATTGCAAACTTTCTAGTATACTTGTTTGACGAAATCAAACTGCAGCCTGTTACTATAAAGGGTTATAGATCTATGTTATCTGATACCTATGCACATCATGATAGTTTACAAATTGGATCTAATGTCTCTTTATCGAAGTTGGTTAGAAACTTTTCGATAAATAGACCCAGAACTCTTAGATTAATTCCTAAGTGGAATTTAGCTTGGGTTCTTCTTAAATTGAAGGAAAAGCCATTTGAACCTCTTGGGACAGTAGATTTCAAATTCTTTTCTTATAAGACAGCTTTTCTCTTAGCTTTCTCTTCTGCTAGAAGAGTCAGTGAGCTTCATGCACTATCGGTGGATGATTCTCATTATCGTAGTGTTGGGAATACTATCACCTTCACTACTAATGTGGGTTTTTTAGCTAAGAATCAGGCTCCTAATAAATATCCGGAACCTATTGTTATTAAGGCTCTTCCGTCTTCAGACGGGCGTAGGCCTTTACTCTGTCCTGTTAGAGCGTTACGTATCTATAAACAGAGATCTCAGTTTATCAGAAAGGGACGGAAACGTTTCTTTCTGTCTTTGATGCCTAATAGAAAGGATATTTCAGTCCATTCTATTGCTAGATGGATTCAGTTAACTATCCGTACTGCTTATGAAGATTTATCTTCTTCTCAGCAGTCTGTGCTTAAGATTTCTGCTCATGAAGTAAGAGCTCTTTCTACTTCCTGGGCTTATGCTAATAGTGTTGCTATTACAGATTTAATGAAGGCTGCTTATTGGTCTCAGCCATCCACATTTACGAATTTTTATCTCAGAAATATTGAGTCCATTTCTGGAGACCTGCATTGTTTAGGTCCGTTATCTGTTGCTCAGAATGTCGTCCACTAAACAGTTGCAACTATAGTTATGCAGGCTTTCTGTTCCGGCAGTGACTCCGTCCGGCTGCCCTCTTCGCTCTGGGCTATTTGACCCAGGGCAAGGGGAAGGGGGGGGGGGGGGGGGCGGGTGTTCCCTTAGGTCACCTGCTTTATAGTGAAAAGCAAGGGAATGCCTCCTCCAAGTCAGTATTTCTGAGTCGCTTCCGGGATGGTTTTAAAGTGTAATATTAATGTTTAAAATTCATTCATGTCTTATTTTTAAAGTGTAGCTCGGTGTGAAGCATTTGTATATGTCAAGTGTCAAACGGGCTTTAATATACAATACTCGGACACTTTTAAATGACTATAAAGAGTCTCAATTCTCTGGACTACTTTATTTATTGGCTTGCTTTAAAAATAATTAGTATAAGGGTTATACTGGATGTTAATAGAGAACATGAATGTTATTGTGCTCAATTATTAAGGGTAGTGTATCTTTCTAATTTAAGATTAAATAAGAAAGATACATGTAAAGCCTAATACTCCTTTTCTCCTTAAGGGGTTACCTCTTTACTATATAGTTGAGCTTATTGGATTTTCCTCTATGTCCTAGGCCCTCCAGCCTGTTTACTATTCAGCTAAGTCTGGGTCATTGGTACAGTATAAAAATGTTAAAAAATTTATAGTAATTTATATATTTTTTATACTTACCAATGACCCAGACGGGGATGGCCCTCCCTGGAGTTGGGAACTCTTGCCTCCCCGCTGAGTACATAGCGCTGACCAGGCACTGCCAGTAAGAATGATAATTGGCGCCAATTTCGGGACGTCTGCGTCACTGCGCATGCGCAGTAGAGGCGTAGTATGGAGGTCCTTTAGGACATGATTTCTTTTTGTTTTGGATGCAAATTTTGGGGATTGGGGGGCAAAATTTGTGTTTGGCCCTGGTTTTGTTAGAGTTAGCACCAGCTAAGTCTGGGTCATTGGTAAGTATAAAAAATATATAAATTACTATAAATTTTTTAACTTTTATTGAAATTTTTAGCTCAACTTTGGCGAAGCCAAATTTGAGCTTTTGTCATGGCCCGTCGTCCGCCTGTCCATCTGTCCATCTGTCCGTACGTCAACAATTGGATATGGCTCGGGCTAGAGGCCGTTTTTATGAACCGATCTTTACGAAACTTCTTGGGTACCTTTGGTATGACTGTGGGACGAGAACGAGTGTTTTTGGGTGTGGTCCAAAATTCAAGGTGGCTGCCAGCCGCCATTTTGTACCGACGATGCAGAAATCTGTTTTTTGTACAGAACTTCCATATGAAAGCTCTGATTTGAATAATTTTTTGTATGAGTGTTTAGTACCATGAGATACATTACATATCATACAGGTTTTTTTCTCGTGCTTAAATTATGCAAATTAGACTAACTTTGATTTATTTTGTGTTACTTTCATCACTGTCAGTGCAAATGCCAATACGGCTCGGGCTGGAGGCCGCATTTATGAACCGATCTTTACGAAACTTCTTGGGTACCTTTGTTATCACCGTGGGACAAGAACGAGTGTTTTTGGGTCTGGTCTGAAATTCAGGTTGGCCGCTGGCAGCCATTTTATTCTAAATTAGGGGCAATCAGATTTTTGCGCAGAACATACACATGAAAGCTCTGATTTGAATAATTTTTTGTATGAATGTTTAGTACCATGGGATACATCACATATAATATGGGTTTTTTTTCTCGTGCATAAATTGTGCAAATTAGACTAACTTAGATTTTTTCAGTGTTACTTTCAGCACTGTAAATGTAAATGCCAATTCGGCTCAGGCTAGGGCTAGAGGCCGAATTTATGAACTGATCTTCACAAAACTTCTGGGGTACCTTTGTTATGACGGTGGGATGAGAACGAGTGTTTTGGGGTCCGGTTCGAAATTCAAGATGGCCACTGGCAGCCATTTTGTACCGAAATTAGGTGTAATCAGTTTTTTGTACAGAACTTCTATATGAAAGTTCTGATTTGAATAAATTTTTGGAGAAATGTTTAGTACCATGGGATAGATCATATATCATACAGGTTTTTTTCTCGTGCTTAAATTATGCAAATTAGACAAACTTTGATTTATTTAGCGTTACTTTCAGCACTGTCAGTGCAAATGCCAATACAGCTCAGGCTAGAGGCCGTATTTATGAACCGATCTTCACAAAACTTCTTGGGTACCTTCGTTATCACTCTGGGACGAGAACGAGCGTTTTGGGTCCGGTCTGAAATTCAAGATGGCCACTAGCAGCCATTTTGTGCAAAATTAGTGCAATCTGATTTTTGCACAGAACTTCCGTATGAAAGCGCTGATTTGAAAAATTCTTTGTGTGAATGTTTAGTACCGTGGGATACATCACAAATAATACGGGTTTTTTTCTCGTGCAGAAATTATGCAAATTAGATGAACTTTGATTTTTTCAGTGCTACTTACACACAGCAAGTACACATGTCAATATGGCTCGGCCTAGAGGCTGTATTTATCAACCGATCTTCACGAAAATTCTTGGGTACCTCTGTTATCACCTTGGGACGAGAACGAATGTTTCTGAGTGCGGTCCAAAATTCAAGATGGCTGCCAGTGGTCATTTTGTACCGAAATTAGGTCTAATCAGTTTTTAGCTCATCTTGACAAAGTCAAGCTGAGCTAATCTAATCGCTTCCCGTCCGTCGTCCGTCGTCCGTCAACACCATGTTTTGGTCTTCTCCTCCAAAGCCACTGGGACAATTCAAGTGAAAGTTTGTGTGAGTGATGGTCCCAAAGGGGCATTTCATTTTTGTTCAACTCAGCATGCCCAGCCCCATAGGGAGGGAGTGGGGGAAAATGCTCCAAAATATTTTTAAAATCTTCTTCTCAAGAACCAGTGTGTACAATGACTTGATATTTGCTATGGAGCTTCCATATGAGGTGTAGAATCAAGTTTGTTCAAACGAAGTTCGTAAAGTAATATTTGGCTTTGTAATAGGCGGGGTAAGATTTTTGGCCCCGCCCAAAATTTCTATTTTTTGAACCGATGGTCCGGTATGAACCAAATTTGGTTTGTGGTAGTATTGGGTCATAAGTACTTGACCCATGCAAAAAAAAAAAATTCCCACATCCCCATGGGAACCCTGGGAGCTAAAAATAGAAATATTTTCAAACGCCCATATTTCCCAAACCCCACGGAACAGAGAGCTTTTATTTGGTATGAAGTATCCTTACGACCAGTAGAATTGAATGGTAAAAAAAAATTGCCATCGGTTATGTTAGGGTGTTCTGTAATGGGCATCGAAAAAATGCTGAGTCAGCATATTTGCAAAAATTTTAAAAAATCTTTTCTCCAGAACCAATCATCAGAATCTTTTGATATTTGGTATACAGCATTCATAGGGGGGTCAGATAAAAGTTTGTAGAAATAAAGCTCATTGGTTCATATTTGGGCTCTCTACAGGAGCCTGAAGTTTTAACATAGGGTAATATGGGGAATATTCTTTAAAAATCTTCTTCTTCAGAACCACCAGTCAGAATCTTTTAATATTTGGTATACATCATTGTTATGAGGGTCGGATTCTGGATTGTTCAAACCAAGTCCCTAGGTTAATATTTGGGCTTCCTACGGAAGCCCAAATTTTATCTTTGTTCAATATGGAGGGTAATTTAAAAAAATCTTCTTCTTCAGATCCATCGGTCAGAATGCTTTGATATTTGGTATGCAACATCTCTATGGGGGTCAGATTCAAGTTTGTTCAAATCAAATTCCTAGGTATATATTTGGGCTCACTATGGTAGCCCAAATTTTTACTTAGTGCAATATGAGAAAATTTCTTTAAAAATCTTCTTCTTCAGATCCACCAGTCGGAATGCTTTTATATTTGGTATACAACATCTCTAGGGGGGTCAGATTCCAGGTTGTTCAATTTGAGTGCCTAGGTTAATATTTGGGCTCCATATGGGAACATGAAATTTAACTTAGTACAAAATGAGGGAATTTCTTCAAAAATCTTCTTCTTCAGATTCACTTGTCAGAATGCTTTCACATTTGGTATACAACATCTCTAGGGGGGTCAGATTCAAGTTTGTTCAAATCGGATCCATAGGTCAATATTTGGGCTCGCTATGGTAGCCCAAATTTGAACTTAGTGCAATTCGAAGAAATTTCTTTACAATTTCTCTTCTTCAGATCCAACAGTCAGAATGCTTTCATATTCGGTACACAACATCTCTAGGGAAGTCAGATTTAACTGTGTTCAAATCAAGAGCCTGGGTTAATATTTGGGCTCTCTATGGGAGCCGGAATTGGCCATTTTGCTGAAGAATTAAAAATTTTGTATTCAGTACCCTCTAGAGGTACTAAGATTAATCCACATAGGTTGTATCAAGGGGCTTCAAAGGGGAGCTCTACATTTTACTTATGATCAACTGAAGAAAAGGCATGATGCCCAGATTATTTTTGTCACTCCTGAGGGACTCAAGGATTGACAGTGTAGCCTATGGAGATGGCTTGCTTAATGTAGACTCATTCTTGGACTCTGTTTAAATTGTGTTCTGTACAAGATGAGCGCTTCAGGCCCCGTGGGGCCTCTTGTTTGTACACAACTTCTATACGGCTCAGGCTAGAGGCAGTATTTATGAACCGATTTTTACGAAACTTCTGGAGTACCTTTGTTATCACCATGGGATGAGAATGAGTGTTTTTGGGTGTGGTCCGAAATTCAAGATGGCCACCAGCAGCCATTTTGTACCAAAATTAGTGCAAACAGTCTTTTGAACAGAACTTCTGTGCGGTCCAAAATTCAAGATGGCTGCCAGTGGCCATTTTGTATCGAAATGTGGTCCAATCAGTTTTTTGTCACAACTTCTTTTCAGTGCGTATTTATGAATTGATCTTCACGAAACTTCTTGGGTACCTTTGTTTTCACCTTGGGACATGAATGAGTGTGTTTTGGGGTGCCTTTGTTATCACTGTGCTATGAGAACAACTATTTTGGGGTTCAGTCAGACCCACTCTGGCACTCAAAGATTTCTTTTCTAGTTTAGCATCTGACTGTCACCCATCTTTACAATACTTTACCTATACATTTGTTACAGGCTACGGTCAGAATTTATGTACAGACCGTTACAATACTTTATATGTACCTTTGTTATCAAGTCATTACCAAGATGTTTGTCATTGCTGTATCACATACTAACTATACATGTACATGTCTTGACAAGTTGAGCTACAGTGTCATTGACACTTTCATTTATATAAATTTCTTGGAAGTTTAGCGTGTTTACAGAATGTTTGGTCATGTTGGTTTTGCATCTTCTATCAGATGTATTGTTTTTTCTTCATAGGAAGACCTTGCTTTACATCTGATAGCTTGTAAATCGGTTACTGACTTCAGGCTATTTTTGTGTGCCTGAGGTATTGTTTCCATTTTTTAGCTCAACTTGACAAAGTCAAGCTGAGCTATTGCCATCACTTCTCGTCCGTCAGCGTACATACGTACGTACGTCCACAATTTCCTTTGGCACACCTCACAGGTCACATTTGTGATCAGATTACTTTGAAACTTCGTATGCTTGTTTGGGGTGACCTCTAGATGGGAGCTATCGATTTTCTTTAATTTCCGTCAAAAAATGTTGCCGCGGCCAATGTTCTTAGAACTTAGTTTAGTCAAACCACAATATTTCCCTTTGGCACACCCTACAGGGCACATTTATGATTTGATTACTTTGAAACCTGGTATGCTTATTTAGGGTGACCTCTAGATGGGAGCTATCGATTTTCTTCAATTTCCGGCAAAAAATGTTGCCACGGCCAACGTTCGTAGAACTTAGTTTAGTCAGACCTCAATATTTCCCTTTGGCACACCCTACAGGGCACATTTATGATCAGATTGCTTTGAAACCTGGTATGCTTGTTTGGGGAGACCTCTAGATGGGAGCTATCGATTTTCTTCAATTTCTGTCAAAAAATGTTGCCGCGGCCAATGTTCTTAGAACTTAGTTGAGTCAGAAGACTCAATATTTCTCTTTGGCACACCCTACAGGGTACATTTATGATCGGATTGCTTTGAAACCTGGCATCCTTGTTTGGGGTGACCTCTAGATGGGAGCTATCGATTTTCTTCAATTTCCGTCAAAAAATGTTGCCGCGGCCAATGTTCTTAGAACTTAGTTTAGTCAAACCACAATATTTCCCTTTGGCACACCTTACAGGGCACATTTATGATTTGATTGCTTTCAAACCTGGTATGCTTATTTAGGGTGACCTCTTGATGGGAGCTATCAATTTTCTTCAATTTCTGGCAAAAAATGTTGCCACGGCCAACGTTCGTAGAACTTAGTTTAGTCAGACCTCAATATTTCCCTTTGGCACACCTTACAGGGCTCATTTATGATCAGATTGCTTTGAAACCTGGTATGCTTGTTTGGGGAGACCTCTAGATGGGAGCTATCGATTTTCTTCAATTTCTGTCAAAAAATGTTGCCGCGGCCAACGTTCTTAGAACTTAGTTTAGTCAGAAGACTCAATATTTCCCTTTGGCACACCCTACAGGGCACATTTATGATCGGATTGCTTTGAAACCTGGCATGCTTGTTTGGGGTGACCTCTAGATGGGAGCTATCGATTTTCTTCAAATTCCATCAAAAAATGTTGCCGCAGCCAACATTCTTAGAACTTAGTTTAGTCAGACCACAATATTTCCCTTTGGCTCATCCTACAGGGCACATTTATGATTAGATTGCTTTGAAACCTGGTATGCTTATTTACGGTGACCTCTAGATGGGAGCTATCGATTTTCTTCCATTTCCGTCAAAAAATGTTGCCACGGCCACTGTTCTTAGAATTTAGTCTAGTCAGACCACAATATTTCCCTTTTGTACACCCTACAGGGCACATTTATGATCGGATTGCTTTGAAACCTGGCATGCTTGTTTGGGGAGGCCTCTAGATGGGAGCTATCGATTTTCTTCGGTTTCTGTCCAAAAATGTTGCCACTGGCAAAAAAAATGACATTGGTACCAATGATCTTCAATTTTGCCATTTCATTTATAACTTACCAAGTTCAAGTTTGTCAAGTTGAGCTACAGTGTCATTGACACTTTCATTTCCTCTGATGTTGTTGACAGTAGCACCGTCTTAAATATATGTGGTATATTATATTATATGAGTATAAATTACTGTAGGATACATGGATTATTATTCCGGTAGTGTAGCAAAAAAATTTGGAATTTTGTCCTCACTTAGTCTCTATTGGGAAGCCTTTGGGCTCTGCATGTTCCCTTTGGGAACTTAGGCTTTTTAAAAAAAAAAATTTTTCGGAAAATTTTTTTTTCAATTTTTCTGATTGAAATTTTGATTGCAAATATTCATGTATCTAATCATATACTTTTTGCAGATTTGTTGGGAGTGTCATCGACTTTATTCTTTATATTGAAATTATGAAAGCTTTCTGCTCTAAATGCAAGGCGAGGAAATCCTCCTCGGATTTGCATGCTTGTTGTCTTGCTTGTAGTCGATGCACCCCAAAGGATTGTTGTCCCACATGTGAACATTGGGACTCTAAACGTTGGAGACAGGTGTCACGGTATATTGTTGGTGGTGGGATTTCCATGCCGGTTTTCTCACCGCAATGTAATTCAAGCTTCTCAGTTTCTTTTTCAGAGGAACAAGAACATGATACTGATGCTGTAACATCCATTCAGAGTGTGTAATCGTCATCGTGCTCAGATGAGCAAACAGAGCTGGCTACAAAGGTGCTCATGAATATTCGGAAAGGAATGAGGCCCCTTGTTCCATTGCAAGCAGCCAGTTAGACCGGTGAAGCGGCTACTCTGCCCGGAGGAGTCCTAACACCGGGTAAGTCTGTTGTGGTTGAAGGAAGTGATGATTTGGGTAAAGCAAGTACCTTAAAATATAAAGCTCACCCAGCGACGACGGAGATGGGGAGGAAGTCGGCAGGTTTCTTTTCGGGAGGCTCGGCGAAGTCTAATAAGGCTGCGAGTGGGAGTGCCACCTCTCTAACCCAACAACATCTGGGACCAGATGTTGTTTTGAGAAATCTGCATGAGTCGGAGCATATGTCCACCCCTGTTCAGGATGCTCATTCTACACTGAAGCCGGGGTTGGTTGCAGTTACGACTTCCTCTGCTACGTTTTTCATAGACACACAACCGCAATCTAGCGGTGAAGAAACAGAAGACCGCCGCTCTTCAGGCCTTGGTTATGGACTTGCTGGCGCAAATAGTGCAGCTTATCGCAGCATCCCAGCAGACACAACAAACTACCACAGTTCCCGGAGGCGAACTGTCAGACGGTGCTGGGTCGGTCCATGAATCTGTACAGCCAGATACAGAGGACCAGACGTCACAGCTGATCCAACCGGATGACGAAAGTGACAAGGAGGATGATTACCCTTCCTTTTCGGAACAGCATATGGAGGCCATGGATTTCATCCATCAGTTCTACCCTGAAGCTGTTCCAAGTGATCAGCATGCTGCGACGACGAGGGAGAAACTGCTATCGTTTCTGGTTGAAGAGTATGTACAGAGGAAAGAGGACTTTCTTTCATTTCCGACGCAGTCCAGACAGGTGTCGCAGGCCTTCGGTCATGTTGACGACGCCGTATATAACCTCTCCAGTGTCAGGAGAAAGGGCAGTTTCCAGAATACATCTTCTATTAATATGCCGTTCCTTGGACCATGCTCATTTAGAACGGTTCCTGAAGATGTCCATAGAGCTCCTCTGCATTTGGATGAGCGGGCTGCAGACCTAGAGATGTCCTTACCCGCATCATTCAATGTACGCTCGGAAGTGATGGAATGTGCAATTTCGTCAAACAGAGCAAATCTGGACGCAATGTCCTATGCAGACCACCTTACCAGAGCCTTGGTGCAATGCTTTAACGGAAAGGAATTTGAAGACGTTTGTTCCTCACTTAGTGTCCTTTCCAGGGCAGTGATATATGCCACGTACAACACTGCACTGACAGTTGCTAATTTGGAGATGGTAAGATGTGATGCTACCCTTGCGTCGATATCACTGATAGATGACAAGGTGAAGAGCTCTCTCCGAGTTGCTCCGGTTTCCAGCAATACGTTATTTGATGACAAGCTTTCGTTAGTATATGAGCAGGCTACTAAGAAGGCTTCCAGTGCACTACTTTTGAAGTCGGTGTCTCAACAACGTACTTCATCAGACAGGAGTTATAGAGGACGTTCCACCGCTAAAAATTTTTCTAAGGGGAACGCCTCACGTGGGAATAGTAAACCCTTGTATGACTACTCCAGATGCCGTCAGTATGGCGACTCAGGTAAGGGGGCAGGTCTGATCAGGGATATCGATCAGACGCCCCTAGGCCGACGGGACAAGATGCTTCACGAGGAAGACGTAGTTTCTCATCCTGCAAGCCTCGCAAATCGTACAGGTGATGGACCAGACCTCTATTGCGGGCCAGTTGGTGCAAAGTTATCAATCTTCGCGAGAAACTGGATAGACATAACGGAAGATCAGTGGGTGAAAAGTGTAGTCTCGGAAGGCCTACGGCTGTCATTCCAAGAAAAAAACCCACTTACCAGATGTCCACGATGGACAAATCTTCCGTCGGATCCTTTCAAAAGAGAGTTGCTCCTACAGGAGGTAAAGGCTCTCTTAATAATGAAAGCAATAGAGGTCGTAGAAAAACAAGATTCTCAAGGTTTTTACAGTCGCCTGTTCCTCATACCGAAACCAGATGGTTCGTCCCGGCTGGTGATAGACTTGAGCTGGATAAACATGTTAATCGTGGCTCCTAAGTTCTACAAGGAAACTATACGGTCAGTAAGAGGGAGCATTCGAGTGGACGATTATGCAGCAAGCATAGATCTAAAAGATGCCTACTTTCACATTCTGGTACATCCGTATTTCAGAAAGTACCTGCGCTTTGCAGTACAGGGGCAGGTTTATCAGTTCAGAGCAATGTGTTTCGAATAATGAACTCGATAATGTCTTATTTCCGGGCTCTTTCGTCAGTGGTTACGTCGGCTTACTTGGACGACCTTCTACAGAGATACAGCAACAGAAACATTCTTCAGAGCGACGTTCAGAGTCTGTTGCAATTGCTCCAACATCTTGGTTTCATAGTAAACGAGAAAAAGTCGGATCTAGCTCCGTCCAAGTCGTTCATCCACTTACGAATGAACTTCAGTCTGGTTCACCTGCCATTATCCAGAGCAAAATTAGTCAATTGCTTTGCCCGCTATTGTCTAAACTCTCACGAAGTATCAGCGAGGGAGTTCATGAGGCTGATGGGCCTGTGCTGAGCAGCTGCAGATCATATTCCGATGGGTCGTCTACGCTCACGTCCCCTCCAGATTTTCTTTACACAGAACTGGAGTGTGAAGACGCATTCGCTCGAAACCAGTATTGTATTAACGGAACTAGTAAAACAAAAGATTCAGATTTGGGCAGACATTCAGTGGTTAACTCAAGGAGTTCCAATGCAACTGCCGGATCCGGCTTTCACGATTATGATGGATGCGAGTCAGACGGGCTGGGGTGCGGCCCTAAGTCCAGCAGACTTGAAGTGCCAGGGACTTTGGGACTCCCGGTTCCTAGAGAAACACATAAACATCAAAGAGATGATGTCAATATGGTTAGCACTACAGCACTGGAAAGGCTATTTACTAAATGCCCATGTTCAGATTCTGTCGGACAACTCGACAGTAGTGGCGTATCTCAGAAACCAAGGCGGCACTCATTCAATTCCTCTCTGCGAATTAACAGAGAAAATTCTTTTTTACATGCTGAGTTGTCACACTCATCTCTCTGTCCATCCTATACTGGGTTGTCTGAACGTACTCGCTCTATCGGAAAGGTCGCCTGTTGCCATCGGAGTGGATTCTTAACAAGCGAGTATTCAATCAGATTTGCTACCAGTGGGATCGTCCCATGATAGAATTGTTTGCAACATGCCTAAACAATCAGTTGCCAAGTTCGGGTCGCCGTGTCCAGATCACCGAGCATACGCAGTAGACGCTGTGTCAATTCCATTGGACGGGATTATAGGATACGCATGTCCTCCAACTCCATTGATTCAGCAGATTCTGTTAAAGATCAAACAGTCTTACTGCAAAATCCTGCTAGTAGCACCTCTGTCGGCACAGAAACCTTGGATCAATCTTCTCAGGTGTCTGTTATGGGACATTCCCCGGAAGCTTCTTCATCATGGGAAATCCCGCGCACTGCATCACAACCCGGAAGGTCTCAACCTTCATGTTTTTCCGTTGTGCGGTCCTTCTTGCACAGGAAGCAGTTTACAGGACGAGCAGTGGACGCAATTTCTAGGAGGGCCTCCTCTTTGTTGAATTATGCAGCAAAGTGGAGGGTCTTCTTCCGTTCGTGTATGGATCAGTAGATAGATGTATATGATCCGTCCATTCCACAAATCGCCAATTTCCTGGTCTACTTGTTTGATGAACTCAAACTGCAGCCCGTTACTATTAAGGGCCAAAGGTCTATGTTATCAGACACTTAAGCTCATCATGATAATTTGGTTATTGGATCAGATGTTTCTTTATCCAAATTAGTTAGAAATTTTTCTGTTAATAGACCTAGAACCCTCAGATTAATTCCTAAGTGGAATTTAGCTTGGGTTCTTCTGAAGCTTCAAGAAGCTCCATTTGAGCCGTTAGATGATGTAGAATTCAAATTCTTCACCTACAAAATGGTGTTTCTCTTAACCTTCACTTCTACCAGAAGAGTTAGTGAACTCCATGCATTATCTGTTGATGAATCTCATTATCGTAGTGTGGGTAATACTATTACCCTCACTACAGAAGTGTTTTTTTTTGGCTAAGAATCAGATTCAAGACAAGCGTCCGGAGCCTATTGTCATTAAAGCTTTACCACCATCGGATAACCATAGACCATTACTGTGTCCAGTCAGGGCAATGCACATTTATAAATGTCGATTGGATTTTATCAGGAAAGGAAGAAAACGTTTCTTTCTTTCTCTGATTCCTAATAGAAAAAATATATCTGTTCATTCTATTTCTATTTGGATTCAGTTGGCAATACGTATTGCCTATGAAAATCTATCTTCGAATCAACGTTCTGTCAACAAGATTACAGCGCATGAAGTTAGAGCTCTGTCCTCTTCCTAGGCTTATTCTAACAGTATAGCCATTACTGATCTTACTGGACACAACCATCTACATTTACGAAGTTTTACCTTAGAAAGTCCATCTCCGGTGACCTTAGATCTTTGGGTCCTCTTTCTTTTGGTCAGAATGTCATCCATTAAAATATTCATCTAGAAGGTCTTTAGGCAGTCTGCTCGAGCTCTGACTCTGTTCCGCTGCCCTCTTCGTTCTGAGGAAACTTTACCTCAGAACAAGGGGAAGGGGGGGGGGGGATCTTTTTTTCCCTTATATCATCTAGCTTTATAGTGAAAAGCAAGGGAATACCTCCTCTGGAAATAGTAATCCAGGGTCGGTGCTGGGTAGTTTTAATGTGTAGCTCGGTGTGAAGCAAATACTATGTCTCATTTATGTATTGTTTTTAAAGTGTAGCTCACTGTGAAACATTTGTATATGTCGCATGTCAAACAGGCGTTAATATACAATCCTCGGACACTTTTAAATGAGTATAAAGAGTCTCATTCTCTGGACGATCTTTATATTTTGGTTTTCCTTCACCAAATTAGCAGAACAGGTTATGCTGGCATTAAATGGAGAATTATATATTATGTAATGCTCATTTACATTGTTGGTGTTATGTCTTTCTCTTTTCTAGAAAAAGAGAAAGACATAATTCCTATCTTCTCCTATTCTCCTGTAGGAGTTACTCTTTACAGAAGTAATTGAGCAATTGGATTTTCCTTTATGTCCTATGCCCTCCAGCCTTTTTACGATTCAGCTAGTCTGGGCCATTGGTTGTTGTATAAAAATATGAAAAATTTTTAAGTTTTACAAGTATAATTAAACTTTCTATCAATTTACTGTCCTTCCGAATGGTCTGGCATGTGCGCCTTGGTTGTTTACTAAATTGTTAAAACCTGTGTTTGCAAAATTGAGGGTACAAGGTTTCCTATTGAGTGGTTATCTGAATGATTTCTTTTCAACAGCAAAAGAATGTAATGATTGTAAATGTAATGTAGATGGCACTTGTGACCTGCTTCAGAAGCTTGGGTTTTATATTTCATATGAAAAATCTGTTACAATACCCACGCAGGTACTAGAACATTTGGGGTTTATACTAGATTCTAAGAACATGACGGTTTCTATCAGTACAGAAAAGAATGGGAAATTAACAAATTTAGGGATGAACATTTTTGCTTTTTCTGCACCTTCCATTTGCTCCATAGCCAAACTCATTGGTCTCATGGTCTCTTATTGTCCAGGAGTCGAATATGGAGCTTTACATTATCGACACTTGGAAATTGAGAAAAATAAAGCACTTGTGCAGGCTAATGGTAATTTTGATTCTATATATACACTATCTGAGGATGCCAAATGCGATATTACCTGGTGGTTAAAAAATGCCTTCCAAAGCTCCCAACATATTTCTCATGGTAATCCACAAATCATTATCCAAACAGATGCATCTGGCTCAGACGGGGTGTTGTTTGGAAAGATAGGACTACAGGGGGCAGATGGAATTTAGAGGAAGCAAAATTTCATATAAATTATTTAGAATTGAAAGCAGCACACTTAGGTTTGCTGGCCCGCTGTCATGAAACTTCTGGTTCACATGCAGCTGCAGATGGATAATGTCACAGCTGTAGCTTATATCAATAACATGGGAGGGACCCACTCATGTAACTGAAATTTTATGGTTAGAGAAATCTGGAACTGGTGCTTTCCCAAGAAAATTTGGATGTCAGCAACACATATTGCTTGTAAAAGTAATGTGGAGGCTGACAGATTAAGCCGATTAATAAACCGTAGAACAGAATGGAAACTGGAGCCAATATTTTCAGAGATTGTTAAGAAATGGGGCTTACCCAATATTGATTTGTTTGCATCACGATTGAATTTCCAGTTTGAACCATATGTTTCGTGGCAACCAGATCCTGGTGCTCTAGCTATAAATGCCTTTGCTTTAAACTGGGCTAATAAATTTCTATACCTTTTTCCTCTGTTTAGCCTTATCCCACAAGCTCTCACAAAAGTAATGAACGACCAGAGCAAGGCAATTTTTATTGTACCCTTTTGGGAAACACAAGTTTGGTTTCCAGTGTTGATATCACTGCTAATAGATCTGCCAGTTTTTCTGCCCAAGAAAAACATTTTGAAGCTGCCATTCGACCAAGCAGCGAAACATCCACTCGAGGGAAAAATAATTTTGATGGTCTGTCTCCTATCGGGGAGAACTTCAGATAGACAGGAATTTCATCAGCAGTTCAAGATATCATCTTTTCATCATAGAGAAAAAGTTAAATGTCGCAATACAATGTGTGTATCTGGATAAATGGATCAGACTTTCCAAACAACAAAATATCAATACCATGTCACCGACTGTGAACAATGTCATTGAATTCTTGACACATCTTTTGGATTACATTACAGTGCTATCAACACTGCACGGGTTGCACTATTGCGATTTCTAAAATTTTCAGACGCAGAGTTTATTGTGGGAGAACATCCATTAATACGGCGATTTCTCAGAGGCATTTTTGTGAAAGGGCCTGTTTTAAATAGATATAAAGATATCTGGGATGTAGACATTTTACTGACCCACTTGAAAAAAAAAATGTCACCAGCGAAATTATTTATTTATTTATTGGTGTTTAAGGTCATAAATTTATGCACAATGGCTAATCGTGACCGTGACAGTTTTAAGGGTGGAGGAAGCCGGAGTACTCGGAGAGAACCACCGAGCAATGGCGAGCAACTGTCAGCTCCCCAACATACTAACTCCACACAAGCAGGGTTATCATTGGTTGAAGCATTGGTTGCAGTACACCTTAGTACACAATGCCACCGTGCCCCCACGCGGGCAATGGAGATGAAGTGTCTTGCTCAAGGACACAACGCGGTTGCCGCAGGTGGGATTCGAACCAAGGACCTCTCGGCTTGCAGCCTGCACCTCTACCTACTGAGCCACCACGCTCCCCACCAGCGAAATGTTTAAGTTTGAAACAATTGACTCTAAAAACAGTTGTCTTATGTATGCTGGTTACTGGACAGAAATGTCAAACTATTACTTTTATGGATTGTGATGACATTGTATGGAGAAAGTGCTCTTATACGTTTCACACACATGACTTGACAAAACAATCAGCACCAGGAAGAGTGCAAGCTTCTCTAAAACTGCAGTCTTTCCCAGCGGATAGACACTTGTGTGTGGTCACATATTTAGATGCCCATATTAAACGAACTCAGCCTTTTCGTAAAGACAAGAGACTTTTTATTAGTTTTTAGCTCACCTGAGCGAAGCTCAAGGGGAGCTTTACTAATCACTTTCTGTCCGTCGTCCGTCTGGCGTAAACTTGACATTATCACCTTCTCCTCACAAACTCCTGGACCAAATGTAACCAAATCTGGTGTGCATCTTCCTTATCATATGTCAATTCAAGTTTGTTCAAATAAAGTTGCCACACCCACAGGGGGCACCACAAGGGGCTTAACTAGGATAGCACCCGTAAAATATAAAAAAAGTCTTCTTCAGATCCAGTGGTCAGAATCTTTTCATATTTGGTATACAACATCTGCAGGGGGGCCAGATTCAAGTTTGTTCAAATCGATTTCCTCTGTTAATATATGGGCTCCCTATGGGAGCCTGAATTTTAACTTAGTGCAATATGAGAAAATGTCTTTAAAAATCTTCTTCTTCAGATCCACCAGTCAGAATCTTTTCATATTTGGTATACATCATCTCTAGGGGGGGGGGGGGGGGGGGGGGGAGGGGGGGGGCAGATTCAAGTTTGTTCAAATCGAGTCCCTGGATTAATATTTGGGCTCCCTATTGGAGCTCAAATTTTAACTTTCTGCAATATGTGGAATATTCTTTAAAAATCTTCTTCGGATTTACCAGTCAGAATCCTCTCATATTTGGTATATACCGGTAACATCTCTTAGGGGGGCCAGATTCAAGTTTGTTCAAATCGAGTTCCTCGGTTAATATTTGGGCTCCCTATGGGAGCCTGAATTTTAACTTAGTGCAATATGAGGAAATTTCTTTAAAAATCTTCTTCTTCTGATCCACCAGTCAGAATCCTTTCATATTGGTATACATCATCTCTAGGGGGGCCAGATTCAAGTTTGTTCAGATCGAGTTCCTCAGTTAATATTTGTGCTCCCTTTAAAAGCCCGAATTTTAACTTATGCAATATGAGGAAATTTCTTTAAAAATCTTCTTCTTCAGATCCACCAGTCAAACTCCTTTAACATTTGGTATACATCATCTCTAGGGTGGTCAGATTCAAGTTTGTTCAAATCAGATCCCTGGGTTGAAAATTTTGGATCATAATGTGAAAAAAATTGTTATCGATTTTTTATGCGTTTTCAATTTTGAGACGGAAAAAAAAGAAGAAAAATTTAGCCTGAAAATTTTGGGTCTGGTTCTGACTTGGAAATTTTGGATCAAAATTCGGAAAATTTTTTTTGGATTGTTTTCAAAATTGAATTCCTAGATGAATTAGAGTGGTTTTATGAGAAATGTTTTTACCCTATGTCATCCCCTCCCTTCCTTTTGGGGAGGGGGCAGTTAGATGTATCAAAATGTTTGGCTGCAAAATATATTTTGAAAGATTTAGAGTGATTTTATGCAACCCCCAAAAATAATACCCCTATGACCACCAACCCTACCCCCCACCCCCGGGGGTGAATTGAGTGGAGAAAAAAATGCAATATTGAGGAATTTTTTTAAAAATCTTCTTCTCTAGAACCATCAGTTAGAATCTTTTGATATTTGGTATACAATATCTCATGGAGGGGGAGGAGGGGGTCAGATTCAAGTTTGTTCGAATTGCATCCCTGGGTAAATATTTATTTTAGCCTGAATTTTAACTTGGTGCAATATGATGAAATTTCATTGAAAATCTTCAGATTCATCAGCCGAATGCTTTCATATTTGGTATACAGCATCTAGGGTGGGGGGGGGGGGGAGGTGGAGGTGTTAGGGTGTGTGTGTAAGATTTAATATTGTAGAAATTGGGTCCCTGGGTTAATGTTCATGCTCTATTTGATCGGGGGCAGTGACATAACAACCCTTGGAAATTTGGCAGTGCTAGTCTACAGCTGATAGAATTGGAAGCAGTCAGGAAGACCCAGGATAATAATCTTCTGACATGGACACTAGTGTTATGAATAATTTCATGACTTCATTCCTCTGCAGTGTTGATGAACCATGACTAACTGAATATGATCCAAAATAGTTTTTTGAACCACTTTGTCAGGTGAGCGATGAAGGTCCCTCGGGGCCTCTTGTTGCAAACCATATCAGTGGGTTTCAAAAGACACTGTAGCATGCTTGATCATGGCATCGGCAGGATGGTCAAATTCATCGACATTTGCAAAGTATTACTGCAAAGCAATACAGAAATCAAAAGGATTTGCTGACTATGTGTTGGCAGCAAAGTAGAGAGGTATGTGAATTCAGTTTGCTTTAGACCATTTACATGTAAGCGTTGCGTGTTTGATCAGGCTCTCAGTTTGGTGTTGCGGGCTTTGAAGTCTCCGTAGGTCAGAATGGGGAGGTAGAATTCAAAAATTAAACAAGACTTACCTGGAAGGTGAGTTTTGATTGGAATTCTACTGACTCATGTAGACTAAGGAGGCTAAGTGCCTGCCCATGTTATTTGACAAAAACATTTACCCAATCCATCAATAGCGGCCACAAGACCTCACATGGTGAATAGGACGTCTGTGTGTATGCGCTTATCTCGCTTAGCCTCCTCAGTCTACATGAGTTGGTAGAATTCCAATTAAAACTCACCTTACAGGTAAGTCTTGTTTAATTTTTGAATGATGTTTGAAATTTTGATTTTGATATCAGAATTGAGATAAATATGTATTATGTGCAAAATTGTGCTTGTACAAAATCTTTCATCACAATGAGACTCATTTTTGGGGACGTACAGCTAAGAGTCGCACCTGTGTGAGGAGTAACTGTACCCCCCCCCCCCCCCCAAACTGAGCCAAGTTGTGATAAAAGATTGTATACAAGCACAAAGAGCACATAACACTTTTATCTACCATTCAGTCAACAAAACCCATAACCACAACTTCTTGAAAATAATCACTGACAAAGAACCATTCTCAACTGATCTAAACAATGATACTCTGTTTTCAAGTCTCTCAACCCAACAGCTTGTTCAGAAATTCCTTCAACATAAATCAAACGCATCTCAAATCTGCTTTTTCTGTGGGGCAGTGATATTTCAGAGCAAATTCATTTCAGTTCATAAAGGCACCCAAGGGATAGGTGGGTGGTTTGTGAAAACAACTAGGGAATTATATTTTTGTAATGTGTAAAGGATCTACTTAAAAACATGACATCATTTCATGCGGGTGGGCAGGTTTTTTTTTTCTTTTTATTTTCTTCCCGAGAGGTTGTTTGTGGTAATTTGACCCCCACCCAAACACCTGGTGGACCACGAAAAATTTCGCAAATATATTGATTATTCACCCTAGGGTTGTTGGGTCATAAATGAAGTGGGGTTTGAATGTTTGTTTTTTCAGTGAAACGTGAAAATTATTACACAGGACGAAATGCCTCGTGGGTGAAATGTCTCGGGTTGAAACATCTCTGGGACAAATCAAATGTCGAAGTGCCAACTTTCACAGATTTATTTTACCAACAAAAAAAAATCCTTTCACAACCTGCCTAATAAAATCGTGAATCACAATTTTTCCCCATTATATTCAAAATTATCACAACCCATTTGAACGGGCAGTTCATCCATAAATCATATTTTTCGGAAACCTGAAAATGAAATACAAAACGAATGTTTGCGTGTTTTTATTAACCAATTCGACCGCACATACCTGCCTATATGCGATTTATTTTCAACTATGACTGTTACTTTTATATCAAGCAACGGTTACTATTAGTTATCCAATTATCCTGCATCTCAAATGCATTTATTTAAATTAACTGGAAAACTCGTAACGGTTTCAAATAACAGTACACAAATTCCCAATGACGGCCATTTACAATACAAATGTTACTAAAAATAAATGCCAGGAGACTGTGTTCCATTCAACATAGCACCTGACTTTGCAGACTTTCTGAGGGTTGGTGCGAATCAAACATGGTGCGAATGGACCATTCCCCTTTGTGACTGTTTGTTGTCAGACTGAAAGACATCTTCCTTCTTGCTGTCATTATGACTTACCTTTTACAGAATAAAACACTTTCTGTCGTGAATATTGCTAAAACCCACCCACTTTATTAAAGTATGATGTAGAAAAAGCTTGAAGTGTGTTAATTTAAAATTTTGCGAACGCATCGATATCGATTTACTGAAATGAGCACAATATCTCAAATTTTTTTAAAAGATTTTTTGGTGTCATAAAAAGGTTGCATGCGCACCAAAAATGACCATGCGTGCGGGCCTGAGAAACAGAGGTTCTTTTTTTATGGCCTTATGCAAAAAAAATGTTCTCAAAATCCCCCACAGGAGCTAAAAATAGAAAAAATTTAAAACACTCATATCGCCAAAACTACATGGCACTGAGAATTCTTATTTGGTGTGAAGCTTCCTTTGGACCAACCAAATGGAATGGTCCAAAAAATTGCTATCGGTTTTATCATAGGGTACTTTTTTCGGGACTTTGAAAAAATGCTGAATCAGCATTTTTTAACACTGTGGGTAATAGGGAAAACATTTAAGACTCTTCTCCCAAACCACTGCTCTAAAAGCTTTCAGATTTCACATATAACATCTTTGGAAGATTGTTTCACATGTTTGTTGAAATCAAATCCCTGGGTCCATATTCAGGCTCTCGATGGGAGCCAAAATGTTTAAATTAGTGCAGTTTGAGGAATATTCTTTAAACATCTTCTTCAGATCCACCAATCAGAATCTGTTGATATTTGATATGCAGCATCCTTGGAGGGTGAGATTCAAGTTTGTTCAAGCCAAGTCTCTGAGTTCATATTTGGGCTCCCTGTGGGAGACCGAATTATAACTTAGTTCAATATGAGGAACATTCTTTAAAAATCTTCTTTTTCACATCCACCAGTCAGAATCTTTTGACATTTGGTACAGTATCCTTAGGGAGGTGAGATTCAAATTTATTAAAGCCAAGTCCCTGGATCTAAATATGGGCTCCCCATGGGAGCCCAAATTATAGGTTAGTTCAATATGAGGAATATTCTTTAAAACTATTTTTCTTTATATTCAGTGGTCAGAATGTTTTGATATTTGGTATACAGCATCCTTGGGTAGGTGAGATTCAAGTTTGTTCGAGCCAAGTCCCTGGGTTCATATTTCAGCTCCCTGTGGGGAGCCCGAATTATAACTTAGTTCAATATGAGGAATATTTTTTGAAAATCTTTTTTTTTGGTCAAATCCACTGGTCAGAATGTTTTGATATTTGGTATATGGTTTTCTTAATGGGGCAAGTTTGTTCAAATCAGGACCCTTGGTTGATTTTATTTATTTATTGGTGTTTAAGGTCACATACTTATGCACAATAGCTAATCATGACCGTGACAGTTTTACGGATGGAGGAAGCCGGAATACCCCGGAGAGAACCACCGAGCATTGCTAGCAACTGACAGCTCCTCAACATTCTAACTCCGTTCAAGCTTCACTCAAGCAGAGTTACAGCGGTTGAAGACATGTGCACCATCGACGTGCAGTATGCCTTAGCACATGACGTTATCGTGCCCCCATGCAGGCAACCGGGATAAAGTGCCTTGCCCAAGGACACAATGCAGGTCATCCCGGATGGGGAACAACTCCTTGGTTGATAGTTGTCAGTGTCAACTGAGCACTTTCAGGCCATATTTTATCTCTAGCAGTTCCTGGAAAATGTTCCCTGTTGTAGTCTGTTTAGAAAGGCTGGATTAGGTTTCCCCTTGACTTGTTTCTACACAATTCCTAAAAATGTTCTGTTTATGAAATGACTACAACAGCATAAAGATTTTATGAATATTTCTTTATTGAATAAAATTTGAATAGAAATTCTTCCAGTATACTTAGTGGTATGTATTATTCCCAGTATTTTCTCTTTGATGTTTCTGCAACAAATTTCTTAATTCCTGGTAGCTTAGTAACTGGTAAACACACTGTTTGACATCCATGTCACCTGTGTCATGTCAACTTTGCATCCAAATTCTCCTGCAGGCTTGTCCTCTCTAAAATAAGTCCACCCATATAGTTTTGACCTCTTTTACTTCATGCACCCTGTGGGCTTATTTCTGGGTTAGTACAGTACATGTATATAAGATAGCAATTAAAAATTAATGGGAGGCTGTTAGGATTAAGCAATGTCACATCACGTTTTGTAATGCATTTTTCGTGTTTAGTACAGTACAAAAAACAAAAAAAGAAAAGTAAAACCAGCATCTTGACCTGAATGTGCAAATCTGTCATCGATGATGATATGGTCACATTGGTCTATTCTAATTCTCATAATGATGGAGGAATGGAATTATCTGAGACGAGCCAGTGATGAATACTACTGTATGCAAAATTTAACAGAAACCCTTGAACATGAACCATACAACTCAACTTTATTATGGAGCTTGTGTCATGGTTGGTATTTAAACAGACTTTCATTGGTCAATTGAAATTTTGTTTTGATCCCTGGATCTGAGCTTGTGAAGGCAATACACATAATAAGATTGATACATTTTCAATGAAAACCTTCAAAAATGTCATATTTTATTTTCCTTTATGCTGATTTATGTATCAAAATACAGTAATCGAGTTTTTTCAAAAACCCATTGGTCAGAATAGCTTTGTTTCACCCAAAATACCTGACAAGATATTGTATCACTATTCAGGTCATCTATCCATGGTTCGTACATTTGAAGAACTGTTTAGGAGGATCATTGTTGTTCAAAGTGAGATCCAAAATACTGGATTTGAGGGGAGAATTGGGAAAGGTGAGGAAAGAGTTTTCCAAATGTGCAACTTAGAAGTAACAGAGACCCTGGAACTTTAAATACTGACCATGACCAGATCCAGTCCTTGACATTCCTCATCTAGTTATTACTCCCTGATAATTAATGGCCATTATTTCATATTATCTTCTGTCCACATGTTTACTTCCTTGCCCGGAGACAAAAATTTGCCTATTCTATGAACATGCCCCCGCCCCCGGTTCCTAGTTTTTCTTCCCTGGAAGTAGTCCTCAGGTCTAAGATTTGAATCTCGTAAATAGTTGACAAAGCCAATAGATAACCATATTTGGTCTTACAGGCAGTGGTTTAGCCTGATACCCATCCATCCGTCTTGTGAACTAGTAGATTTACTCCATTGTAGCCAAATATGGGGTGTTGGTCCAAACAAGGACTGTTAGGTCATAATTTATTTTTTTAGTTTTTGCGCCAAATTAAAAAAAATAAATTGAAGCCTTGCAGTCCATGTTTGGACTAGACAGGCATAATAGTCAGAGGTGTCAATGTGAACAAAATCACTGGATTACATTGTGGCAAAATAATATAGAATTACACTATTTGAAGATTAAATCCTTACATTTTGACTTGCAATCAAGGTTTGTGTGTTTGGAATTTGAAATGTGTCGGAACAAGCAGCAAAAATACTAATGGACACTGTTTACTATAAGTTTTTTTTTTAGGAAAGTAGACATCAAAGCAATTTCTAGTGCCAGCTCTAAAAGTATTAATGATGCATTTGAGAACCATGATTTGTACATGTACACCACTCGGATGGAAAGATTTCCATAGCTTACATTCGATTCCCAGCTAAACCTTTGATTACACGACAAATTTATCCTTGCTATTGGTACTGCCCCCAGGATGGCAATGTGTCAGAATGTGTTACTATCATTATTTGGTTCCTTTAAAAACTAATAAGTTTAAATTACAGATGCTAAGCTAAAAAATTGGGATGTACTGATATCAGTGGATCCTGATTCATAATGATGATGGTGTATTTTGTGTAAAAACCTTTTGTTTCAGAAAAATTCTTGATACACCTTATAATTAAGTAATGTGTATGAATTGACTGGGGTCATCCAGGTCTCATATGGTGCATAGTGCTTTTTAATAGGCTGGATTGGGCCGTACTGTGGTATGGCCATGCCTGTCTCCATCTGTCTGGCTGTCCCTCCATCTGTCCGTTAACTTCTGCTTGTCCGTGCAATAACTTGAAAGTGAAACAAACCATGGATCCTATTTTGGGGATGGATTACTACTTCCTAAGGGATTAGTGGTGATTAGAGGAAGGTTCCTTCTGATAATCAGTTTTATACCATATCCTATATGGCAGCCATCTTGCATTTTTATGCCCCCTGACTTAAGTCGGGTGGCATATAGTGATTGAAGTGTGCGTATGTCTGTCAGTGTGTGTGTGTGTGTGTGTGTGTGTGTGTGTGTGTGTGTGTGTGTGTGTGTGTGTGTGTGTGTGTGTTTTCAAATGACACAATCATGTTTTAGAGGAATTTTGAATGTTGGTTTCTGATCCCCCGCCGGGATTCGAATCCTCGGCAACACCGCCTGGCAATCAGGAGTCCAGCGTCTAAACCACTAGACCATTGCACACCGTCAAAAAACGATGGCTGGAATCTAGCTTTTTAGATGAAGTCCTCATGATTACTTGGTTCATCTTCCTTCCGGCAGCAGCATGAAAGTGTGGAACGTGCTGGCTACAGTACAACGAAAGTGCTGTGGATGGCCTCAGACGAAGACTGGCACGGGCTTGTGTGTGTTTTTTCAAATGACACAATCATGTTTTAGAGGAATTTTGAATGTTGGTTTCTGATCCCCCGCCGGGATTCGAACCCTCGGCAACACCGCCTGGCAATCAGGAGTCCAGCGTCTAAACCACAAGACCATTGCACACCATCAAAAAACGATGGCTGGAATCTAGCTTTTTAGATGACGTCCTCATGATTACTTGGTTCATCTTCCTTTCGGCAGCAGCATGAAAGTGTGGATCATGCTGGCTACAGTACGACGAAAGTGCTGTGGATGGCCTCAGTGTGTGTGTGTGTGTGTGTGTGTGTGTGTGTGTGTGTGTGTGTGTGTGTGTGTGTCCGAGCCAATAATTCGAAAACTGTTAGGGCTACAGTCATCAAACTTCACACAATTATAAAGGACCATGGGAGGATGTGTCACACACCATAGCCGGGTTCGTACCTTCAAGGTCAAGGTCACATTTCAAGGTCACACTACAAATTGGTCAATATTCGTGTCTCAGCCATAACTCAGAAGCGAATCATAGTACAATTGTTAAAGTTTTTACAAATGTTAAGGACAGTCAGAAGGTGTGTCACGTATAATAGTTTCCGCCGCATCTGCAAGGTGAAGGTCACAATTGACATTCATATGTTCTGGGTCACAAATCGTGTCTCAAGCATAACTCCAAAACTATTAGGGCTACAATCTAACTTTGCTCAATTATAAAGAACAACGGGTGGATGTGTCACACACCACAGCCAGGTCCGTAAGGTCAAGGTGGAGGGGGGGGGAGGGCATGTGTTACCTTAGTAACATTTTTCTTGGGTTTTTTTTTATTAGTTTTGCTTGTCCGTGCAATAACTTGAAAACGAAATGCACCATGAGTGCTATTTTTATACGCCAACATTTTTTCAAAAAGTGGGGTATACTTGATTGTGCCTATCCATGTGTCTGTGAGTCTGTGCATCCGTGCATCTGTTCGTGCATCTGTGTGTGTCTATCCGTGCATCCATCCATACGTCTGTCAGCACTCAGATGTCTGTTTGCTTTATAACTTCAACATCACTGATTAGATTTCGATAAAATTTCATACAGATGTTCACTATCATGAGACCTTTAAGGAGCATCAGCCGTTATGCTGTTTGAATATTTTTAGCTCATCTTGACAAAGTCAAGCTGAGCTAATCTCATCGCTTGCCGTCCGTCGTCCGTCAACACCATGTTTTGGTCTTCTCCTCCAAAGCCACTGGGACAATTCAAGTGAAAGTTTGTGTGAGTGATGGTCCCAAAGGGGCATTTCATTTTTGTTCAACTCAGCATGCCCAGCCCCACAGGGAGGGAGTGGGGGAAAATGCTCCAAAATATTTTTAAAATCTTCTTCTCAAGAACCAGTGTGTACAATGACTTGATATTTGCTATGGAGCTTCCATATGAGGTGTAGAATCAAGTTTGTTCAAATGAAATTCGTGAAGTAATATTTGGCTTTGTAATAGGAGGGGTAAGATTTTTGGCCCCGCCCAAAATTTCTGTTTTCTGAACCGATGGTCCGGTATGAAACAAATTTGGTTTGTGGTAGTATTGGGTCATAAGTACTTGACCTATGCAAAAAAAAAAATTCCCACATCCCCATGGGAACCCTGGGAGCTAAAAATAGAAATATTTTCAAACGCCCATATTTCCCAAATCCCACGGAACAGAGAGCTTTTATTTGGTATGAAGTATCCTTATGACCAGTAGAATTGAATGGTAAAAAAAAATTGCATATGTTAGGGTGTTCTGTAATGGGCATCGAAAAAATGCTGAGTCAGCATATTTGCAAAAATTTAAAAAAAATTTCGCCAGAACCAATCATCAGAATCTTTTGATATTTGGTATACAGCATTCATAGGGGGGTCAGATAAAAGTTTGTTGAAATAAAGCTCATTGGTTCATATTTGGGCTCTCTACAGGAGCCCGAAGTTTTAACATAGGGTAATATGGGGAATATTCTTTAAAAATCTTCTTCTTCAGAACCACCAGTCAGAATCTTTTAATATTTGGTATACATCATTGTTATGAGGGTCAGATTCTAGATTGTTCAAACCAAGTCCCTAGGTTAATATTTGGGCTTCCCATGGAAGCCCAAATTTTATCTTTGTTCAATATGGAGGGTAATTTAAAAAAATCTTCTTCTTCAGATCCATCGGTCAGAATGCTTTGATATTTGGTATGCAACATCTCTATGGGGGTCAGATTCAAGTTTGTTCAAATCAGATCCCTAGGTATATATTTGGTCTCACTGTGGTAGCCCAAATTTTTTACTTAGTGCAATATGAGAAAATTTCCTTAAAAATCTTCTTCAGATCCACCAGTCGGAATGCTTTTATATTTGGTATACAACATCTCTAGGGGGGTCAGATTCCAGGTTGTTCACTTCGAGTGCCTAGGTTAATATTTGGGCTCCATATGGGAACATGAAATTTAACTTAGTACAATATGAGGGAATTTCTTCAAAAATCTTCTTCTTCAGATTCACTTGTCAGAATGCTTTCACATTTGGTATACAACATCTCTAGGGGGGTCAGATTCAAGTTTGTTCAAATCGGATCCATAGGTCAGTATTTAGGCTCGCTATGGTAGCCCAAATTTGAACTTAGTGCAATTTGAAGAAATTTCTTTACAATATCTCTTCTTCAGATCCAACGGTCAGAATGCTTTCATATTCGGTACACAACATCTCTAGGGAAGTCAGATTTAACTGTGTTCAAATCAAGAGCCTGGGTTAATATTTGGGCTCTCTGTGGGAGCCGGAATTGGCCATTTTGCTGTAGAATTAAAAATTTTGTATTCAGTACCCTCTAGAGGTACTAAGATTAATCTACATTTTACTTATGATCAACTGAAGAAAAGGCATGATGCTTAGATTATTTTTGTCACTCCTGAGGGACTCAAGGATTGACAGTGTAGCCTATGGAGATGGCTTGCTTATTGTAGACTCATTTTTGGACTCTGTTTAAATTGTGTTCTGTACAAGATGAGCGCTTCAGGCCCCGTGGGGCCTCTTGTTTCTGTGATTTATGGCCCTTTGAATACACAAAATAGGCCATTTTTTGTCTTTTATTTTGAGGTAGATTATTCGTGAGAAGAGGACAGTTCCTTTCGATAATCAGTTTTCTTCTATATCCACTATGGCCACCATGGCAGCCATCTTGGATTTTTTGTAATTTTTGCTAGTCTGCGCTGTAACTTGAAAATGAACTTGAAAATGAAATGCACCATGGGTCCTAGTTTTTGTGGTGGATTAGTGGTGACTAGAGGAAGCGTCTTGTCGATAACCAGTTTTCTGCCATATCCAATATGGCTGCCATGATAATCATCTTGAATTTTTTGGTGATTTTTGCTGGTCCATGCAATAACTTTTAAAAATAATGACCAGTGGATCCCAAATTTTTTTGGTGTCTTTACCAATGATTGTAGGTAGGTTCCTTTCAATAATCAGCATTCTGGCAAATCCACCGTAGCTGTGATTGTTTGAGCAATAACTCCTAAAAAACAAATGACTAATGCATCCCATTTTTCTAGTTCTCAAGAGTACATTAAGATACATTTGAAATGTATGAGGTATATATTGCAATAAAGTTGACTGAATTTTAAATTAAGCATCCATATAATAATGCCACCGCCCAGCAGTGCTCTTATTTCATATATATGTTCATAATTCTCTTCTGATATTAAGTATGTTATCATGTTCAAACAACAATTTTTACATCCCCATTTAACAGGTACAGGTTTGCTGAGATATTCTATCTGCGCCCTGAGGAGACCCACAAAGGCAAGATTGTTCCAGCTAGAGTTGAAACTACAGTTATTTTCTTACCAGATATATGGAGTTGCACTCCTACTCGTCCTGAATGGGAACTTTTGCAGACAGCCTACAAAAAGCACCTCCAGAGAAAGTTGGATGCTTTAGAAGGAAAAGAAGAGCAAACACAGGCATATATCTCCATTTTGTGAAATTAATAATACTCTTTTTTTTCTTTTCAAGTATATAATGCAACAGGAAAACCAAAACCAGAGAATTTTTTTTATTTTTCAGTGATGGTGTGTGATCTGAAATGGGCAGAATACATCCAGTAACAGAGTTTTATTTGTTTTTTTTTTATGTGTTTGGACACTCGTATAGTATTGCATCTCATCCTGAGACTTACATATTAGCATTAACTCAGAACATTTTTACTTGACGTCAGTTGAACAGTTGAACTGGTCGTATATGTTAACTGGAAATATCTTTGTGAATCCACCCACCCCCCACCCCCCTTTCAGGGTTCACACAGGTCTTTGAAGCATTTTTCTCCATACCCCACACAAGTAAAGTAACGGACAGAATTTTCAAAAAAGTTCATGAATAACTAAACAATTTCATTTTTGGCCTCAAAAATATAGTTTATGGCCCCTCATTTGTTATTGAGCTTGTTCCAGTGAAGGATTAAAAGTTATGTTTTTGTGACGAAAATGGAAAAATTAATAAAATTTAAATGTCAATTTTTGTAAATGTGCAAGCCAGTTTGGCCCATTACTAAGGTGAAGGGTTAAAGGGTCTTGCATTTAAAACTGAAATTCTAAGCCCCAGAAAGTGATCGAAAATTACGTTGTTCCTGGGCAGGATCCATCTGGCATCCATGACATGGCCCTGTGGGAGAAATTTGATGATTTTAACCCTACAAAACCTTTGCGACCATTAAGTTGAGCCCCTCTAGCTGTGTTTTCCATTAAATGCTTTTCAGGGCAGACTGCCACTGCTTGACTTATATAATTCAGTAAATAAATCTGACACTTAAAAATAATGATCAAATCGAGTCAGCATTTGAAACAAGGTTGATGATGCATAAAGTTTTATTCTTTCAACAATGTAAGCTTATTTATTTTATCTTCTATATACACAAAAAGAGGTAACTATATTCTTTGATTAGCAAACTATTCAGACAGTTTTTGTGGAGAATAAGCAACAAGCCTGAAAATAAGCAATCGTGTCATTTGTAGAATGAGGTCCCCAGAGGGTGATTTTGCAGATGCTATCCCATACAGTGTGCCAATTTATCCTCTGGGTACCTCTTGCTGTTCAGGCTTGAGACATTGATTCAGAATGAGGTTCACAAGGGCAAATTTAGTGATGCTCCCCTTTTTGTGAAGCATCACCAAATTCACTCTCTGGGGGCCTCATTCTGCAGATTACAGTTGGATTATTTTCAGGCTTGATAAGCAACAGTGTATCTTTTAAAAAATACGAGAGACTTGCTTAGTAATATCTGTTTATTCCTATTCCTTAAGAAACAGACCCTTTCATTTTCTAAAAGTAAACTCTTTGGAGACAACAAATGCTTGAAGAGCAACCAATAAATTATTTTGTACATTTTCTATTTTTTTCAAATTTCAGATGAATTTATTTGGGTCAAAATTAGTGTATTAATTAGCTGAATGAATTCCTTTGGATCAAAATGACTGTATATTAATTGACTGATCATTATTTTTTTATTTTAAAGTAAATTGGGTCATGACTGCAATGAATGATCTGTAGCATGATTTGAATGCAAATTCTAGTAAATAGGGCCCTGCGAATCACACATTTTCAATTCGAATCAAATCTTCAATTGAATCACACCTCTTATTCGAAATTGAATAAAACCTCAAATCAAATCAGTGGCCTCTTGAAGATGACCAATGGGTGTTGGGTTTTTTGTTGGGTGATTTATTCTGACTGTGATGGCTCAAGACTGATAAAATAATCCAACTACATCATCAAGGCATAACTTTGTCGAAGGCATGCCTTGATGTAGTTGGAACAGGCTTGGCAATTTCAGGAGAGCGATTTTTTAGCTCTCCTTACTGCCCTCCTGAAAGAATTAAGGAGAGCGAAAAATTGCCCTCCTAAATATTTTGGTCTGGGATGATTGAGATTGCATGTATTATGCTCACATGAAATGTTTGTTGTAAAGCAAAAATGTAATTTAACTTCAAAGTCACATAACATCACGTAATTTCATTTTGAAAGTGGTTTAGTGGTAAAAGGTAATGGCTGCAACCATACCCAAACACAGTTGCAATCATTTGAAGCAAAATGGGTCACAGCAATATTTTTTTTTCTGTCAGTTTCAAGTTCAACAACTGACATCACAGTTTGAGGGGTAATTATTCAAGGAATATTGACACTATAATATACTACCATTACTACTATCCTGTCACTTGAAGCACTTGCACCAGGATGTGACTGTAGATTCAAGCAGACCTGTTGTCCAAGAAAGTCATACGCCTACCACTACCACCTTCAACCCCCCTTGGGGGGTTGAAGGTGGTAGTGGTAGGCGTATGACTTTCTTGGACAACAGGTCTGGGTACACACACAGGTCTTGTCAAGTGTGTGTTCGGTTGTTGAGTGAGGCATCTAGATGTCTAAGAGATTTCGCTTTACCTTAGTAAAGTTAATAAAATCACTGATGTAGTCTGTTGGTTTCAGTTTCAAAGAGTTCGTTCAACTGGATACTTAAAATGCTGTGTAAAGCTAATTGCTCTCCTAAGCTGATTGAGGAGAGCGATTTTTTGCCCTCCTGCATTTTTCAGAATGCCAGGCCTGTTGGAATATTATCCTGTAAGGATTATTGTTCATCAATGACATTGCTTGGAAACTTTGAAACCTTGAATTTGTATTTAAAAGTGGTAGATACTTGTGATGTTGGAATTAGCATGGCTGGTGGCATGAGTGAAGATGTTATGTTAATGTATCGGAAGTTACACTCAAGTCTTTTATTTCAACATTATTTATGTATGATTTCCATCTGAACTAGATGTTTTGTGAGACAATGAAGATGACTAATACCAAGCTATATTCCTGTGAAAAGATTTGAGAGGAAACGAATCAGGCATCTAATTTCGATTCAAACTGACTTAAGATTCGAAATCAAATCGAATCCCGAAGCTTCACAGGGCCCTACTACTAAAATAGAAGTTGGGGAATGTAGATGATAAATAGAGGGATCTCAGTGAGTTCCTACTTCACAGTGAAATTTCCAAAAGGAGTTCCCAGTTTATAACGAAATTTACAAAATTAGTTCCCAGTTTATAGTGAAATTTACAAATGAGTTGCCAGTTTATTGTTCAATTTATATATAATTATGAAATGAACATTAAATTAGGTCAAGATTGAGGCCTAATTTGATTGATAGGTTTCATAAAGTTCTCAATAAACTGGAGATCAGATTGGGATTCATTTTGTCTCTGGATCCAAAACCTGATAATGATGCCTAAATGGGTCAAGAAATAAATGGAGTTTTCTATGAGGTCTCAGATTAGGCTGTCAAAAACAATGCTTGGAAGAGCATTAATCAAAAAAAATAGTCCCCAATGACATAGATATTTTAGAGCTCTCAGTACTAGTATTTGAAACAATGGTTTACGTTTTTTTTTATATGCAGCACACAGAATTTAAACATCTCAAGTGATCAGTGTTTAGGTTTCGTGCAAGAATACAAGAACATATGGCTAGTGCTATATCTTGAATGTTATTGAATGATTGTGCATTACCACTTTAAAGTATGAGTTTTAGTGTTTGAAAAAATTCTGATCATGTGATAAATTGATATAAAACAAAATTGAAAAAATATCTCTCAAATTTAGTTAATTTTTATGTCTTGAATATCAAATTTTACCATAGCATGCTTTGAGTTCATCACAAGATACAAACTGAAAAGGGGTTTAACAGCCTCTTCCAACATGGTACTGCATATCAATGGTGCCCTTGTCTTCAACCAGTGTGCTACCTCTGCTTGTGTAAAGTTAGTGCGTTGGAGAATCTGACAGTTGCTTGCTGATGCTCGGTTCTCTGGGTACTCAGGCTTCCTCCACCTGTAAAACTGTCTGAAAGTGTCGTTAAACCCCAACAAATGAATAAATAAATTATGTCGATACTTGGTTTCCATACACAGATGTGAAATGCATTAATTTTTAACTGTTAATTATCTGCAGTTATGAATCCATGCTCATTATCCCAAGTTGTGAAATAATTCGAGTTGCAAATGCACCAATGCTTAAGTTTAGGTACATTCAAAAGCCAAATTGCAAAATTTGTATCAAAATTCTTCCACCATATTAGTCCAAACTTGGACCCTATAATGCTATCGATTTATTCTTTTGGTGTGCTCAAGCCAGAAAATAAGCAGACTGTCATCTGCAAAATGAGGTCCCCAGTGGGTGAATTTATTGATGCTATCCTGCACTGCAGGGTAGCATCACTAAATTTACCCTCTATTAATCAGGGTCTCAAAACTAAACAGAAAGAGGTACCCAGAGGATAAATAGGCCCGCTGTATGGGATAGCATCATCAAATTCACCCTCTGGTGACCTCATTCTGTAAATGTCAGACTGCTTATTTTCAGGCCTGGGTGAGAGGCATCCAAAGGATGCACTACTCCAAAAAAAGTATTTAACAGCTGTATAGTCTACATTTTAATTAATATATGTTTGTAGTCAGATCAGTGCTTGTAGTCACAGCCATGTCCCTCACATGAATATGTATCCATACAACATTCACATGTACTCCATGACGTTCAGAACCCCATCATCACTTCAGCAAAAAATGGTTATAAACAAAACACCACAGTTGTTTTAGACCAATTGTTGGTTGCAGTTTGATGAACATTATGTTCAAAAGCATGTCATGGCCCAAAATATTAAATAAAATGCATTATTATTTCAAGTCTACGATAATTGCATGCAGTTGATGAAAAACAAAGTGTTAATCAACAGAGGCTTAATTGGATCAGGTGCAATGTAGTTCTTTTCAACAAAGCAGTTCTGAGTTGATGTTAAATATGGTCCATGCAACTAAATTATCAACAGAGTCAATACTTATATTCCTTAGCATCTTCTTTGACACCATTATTTTTTTTTTCACCTTTCAACTGGAAGAATGATTTCTACCAAGAACATCACCATGTTGCAGCACACATACTTTCCTTTTTAATGACAACACACTCATTTGATCCTGGAAAAGAGGAAAAGCCAATTGTCATCCTATAAAATAAAATGTTTTTCAGGGATGAAGAAAGCATTAAAATATAGAAGCCAATATTGTTCAACAACCTGGTGTGAATCTTTTCCCCAGATCCAGATATGTTGCAAGATTTTGAAGAAGAAAGCCAATTAATTATACCTGTCCTTGGATTGTTTCACTTTTGTGATTTTAATGTTTTTATTTTACAGCTCCTTGATGGATGGATATTTGTTTCTTCCATTTTTGTTGTCTAGTCCTGTTTATATACAGTGCTGTGATTACAAAAGTAGGCAGAGAATTTTGATGCCTGGATACTTTTTCTGTTTGCAACACTGTAAAATCTCATTAACCCTTTACCTAGTTATCAACATCCACCCTCATAATATACAAATTAAGCAGTTGAAAACAAAATATTTTTAAAAAGACTTTGACAAAATCATATCATGTGACCCCTCATTAGAATAAGTTTATCGATGAGCTCCATTCCAATGAGGGGTCACATGATATGGTGTTTGTTGAAAGTTTGTGAAAAAATTAACTAAAATAACAAATTTTGTATTTTACCCTATTTATTTATGAAATCTATGTGCACAATTGTAAATGCGATGCTACCAGATTGCAATGCTGTTGTGATTTGATCGGGGAAAAAAATGCTTTTGCAATCACAGTACTGTAAAACAGGCTTTGTTCTTGAAATGACATGTTGTTGAAAGTGCTTCAATATACGTGAATTTTGAAACTGGAATTCCAAGCTTTTGAAAGTACCTAATGCAGGGCTTGCCTTGAGTCGGGGCTGATCAGCCCAGACCCCGAGATCAGCCCCGAGGAGCACTTGCTGGGGGCTTCTTTTCAAGCCCCAACATTTTCCACAAAAAAGCACTAACAATAATGGACAAAATGGAAAATCAGCCCCAAAAAGGCCCCGACCTCAATATGTGGGGCACTTTTTTTAGGCTCCGACCATTTTACTCAAGGCGAGCCCTGCTAATGGTGTTTCCAATCAAATAAAAGGTCAGGCCCTAAAAGTACTTGATTTTCCACCACCCTCCTTGCAAAGTTCTTGAATTCAGTTTACCGATAACCTCTGAAACAAGAAGTTCATAATAACTCACCTCAGTCTTTTGTGTAGATTGCACAGCTTTGCAGTTTATTTCATGAATTTCTGTCAGTAATCAGAAAATATGATGCGATCTAAGATGCTTTTGGAAAGGGCTCAAAGAACCCTTCCCAGCAGTGTGTTACATTACAGCATTTCATCGCCATGTCATCATAACAGTAGATTTTATCATCCTTACCAAATTGATTATGGTTCTGTAAGAGTAACGAAATTAATAAAATGACTGTTTGAGTGAAGATATTTGTCACAGCGGAGAAACGGCAGGCAAATAAAATGACTGTACATCCAGTTTGTACCACCCTGAAAGTCCTTGAAGATCATTGTCAAATTCCTTGAAAAGTACTTAAATAGTGCTTGAATTTGGTTCTCTGATATCAGTGGGAATCCTCATTGCAAATCAGACTTTCTGTATTAAAATTATGCCAAGTCCTTGAAAAATATTTTCATGGAATTTCTTCGCCCAATATGTCTAAAGTTTATTCTTATGAACTGAGGCATTTGTGTGTTTTGTTCCAAATAGTGCATTTTTATTTTTTGAAGTAATACCTGCATTTTCTGCTGACCTTGGGTAAGCTCTTGGAGAGCTTCCTATGGATCAATGTTGGATGCAGATATAACAGGTTTGGAACACATATTAAATTATTAACCAGTATCTAAACAAACGTTAGAGATAATGCACTTAATTTTAGATCTAGATCCTTGAAAGTGCATGAAATATTTTTATAAAGTCCCTTCATAGAGGTGAATAGTCTATTTTCTCTCTGGGATGAGCAAACCCTATAAAAGCCTTCTATATTTTCAGATTTAGACTTGGATTAACCCAAAAGGCTAATTATGACTTTGATCAGTTTTTACTAAAGCAGAACAGGTGCCTCAACATACAGTCACTGGTTAAACTTGAAATTTACATTCTATGTACCTGGGCAGTAGTTTCTAGGCACAAGTGTTGGCTGCAGAGCCACAAGATGTAGACTGTCAAGTTGTAACATAATTCTGTAAAAATCTCTAGGCCTTTAAGGGTTAAATGCAGCTTCTGAAACATATACAGCTGCAGCAGTTGGTGAACATGTTAACAAACACAACCAGGGATTTTTTTGGCGTCGACAGGAGCTGTTAACCCTTTACCCAATGCAGACGATATCAAAATTTATTATTTTAAATACCATTTTTTCAAATTTTTCAAAATATTTCAACAAAACCATATCATGTGACTCCAACGAGGGGTCACATGATCAGGTTTAGTTGAAATTTTTCGAAAAATAACATTTTTTCAACTGCTGAATTTGCATATTACGCAGGCGGGTGCGGGCGATTTGTTAGGTAAAGTGTTAAATGACTCCTTTCCCAATGCCGCCCAGGCATTTTTTTTTCCCAATTGGAAAGTAAAAAATCCCCAATTATAATATAATTACGATATTGTTCTCTTGTGAAGGTTGTGTTTATTCTGGTAAATAGTGTTTATTCAGTTTAGTGTATGAATACAATATAGACTAGATGTCTTAACCAGAAATATACTGAGCACATCCCCTGTGGAAGCCCCAGGAAGTGAATCAGTGCTTGCTTACTGTGGCAAACAGGTTCTGTTTTACTGGTAAAATAGGACCAGACCACTAATGCCTAGGGTGAAAGTCCTCTAAAATGAGCAACATGGGTATAAACAATTGGTAAACTTGACTTTATCTCCATGTTGCAGTCACGAGTAGCCATTGTGCTGTGCTGAAGTGTACAACCTTAAACACCAATAAATAAATAAATATATACTGAGCACATACACTTTTTGTCTCAGTTTGACAATAATTTTGATTTAAAATGCGCGTGTGAATTTGTGTCAGTGCATGGTCTGCAGATAGAAAGGCACAGGACTTATTGGAATCTAATGTTCATTTTTTTTCAGCCTTTTACCTCCCTTGATGTGTCCCCAGTGTTTCCTGGAATGCAATCAACATTAGAGAGGCACATCAAGGGAAGTAACTGAATTGCACAGTGAACTTTACATACTGAAAACATGTCAGTGACAACCAATCTATGTACAGTTTAACAATCATCTACCACTGAATGAAAAATTTATTTTAGTTTTTTACTCCATTTTATTCTATCACGAAATCATACTGCTCCCGGTGGGACCCTTTTTGTGTTAAATGTGGGTTTTCCAAACACTTCTGGAATGGACAGGAACTGCATTCTCTGAGCAGTGTTATGTTTTTGTCAGTCCGATAGAGGAGAGATAAGTCTATAGCAAAAATTTGTATGTAAACAGTAAAATGTCACTGAACTCATGAATGTCACACAATTCAAAATATGTGCATAAAGAGGGGAAAAAGAGAAGTTTAGTTGTAAATTGACGATTCTTTATTATTTAAAGATATACACAATTGATACATTATATGAAAATAACATCAGAACTAGTCATATTCCTTCATTCTGAAGAATTCCCGAATTTCTCAATTTTACCCCTCATGACTCCAAAAATTCCCAGTGGCAAGAGACCTGAACCCTTACCATTTGGGAGTAAAAAAATCTCCGTTGGCACCTGATTTCCAGTGTGTTGTAATTTTCTTTGCAGTAGTTGCAATGGGAACTTTTTCGATAGGTGTGCAGAGGGTGTTTGGAGAATACCGCCAATAATGTCCCAGATAGCAACAAGATGTATTCCAACGAGCCACTTTGTATGAGCCATGAGTAGTAATGCATCTTTTCTCATGCCCACGGATGAGATGATCATTGGTATCCATTTAAAACACTAGATTCTGCTTTTATTGTGTGTGCTTCACAAATATTGTAGGCTAATACAATAATTCTATTGATGAATCATTCACACATCAAATAATCTGATCTTTGTCAAACCATTCCCCTGCTGTGTAGGCTATTTTCAAACCAATGCCACAAGTTTCTGTTCCCAAGTGTATCCTACACAACATTCAAAGGTGGGTCGATATTTGTTTAGAATGAGAACTTAATAATTTAATAAGAATGGAGGCACCACTGAACAATATTTTCAGTGGAATTCCAACAGTTTTAATTAATTTTCATAGGCGACAATCAAGGTAATTTGAGATGGCATTATACATCATACTTCAAGGAAACGACAAACCGATTCTCCATATAATCCACTTGGGAGATATTGATTTTTACAAATTCAGCATTTCCTTGATAATTTACAGCTGAGATTGTAATAATTTCCCATAATGCAGCTATGAATTTAACCAATTATATCTGACAGAGCAAATTGTATTCAGTCAAATATGATTTGGTTTGTTAAATGAGTTACATTGGTGGAAACATTTAAATTTTAGTCTTTCAGCACTCTGGGTGTATTTTATTGCTCTCTACATGAGATCTCCAAGTGGAGGGGTCAGACAAATGCGGAGAGAGGTTTTCCCGAGTTATCCCACCTGGTTTACTTGATTTACAGAGTGACTTCCTCTCTTCTCCAGCTTCTACCTGTATCTAAAACTGAATAGGCGGGTGACGTCCAGAGATCTCCACACACACCAAATGAATACAAATAGAGACCTCCTGGACATCTTCTGCAAAGCAAAAAAAAAACACCCTAGTGGATCTTTCCATAACAAATGTGAAGGTGCGTTACAGAGAGCACTCCTTATATGTTTCTTAGCTGAGGAAGCCACAGCTCCTTTTGAATAGGGTTGGATGCTGAAATGTTAAGAACAGTTTTAGATATCATGTAGCTCCCCACTTTTTTGAAAAGTTCCATATTCAGTTCAGACTTCATTAACCAGATCTGTTTTTCTATTTAGTGTGAAAATGAAACAGAGTGTGTACTTCTATAATCTGATAAACGCATGATGTGGCTGTAGCTGCATAGTGAATAGGTTTTGCTCCATATCAGGCTTGATAATCTGCCTGCAGTATTTAAGTATTGCTTGTGTTTACATAAATATGTGACCTTAAACTCCAATAAAAAAATCTGGACCTAACTTTATATCATGTTGCAGTCACGATTAGCCATTGTTTAGAAATATGTAACCTTGAACACCAATAAATAAATAAAACAATAAATAAATAATACCATTTAACCCTTAACCTAATGTAACTCCCATAAATGGGAAGTGCTATTCACAAAAATTATTCATAAAAATTATCTTTCAAATTTTATATTTTTTGTCCTCTGAAACTTAGGTTATGACCTTTCCTTGGAACAAGCTGAGTGAGCTTGTTCCAATCAAGGGTTCATAGGTATGTTTTGGAGGCAAAAATGAAACTATTTAAATTTTTTAAGCAATTGTCATTAACTGGTGATGTTAGGTTAAAGAGTTAAATTTTGATTCTGTGTGACATTTAGTCTTGCTTGAAAAGTCAAAATTGCAAACAAATGGAAAAGGAAAAACACTTTGAAACTTTCTACAGTGGAGCTTCTTGGAACGTATGATCAGGCTTAATAACAGGGCAGCTTATGCAGAAGAGTTCCTTTGCTTCTCAAGTAAGCATATCAGTCTTTTAGCTCCACCTGAGAAGTGTCAGCAGAGCTTTTCTGGTAATGATTTGTCCCTCATCCTTTCGTTATCTGTCATCAACATTTTGGTTGTCTGGGCCATAACTTCTTAACCGCTGAATATTTTTGGACAAAACTTAATAACTATATGTATTATCAAAAGACAGTGTGTCGCAGAATATTATTTATATGGTATGTTCCCCTCACGGTCAAGGTCACAGGCCCTATGTTAAGGTGACAGAAAAACTTTGACATTTCGCTCTCACTTTTGACCGGTCCATATAACTTGGTATGATTGACAGATCTTATTCATACTTGGTACAATTATTGCTCATGACTCAAAGCTGTGTCATGACTTTGATCCAAGGTCATATCAAAGTCAAGGTCACAGATAGCAAAACTTTGCTATTCTTATACAGCCCTTGTCTGGTCTGTATAACTGAATGTATGTGACAAATCTTGTTCATCCTTCACATAATTGATACCCATAACTTAACCTGTCATGACCATGACCCATTGTCACATAATCAAGTTCAAGGTCACAAGCAGTAACACTTGTCTTGTATTTAGCTTCCCCCCAAAAGCCGTGATCCCAAGCAGAGCTGTCCAGGCTGAGAGGCCTCATGTTTTCTGAGAAATAGTTAAAAGTGTTTATATAAAATCGTTTTGTTACCATTTATTGGAGTATGCCTATTCATGAATCTGTTCATCTGTGCTTCCATCCATCCACAGCTATTTCTTAGCATTGAGTGGATGGATTTCAGTGAAATTTGGTATGAGGGTTTCTTGTCTGAAGAAACATTATTTTCACCAATTGTCTAGTTAAAATGTGAGAATTGTGGCCTATTTCAGCTAATAATTTAGTTGCTTCTACTCTCATCACTTTTCTCGTCACAGGAATTATTATGCAGTAGTATAGAGTCAAATTACTGTGACAAACATTACCTATTCTGTGTAGAAGGATGAATAAGCGGTAGACCCCATTTGAGGTTGATTTGGATTGATTCATTCAAGCCTAGAAATATTTTTGAAATCTTGTCACCATGAAAGGTAAAAAATAGTTTTGCCTGTCAGGAAATTCAGCATTCCCCCCACTGGTAAAATAGGACCCAGTCACAAATGCTTGGGGTGCGAGTCCTCTAAAGTAGGCAACATGGGATTTAAACGATTGACTGACCTTCACTTTATCTCCATGTTGTGGTCATGATTAGCCATTGTGCAGAAGTTTGTGACCTTAAACACCAATAAATAAATAAATATCATTTCCCTTTGAGGAAGTATGCTATTTTCCACTCCCCCAGTAAAAAAAAATATTAGAAAATATATTTTCTATATATTGAAAAAGTTAGAACATTTCAAAGCAGGCACTCCTAGCTTGCGATCTGTTATTACACATGACTAGACACTTTTTGGCACCTGAATGTGGTTATTTTTGCACCCAGTTCCAAAATTTCTAGACCCAGGTACTGAAACATCCAAATTTGTTTTCAAAACTTCAAACCTCTTACCACCAATGTCCAGGTGTCAGTACATCTGAATACCTACGACGACGCGAACCAAATTTGAATAATTGATTCATAGAGTTGCCTACATTCCCAAGCACCCAGACTTGTAACACTGTTTTGTCTGTTTGGATTCACAGAATGAAAGGTGAAGATTCATTGGTTTCACTTTTTGTTCAAATGATGAGTTTTCGTTGGAAAATTGTAGATTACCTAAATATGCAACATAGGTTGGGCGCCAGAAACTAACTCTCACCTATGGGAATTACCACTTGCCTACTCGATTCAGATGAGTATTGTTTTCAACAAAATAATGACTGAAAAAAAATTAGGTCAAGTAACTCGTGCAAACATATCCTTTTTGGAATTCAAAATTTTTCAAATGTCAGCCCCTAAAGGGCAGTTTTTGTTGCCAAGGAAATGTGTACATTATTGTATACAGTGAATGTAAAAGTATAGTTCTGTGAGAAGACCACACAAACAAGAAATTTGTTTTTGATAAATGTGTGAAGACATTTATTAGGCTTCGTCATCCGAGCAAAAATTAAAAATATTTCATCTTTTATAATAGTTTTAGTTGATAGTTCAGTGAAAGTCCAGAGATCCAACCATTAAATTTGCACTTCATAGACATTCAGGTTGTCTACCTGGTGAGCCATGAACTGAAATGTTTTTTATTGGGTACTCTGTCCTTGGGCAAGGCACTTTATCCTGGTTGCCTACATAGGGGCACGATGATGCCGTGTACTAAGGCGTTGGTGCACATGTCTTCAACCGCTGTAACCCTGCTTGAGCGGAGCTTGAACAGAGTTAGAATGTTGAGGAGCTGACAGTTGCTCATTGATGCTCGGTGGTTCTCTCTGGGTACTCCGTCTTCCTCACCCATAAAACTGTCACGGTCACGATTAGCCATTGTGCATAAGTATGTGACCTTAAACACCAATAAATAAGTAAGTAAATTAGTAAATAAATATTGGGTACTCAAGTTTTTTGTGAATTAATTTTTAAGTATATTAAATTTGTTCACGTGCCTTTCTTTGCATTGTTTACAATTTATGGGAGAGTTCCAATAGGCACTCTCTCATGAATTGTTAAATGGCAAATCCGTACAAATGAATTAAATTCATTTCAAAGATAATATGAAAAGCATCCCCAAAATATGAAACCTTAAAGTTGTGATACCTACATTTAAGAATTGAGTCCAAATATGGGCTACTAGCTCTCAGTTAACAATGTGCTGATGGGCAACATCTTTGTATTTGACAAGATTCTTTGATGTGTTTGGAGTCACTGTCCTTAATCAACAGAAAAAACTTTGTAGTTTTATTAACCCTTTACCTAACATGAAAAGCAGACGACACTTGCAAAAAAAATTCTTCAATAACTAATTTTTTTCATTTTTTGTCTCAAAAACATAGGTTATGACCCCTCGTTGGAACGAGCTCGACGAGCTCGTTCCAACGAGGGGTCATAACCCATGTTTTTGAGACAAAAAATGAAAATATTTTGAAAATTAATATGCGATTTTTGAGAATAGCGCTGGCCGGTTTTGGCCGTTACGTTGGGTAAAGGGTTAAGGCAGTTACTTTTATGGAAAAATCCCCCCCCCCCCCTCCTGTCCCTTACACTTTTTTTAGTTTTGATAAATAAAAGTTTGCACAGTTTTATTGATAGGTCATTGATGTGCATCAATCAGGTATATAAATGAGGGGATTCTTCAAATTTTTATTTTGTGTTACTTCCCTTCACCAACTTGAAAAATTCAGCATTTTATGAATTAGAGTGTTTTTGTGGTGAAAACAATGCTCCTTACACATTTGACATTTCGTTAATATAACAATAACATGATTTTTGAGGGCATTATGGTATATTAGCGGCCCTGCAGAAATTATTAACAGCCCAAGGGCTTATTAGCGGCCCGAGACGAAGTCGAGGGCCGCTAATTGGCCCGAGGGCTGTTAATAATTTCTGCAGGGCCGCTAATATACCATAATGCTCGCAAAAATAATGTTATTACTATTATTACCATTTGTTTGTTTACAAATGCGCATCGGAGAGATCAGGGGCGACAATTTGGGGGAATTCCCGTGTCACAAATTGAGTGCATGAACGTCGAAATTAGGAAAGTGATGTAATTTTTCGGCAATGACGGCTTCTTACAATTGCTTCATAATAAAAATAATCTGGATTACTTACCTAATAACAACAATCTAGCCATTGGTAAGAAAAGTTCGGTCGTTTATGAATCATTTCCCTGGTATCGTCGTTTCGATTCAGCTCCTTGCCGATCGAGAACAAGCGGTGATCACGTGATGTAACAATGATGCCAGAGGGCGATTATTTTCATTATCGGCCCGCGGCCCGGAACTTAGGAGATTGCCATGCATTATTTACTTTGAACGCTCGGCATAACAGCGTTAATACACTAGGGAACGCCCTGCAAAGTGGTAATAATGAAACTTTAAAACCTTTTTGTTGATCAGTGATGTGCAGCATGTAAATAGATGACAGAGCTTATAATTTCATAGGGATTGCTGCTCTTTTTAGACTTTAAAACATTAGGCCCCACAAAGTAGATCTTCTGTTTCTCAGGCCATTTTTTTTTGTAAAATTGCATGTGGGTGGACATTTTTATTATTTTGTTTTTTATGTTTGTAATTATTTCTTTGCCATCAAAAGTTCATGTTCATGATGTATTTTGTCCCTAGAGTGCAAAAAGGCTTTAGAATGCTAAAGCATTGCAATGCCTTATTGCACTCAATGGACAAATTTATCAATTTTATTAACTTAGGTAAAATATCAGACATAAACTATTTAAATTTTATTTTTTTAAGTTTGCAATGGTTATAAAAAGAGAGCATGTGGCAGCCAAAAGGACTGTCCGAGAGGGCCTGAGAAACAAAGTTTTAACTTTTTTAGACCTTAAGTATTTTTTATGAAGTTGAACCCTCTTGTCATGAAATGAACTCCTCCTGCACTTGTCTGTTTTGGTCATTGAAACTTTGAAACATTACTATTGATGGCTAAATAGGATTTTTAGGTATTGTGGGGAAAGTAAGAAACATTCTTGAAAGCATGGGCTAAAGAGGGGAGTCGTAAAATGATAAGGAAGTCACATAGCAATGATGTGTGGCTGCCAGCTATGTTTTTGAGCAAAAATGAAAAGTACTGAAAATATTTGCTGTAAGGTAAGAATATTGGTGTTTTTCTCTCACATCATATGAGACCAGTGTCTTTCCATCTGTCTGTACTTCGGATTACCCAGTTGTGTCCAAATAAGAGCAATCTAAAGGATTGGATATAAGTGGTAGTTTATCCACACTTCGTTTGATGATTTTCTGTTTCACTATGTGGGTGATGATTAAAGGTTATTACTTAGTTTCCTATCAGCCAAGATATCATTTTGAGGAAACTTCATATCAGCCTGAGACCAAAGGGCAAAGGTTCATGTGAAGTTAACGGGGATTGATATTACGGTCGATACGAAACTAACCAAGTAATAATCTCTTTATTTATTAACCCTTTACCCAACGTAACGGCCAAAACTGGCCAGCACTGTTCTCAAAAATCGGCAATTAATTTTCATTATTTTTTGTCTCAAAAACATAGGTTATAACCCCTCATTGGAACGAGCTCGTCGAGCTCGTTCCAATGAGGGGTCATAACCTATGTTTTTGAGACAAAAAATGAAAAAAATAAGTTATTCAAGAATTTTTTTTGCAAGTGTCGTCTGCTTTTCATGTTAGGTAAAGGGTTAAAACAATTACAAAATGTTCTCAGATCAGTCACAGTTTTCTAGCAGTGTTAATGTTTGTCATTCTTTTCAAAAAGTCTCATGTTTCTGCTTCTCCTAGTTAGTCATTCTCCCACTCTGACAGATCTCCACTTACGAGTCTGAATCTTTGTTTGCTTTGAATATTCTGTATGACTCTCTTCTCTTCATCCACCTGTTCCTTCTTATTGCCATCATTAATTCCCCACAATACAAAACCTCAACTTCAAACTACTCCATTATGCTGGATAACACCACTTTTCCTGACTGCGGATGACAAATAACAGTGAATGATTTTGATGTAAACAAATTGTTGCGTCTACTGATGCATCAAGGGGGGATAACAGTAGCTTGGTTCATATTAGCCGATATCGGTGTCATATCAGCTGGGTTCAAAGTCATATCTGCGGAGCTTGATAATGAGCATATTCTGGAGAAAGAAAATCATCTAATAAATAAATGAACTTATATATTGTAATTGTATGGTGGTGACACACATTAGATGATCAACATTTCTCAAATAAACTATTTTCCACCTGCGGCAACCGCATTGTGTCCTTGGACAAGGCACTTCACCCCCATTGCCCATGTGGGGGCACAGTGGCATTTGTGTACTAAGGCGTACATCAATGGTGCACCTGTCTTCAAGCAGTACTGGCCCTGCTTGTGTGGAGTTGGTATGTTGCTCGGTGGTTCTCTCCGTGTATTCAGGCTTCCTCCACCCGTAAAACTGTTGTGGTCATGATTAGCCGTTGTGCAGAAATATGTGACCTCAAATACCAATAAATAAATAAATAATAAACTATTTTATCTTACAATAAGAATGTATTTCTCCCAATGCAACCACATTCAGTCATTTGATTCAGAAAGAGAACATTTTTACTTGCTCTCATCAAAAATTGATTACGCAAGTCGAGGATACCGTTTTGATAATAGTAAATTAAATGATAAATAAATCACCAACCAACTCGGCGAAATAAATTAGACTAGATAATTTTTTTGCCATGTTGACAGATGACATTTTTATTTAGCCTACCGTGTGCTAAATCCGAAAAATAAAACAACAAAACACACAGCTGAAAACTACTACTATAAACTTTGGCTGTTAAAGAACAAGTGGAACAATGAATGGGAATTATGTCATGCACAGCTCAAGAATGTAATAACTAGACAGCGTGATCTTTATTCATAAAAAATAAATTCATATCATAGATACTTCCCCGTGGGAACCCCGGGAAGTGAAGCAGTGCTTGTTCACTGAGGTAAACAGGCTCTGTTTTACTGGTAAAATAGGACCCAGTCACCAATGCTTGGGAGGTGCAAACCCTCTCTAAAATTGGCAACATGGCTTATTAATTCTCACCTCTGGTCTTGAGTTGATACTCATGTTGTGGTCATGATTAGCCGTTGTGCAAAAATATGTGACCTTAAACACCAATAAATAAATAAATAAATATCACAGATGCTGAACGATTGTCAAAATATTTGTGAAAAAGTCAAGAAAGGGGGAATGTTGTAAGATAAATTGGTTATTACTACCAAGTGGGTTTCCGAGATGGTGTATTGAAGTTTCGACCTCACCTAACAGACTTGTTGATATGCCTAGAGATGAGGTCTCAACTTCTATACACCATCTCCAAAACCCACATGGTGGTAATTACCTATATGCAAAATCAAAACAGTAACAAGACAGATTCAAGATTCTACAGTGTGGTGGCCAGGAAAGTTGGGCTGTTATATGTGTTATTGGAAAAGCTGATAACAGGCACATTGGAGCCTCCATAATTGTATATCTCTTATTGAATTACTTAATTGAATGTAGCTTTCAAACACTAAACCGTTTACAATACCTTTAGGACAAATTTGACCTGTTAATTGCATATGTTACAGGAAGAGTAAACATCTGTTAATTGATTAAAACACCCTGTGATCTGTCAACGAATTGCTCTGACATTCAGTAAATTCCCAACTTTTATAGACATTTTTGGCTTTAATACTTCCAATAGTGGCTTTTAACTCTTTGCTTGCTGCTGGCAGATATTCCTGCCCAGCACAAGTTTTCTCTTGTCATTGAAATAAGTATAATTTGGGCACATTTAATCATATTTCCCCCCTTTAAATTGAATGGATTTTTTCGCCAATGATTTCTTGTTTTATATTTAGATTAATTTTTCATCAAATCTAGTCATGGCTGCTTCTTAGCTGATATTCCTGCCCAGCCCAAGTTTTCTCGTGTCATTGAAATAAGTATAATTTGGGCACATTTAATCATATTTCCCCCCTGTAAATTGAATGGATTTTTTCGCCAATGATTTCTTGTTTTATATTTAGATTAATTTTTCATCAAATCTAGTCATGGCTGCTTCTTAGCTGATATTCCTGCCCAGCACAAGTTTTCTCTTGTCATTGAAATAAGTATAATTTGGGCACAGTTAATCATATTTCCCCCCTGTAAATTGAATGGATTTTTTTGCCAATGATTTCTTGTTTTATATTTAGATTAATTTTTCATCAAATCTAGTCATGGCTGCTTCTTAGCAGCCATGACTAGAATTGATGAAAAATATCTTGAAAGTAGTCAGAAAAATATCTTGAAAGTAGTCAGTGGGTTAAGAGTTCATCCATTATATCTTGTTTGATAGAGCTCAGTGGGCTCTGTCAGACAAGATACAATAAAATAACTGTTTATAACTAGAAGGCAGGAAAATGACCCAATCCCTGTAAATTGTATTCTCCAGTTAATTGAATATTTTTCTATGGAAAAGTGGCTATTCAATTAACAGGATTCCACTGTACTTCCAGTTGCAATGTCGGCTTGATAGCAAATCCTATAAATATAAAGGAATTATGCAAATCGCAGTGGTCATGTTGAGTAGTAAGGGTATATACCATTATACTGTGATGTTGGTTTCAATACCTTCTCAGGTATTCAAATTCAAATACTGTGATACCTTTACTTTCTGGTATCTTGTATCAGTAGTGATGAGGTGAATGACATTATTCAACAACTTAACCCTTTTCCCAATGGACACGATATCAAAATTTTGGTCTCACAAAGAAGATCTTCTGTTTCTCAGGCAACTTTTTGTAAAATTTCTTATTATGTCTCAAAGTTAGTTTGTCCAATCAAAATGCTGGAATACCTTCTAAAGATTCCACCGTATCGGGTTACTCACCTGATATTAATTAATATCAGGTGAGTAGCCGCCATTACTATTTTGATGCAATTCCCCTCACTTCGAATTTTCAAAATCTGAATTAAAACAAAATAAGAGAATTTAGGTTCCGAAAATATTTTCAAGATACCGTATTTTGTGATTTAAAACATTAAATATGTAAAAAGATGGGCAGAAGATAATATTTGTAATCTGAAAAGTTTTTTGTTTTACGACTCCTTCAGTCACTGTTTGGATCGGGTTTTTGAGGTGAATAGAAAATTTGTGTAAATGTACGCAAGAGGCCTCCAGATTATGCCGAGTTGGCAAGCAGCACTGATCTCAGTGGCAAGCAGCGATTCGTTTCATTTGTAAACAAGTACGGCAATCGCCCTTCGCAAAGTGATGATTTGTTTACAATTACCATGGTTACACGTACCGGTGCCTGTTACTGTTCATGATTCTGCGCGGTGCTATCAATAGTGGTTCCTGAAAAATAAATTCCGGGCCGTTGTTTGTTTATGGAGAAAATTATTAATCGCTTGATTTACATGGACTTTCGACATAATAAATATGTTACATGGCGTGTAGCTGGCTGATACAATTCCATACAAGGCTCTGAGTGTTCATATCAGGTTCGGCTTCGCCTCACCTGATATGAACACTCATCGCCTTGTATGGAAATGTATCAGCCAGCTACACGCCATGTAACTTATAATATGGGGCAGGCAGGCAGTTTTTTACTTTATTTTTTATTTTTCTAATAATTTATTTGCCATCAAAAGTTCATATTTTTGGTTTGTTTTATGCTTCAGGCCTCATAATCTACAGAATAGCATGGATGGTGATGTGCAAAAGCATTGCAAAGCCTTGTTGCACTCTAAGGATAAATTGATCAAATTTATTAACTTACGTAAAATATCAGACATTAACTACCGGTATTTAATTTTTATTTTTTTAAATTTGCATTGTTTATAAAAAGAATGCATGCGACAGCCATGACCATGTGGGAGGGCCTGAGAAACAGATTTTAAATTGTTTTAGGCCTTATTGTTTTAAATATTATTTTTTTGTTTAAAAAAAATTCAACAAAACCATATCATGTGGCCTCTTGTTAGTATGAGCTCATGAGCTAGTTCCAATGAGGGGTCAGTTGATATGGTTTACAGAAATGTTTTAAACATATTTTTTCAACTGCTCCTTTTATATTACTTGGTTGGATGTGGTTGATTTATTTGGTAAGGGGTTGAAAGCATAAAGAAGAAAAGTGCATTGCAGTTGGCATCTTTATGTTTTCAAAGGGCGAGTTAATTTTAATTTATAAAAGCAGTTTAATTGTACCCAAAGTTAATTTTCAAGATAATCTGCATATCACTGATGTCCAAAAAGGTGATGATATTGGTTATCATCCATAATTTTGATGATACTGATATAGCCGTACAGAAGTTATAAATATTTATTGATATTTATCGCAATTTCCAAATAAGAAAACTTATTGCTTGTTATCTGAAATTTTTCATGAGCCCCTCCCTCCCCCCTACGTCCCCTCCCTTCCCTGTGGGAGCCCACAGCAAGTGAAGCAGTGTTTTGCTGGTAAAATAGGTCACCGATGCTGGGGATGAAAGTCCTCTAAAATAGGCAAAATGGGTTTTTATGATTGACTACACTTGACTTGATCTCCATGTTGCGGTCACGATTAGCCATATGCAACCTTAAATAGCGATAAATAAATAATTGTCATGAGGTCAGATTTTTCAGAGCCTTACTAATACATGAAATCCCCATGGGAACCCCGGGAAGTAAGCAGCACTTGTTTACTGTGGTAAACCAGTTCCGCTTTACTAGTAAAATAGGACCCAGTCACCAATGCTTGGGGTGAAAGTCCTCTAAAATGGGCAACATGTAGATAAACGATTGACTAAACTTGACTTCATCTCCATGTTGTGTCACGATTAGCCATGGTGCATAAATATGTGACGTTAACCACCAACAAACAAACAAACTAATACATGAATAGGTATATTTTTGCAGATGTTGAATGTTGGTTTTCAGTTTGTTTTTTATTTGTTTTAGGATGATGAAGAAATGCCTGCTGATGAGTTAGCACAGCCTACACATTTTTCTGAACTTGATCCAAAAATCATGAAGGTATGTATGAAGCCATTGAAATGTTTGAACCTTTACCTATCATAATGACTACATCCAGCCTGCACTATGCACAAAAATTGCTGATCAACTTTTACAATTTTTGCCTCTCAAGCATAGCTTTTAAGCCCTCATTGGAACGTGGAATGCTCTTAATCCTTTTCCTAACATCATGGAAGCTTCCGACAAGATCCGTTCAAATTTCATGAACTTTTCCTTGTTTGCCTTCAAAACTTAGCTTATGACCCGACCCCCTCATTGGAACAAGTTCATACTTTACCAGTATGTTTTTTATGAAAAAAATGAAATTTTGTTTAGTTATTCAAGCGTTTTTTTGCAAATGTCTTTTGTTGATAGGTAAAGGGCTGTAACATTTGCACTGCTATTAGTGTTGCTAATATTGTGTAGTTTTGACAATGCACTATAACAATGTGTTCATTTTTAGCTCAACTTTGACGAAGTCAAATTTGAGCTATTGTCATGGCCCGTCGTCCGTCTGTCCATCTGTCCGTCTGTCCGTACGTCAACAATTGGCTATGGCTCGGGCTAGAGGTCGTATTTATGAACCGATCTTTACGAAACTTCTTGTGTACCTTTGTTATGACCCTGGGACGGGAACGAGTGTTTTTAGGTGTTTTCCGAAATTCAAGATGGCTGCCAGCGGCCATTTTGTACCGATGATGCAAAAATCAGTTTTTTGTACAGAACTTCTGTATGAATGTTCTGATTTGAATAAAGTTTTGTATAAATGTTTAGTACCATGGGATACATCACATATAATACGGGTTTTTTTCTCGTGCGTAAATTACGCAAATTAGACTAACTTTGATTTATTTAGTGTTACTTTCAGAGCTGTAAGTGCCAAGCTGCTATGGCTCGGGCTAGAGGCCGTATTTATGAACCAATCTTTACGAAACTTCTTGGGTACCTTTGTTATGACCGTGGGACGAGAACGGGTGTTTTTGGGTGCAGTCCCAAATTCCAGATGGCTGCCAGCAGCCATTTTGTACCGACGATGCCGAAATCTGTTTTTTGTACAGAACTTCCATATGAAAGCTCTGATTTGAATAATTTTTTGTATGAATGTTTAGTACCATGGGATACATTACATATATTACAGGTTTTTTTCTTGTGCGTAAATTATGCAAATTAGGCTAACTTTGATTTATTTAGTGTTACTTTCAGCACTGTGAGTGCAAATCCCAATACGGCTCGGGCTAGAGGCCGTATTTATGAACCGATCTTCACGAAACTTCTGGGGCACCTTTGTTATCACTGTGGGACGAGAAGGAGTATTTTTGGGTCCAGTCTGAAATTCAAGATGGCCGCTAGCAGCCATTTTGTTCAAAATTAAGTGCAATCAGATTTTTGCGCAGAACTTCCAAATGAAAGATCTGATTTGAATAAATTTTTGTATGAATGTTTAGTACCATGGGATACATTACATATAATACAGAGTTTTTCTCGTGAAAAAATTATGCAAATTAGGGGTCCGGGTGGGACTTAGAAAATTTTGGACCAAAATCCGGAAATTAGTTTTTTGTGTTTTGATGCATTTTGGTAAATTTTAAGAAGAAGAAGAAAAAATTTTAGTCTGAAAATATTTTGTTTGGGACTGAAAATTTCCACACAAAAATAATAATCTACAATGATTGGTCTTAATCTGTAGTCCATTACAGTCACCTTGTAATTCTTTTATTATTGTTGACTGGGCCAAAACAAATACTAATTCCTGTCATATTCTTTATTCAGTTGTCTTGGTCACAGCAAGTACTAATTCCTGTCATATCCAAGTTGAGCTACAGAGTCATTGACTCTTTCATTTAACCTAAGTTTCATATGTTGTAGTTAAAAGTTACCTAAACATTATTATATCAAAACATAAAATTTGTAGTGTGGTGTGAATGTAATTTGTATTTAATTTCAAAGCTAGAATTCTCAACCTCATATGCCTCTGATATGATCAGGCCTGGAAATAAGTAGACTCATCTGCAGAATGAGGTCCCTAGAGGGTAAATTTGGTGATACTCAGCAGGATAGCATTAGTAAATTTACCCTCTGTGAACCCCAATCTGAATCAAGGTCTTAGGCTTAAACAGAAAGAGGTGCCCAGAGGATAAAATGGGGGATTCTAGCCCACTGTATGTGATAGCATCGGCAAATTCACCCTCTGTAGAAGACACATATGCAATCAAGAGAGAAATGAGTTTGTGTGGCAGTAAAGATATGTGTATGTTAATGGTGGTCTTTTGAGAGAAATGTACAACATCAATAAGGTCTGATGTATATAATACCACTTTCTTATTGGATTAAAAGAAAAACTTTGTGGTCAGCAGCATAAGAATAAGGTCCATTGGGAAACCAAAACTAATGAACTTGGGGAGTGCTGGGACCCCAAATCGGGGCTCTACTCAGAAATGCCTACACTGCAGTTAAAAGACTTAATATTCTGTGCCCTGTATCAGAGCCCATGTTTGGGCTTTATGCTGAAGTGCATGTGCTGCAACTTAAACACTTAATATTGTGTGGATGTGTGATATGCTTTGTATCATCTTTGAAGTGAAATTATTTAGTGTGTATGGATTTTCCTTGCTATTATTTATAGGAAAGTTTCTATAGGCACTCTCCCATAAATTGTAACAAAGCAATGACGTGTTAACAAATTTTGACAAACAAATATAATTCAGCACTCTACCAGTTAAAAGCCTGTTCCAATGAGAAGTCATAAACTGTGTTTTTGAGGCCAAAAAATGAAAAAATTAATTATTCAAGACTTTGTTTTGCAAGTGTCATATACTGTTAGTGTTGGGTAAAAGGATTAAGGGGGCATTTTCTGACTCTGATGAACTTGTAGTACACATCAACTCTTCTAGCCAAGAAAGACTTTTATTCCCCCAAACTCCAGAGGATGTTTCGGTGGGCATATAGTAGAAGGCTCTGAACTTTTGTATTTCTATCCATAGAAACATTTCAGATGGTGACAGTCCATCATGTGGGGGAAGGATAGCCACATATTGTGGGTTTTGTCCATGCATATGTACCAGAGTTATGGCCTTTGTTACACTTAGAAAAACCTACAAACATTTTGTATTTTCACTGATGCATTGGTTGTCAGATTTTGGTGTCCTTTGTTGTGGTAAGAGACTAGCATGGGGAAATGATACAAACATATTGTGGGTTTTCGTACATGCATATGTATCAGTTATAGCCCTTGTAACATTTAGAAAACTTTTCATACAAACATTTTGCATTGTAACTCGGGCATTGATTATCAGATTTTTCTGTCTTTTGGTATGGTATGAGAGACCAGAATGGGGAAAAAGATATCCATATCTGTCCCAAGTTTTCTGCGCTTTTTCCAGCTACCAGTTGAAATATTGAAATGATTTTTTTTGACAGTTAAATAGGTTTTTCACACTTTTTTCAGCTAAATGAGTTTCCTTGTTGCTTCTTGATGGGTAGTTACAGTTCAAGCTTCAATTCCATTTCACTCAGTTGATTTATTACAGAGTTGTTGCCCTTGAACTTGGCAATTCAACAGTTATAACAGCTTTTCTGCAATTTTTTCAACTATGGATGGAAAGATTGAAATGATTTTTTGTATGGCGCTTCCTGATAAGCATTTACAGATCTAATTTCAATTTCCTTCTACTTGTATGGTTTATTACAGAGTTATTGACCTTGAACTTAGAAATTTGACTTTTATAACAGACTTTCTGCACTTTTCACTAATGTTGCACTTTTTTTTTAGATATGGATTGAAATACGGAAAAGAGTTTTGGATGTAGCTTCCTGATGGGTAGTTACAAATCAAGTTTCAATTCATTTCACTCAGTTGGTTTATTACAGAGTTATTGCCCTTGAACATGGAAATTCGACAGTTAAAATAGATTTTCTGCCCATTTCTTCATTAATGTTGCACACTTTTCTGTTATGGATGGAAATATTGAAATGACTTTTTATTTGTAGCACTTACAGATCTGATTTGAATCCATTCTACTCATATGGTTTATTACTAAGTTATTGACCTCGAACTTAGAAATTTGATAATTAATACAGACGTTCCGCACTTTCCTTCACTAATGTTAGCGATACATGAATGATTTTTGGTTTGTACCTTCCCATGCCTTTCCAACACGAGGTGACCCTGGCTGTAAAAAGTGTTGTTAAATCCCAATAAATAAATAAATTGTACATTCCCTGTAGCAAATTACAGATGGAGTTCTGTTTTGCTCCCTTCGCTCAGTTTTTCACTCAGTTACAGAGTTATTGCCGGACAACTTGGAAATGTGACAGTTATTACAGGTTTTCCACACTTTTTTCAGTTTTCGCTGGAAATATTGAAATAATTTTTTGTGTGTAGCTTCCTGATGGGTACCTACAGATTAAGTTTTAATTTCATTCTGATTATCGTAGAGTGATTGCCCTGGAAATTTCACATATTAACTGCAGTTATAGCTCCTCGTCCATCATACAGACTGCTGTTGTTGAAAATTTGACTCGAAAACAAGAATTTTCATTATAAATATCTCTTTTATATAATAATATTATAATGATATAAATACCCTGGAACCTGGAATCCCAAACAGCTATTTGTTACATCATTTCACTGACCTCTCAAGACAGGTGTTCTCTCAAGGAAGGTTTTACTGTACTGTATACTGTTCGAATTGAAAACCGTTTTAAATGCGGGCCCACAGTGATGGCTCCCATCTCTTTGCATCTAGTTCTGGTAAAAAAAGCTGTGTTTTACTTGTAAAATAGGACAGGTAATCAGTGCCTGGGGTTGAAGTCTTCTCAAATAGGCAACGATTGACTGGACTTGAGTTCATATCCATGGTTTGGTCGCATTTTGCCATTGTTCAGAAATATGTAACCTTAACTGGTTGAGGGCAAGATTATTTTTGGTGGTTAATTGTTATTCAAAATGTGTTTTATTACAAATTATTGGAGAGTGTCCATAGGCACTCTCCAATAATTTATAATAAAGCAAATTTATATAAACAAAAGAGTATTTACAGTTGAATATGAAACATGAGCAAGGAAAATGTTGGCTTTTACTATGGTACCAGGAGCACGGTGGCTCAGTGGTAGACTGTTGGACTTCTATCCTAGAGGTCCCGAGTTTGATCACTGTCCAGGATGACCTGCGTTGTGTCCTTGGGCAAGGCACTTTATCCCAGTTGCCTGCATGGGGGCACGATGACTCCGTGTACTAAGGCATACTGCACGTCGATGGTGCACATGTCCTCATCCACTGTAACCCTGCTTGAGCGGAGCATGAACAGAGTTAGAATGTTGAGAAACTGACAGTTGCTTGTCGATGCTCAATGGTTCTCTTCGGGTTCTCTGGCTTCCTCCACCCATAAAACTGTCACGGTCACGATTAGCCATTGTGCATAAGGCATAAGTAGTATGTGACCTTAAACACCAATAAATAAGTAAATAAATATACTATGGTACCCTCATCTTTTTGAAAGCCCTGATAGTGGCTTCTAGTACTCAACCAGTTCAACACCAATAAATATATCTGAAGGAACCAATAAATAAATAAATGACTCTTAAGGTCTTAACTTCAACTATGTTGCACATTTCAGGCAATAAAGCTGAATGCTGGCACATTTGACTAAACCCAGTGTTCATGCATGCATTTTTTAACAACGTAACCAGTTCCACTATTTGCACCTTGTCTCTTTTCTTGATTAGATTGCTGACCTTCGACATGAACTTGAATGTAGACTATTGAGTTCAAAAGGACTGAAGTCTCAGCTTATTGCACGATTGACAAAATGCTTGAAAACAGAACAAGAAAAAGAGGAGAGTGAAGAGAAACCTGTAAGTTTACATTTATTCTTTCACAGTTATTACTTATAATGTGGAAACTAATATTGTTGAAAAAGCACAATTTTAATGGACTCTCTTTATTATATAGTGTTATTTATATAGTGTTATCTTTCTAATTTTAAAAAGATTTGAAATGTGCATGGTACATGTGCAGAATTATTCTTGTGATGTTTACAGAAAATCAGGAATCTGGATTTTCATGTATGTTTCATTCAGAATCTTTCCCTGAAATCAAATATACAGTGAGCCATTTGAATTAGTGCCCCTCGAAGCTTCGAGATGCAATTCAGTTTCAAATATTCAATATTCATTTGATACTCAATTCGATTCGACTGTCTGATTCATTTCCTTACAGATCTTTTCACTAGAATATAGCTTTGTATCTGTTATCTTCCATGTCTCACAAAATGTATTGTTCAGATGGAAATTGTACATAAATAATGCTGAAAATCAAGACTGAGTGTAATTTTCAATATTAACATAAATAGCATCTGCACCCATGCCACCATCCATGCTAATTCCAGTGTCACTCCCACTGTGGAAAGCAATTTAAAGTTTCCAAGTAATGTTGACAATAAACTATAATCCTTTCAGGGTAATTGTCCAACAACATTATCAAAGCATGCCTTGATGATATACTGGTAGTTGGAATATTTTTGTCAGTCTGGACTGATGCCTTCACAGTCAGAATAAATCATTGAAGGTTTGTTCAGTTTCTAATAATAGACCCAATTCAATTTGAGAATTGATTTGAATAAAAAATGTGTGATTTGCAGGACCCTAATGTAAAATTATTAAAGTGAAAAATAAAATAAAATAAAAATAGAAACTAACATGACAAGTTTTATTATCACAGGGTAGCCACAGGTCCATGAAGGTCGTTAAATTCAAAAATATCTTTCCAAGGGCTTGAAAGTACAGTGGAATCCTGTTAACTGAATAGCCACCTTCTCAGAATCTCAAATATTTAGTTAAAGGAGTCCTCAACAAACAGTAATTTGGCCACATTCCTATATTCTAGTGTGAAAGAGTTTTGTTCAAAAGCTTTTAAAACCAGTGTCTCAAGTGAGCCTAAAACGTTTACCTGGATCAAATTGTCTGCAAGGAATAGTAATGTTAGTGTTAAAGGATTACAAATATAGAGCGAAAAGGAAGTGTCATCTTGCACGTTTGTATTTATTACAATAACTCACCAAAAGCGCTCTGAAAAAAATGTCTTTTTTCAACCTAACTCCCCCCCGCCTCCCCCTTCCCATAAGGAACCAAAATATGAACCCACAGACATGATTTCAATAAATTTGAATCTTGCCCCTATAAGGATGATGTATACCAAATATCAAAAGATTCTGAGTGATGTACCTGAAGAAGACTGAAATGATGTTCCTGATATTGCACCAAGCAGAAATTCGGGCTCCTATGTGGAATTCAAATATGCACTCACAGACTTGATTTGAAGAAACTAAAATCTGCATCGCCACTACCCCCTTTCCCCCCATCTGGTGGATCTGGAGAAGATTTTTGGGCCCCTGCAACAAAATGTCAAGGGCATATTGTTTTACCCCTGTCCATCCTCCACATATAAGGTACAAGGTTTGTCTGTCTAACTCCTCCTTGTTCAGCTCTTTTTCTTGAAAAGGCCTAGGACTTTGCAGTTTACTCCAAGATGGTCGCTTTCTTGGACACTGCTCTGCTTGGGGGTGGGGGCGTTCGTGCCTTTATCCTGGATGACTATGCGTTTTCTCACATGCCAGATCTCTCCTGCATCCATTTCTCGATGGATTTGTCTTCCTATTCGTGCAGCTTCTGCTCGTCTAGCTGCTGGTGATTGTATTACCAATTGTTTTTTCTGCCACGAGGTGCGTGCATTGTCTTCCTCTTTTAATAACTCTGTCATGTTGTCGGATGACGGATGTTATACTGGCAGCCTACTGGAGAAATGCTACATTCTCCTTTTATCTGCGACAGTTGCAGGAGCCGATAGAGGACCTTGGTCCTTGGGGCCCTCTTTCTTCGGCTCAGGCTGTTGTCTATCCCAGCCTTTCAGCTTTTTTCAGGGTCAGTTCCAGCTCTGTGCTGTTACTGCCCTTTGTGTCTGTGCGTCGCACTTCACCATATGCCTCATCTTTCATTGTCTTTTCTAATGTTTGTGATGCTATGGTTTGATAGGCTTAGGGATCTCTTCCTCTGTCCACGGTTCCAGTGCTATTGAGTTATGTGTGGGTTGGTTATGTGATTCCCTCCATCCTTTTGTCTATTCAGTCTGTAGTAAACAATTGATGTAGGTTGATAAGAAATATAAATTTTATAGTAAATTTCCTTTCTTATTATACCTACCGCAATTGTTTACATGGAGGCCCTCCCGACTTCTTATTCGGGTAAGAATCCTTCCTCCCCGCTGATCACATAACTCCTGTGTTGTTGGAATCAAAAGAATGACGAATTGACGCACTGCGCACTATTTTGCGGTAGTCGTGGGTTTGTACTATGGAAGAGCGTCCCATACTGGGTGTGTGCCGATGGTGCTCGACCCAGTTTTGGCTTATTTTTTCGTGGTGTTTTTACACCACTTTTCTTTCCCAAATCGTGGGAAAGATTAAAATAGAGAGTATTTTATCCAAGTTAGGTTCTTCCACTGTAGTGCAAGCCTGTAGTAAACAATTGTGGTAGGTATAATAAGAATTCTTCAAATTGGATTTCTGCTCATATTGTGGAGTGGGGTGAGGCCAAAATGCACAAAATTTTAAAAAATCTTCTCAGGAACCAGCTATAGCAGAGACTTGATACTTGGTATGCAGCTTCCATTTGAGGTGTAGACTCAAGTTTGTTCAAGAGAAGTTTGACGGGCAATATTTACCTTTGTTCTGATTTGAACCAAATTTAATATGAGGTATTATTGGGTTATAAGTACTTGATTTATGCTAAAAAAAAATTTCCTCCCGCCCTGTGGGAACCGCAGGAGCTAAAACTAGAAAAAAATTAAAACTCCCATATCTCCAAAACTGCACAGCATCGAGAATTTTTATATGGTGTGAAGCTTCTTTAGGACCAACAGAAAGGATTGGTAAAAAAAAATTTATCATAGGGTACAGTTTCGGGACTTTGAAAAAGTGCTGAGTCAGCACTTTTTAACACTGTAGGCAATGGGAAAAACATTAAAAAATCTTCTTCTCCAGATCCAGCAGGCAGAATCTTTTGATATTTGGTATGCAACATTGTAGGGTGGATCTGATTCAAGTTTGTTCAAATTGGCTCCCTGGGTTCATATTGGGTCTCAGTATAGGAGCCCGATTTCGAACTTAGTGCATTTCAGGCAAATTTCTTTGAAAATCTTCTTCTCAAGATCCAGCAGGCAGAATCTTTTGATATTGGGTATGCACCATGCTTAGGGGGGTGAGATTCAATTTTGTTCAAGCCAAGTCCCTGGGTTCATATTTGAGCTCACTATGGGCACCCGAATTATAATTTAGTTCAAAATGAGGAATTTTCTTTAAAAATCTTCTTCAGATCCAGCAGTCGGAATGTTTTGATATTTGGTATGCAGCATCCTTAGGGGGGTGAGATTCAAGTTTGTTCAAGCCATGTCTCTAGGTCCATATATGGGCTCACTGTGGGAGCCCGATTGATAACTTAGTTCAAAATTAGGATTTTTCTTTAAAAATCTTCTTCTTCAGATCCAGCAGTCGGAATGTTTTGATATTTGGTATGCAGCATTCTTAGGAGGGTGAGATTCAAATTTGTTCAAACCATGTCCCTAGGTCCATATTTGGGCTGTGGGAGCTTGAATTGTAACTTAGTTTGAAATGAGGAATTTTCTTAAAAAATCTTCTTCTTCAGATCCAGCAGTCGGAATGTTTTGATATGTGGTGTGTAGCATCCTTAGGGGGGTGAGATTCAAGTTTGTTAAAGCCAAGTCCCTGGGTCCATATTTGGGCTCCCTGTAGCCCAAATTATAACTTAGTCAATATGAGGAATTTTTCTTTAAAAATCTTCTTCAGATTCAGCAGTCGGAATGTTTTGAAATTTGGCATGCAGCAACCTTAGGGGGCTGAGATTCAAGTTTGTTCAAGCCAAGTCCCTTGGTTCATATTTGGGCTCACTATGGGAGCCCGAATGACAACTTAGTTCAAAATGAGGAATTTTCTTTAAAAATCTTCTTCAGATCCAGCAGATGAATGCTTTTGATATTTTTTATGCAGCATCCTTAGGGGGGTAAGATTCAAGTTTATTCAAGCCATGTCCCTAGCTCCATATTTGGGCTTATTGTGGGAGCTTGAATTGTAACTTAGTTCAAAATGAGGAATTTTCTTTAAAAATCTTCTTCAGATCCAGAAGGCAGAATGTTTTGATATTTAGCGTGCAGCATTCTTAGGGGGTGAGATTCAAGTTTGTTAAAGCAAGTCCCTGGGTTCATATATGGGCTCCCTGGGGGAGCCCAAATTATAAATTAGTTCAATATGAGGAATATTCTTTAAAAATCTTTTTTTTTAGATCCATTGGTCAGAATCTTTGGATATTTGGTATAAGCTTTTCTTAGGAGGAGCAGATGCAACTTGTTGAAATCAATTCTCTGGGTTGATATTTAGGCTACCATGTCAGGGGAGCACCCTCAGGCCCCCAGGGGCCTCTTGTTTCCAGTTCGGTTCCTTTAGGGCAATTCCTTTTGCCCTTGCCTTTGGTGCGTTCTCGTGGCTGTTCCTCCCGCAACCGCTGTCATTTTGTGGCCTCCCGACTCGACCATGTCTGGTGAGATTTACACCCCTTCCGTGGGGGAGGTGCAGCTCCTCCCGCACCTGCAGGGGGTGGGGAACGCTGTCATTTCGGGACCTCCCGACTCGACCACATCTGGTGAGAGTTATTCCCCATCCTTGGGGGATATGCAATTTTTTTGACCGTGGTGGATACTGCGGGAGCTGTTGGATTTCTGGTGAAGAGATGCCTGGTTCCGGGACTATGTGCCCTCTCCAGTCGACATCTGAGGCTGCCACTAGGGTTGTGACTCCTCCTTTGGAGGCCGAGCTAGGTGGCTGTCTCCCCTTTTCCACAGTTCCAACAGCTCCCGTTGTATCTGCTGCTACTGCTGTTCCGTCTACAACGTCATCGGGCACCATTTTTAGCTGGCCTCGGCTTATCCCTGCAAGGGCCTGCAGGGATGTCTGTAGTGTGGTTGTGGGTATCAGCCTCAGCCTTTCCCGACTTCAACTCGGCGAAGTCGGAAGTGGCTGCCGACTGAACCCCCTGCTGTGTCCTCTCAGCCGTTGAGCACAGCAGTTTTATACCTGCAGGGGTCTGCAGCGGTGTCTGGTAGTGTAGACGTGGGGTATCAGCCTCAGACTTCCCTGACTTCAACTCGGCGAAGTTGGAAGTGGCTGACGGCCAAACCCTCTACTGTGGTCTCTGCGCTGTCGAGTACCACAGTTTTGTCATTGGCATTTCTGTCCACTCATTCTGGTCACACTGCCAATTTTGCGGGACCAACGCCTTCTGTGCAGCTTGGACCTTCTGCCCCGCAGAAGTCCACGGGGACTCTCCTGAGTTCCCGCTATGTTGATCCTCGGGGTGTTTCGTACCCCTATACATGTCTGCCCTCAGATGTTTCGGCTGCCACCCGTCGCCCCGCTTCGGGTGTATTGGAGGATCGTGACCCTTCACTGGTCAAGATGGTCAGGTGTGAAGCCACTTTAAATTTGCTGGTTCGTACCCATGTCAAACTGGCCCTCTCCTTAAGCACTCAGGTTCTGTCCAAGAGCCTTCCCGTTGCTTACAGCGAGGCAGCAAGTGGTTTCCAGGCACTGCCTCCCGGGATTGGAAACAGGCCGCTTTCTGATTCCCCTGGTGTGCCTACACCATTGGAGGCATCGGCTGGTTTGCCCACGATGGGCTATGTGTCTTCTGACTTCGGGAGGAGTCAGACATCCTTGATGTCGAGAGCCAGCAGTCTTCTGACTTGGGGGCAGCTCTTGGCTTTGTGTTTGGGTTCCTTCCGGATCTCAAACCATCAAACCAGCCAACAGTGTCAGCCAGGGCGCGATCATTGGTCGCATGCCTACAGCCTGTGAAGCAACCTGCTTCTGGTCAACTTTGACCGTGCCAATCAGTACAGGTGGTTGAAGCATTTTCAACCTTGGACTCTAAGCTGAGTTCCAAGGCTATGAAGGCTCCATTCTTCACCAGGGTTGACACCTTTTTGCCTCTGGTGTGTTATCTTTACTACGATTTCGCCAATCCATCTGTCTGCCAGACTTTGATGGTTTTGGGTCAGGACTCCAATTCCCTTGGGCTTTCCAAGCCCATGTCTGCCGTCATTCCTATGACGACTCTGGAGTCCATGTTGGGCGTATCAAGAGAAATGCTGGGTATGCTTTCTCTCTCCGATCACGTCATCTCTGCCTTAGCTGCTTATGTGCCTCCAGATAGGTTTGACGATGTACAGGTTCCTTTGCGTGTGCTGTCCAAGGTGCTGATGCATCTTACTCACACGCATGCCTGTGACATGGCTATTTTGGAACTAGTTCGAAGGGACTCTGTGCTGGACACAGGCTGATCCCTTCCTGAGGGGCAGCACGCTGCTCTTCGATCTGCTTCTTTGGCAGGTCCGCTACTGTTCCATGGTTCCATGTCGACGGTCCGGAATGACGTCCTACGTTATTCCAAAGACAGCTGCTGCTTCGTCAGCTTGATCAGCCTTCTAGGGGAGGCAGGGGCCGTTCAAAGCCTAACAAGTACCCTTCTGCTTCCTCTGCGAAGCAAAGGGCTGATCCTTCTGCCACCGCTTCTACTTCTTACTCACTCGGTAAGGGTAAGCGTCGACAGGCTAGAGGGAAGTCTCAGGATTCTTCATTCAGTAGAGGAGGTGGTTTTTCCTCTCGCGGGCCTCGTCGGGGCTCGAACTGAAGGTCCTCACCTCGATTCGTCCCAGGTTGGAGGAAGGATAGCAGAGTTCGCAGACTGTTGGGCCACCATCAATCCAATCCTTGGGTGTTAGATGTTGTTCGGTCCGGGCTGCGAATATCCTTCCGGAGGCACCCCACTCTGTCCAGAGTGCCTCATCCAACCACAGTTCCTTCAGACGTTTTACGTCGGGAACTTTTGTCCACGGAGATAGACAATCTCCTGGCAAAGGGGGCAATCGAGGTCGTCAAGAATATTCAGTCAGTGGGGTTTTATTCCCGCCTGTTCTTGGTGCCGAAGAAGGACGGCCGCCTCCGACCGGTTATCGATCTGGGTATTCTGAACCATTCTATCATTGCTCCCAAGTTAAGCATGGAGACTTTCAGGTCGTTCCGCCATTCCATTCACCAGGGAGATTTCGCTTCCAGCATCGACATGCAAGACGCTTACTTTCACGTTCCGATTCATCGGGCGTTGCGGAAGTATCTCAGGTTCGCTTTTCTGGGGCGAGTTTACCAGTTCAAGGCCATGCCTTGCGGCCTTAACCTGGCTCCTTGGGCCTTCACCCGACTGATGTCGCATGTGATAGCCTTCCATCGCACACAGTCCAGGGTGACTACTTCGGTATATCTAGACGATATCCTCCAGACGCATTCCAATACTGCCTTACTGGAGTTGGATGTTGACACTCTGTTGAGCTTGCTCACATCGCTAGGATTCAGAGTCAGCGAGGAGAAGTCGGATCTGGTCCCTTCTCAGTCGTTTTGTCATCTGGGGATGGCCTTCCGCATTCAGTTCAATACGGTGGCAGTTCCCCAGGCCAGGGCTGTGATTCTCTCAGCTTTTGCTCTGACTCTGTCCCAGTCCACATCCGCGACAGCACGGGGTATTCTCCGGCTGCTCGATCTCATTCCTCTAGGTCGGCTGCATGTCAGACCCCTCCAACACTTTCTGCTCAGTCGTTGGAGGCCGAATGTCGATTCTCTGGATCTGGTGCTTCAGTTACCAGAATCTCTTCATCCTCACCTTCTCCACTGGACAGATGTCCAGTGGATCACGCAGGGTGTCCTGTTGGACTTCCCACGTCCGATCGCATTCTGACGGCAGATGCCAGCGATCTCGGATGGGGTGCGACGTTGGATCCTCTAGGTCTTTCCCTTCACGGGATGTGGGACCAGGATTGGGCATCTCTACACATCAACCAGAAGGAGCTTCTTGCTCTTCTTCTGAGTTTCAGACAGTGGAGCCCTCACCTGTTGAATCGCCAGGTCCTTTTGTTGTCCGACAATTCGACAGTGGTTGCTTACATTCGGAACCAGGGCGGCACGCACTCTGTTCCAGTGTACGAATTGGCTCAGGATCTTCTACTGCTCGCTCAGGATGTCAACACCGGGGTGGTTGTTCATCATATTCCCAGTCGTCTGAACGTCCTAGCCAACTCCCTTTCCCGACAGGGCAGGTTCTTTTCCACCGAGTGGATGCTCCACATGGCGGTGTTCCATCGATCTCTTTGTGACTCGTTGCAACCATCAGGTGGACACTTTCGTGTCCAGATGCTCTGGCTTTCGTCGTGGATGCTCTGGCCCTCCATTGGGACGGTCTTGTCAGCTACGCCTTCCTGCCAGTTCCGATTCTGCCTCAGGTTCTAGCCCAGATATGAACCTGCAGTCGTTGAATCCTTTCGATCACACCCCTGTCTCCTTGGTGGGTGTGGATCAATCTGCTCCATTCTCTGTTAGCGGCGGTTCCGGCATGTCTCCCTCTACATCGCGACTTTCTTTGACAAAGTCGCCCAAGGAGGTTTCAAGTTGACCTGACTTCATTGTGCCTTCGCGCATGTCTTTTATCGGGTCCTGTCTCCTCCGTAGTGGTTTTTAGAGACAGGCAGTGGAGTTGCTTTTCTTCTTCAAGGAGGCACTCACTCCACTGGTTTAGCCTCTGTGGCTCAGTCGAAGGTTCTTCTGTCGATGGTGTATGATCACTCTGTTGCTTCTGTCACTCCTTCGATCACACCGATTGCGGAGTTTCTGGTATATGTTTGTTTCTGGGGGTCTCCAGCAATGGGTACACATCCATGCTTCGGAGACCTTTTTCAGCTCTTTTCCTTGAAAAGGCCTAGGACTTTGCATTTTACTCCAAGATGGACACTTTCTTGGATGCTGCTCTGCTTGGGAGGGGGGGGGGGGGCATTTGCGCCTTTATCCCGGATGGATATGCGTTTTCTCACATGCCAGATGTCTCCTGCATCCATTTCTCGATGGATTTGTCTTGCTATTCATGCAGCTTCCGCTCGTCTAGCTACTGGCGATTGTATTACCAATTGTTTTTTCTGCCACAAGGTGCGTGCATTGTCTTCCTCTCGGGGCTTTTACTGACTCTGTCATGTTGTCGGATATTTTACTGGCAGCCTACTGGAGAAATGCTACCTTCTCCATTTATCTACGACAGTTGCAGGAGCTGACAGAGGACCTTTGTCCTACAGGCCCTCTTTCTTTGGCTCAGGCTGTTGTCTATCCCAGCCATTCAGCTTTTTACAGTGTCAGTTCCAGCTCCGTGCTGTTATTGCCCTTTCTGTCTGTGCGTCGTACTTCACCATACGCCACATCTTTCATTGTCTTTTACTAATGTTTGTGATTCTATGGTTTGATAGGCGTAGGGATCTCTTCCTCTGTCCGCGGTTCCAGTGCAATTGAGTTATGTGTGGGTTGGTTATGTGATTCCCTCCATCCTATTGTCCATTCAGCCTGTAGTAAACAATTGTAAGGTAGGTTGATGAGAAATATAAATTTTATAGTAATTTCTTATTATATCTACCGCAGTTGTTTACATGGAGGCCCTCCTGTCTTCTTATTCGGATAAGAATCCTTCCTCCCCGCTGATCACATACCTCCTATGTTGGCGGACTCATAAGAATGGTTTGATGACTGCTTGCGCACTGGTTAACGGAAGTCGTGGAATTGTACTAAGAGAAGAGCGTCCCTTACTGGGTGTGCGCCAATGGCGCTCGACCCAGTTTTGGCTTATTTTTTTGTGGTGTTTTTACACCACTTTTCTTTCCCAAATCTCTTGGGAAGGATTAAAATAGAGAGTATTTTATCTGAGTTAGGGTCTTCCACTGTAGTGCAAGCCTGTAGTAAACAATTGCGGTTGGTATAATAAGAAAGGGAATTTACTATAAAATTTATATTTCTAAAAGCATCCACATATAGCATTTCATTGTCATTTGACTCTAATTCTTTCATTGCATTCTGTGCATCTGAACTATACCTTAGAATTGAACCGGCATCTTCGTCTGTTATTTTGTTTTCCTCCATCAGCCAGTTAAAGAAGGCACTCAATTGTAGTCGATTCATTGTCTCAAACATCACTGCATGAGCATGGAAACATCTCTTGTAGTGAGATCCTCTCATTACTGCCTGCATTGTGTTTGGTCCAAAACCACCGGCTTCTACCAGAATATCTCTTGGCCTGACATCGCATACCGTGTCCCCAATATCTTCCAGAATAGCTCGATTATGTGGAAGCCACCAAGTCTGATAGCATGATGTCCAAATTCTTTCCAGTTTGCATGTCGAATTTGTTGTGCAATAATGTAGCGTTCTAAGTTGAAAGTTGTTGCTGGCACATCTTGACCCAGAGCTTTTGTTTGAGCTTCTATCATCTTAAGTCCGGAATAAATAGTATCTGGGTTTGTTGGGGTGCCGTGAATAACCGGATTATACCCCACAGTGGTTCGAATTTGGGTTTTAGTCTGTTCAAGAAACAACAGTCTATGAGTAACAGTCCAACTTGGAATATTCTGCTCAAGCACAGGTAATTGGATCACATCATGATTGGACATGTCAGGACACATTCGAGCTAAAATGACAGCATTGTCCAAGTTATTAGCCACAAATTTCAATTCACTTTTAAACCACTGCTGTATTTCAATGTGGCCTTTCAAATGAGGAACACAGTTAGTTTTGTTGACATTTGGACATTGCAGCAATTCAATCTGGGGAAGATTATGAACAGACTTCGATCTCTTCGGAATGCACTCTTGATTATCATCATTGGGTATAGAGTTAGTCATTTTATTATTTTCAGTCACTGTGGAATCAATGTGATCTTGATACAATACACTTCCAAGAACATGAATAATCCCTATACCACTTATCACTTCCTTATTTATATCGATGTTGTCCATGGCAGCATGCATAAATGTTCCCAGAAGAATGTTAGATGGCACATTGAAAACACCTTTATCCAGAAATCTAGAAACGACAGCAGCTGCTATGGAAGTTTCAGGTCGACACACACCATCATAGCTGACACATTGTCCCTTTCTGTTTAACATGTCAACTACTTGACGACTGCCAGTCAGATGTTTTACAGACACAGCTAAAGCAACATGCTTTGGTGTTTTACATCTTGAATTAGATGAAGCGAAAAGAATGTCCTGTGCTAATGATAGTATGCGTTGATGTTTTTGCCTGTCTTTTAACACAGCGCCTCTGTCCACCCCGAATATCAAGACTGACAAGAAATAATATAAATCATCCAGAATCATTTCCATAGGTCTGGCTTCACATATATCACTTGGATGCACTGTTACCACAACTGAAATCTCATGTCGAACATTCCTAATTGACTTTCTAAGCCTTAGTGCCTAATGTATGAGACTGAGGTTATCTGTCTCCTCCATTATCTTGAAGTTGTCTTGTAAAGCCTGATTAATTATTAATTATTTTTTTCTGTTCAGCCAACTTATTGATGATAGATTTCACATTAATACTCGAGCTGTAAACAATCTCGTGTTCATTCACACAAAAAGGTTTCGGAAACACAATGTCATTCCCAAAATAATTCTGTAAGCGAACTTTTAGTTTTTCAGAATGATAAGCTGCCTCTCCTCTCAATCCACAAGGCTCAGGCAAGTCCTATATTTACAGAGCAAAGAACTCATATCAAAAGCGGCTCCCAGTCGAATATCATCTTCTACGTCTTTTAGTAGCATGGTGAATGCATTATCATACATCTGTATAGACGAATTAGAACTCCCTTCATCAGCCTGTTTCTTCTGAGATAAAAGAAGTCGTGCTAGACAATTTTTGTGGTACTTTGCCTCAAGTGCGATTAAGTCTTGCCCAAGAACATCTTTCATAGTGTTGTGCAGATTTGACAGCGTCTTGAATGCTGTTCTGCACAGAAAGGGTACTAACGTTGATTAGCATTGTGTCTCCTCGTTTTTTTCTGCAGGCACATGAGAAACACTTCTTCACATCTAATGCAACTGATTTCGATCTTGTCAGAAGACCAGAATCACCAAATGTGTTGTAATAAGTCTGTTGATTGTCTATTTTGTTCAATGAATTTGGCTTCTTGTGAGTGTAATTTTGATAACATTGTCCAGTGATAACCGAATTTACCAAGAAATTCACAGTCATTCACCTTTCCCTTAGTCTTTAACTTATTGTTAAGTCCATCATTAGAACCTTTCATTACCATATAAAGTGTTTGTTTTCCCTCATCTGTCAGCTCAACGAATTTGTTCTTTCGGCTTTTTCCCTTTGAGCATATCACGCATGTTTGCAGATTTTCGCTGTCAGCTTTCCTTCGTTTCTTCGGTGATGATCCAAGATAGAAATTAGGCCCATTTTCATCTGTGTCGCTGTCTGATTCTGGTGTAACTTCTGCACCCTCTGAAATGTAAGAGTGATAAGGTCAGTCAAGTCATAATAACAATATCTAAGAATAATTGGATCAATTCACTTGCTTGATTTATGACAATATTGGGCCTAAATGTTGCTGCCATTGCCAGCAGTGCATCTATGATGATAGCATAATGCAAAATAATTTTTAACCCTTTACTCAGTGTAATGGCAAAAACCAGCCAGCATTTTTCACAAAAAATGCTGTTCAATTTTCATTATTTTTCATCTTTGCCTATAAAACATTGCTTATGGCCCCCTCATTGGAATGAGCTCATTCCAATGAGGGGACATAAGCTATTTTTGATGCAAGAAATGAAAAAAAATAGTTATTCAATAATTTTCTTTTGCAAGTGTCGTCTGCTTCTCATGTTATGTAAAGGGTTAAATATAATCATGGGTATTGCCAGGATTTTTCAGAAGAGGTTCAACTTTGATGAATAAAGTACACCGGGACACACTCTGCAGATGCTGAATGCATATGCCACGAGTGCCAAAGACGCGAACATAATAGGGGGTTCCGGGTCATGTCTGTGGGAAAATTTTTAAATTCAGTAACAAATGAAGCTCTCTGATGGCCTTTTCGTGTTGGTGATTTATTTGCATTCTCCATTCTTGAAAAATAAATGTAAAATGGGGCTCGTTCGCACCTTTGCCCCTCCCCCCTCCCATGCATAGCTAGGATTTGTTATTGGGGACATATTTTTGTGGGGAGGGGGGGGGGAGGCAGGTCAACATTTGCTGCAGGCATATCCGTAAGCCTGAGGTGGGTGAGTATGGCCTTACTATTGGTAGGGAGGGGGAGGGCTCCCCAAGCCTCCTCCACCAATGGGTGAGCCTACCCACCCCACCTCAGGCCTACAGTATTCCCCTCCCATTGGTGGGAGTAGGGGTGCTTCCCCATGAAAACTTTGAAAATTCAATGCCCAGAGAGTGGATCTGGAGCCCTTTGGTCTTTTAATTTTCCCATTTTGAGGGGGTGGTGGGGGGCTTCTGTTCTTAACAATATCTTGAATGAGTTTCAAAACTGGTATGGTTTGGCCATACTGAGCGGAGCAATGGTTCTCAATTAGTTAATTTTTGTCTGTTTTCAGCTCCTTAGCCTGGTAACTTGAACATATATCAATTTTCTTATAATGACAAGCCTAACAGGTGCAAAAAAACGTTACCCCACATTGACGATGCATAGTCCTTGTTATTTTTATGCCCCCAATAGGGAGGCATCTTAAATCCAGGTTGTTCATCCGTCCATCAGTCATTCCATCAGTCCATCCAACCGTCTGACTTTATTTGTCCGTCAGGAGCCATAACTCTATAATGCTTTCATGGATTTCCATGAAACTTTACACATGGGTAAAGATCAATGGAAGATCTTTTGCACAGCAACAACATGCTCAAGTGACAAAGGTCAAGGTCACAGAAATGTGAAAACTTAATTTTCTCACAGACTGTATTTGTATGTAGCAGTTATCCTACAACTTCATTTTGACTTGTACTGTATACCAATCCAAATGACATCCATGTGTGTATGGTTCTGTTGAGAAAGTTCCAACATATTAGTGGCTGTATTGACCTTATGGCAATAAGATCAGTGCAGCTTTTGGCTTCTACGTTCAGATATATTTTGTTAAATTTGAAACCTTATGGACCATACTGAGCACCAAATTAAACAAAACTTTTAATTCCAGTATTATAGGCCATTTGGCCATAGTTTGGGGTTTTATGAAGCTGGGCCATCACTGTTAAGTCTAGTTTTTTTCAATTTTTGCCTCAAAAACATAGTTTATGACCACTCACTGGATAACCATTCTTTTGTTTGCCTCTGTGTTATTTATTTATTTATTGATGTTTTAAGGTCACATATTTATTCATAATGGCTAATCATGACCATGACAGTTTTACGGGTGGAGGAAGCCGGAGTACCCGGAGAGAACCACCGAGCAACGATGAGCAGCTGCCAGCTCCCCAACATCGTAACTCCACACTGCAGCACAGGCAGGGTTAGATTGGTTGAAGACATGCGTACTATCGACGTGCAGTACACCTTAGTACACGGCGTCATCGGGCAATGGAGATGAAGTGTCTTGCCCAAGGACACAACGCGGTTGCCGCAGGTGGGATTCGAACCGAGGACCACTCGGCTTGCAGCCTGCACCTCTACCTACTGAGCCACCGCGCTCCCCTTGCCTCTGTGTTTACAGTTTTCTGTAACACCTTCTCCTAAAATTTCTAAGTTATGAAAGCTCAGTCACCGGATCAACAGGGATGATTTTGCAGAAATTCATTATAATGATATTAGGAAGGATAGTAGGCAGAAAAGGAGTACATCATGATCAGGACAGTGCTTTCTATAAAGAACAACTTTGAAGAATTTTGTAGATTCATATGTCAGACCATTTTTGTTTACATTAGAAATAGCTACCCAAGGACACCAGTTCTTGGGTAGCCCCTAAATTTGGCCCCGTCCCAGGTATTTGGCCGTAAATAAGGTATTTTGATGATACAGTAGAATCCTCTTAATTGAATATCCATTTTGCCAGTGAAAATTATGCAATTAACAGGAGTATACAATTAACAGGGATTTGGTCAGTTTCCTGTGTTCTTGATGTAAACTGAGCATTTATCCTATTATATCTTGTTTGACAGAGCTCATAGAGCTCTGTCAAACAAGTTATAATAAAATAAATACCTGTATTGGATGTAGTGAGGCTAAAAAGGTTGATAAATAAGGGGAATTTGGTGCGTGTCACAGTAATTTTTTCGACATGTTATAAAAATTTATATACAATTAACAGGAGTTTACTCTACAACCCATATGCAATTAACAGATCAAATTTGTACTGAAGGTATGGTAAATGGTTTTGTTTTTGAAAATTATATTCAATCAACAGGGATATACAATTAAGAGATATCCAATTAAGTGGGCTCTACTGTATATTGTCAGGAAATGCCTTATTCTCGGGTTCAGATAAGCTTGTCAAGTCGTCAGATGTTCGAGTAGCTTTCACCAGCATCTTTGTTTACATTTTGGTGAACTTCTGGTACTCTATTCTGGCACTTGACAGGTTATGATATTTTGTTCAGGATCAGCATCTTAGGCTATAGCCTAAAATTATTGGCACTTAATGTCATTTATTGTTTTTGAATTCCGCTTTCAAAAAAATGTTCAGAATTTTTCGTGTTCATTACCATTAGGGGAACAAGAATTTATGGTTCTTTTCTAATTTTAGTCATCATTTAACAGTTTTTACTCCAATTAAAATTCTTGTCTCCTAATTTCTGAATAGAATTATGCCAAAATATTTCACAGTTTGCCTTAAGTGGAGTCAAGCCAAGATAATCACATATCTTGCCTTGCCTGCTCTGGTTGTAACCTGGAAAATGGAGCCCGATGGCTCAGTAGGTAGAGATGTAGACTGCAAACTGAGAGATCCTCAGTTCGAATCCTACCTGTGGCAACCACGTTGTATCCTTGGGCAAGACACTTAATCCCAATTGCCCATGTGGAGGCACAGTGGCATTGTGTACTAAGGCATACTGCATTGATGGTGCACTTGTCTTCAACCAGTGCTAATCATGCTTGTGTGGAGTTAGTACGTTGAGGAGTCTGACAGTTGCTCGCCATTGCTCGGTGGCTCTCTACAGGTATTCCAGCTTCCTCCACCCTTAAAACTGTCCAACAAGAGGTGACCCTGGCTTTTGAAAGTGTCAGTAAACCCCAATAAATAAATAATAAATAACCAGGAAAAGACATGTATTGTTTGTGTAAAATGGAGATTTTTATACTGTACCAATGACCCAGACTTAGCTGGTGCTAACTCTAAAAAATCCAGGGCCAAACACAAATTTTGCCCCCCAATCCCCAAAATTTGCATCTAAAACCAAAAGAAATCATGTCCTAAAGGACCTCCATTCTTTGCCCTTACTGCGCATGCGCAGTGTCAAGGACGTTCCGAAATTGGCGCCAATTATCATTCTCTGTTTGGCCCTTCATCAGTCAACATCTCACTGATCTTTGTGCTTGTAAATCTCAGTTTAAAGGATGCCAGACACGTAATTATTGGAGAAATGGTGATTCTAAGGAGGATATAGAAGGAGGAGAGGAAAAAGCAGTGACAAAAAATAATCAGGGCTGTACTTAAAATTTTTTATGAAATTATGTTAAGTTGCCTATTTTCGAGGCATGAGCCTGTTGTTGTCATTCTTGCTATAAAGTTGCACTGCTTATTCAGTGTTTCCTCTCCCCTGGTCTTCTAAGTCACCCCTTGCTATTCTCCCATGCTTTTGGCATATTTTTGAGAAATATCATTTCTAAATTCTCTTGGGAGAGTTAGCTTGGTTACAGAATGTATTCTGTTATTTTCCCCATAGTTACGTTTTCACCCATGGGTGTATAAATGTTGTGTTCTGCATCTACCATCTGATGTTCTGCAGATTCTCCCCTGGGAGTCTCTGTCTTGCATCAGATGGAGTGTAATTTTGATGACTGATTTCGGGCCAGTTTTGTCAGTGCCTGGAGTCATGTTTTCTGGTGTTTTTACACTGTTTGTTTACATTGGCAACAGTCTCTTTTGAGGGGGGCTGTTTGCCTTTGGAGTAATTTATCTCACTATAAGATACATTATTATTATCCGTAAGTGTTGTATTAATTATTTAATATAATTTTAAAATTTTTGACCACACTTAGCCTTGGGATCCATTGGGGCTCAACGTTACTTTTCAGAAACTTGGGCTTCGCTGAAAAAATATTTTTCAAAAATTATTTTGATTTTCAATTGTTTTTTCTTTATTAATGGATCATGTTATTATGTATCTTTGTGTTTAGGGGTTGGTGCGAGTACTAGGACTTGTTGTTGACTTTTCACAATGAAAGGATATTGTTCAAATTGTAATAGGAAGAAGTCTTCCTCTGACTTTCATGATCATTGTATTAATTGTAGTCAGTGTACTCGCACTAATCCCTGTTCTATATGTCAATATTGGGATGACAAACATTGGAAACGTGTGTCACGATATGTTGTTAGTGGAGAAAGGGCTATGCCGGCTCTTTCTCCGCAGGGTCACTCTACTCTATCAGTTTCTATTTCAGAGGAACAAGAACAGGGTGATGTTTCCATGTTATCTTCCGCAAGTGCGCTTCCGTCGTCACAAATGAATACAGAGCTAGCGGCAAAAGTGCTCATGGAGATAAGACAAATGTCGTCCGCTAGCTCACCCGGTGTAGCGTCCATTCACCGAATGGTTTGGCAGCCGGGTTCATCCGAGGTGGTTCAGGAGGAAATGTTGGGTGATGCGAGCACTATAAACATTCAACATGCACACCCAGTGACGGCGGATAGTAGGAGAGATCGGAGGAAGCCTTCGAGTCCGGTTCCTAGCTCGTCCAGGTCCAGCCGGGCCGCGAGCGAGAGAGGCCCCTCTCTCATACAACAACATCTGGGACCAGATGTTGTGGTACAAAATGTGTCGCAAGCGGAGCACATGTCCGTCGCTCTGGACGCTCCGTTGTATAGGCAGTCTGCGGAGACTGCTCAGGCTTCTTCCTCTCACCAGCGCACACGACCGCACCTTGGCTACGTGACCGCCGATATTTTACCAGCTTTGCCGATCAGGGATTCTTCGGCGACCAGGTCATGCAATCCAGTAGCCAGGGACACGAGGCCGGTGGACTCCGGCCTTTCGCATAGGAAGAGTATGCGGGAGTCACTAGATGCGGAGCTGCCCTCGGCGAAGCAGCGAAAGACTGCGCCTCTGCAGGCCTCGATGTCGGACGTGCTTGTTCAAATAGCACAACTTATCGCAGCATCCCAGCAACCGACAGAAACGGTGTCGGATCGGGAATTATCCGACGGCGCTGGGTCGGTACGCTCCGCCGAAGCATCGGGTGTGGACGACCGGGAGCATCATAAGGTCCGACCGGATGGTGAAAGGGATACGGATGACTTGGAGCTATCCCTTTCGGAACAACATAAAGCTGCCGTGGACTTCATCCGGCACTTTCTTCCTCAAGTTGTTCCGTCGGGCCAGACTGCTGCGGTTCCGGACAAGAGAATTATAGCGTCATTGGACTCTGATTTCTTTGAGCGGTTCAGGGACATCGCTCCCGAGTTTCCGTCTCAGTCCAATAATGTTGCAAGAACATTTGAATTATTGAACGACGCTATATTCAAACTTGCTTCCAAAACAGGAAAAGCAGGTTTCTTGTCCGCCAATACTCTCACCCTGCCTTTCATTAATGCAAGGAATAAATTCGATACGGCAGGACAGGGTATCCCGAGAGTTCCTCTGCGTATGGACGACGAGGCGGAAGACTTAGAATTATCATTACCGTCGTCTGCGTCTATTCCAACCGCGGTGTTGGAGACGACTATTTCGTCTAACAGAGCCAGTTTAGATGCTTTATCTTACACAGACCACCTTACTAAGGCGTTATCACTGCGTCTTCAAGGGAAAGAATTCCAGGATATACAATCCTCTTTAAGACTTCTTTCAAGGGCAGTAGCTTATTCCACGTGTAACTCCGCCCTTTCAGTGGCAAACCTGGAGTTGGTGAGACATGACGCAGCCCTAGCTACATCCACACTCATGGATAGTAAGGTGAAGAACTCTCTCAGAGTCGCTTCGGTCTCCGGAGAACTTCTCTTCGACGGCAAGCTTTCTGCAATTTATGATAAAATTACTAAGAAAGCTTCGGATTCTCTGCTGTTCAAATCTGCTTCTAAGAAGTCGGACACGGCAGATAAGAGTAAGACAGGCACTTCTGGGTCTAATGCTCCCAAGAGAGGTTCCTATAGAGGTTCCGGTGCGTCCTCTTGGTCTTATTCAAGAGACCGTCAAGGCAGCGACTCACGTGCGGGACGTCCTTCGGGCCGGGACAACCGGTCGGACGCCCCGAGGTCGACGGGACGAGGTGCGGGGCGTGGAGGACGTGGTTTCTCCTACCACAGGCCTCGCAGGTCCAGGAGGTGATGGCTTCAACCTCTATCGCGTACCGGTTGGCGGAAGGTTGTCGAGTTTTTCACAAGAGTGGGCGTCGATTACGGACGACCCTTGGGTGAGAGGGGTGATTTCGGAAAGTCTAAAGATTTCCTTCAAACGAAAGCCTCCATTAACTCGAAGTCCAAAATGGACTCAACTTCCGTCAAATCTGCTGAAAAGAGACGCTCTGTTATCAGAGGTGCAGTCTCTTTTAATGAAGAACGCGGTAGAGGTCGTAGAAAACCAGGAGACACCGGGATTCTACAGCCATCTGTTTCTGGTTCCGAAACCAGACGGCTCGTTCCGTCCAGTCATAGATTTGAGCTGGATAAACAAGCTGATCGTCGCTCCGAAGTTTTATGTGGAGACGATTCGATCGGTCAGAGCGAGTATTCGGGTGAACGATTATGTAACAAGCATAGATCTCAAAGATGCGTACTTTCACGTCATGGTACATCCAACATTCAGAAAGTATCTACGCTTCGCAGTCCTAGGGGTGGTGTATCAATTCCGGGCGATGTGCTTCGGATTGAATCTAGCACCCTGGGCTTTCACTCGGGTAATGAACTCGGTAATGATGTATTTCCGAGCTCATTCGTCTGCGGTAACATCGGCCTACCTGGACGACATTCTTCAGAGGTACGGCAACGAGTTAACGCTTCAGAACGATGTGCAGAATCTGCTTCTATTGCTCCGACGTGTTGGTTTTATAATAAACGAGGAGAAGTCGGATCTGGTGCCGTCCAAGTCATTCACACTTCTGGGAATGTGCTTCGAGACGCACAACAATCTCGTTCGTCTGCCGTTAACCAGAGTGAAATTAGTCAATTGTTACGCTCGCTATTGTCTGCACGCAGACAAAGTCACAGCGAGGGAGTTCATGAGACTGATAGGTCTGTGCGGAGCCGCTGCGGATCTCCTTCCGATGGGGCGGTTACGCACGCGTCCTCTCCAAATTTTCTTGACTCAGAATTGGAGTGTGAAAATTCATTCTCTTGTCAGATCAAGTGAAACGAGAGATTCAGACTTGGGCAAACATTCAGTGGTTAACTCAGGGAGTTCCGCTGCAGTTGCCGGATCCGAGTTTTACCATTATGACGGATGCCAGTCAAACAGGTTGGGGTGCATCATTGATCCCAATGGATTCGAGATGCCAGGGTCTTTGGGATCCGCAATTCCTGGGCAAGCACATAAACATCAAGGAAATGATGTCAATTTGGCTTGCATTACGTCATTGGATGGACATTATTCACAATGCTCATGTCCAAATCCTATCCAACAATACGACAGTAGTGGCGTATATACGGAATCAGGGAGGCACTCATTCAATTCCGTTGTTCAATCTAACAGAAAGAATCCTTCTGTTTGCCCTAGAACATCAAGTTCTTCTTTCGGTCCGTCATATACCGGGTCGTCTGAACGTACTAGCAGACTCCCTTTCACGAAAGGGTCGCTTGTTGCCGTCGGAGTGGACTCTCAACAAACAAGTATTCAATCAGATTTGCTACCAGTGGGAACGGCCAATGATAGACTTATTTGCGACACATCTCAACAATCAGTTGCAGACGTATGTGTCTCCGTGTCCGGATCCAAGAGCATTTGCAGTAGACGCTCTGTCGATCCCTTGGGTCGGAATGATAGGATATGCGTATCCTCCAGTGCCGTTAATTCAGCAAGTATTGCTAAAGATAAAACAATCTCAATGCAAGATTCTGTTGGTAGCATCTCTGTCTCCACAGAGACCGTGGATAAATCTACTCAGGTGTTTGTTGTGGGACCTACCGCGAAAGCTTCCTCCACGCGAGGATCTTCTTTCGCAGGGGAGATCGCGTCAACTCCATCACAACCCGCAAGGTCTCAACCTTCACGTTTTTCCGTTGTGCGGTCCTTCTTGCATGGCAAGCACTTTACAGGACGAGCAGTGGACGCAATTTCTAACTGTAGGAGGACCTCCTCTTCGCTAAACTATGCGGCTAAGTGGAAGGTTTTTCGTCGTTGGTGTAGGGATCATTCTGTTGATATTTTTGATCCCTCCATACCAGACATTGCAAACTTTCTAGCATACTTGTTTGACGAAATCAAACTGCAGCCTGTTACTATTAAGGGTTATAGGTCTATGTTATCTGATACCTATGCACATCATGATAGTTTACAAATTGGATCTAATGTCTCTTTATCTAAGTTAGTTAGAAACTTCTCAGCAGTCTGTGCCTAAGATTTCGGCTCATGAAGTAAGAGCTCTTTCTACTTCTTGGGCTTACGCTAATAGTATTGCTATTACAGATTTAATGAAGGCTGCTTATTGGTCTCAGCCATCCACATTCACGAATTTTTATCTCAGAAATATTGAGTCCATTTCAGGAGACCAGCATTGTTTAGGTCCGTTATCTGTTGCTCAGAATGTGTCCACTAAACAGTTGCAACTATAGTTATGCAGGCTTTCTGTTCCGGCAGTGACTCCGTCCGGCTGCCCTCTTCGCTCTGGGCTATTTGACCCAGGGCAAGGGGAAGGGGGGGGGGGGAGGGGGAGGGTGTTCCCTTAGGTCACCTGCTTTATAGTGAAAAGCAAGGGAATGCCTCCTCCGAAGTCAGTATTTCTGAGTCGTTTCCGGGATGGTTTTAAAGTGTAATATTAATGTTAAAAATTCATTCATGTCATATTTTTAAAGTGTAGCTCGGTGTGAAGCATTTGTATATGTCAAGTGTCAAACGGGCGTTAATATACAATCCTCGGACACTTTTAAAGAATATAAAGAGTCTCAATTCTCTGGACTAACTTTATTTTTTGGCTTACTTTAAAAATAATTAGTATAAAGGGTTATACTGGATGTTAATAGAGAACATGAATGTTATTGTGCTCAATTATGAAGGGTATTGTATCTTTCTAATTTAACATAAAATAAGAATGATACATGTAAAGCCTAATACTCCTTTTCTCCTTGAGGGGTTGCCTCTGTATTATATAGTTGAGCTTATTGGATTTTCCTCTATGTCCTAGGCCCTCCAGCCTTTTTACTATTCAGCTGAGTCTGGGTCATTGGTACAGTATAAAAATGTTAAAAAATTTATAGTAATTTATATATTTTTTATACTTACCAATGACCCAGACGGGGATGGCCCTCCCAGGAGTTGGGAACTCTTACCTCCCTGCTGAGTACATAGCGCTGACCAGGCACTGCCAGTAAGAATGATAATTGGGGCCAATTTCGGAATGTCCTTGACACTGCGCATGCACAGTAAGGGCAAAGTATGGAGGTCCTTTAGGACATGATTTCTTTTGGTTTTAGATGCAAATTTTGGGGATTTGGGGGGCAAAATTTGTGTTTGGCCCTGGATTTTTTAGAGTTAGCACCAGCTAAGTCTGGGTCATTGGTAAGTATAAAAAATATATAAATTACTATAAATTTTTTAACTTTTAGTCCCTGGAAAAAAGGATAAACCATCAAGTAAAGGCTCTAAACCTACCATGCCTAGGTTATTACCTAGTTTTTCCTCACAGACATCTGTTACAGAAAAACCTCAGACAATTCTTCCCTCCAGAAGTCCATGACATCTGAAGTTCCTCAGGAAATACTTCCTTGGAGAAGAAACTGCTGAGGGTGTGCTGGTATCAAAAGGTGCATAAAAATGAAACTGCTGTTGGGACCTGGGATGCTAGGCTCACAAGGGCAGTCATCCTTTATGCAAATATATGGAACGAGAGAGACAAATAGCCGACAGGATGTCACAGGTTGAACAGGCCCCTGCTGTCAAGTGACTCACCATAACAATTAGCAAAAACCACCTTACAAAAAGCTTCTGGATTGCATAGACCTCTGTCAGAGACGTAGTCCATTGATCCTTTCTCCTCAATGACACACCAGCCTCATCATAGATGTTCTTCAAGCCACCACTCCTATGCGGAGAGTCAGATCTTTCAAGCAGTATCATCATCATGGGATAAAACATTCTTCCTGGCAAGAATCACATTTTTCATGTCAGTCTGGCTCATCAGAGGCTACTCACCATGTCTTGCTGTCAAGCTGATTGCCATAGAGGTCAGATGAGGTGAGATTCTGAATCCAGGAAACCATTCAAAGTGAGAGAGAAGTCAGCTAGTCGTTCACACACTTCTTCCACTCAGGCAAGTGACTCACATTCGCAGTCTCAGTCAGACCAGAATTTACAAGACCATGACTACTGCCATCGTTCATCCCACTCACATTCTGTTGAGTCGGCCAGTGAACAAACTGGACCTTCATAAACAACTCAGCATACAGAAGCTATGTATTTTGTTGATCACTATTGTTCAGGAACTGTTCTAAAGGAGCTCCAAAGTTCTGCTTCAACCTCTTTTGTTATTGTTGTTGGACCAACTTCACTTCCAAAGACGTGAATTGATGAGTGCTTCTGATGCAATCATCACAAGTTGAGTGCTAGAAACCACTATCAGGGCTTTCAAAAAAAATTAGGGTACCAGAGCAAAAGCCAACATTTTCCTTGCGCATGTTTCATGTTCAGTTAAATGCAAATAATATTTTATATATACACACTTTTTTATCACAAATTATTGCAGGGTGCCTGTGGGTGCTTTTCATTAATATGTAATAAAACAGATTTGATTAACAAATTCAGACCATCAAAAATACTGTAGCCCTCAACCAGTTAAGAACGTTCAGAAGACTTAATGGTCTGTTAATCAACAAGATGGATGGAACTTTGTTGCTCACCAAGAAGGAGACAAGTCTCCCATTCATGGAATCTAAATATTTCCATAGTTCCATACTGATGGACCATCTATTCCATTGTCAAACTTTCCTCTAGACAGGAAATCATTGTCACTCAACATTAATATTGCTTCTCACCGTTCTATATGCTCATCCATTTTAGAGCAAACCATTCATTCCTCTAGAGAGATGCTCAACATTTTTTCGTTTGCAGCTTACATTATGACCGCATTGGGAAGAAGGTTTTGAAAACACAAGAGTGGACAATGTTTTGTCACATCTATGGTTGTTATACAGAGCACTCATGTCTTTGGTGCATTCTGCAGCTTGCAATGTGGCGAATCTGGAGATGGTAAGAAGAGACAACACACCACTTCCTCAAATATAGATAATGGAGCTAAAAGCTTCACTTCAGACAGCTTCTCTCACAAGGACCATCCAGGTCTTCTGTGTTCTTGAGGATGTTACCAAATAAGCCATGGGCAAGTTGATATTCCGCCAAGTTTGTGACTTTAATACTTCTCAGCAATCCAGCTATAAGAAGAAACAGCGTTGACTCGTTTTGGAATAATTTCACTGTAACTTGGTAACTTTCGTTGACATACATTAACTGTGAGGGCCACATTCATTAACTGTGAGGGCCACATTAACCCACCCCTCAATTCTTTAGTACAGTCTACACCTCATATTATTTTTATTGAAAACATAGCATACAGGGAACAGAAATTAACATATTCCCAATTATCACAATTCTTGTCTTATTTCATAATCCTTTCATAAACATTGAACATTATCCTTTTCATCAAACTCAACACACAGACAAGTTAAGCTGTGTCATTGACACTTTCATTCTTAAAAGCATTACCGTGGCTTGTCACATTCACGTCTTATCCATCACATAACTACCAGTCTCCAAAATGGTCATGGCAATAGTCTGGAGGAAGATCACAATCTTTTGCCGAAGGACGGCCAGTAGGAGAAAGAATTCTTTTTCTGGTCACAAGCTTTAAGCAGGCCACAATGAAGCTTCAGGCCTCCATTGTCATCCTGTAGGCAGAATCTCACATTTTCTCGTGAATTGGCAGAATATTACGAACGATCTGTGGGTTATACAGGTCAGAGAATAGGGGTTAGCTCTTACGTTCAAGAAAAAACCTCATCTAACAAGAATACCAATGTTCACAAATATGCCAGTCTTTCCAGTAAAGAAAATTTGTTTTTTAGATGCAGTCCAGTAAATACTCCTGAAAAAGATAATAGAGGTCGATATCAATGAATACTCTCCAGGTTTTTATTCTGGAATCTTCCTAGTGCTGAAGCCAAATGAATCCTTTCATCCAGTCATCAATCTCAGTTGGATCACAAAGCTTATTGTAACTCCAGAGTTCTCTGTGGAGACTATATGGTCAGTGCAGACCAACATTTGTCCAAACAATTTGTAGCAAGTAGAGTCCTCAAGGGTGCTCATTTCCATGTCTTGATTCAAAAAGTGTTCTGAAAATATCTTGAAGTTTGTCGAAAGGTTTACCAGTTCCAGACCATGTGATTCGGTCTAAACCTTGCCCCTTGGGTGTTCACTCGTATTATGAATGCTGTGATGGCTCATTTCCAAGTTCACTTCATAGTTCTGACTTTGGCATACCTGGACAACATTTTACAGAGACTTTCCACAACAGACTCTGTCACAAGATGTCCAAAAGTTACTGTCTCTTCTGCATCACTGGGGTTCGTAAATCTAAAAGCATCGGTTCAAACCCTATCAACTACTTTCCTTCACGTAGGGATGGAATTCCGAACACATCAAAATCTAATCTGTCTTCCTGCAGCAAGAGCCTGTCTAATCAAAAAGTTCTCCCTCTATTTTAGGAGTGGACTCAGTGACTGTGAGGGAGTTCATGAGACTTTTAGGTATGTGCGGAGCAGCAACAGACCTAATTTCACTTGGTCGCCTCTTGACTTTACCTCTCTAGTTCTGACATCTAGACATCTGGTGAGCCAAGGTCGACATGCAGGACAAGAAGATTCATTTTTTGTCTGCTTTCTTCAAGAAGGATATCCAAAAGTGGACAGACATCGAGTGGATGACTCAAGGAATTCCATTGGAAATTCAACAAGATAGAATAAATGCTGAATTTTGGCCTAAAGAAGTTAAAAATCCTTTTCTTGGACCCTCCTGCATGAACCTTTTGGTTGCTGCATGCTTTCTATGTATAACCAATGCAAACTTAAAAAAATAAAAATGTACTGGTTTATTTCTGATATTTTACCCAAGTTAAGAAAATTAAATTAAATATATTTGTCCCTTGAGTGCAAGAAGGCTTTGCAATGTTTTCACATTGCAAGGGCCTTCTCGCACTCAATGGACAAAATACACCACCACTAGTGATGAACCGATAATCGGAATCGGCAATCAGAACCGGCCAGTTATGAGGCATCAGCCGATTATGACAACTGGCAGTTCAAAACCGGCAGTTTCTGGTTATTCTATATTTAACACTGACTATTAAAATCTCTTTGGTATCTGGCCTTTTAAATAAAGTTTCCCCATTAAAAACATGTGGAGTGCATATCAGGATATTTAGGGATTTGCGGAGCCGAGATATTACGGAATTTACCATCTGCAATCGGTACAAAATCGCAACTATTCCCAGCTGATCAAAGTCACTGGTCTTCAATCATGGTGCTGTACAACGTTGCATTGGGAACATGTATAAATAAAATGTGTTAACTCGGTAGTCTGTAGTACTTCATGATGCAAGCATCACAATACAATAAGAAAATAAAATTGGAGAAAAACACTCTTTTTTCGATGGTAGATGATTGTTACGCAACAAACATGTATAAGTCGCATGACTGTCACAAACATGTTTTCAGTTTGTCATGTTCATTTTTTAACACTGAAGAAACACATAAAGGGAGGTAACAAGTTGAACAATGAACATTAAATAATGTATTCTGACGTTGCGTGAGTTTTTGTAAACAAGGCACCAAACAACTTCACAACACACATTAACATCAAAGTTATTATTCAGTTAAGACGCCAAGTATCTGGGCTCAGTATCTTTCTGGTTAATACAGCCAAATGTATTGTGTTCTTACACAAAACCGTATTAACACTATTTACCAGAATAAATCACAATCTTTACAAGAGAACAATATCGTGTGATTGTGTCGTTTATAACGATCTTCCCCCCACCCAACTACCAAAAATGCAAATATTATTTTGCCTAATATTGCCCAGCACTAAACATGCATACTCTGAGAACTTATGTGATATTAAGCTTTCGTATTTGGAGATTTATCAGTGAAATTCTGTAGTATAACGGGCACTAACAGATTTTCTTCTTTGTCCTATTTCAACCATCGGAATCGAAATCGGCACAATCGGCAGACAAATAATCGGTAAACGGTTCATAGCAAGTTTTGATAATCGGTTCATCACTAACCACCACCAATGCTATTCTGAAGATTATGAGGCCTAAAACAAATCAAGGACATGAACTTTTAATATCAAAGAAATAAGTACAAAAATAAAAAATAAAAAACTTCCTGCCCACATGTAGTTTTACAAAAATGTCCTGAGAAAAAGAAGATCTACATTGTGGGGCCTTACAACTAGAACTAGAAAAATGACACAATTTCTGTTAGTTGTATATGCCTGTTGATTCTATATTTCTATCTGGCAAAGTGAAAATTCATTCAGCAGGATTCCACTGTACATCAGAAAAAAAAGGTTTTGACTTTCCTTACTGAATTCCTCCACTTTTGTCTACATGAAAACCGAAAATAGAAATGTGAAATATTTTGTGACTTGTTCTTGAAATGTTTTTTGAAATGATAAAAATTCAATGAAGTTTTAAGATCGCTGGTGTTTTGTTCAAAGTTTTGTTATGCCCCTAACCTTCAAAGGAGGATTCAGGGGTATCTAGTGGAGACCTCCATCCATCCATCTGCCCATCCATCCACCTGTCTCTCCCTCCATCCATCCCTCCATCTGCCTGTCCGTCCATACAAATAGGGGAATGGATATGAACAAGGAACGGGTTCCATCCAATAATTTTTCCCAGAGTTAGGCCCTATTTCACTCTTTCAACTTCAAAAATTTTCTGTCGCCCAATACCTTTAAAGCTACTTCAGTGAGCTCTGTCAAACAAGATTGAATTGGTTAAATTCCTAGTTGCATTATGGGAAATATTTGCAGCTAGAAATTTTTGATATTTGACATCATTGCAGGTGGTTAAGCAAGTGCTTTTGTCTCATATCAATTGAAAATCTGATTTTGATCATGTATGCACTTTCTGAATTCTTCTTCAATTTTAGTGTTTTTGAGGCATTGCCAAGTGGGAAAAGTATTTTTGATTGTTACTCAAAATGTTTTCCCTGTTTTCTTGTAGGTTCAAGTAAATGAAACGCCTAAAACAGAGGAAAAAGTAGATGTGGATCCAAGAGAAGAAGAAAAAAGAAAAGAGGTGAGAGAAAAATTAAAACAAATCTTTTTAACACTAGAAAAGCTAGAGATTCTATTTATTTGATAATATTTACTTCTGTCTTGAAAAAAAATGCAAAAACAAACACAATATCCTATTAGCCCTTTTAGACAGTTTTCCTCAGTGTACATTGTCTGCAGATTGTATAAAAGAGGTAAAATACATTACTCGAGGTTAATATTCTAGTATCCTGTATAGCCTCTCCATCCGCGAACAGCCATTTTTGATTGTTCAGCCATTATTCAATGGTAAACTTTTTGTTATTTAGATATATCTGAACACTAGAGTCTAACTCTTGAATCTCCATACATGGTGACACTCAAATGACATGCACTTAAAGTGATTGAGTTGATCTGAGACTTCTTACTATGTTTATGACATGTGTAATACCGGGTAATGCATTTTATCACGTTATCAATATCATATAGACCTTGATGGAAATATCTGTAACATGTATAATAAACATGTAGGTTATGGTGGGTCACTTTAATTTAAAATGTAGATTCATCCTGTTACCTGAATATATGAAGTTGTCTCAGAATATTATGAACAACATCAGGCTCATTTGAATTCCTACCGAATTATGATCAGCAAATCAAGATCATAAAGAGTGACTGACTTTGAGTCTCTGGAGTCAACTGATGTCGTTTGAACAAAGACTGACATTTTTAGCTTAACTTGACAATGCCAAGTATGAGCTATTGGGATGGGTTGCAATCCGTTGTATGTTCATACAGTCCTCTGTGCCTCCACAATTCCTTAAGCACATCCTACAGGCCACAGCCCTCACCCAATCAGTTCCAAATTTCATCCATGGCTTTGGGGCAATGTCTAGATTGGAGCTATTGAATTTTTCCGAATTTCATTGAAAAACACGGTTGCCAGTGGCCGTCTTGGATTTGGATATAAATTGTCCAGCAATTCCTTTAGTACATCCTGCAGGCCGCAGCTCTCACCCGATCAGTCCCAAATTTCACATGTGGCTTTGGAGCAGTGTCTAGATGGGAGCTATTAATTTTTTCTGAATTTTGTTGAAAAACATGGCTGCCAGCTGCCATCTTAGCTTTGGCATATAAATTGTCAACAATTCCTTTAGCACACCCTATAGGCCGCAGCTCTAACCCGATCAGTCCCAAATCTCATATATGGCTTTGGGGCAATGTTTAGATGGGAGCTGTCAAACTTTTTCTGAATTTGTTGAAAAACATGGCTGCCAGTGCCCATCTTAGATTGGGCATATAAATTGTCAAAAATTCCATTAGCACACCCTACAGGCCGCATCTCTCACCCAATCTTTTTCAAATTTTATATGTAGCTTTGGTGTGATGTCTAGATGGGAGCTGTCAAATATTTCTGAATTTGGTTGAAAAACATGGCTTCCAGCAGCCATATTGAATTTGGATATAAATTGTCATCAATTCCATTAGCGCACTCTACAGGCCACATCTTTCACCTGATATTTTTCAAACTTCATATATAGCTTTGCTGTGATGTTTAGATGGGAGCTATCAAATTTTTCTGAACTTCATTGAATAATATGGCTGCCAGCAGCCATCTTGTATTTGGCATATGAATTGCCAACAATTCCAATAGCACACCCTGCAGGCCATATCTCTAACCCAATCTTTTTTGAATTTCTTTAATAGCTTTGGTGTGATGTCTAGATGGGAGCTATCAAATTTCTCTTTTTCTCATTGAAAAACATGGCTGCCAGCAGCCATTTTGGATTTGGATATAAACTGTCCAACAATTCCTTTAGCACACCCTACAGGTTGCAGCTCTAACCCGATCAGTCCCAAGTTTTGTATGTGGCTTTGGGGCAATGTTTAGATGGGAGCTGTCAATTTTTTCCGAATTTGTTTAAAAACGTGGCTGCCAGTGCCCATCTTAGATTGGGCATATAAATTGTCAAAAATTCCATTAGCACACCCCCTACAGGCTGCATCTCTCACCCAATCCTTTTCAAATTTCATATGTAGCTTTGGTGTGATGTCTAGATGGGAGCTGTCAAATATATCTGAATTTGGTTGAAAAACATGTACAATTCCATTAGCACACTCTACAAGCCGCATCTCTCACCTCATATTTTTTGAATTTCATATATAGCTTTGGTGTGATGTTTAGATGGGAGCTGTCAAACTTTTCTGAATTTCATTGAAAAATATCTTGGATTTGGCATATGAATTGTCAACAATTCCATTAGCACACCCTGAAAGCCATATCTCTAACCCAATCTTTTTTTAATTTCTGTAATAGCTTTGGTGTGATGTCTAGATGGGAGTGATCAAATTTTTATGAATTTCATTGAAAAACATGGCTGCCAGTGGACATCTTGGATTTGGCGTATAAATTGTCAACAATCCCATTAGCACACCCTACAGGCCGCATTCCTCACCCCATCTTTTTAGTCCCCTACCGGCATCTCCGGAGGGGACTATAGGTTTGCACTCTGTCCATCCGTCAGTCACACTTTAGTTTTCCAGAGTTTTTTTGGAAACGCTTCAACGGAATGATTTCATTTTTGGTAAACTACTATAGAACGATGAATTACAGATCAGGTTTGAGTTTCATGCTGATTGCATTATTCTTGTGTGAGTTATGGCCCTTGGAAATATGGAAAAGCGCCAAAATGTCAGTTTTCCGAACTTTTTTTGGAAACGCTTCAACGGAATGATTTCATTTTTGGTAACCTACTATAGAACGATGACTTACATATCAAGTTTGAGTTTCATGTTGATTGCCTTATTCTTGTGTGAGTTATGGCCCTTGGAAATATGGAAAAGTGCCAAAATATCAGTTTTCAGGACTTTTATTGGAAACGCTTCAACGGAATGATTTCATTTTTGGTAACCTACTATAGAACGATGACTTACAGATCAAGTTTCATTTACACTCTGTCCATCCATTCGTCAGTCTGTCAGTCAGTCTGTCAGTCATACTTTAGTTTTCCGGACTTTTTTTGGAAATGCTTCAACAGAATGATTTCATTTTTGGTATCCTACTATAGAATGATGACTTACAGATCAAGTTTCATTTGCACTCTGTCCATCCGTCAGTCTGTCAGTCATACTTTAGTTTTCCGAACTTTTTTTGGAAATGCTTCAACCGAATGATTTCATTCTTGGTAGCCTACTATAGAACGATGACTTACAGATCAAGTTTGAGTTTCATGCTGATTGCATTATTCTTGTGTGAGTTATGGCCCTTGGAAATATGGAAAAGCGCCAAAATATCAGTTTTCCGGACTGTTTTTGGAAACGCTTCAACGGAATTCATGCTGATCACATCTGGGTTATAACATTTGTATAATTATTAATGCTCATTAGTCCGGTAGGGGTCATTGTATTGCTTCAGCGATATGTGCGCTCTTGTTCGAATTTCATATGTAGCTTTGGTATGATGTCTACATGGGAGTTATTAAATTTTTCTGCATTTCGGCGAAAAACATGGCCGCCACCAGCCATCTTGGATTTGACAAATAAATTGTCAACAATTCCATTAGTGCACCCAACAGGCTGTATCCCTCACCCAATTTTTATGTGTACCCATACTATGTATGGTACACATAATGCCAGCATCCGGGCTGGCCCTCCGTCGTTCGTCCATCCTTTGTCCATCTGTCCGTCTGTCTGTCAGTCTGTCCATCCGTCCATCCGTCTGTTTGGCATCCGTATCCATTTCTTTGACATTCGATAACTTGAAAAATATTGCTTGATTTGTCAAGTTACTTTATATTTGTATTCAGGTTACTGATATGCCAAGCTGTATAGTTTTTGGTGTAAATCTGATAATTTGATCCTGAGATATTAACCCTTTATCCTTCAACTTGAAAATTCCTCCAATCCCTTTGGCATGAGATAATTCAAAAAATATCAATCCGATTGTCATGTTACTTCATATATGTGTTCAGGTTACTGATGTGCCGAGCTGTATAGTTTTTGGTGTAAATCTGATAATTTGATCCTGTGATAATAATCCTTTATCCTTCAAATTGAGAACTCCTCCAAGCCATTTCTTCGGCATGCGATAACTCAAAAAATATTAATCTGATTATCAGGTTACTTTATATATGTATTCAGGTTACTGATGTGCTGTGCTGTATAGTTTTTATGTAAATCTAATAATTTGATCGAGGGGCGCGGTGGCTCAGTTGGTAGAGGTGCAGGCTGCAAGCCGAGAGGTCCTCGGTTCGAATCCCACCTGCGGCAACCGCGTTGTGTCCTTGGGCAAGACACTTCACCCCGATTGCCTACATGGGGGCACGATGACGCTGTGTACTGAGGCGTACTGCACGTCGATGGTGCGCATGTCTTCAACCAATCTAACCCTACCCGTGCTGCGGTTCAGAGTTACGATGTTGGAGAGCTGACAGCTGCTCGTCGTTGCTCGGTGGTTCTCTCCGGGTACTCCGGCTTCCTCCACCCGTAAAACTGTCACGGTCACGATTAGCCATTGTGCATAAGTATGTGACCTTAAACACCAATAAATAAATAAATATAAATAATAATTTGATCCAGTGATATTAACCCTTTATCCATCAAATTAGGCACTCCTCCAATCCATTTCTATATGTACCCATACCATGTATGGTGTGCATAATGTCGGCATCCGGGGTGGCCCTCCGTCATACAGCTTTCTACTAGTTGCACGTATGGGTACACATCTGATGATTTAATCGGCCTATTTTTTTCTTCAGATTTCATATGTAGCTTTGGTGTGAGGTCTTTGGTAGAAACTTGAGTGAATGACTTGGCATTACTGGATCTTTATATTTAGTTCAGTCTCTTCTTGGACAAGTAGAGCTTCAGTGTCATTGATACTTTCATTATATCTTAACCTCATTTTTCTCAGTGAAAACAGTTCATGTTCATCTTTTTTGTGTTTTATTCACTCTCCACATTTACATGACCCAAAAATGGAATGGGAATTATAGGTCCCTGCGAATTGGCCATTTTCTGTTGAATCGTATTGATTGTTTAAGGTTCAATTTCAAACTGAATTTGAATCGAATTGGCCATTCAGTTGGTATATGTGGTGAGTGCGTAGATCATAGTTGACATAACTCGCATTCCCACCCTATCAAGTTCCAGCATTGGTGAGCCGTTTGTACAACTGATACACATGCATGCATTCTGACATCTGCTCGGTTGCTCCAAATGATTTTATTCATGCCCAGCTACTGACTTTTAAAATAATAACTACCTCGCAGCTCTGACTGACCAGTCAACCATAATACTCAGGATCCCATTGTAATTGGCAAGAAATAATGACCACATATAATGATATACACGAAAAGAAAGGTCAGAAGTTCCTGTGATTGTCATCGGAATATTTGATTTCAGTATTCAGCAGTCAGGTAATCGAAAATGGAATTGAATCAGACAAATGATTCAAAATTTGAATCAAATTCAAAAGTTTGGAAGGCCCTAGGTAATTAGTCATTTGACAATAAAGAATGAACTATTTTTTCCATTTCTGTGATCTGTGATCGCATAAGTTTGTAACATTGTGAGTGATTTGGTTCCAGAAGTAGAATTGTATTAATTTTCTGAATTTAGATGTAATTTATTTCATTTATTTACACATTATGTGGTAAAAACAATTTGAGATGTGTGACAGTTTGATACAAAATTTCTGAACCTCATTGACTAAAATTGATCCGAGCATTTTGAAATTTTGATCCAGATTGATTTTGATGAACTCAGTTCAGAAACTTCGTATCAAATTGTGACTTACTCGACATCCTCTAATTATGTAATGCCTATATTGAACTGAAACAAGTCATCGGAAGAAATCTTTATAATGGTTTCTAAGATATTCTCTTTTAAACAAACACCTATTTTAATCTACTTGAAAAAGTCTTAAATGCAAATAAGAAGCCCCAAATTAAAAATAGGGAATAAAAATCCAAAATATCAAAATGTGCAATTAGATATGATGAAAAAGAAGAAAGGCCAGTTTGGTGTTGATACCTGTATTGGTTTCCAGGATCTTCTCCAGATATGAGCCTTTTTGTAAATCTGTGTGAAATCCCCTAACTTTTTGAAAATATAGAAAAAATATCCAATATATCACAAGGCACAAAACTAGACATGATGAAAAGAGGGATACAATGTTTTGAGTCTATACATTTATCAGTTACCAAGATATGCTCTGAAAATGAAATGTGGACAGACAGACAGACGGATGGATGGACAGATAGACATGCTTATGATTATCTTTCCCCGAATTGCATGCAGGGGATATAGAACAGTTATGTCATACTCTTTCAAGTGTTTTAGTTCTTAAACCCAACTAACGGACCAGAAAAAAGATTCATTTGTAAACTGATAGTATAGTTTTAGGTGATGCAGTTTTGGAAAAGGCTCTGAAAGTTGTTCTCATTCTTGAATAGTTCGTAGCACAAAAATAGTTATTGGTTGTTTCCATCACTTTTCGTTAATTGGAAGAAGTGAGAATTATTTTTTTGGTTCTCAACATTTGTTCACAAGTATTTGTCATGTTATAATTTATGAGAGAATGCCAGTAGCCACTCTCCCTGTAGGCACTCTCCCAGAAATTGTGACAAAGCAAATCGCTGCAAACTAATTAATTTCATTTCAAAGATAATATGAAGCACATCTATCAAATATGAAGTCTGTAATTGGTAGAGTGCTGGAAGGCCATATTTGAACTTTACTCCGAAGTGCAGGTACATGTACATGTATTACAAATTAAAGGATTTGAATTCTGCGGATGTGCTTCATATTATCTTTGAAATGAAATTATGCATGGATTTGACATGTTACAATTTATGGGAGAGTGCCTATAGACACTCTCCCATAAATTGTAACAAAACAAAGACATGTGAACATATTCTGATGGCCAAAAATAATTTAGCACTTTACCAGTTAAGATGCAGTACCTGCACTTCAGAATAAAGCCCAAATATGGGCTTCCAGTATTCAATAGTGGTCAGCCGATTACCAAAAATGGCTGCTGACTGATTATTGGTTATTTGAGCTCACAATCATGTAATGCTAAATACCATGCACTACTACCCAAGTCGATGCTCAAAAGAACTACATTAAATTGAACATATTTTACACTGTTTACAGTGAATACAGTCGTTCACTACTAGATAAGTCGAGGCTCGAAAGAACTACATTAACTTGGAACAAAATTTTTCACCCATCCCTCTCACGCACTCCAAATGTAGCCCAGTCGTTGTTTTGACTCATAATGCACAGAGCCATGTGTACTGCCCAAATACACGTGACTGGTAATTTTACTCTGAAGTCAACCTGTCAAGACAGCAACAGTTGATGGCATGTCGAACCGTGTTTTCTAGGCACTGATAAGTGAGTTTAGTTGCAGATCACATCAAAGAGATAAATTGGAAATAATATATACCACCATGTGCATTGAAAGAAATTTTACCCAACAATTAACTTTTAATAAAATACATATGATGGTGTCATATTGTAAAGAGAATATATCTGGAAATTGTATAACAGGACAGCCAAAGGAAGCCGAAACCAGTTTTTAAAACAGACTATAAGTCCAGGAATTGTTGCTGTGATACCAGAAAACAAGCGCCATGTGCTTTGTTCAAAATAAACAATAAAGATGAATGGAATGAACAACATATTGTTTATTGTGCTGAGCTTGAATTTATGTCACTTTGTTTTGATAATAATAATAATAATAATAATAACACTTTGGCCAGCCACTGATTTGTCGCAGTTCTCAGATGAGAAGGCCTTGGTTACCCCTGTGCTCCCAACTGCCTCCCTGTTCCCATGCTTCTTCTCTCCTCCCAACACTCGGAGACGAACTGCTTTATGACTTCTTTTGTCCCATTTTTCCCAATCTCTCTGATTATCATATTAACCCTCTCCTTAGAGTCACTCACTACCCACATGTCCTTCATTCTCCCATCCCACTTCCCCATTATACTCCCACTGAATCTTTTAGACTGGTATTTTGGGCATTCTAGAAGAAAGTGTTCCAGGGTCTCCACCACGCCTAAATACACATTTGGCACTCCTTTTCACTGTTTTTCCCAATTTTTCTTCTCAACTCCAGGGACCTCGACCTCAGCTTGAACAACAGTGCCCCCCAAAGATGCCATCTAGGTACTTCTCAAAATGAGGCTTCTCTTTATCACGCAGGCCACCCAAAGACTTCTTAGATTTGACCCCCTCTCGCCAATTAAGGTTACCATGCTCCATGACTCTTTCTTTGACGATACCCTGTGTTGCCCCTACGTCTAGGTCCGAGATCTCCAGTGAGTAGGTCTCTATTAACTCCCTCACTTGTACCATCCACCCTGTCTTGGTATTAGAGTTGAAAATACTTACTTTACACCATCGGCTGGCGAGGAGATTTACCAAATAATTAAGATAACCAAGTTTCAATAAGTCTCTCCTGTCCTTGATCCTCATCCACCCAAGCTCGCCCCTGATTGCTTCTAATGCTGTGTCATTACTCGACCCCGTTATCCATCGGCCTGCATCATTCTGCAGGGTTTCCAAGCTCATTACAGCCGTTTGGTTTAGGGGTACCACTTCCGTACCATATGTAAAACTTGGCAGACCCACCAATTCCCAAATGGTTTTCCACACGAAAACCTTATTGAAACTGTTTCTCCCTGTAAGTTTCATTTGGTTACGGATTCGCCTCCCCTTCAGAATCAATTTATTTGTGTGGTTTCGGTAGATGCCTCTTCCTGTGATGTTTATATTGATTATCACTTAACCCTATGACATCAATTCACTAGATTAAAACTTAAACTAGAGAATCAAAATATTGTCACGAATAGTTGTCTTTAATCAAAACAGAAGTGGGACACTTCACTCATTTGCATTGCACTGGAGTCTTGACACTATGACCGGCTGCTGATTTGTCATGGTTCCTTTGTAGGCATGGTCTATGCTTAATTCTTGACTGATGGCTGAAGTGACATGGTGAAAACATTGCACATGGGTACTGAGAATTTTCTTTTGTTGACAATCGAAAATAGGTGATAAATGTATAAAGGGAAGAACACTGAACAATGATTTATTTGAATAAAGTATCACTCACTGTGTTGTAATTATATCGAGAATAATATTCACTTCTATCGCAGAAGATAATAAAATGTGGTTTATGAATCATTACAAAATGCTTGGCAACAATCGGTTGAACCGATGTTCCACATGCTGTTGCCGTTGTCATCCGATTGTCCACAATTGGCTGATTGTGGTGGCCTGGTTCCGCTCATCGGTTGAACAATAGTATTCAAGCAGTAACTGATATCCATAGCGATTTGTTCATAAGCCAATAGAATGCTGGTGCACTACATGCTGTTGAAAAGCACCCATTGAGAGAGTTGAAACAGTTATTTTGGTTGACTCTTCACTTTTTATTTAGTGACAAATATGTTCAAGTACCAATATCTTTTTCAGGAAGAAGAAAGGAAAAAAGAAAAAGATAAAATTCTTTTAGAGCGGCGATACAACTTCCCTGAGACACCATCAATAATTGTACATCCCTCCCCCACTGCTAAATCTGGCAAGTTTGAGTGTTGTGTGATGTCCCTGAGTGTTTTACTTGATTATCGTCCTGAAGACAACAAAGAACATTCTTTTGAGGTAACTAATACTTTTTGTGTTCAATGTGCTTGAATAATTAGTGAAAAGGTGTAACTTGACTGGTACTGAAAGAAAACATTGATTGTTATATCTAGCAAGCGTAAGAGTACTTTGACCCTTGATGGATGATTTGTATGTCCTGATGGCAATAATTGATTTTCTTGGTCAGAAATGTAACCTAAGATATGTGTGTTTGCTTCTGTTTTATGCTCCTTCTGATACTTGGTTGATAGAATAGTTTTTATTCCTTTGTTCCCCAAAATACACACATTATCATCAGATTTCTTAGCTGCAAAAGGCAGCTCTATATGTGGAAATGTCAGTTGATTGGTCTGTATGTCGGTCCGTCAGTCTCCGACTAGCAAGTTTTTATACTCAATAATCTTTAAAATACATTGAAGAATTACATCATATATGGTATGCAAGTGTGTCTTATTGATGTACAGCCTATGTTCAATACATGTGTTATTCGTTATTCAGAGTATTTTCTCAGAGCTTTTGTCCTTTATGAACAACTTTTCCTTTTTGGGCCATTATATCACTACAAAAAATTACTAATTCCACATTCATCAAGAATCTTCAGTCAACATTTTGCAAACCACGACTGGCACGTGGAATAGGTCTGGTTACCGGAAGTAAAACTGGCCTAGTACTCTTGTGTTCCAAATAAATGTACAGGTGGGAATAAAAGTACAGGGTGGAACATTTATCAAAATTGAATAAAAGTTCAGACCCAAATAATAGTACAGGGTGGAAATCCATTGAGAGAGTGGGAGAGTAATGCTGTTTAATTTAATTTTATCTAAAAGCCAGCTTATATTTTTATACTGTACCAATGACCCAGACATAGCTGGTGCTAACTCTTAAAAATATAGGGCCAAACACAAATTGTGCCCCCCAATCCCCAAAATTTGCATCTAAAACCAAAGAAATCATGTCCTGAATGGCCCTCCATACTTCACCTCTACTGCGCATGCGCAGTGTCAAGGACGTCCCAAAATTGGCGCCATTAATCATTCTTTGTTTGTCCCTTCATCAGTTAACATCTGACTGATCTTTGTGCTTGTAAATCTCAGTTTAAATGATGCCAGACACATAAATAGTAGAGAAATGGTGATTCTAAGGAGGATATAGAAGGAGGAGAGGAAAAATAAGTGACAGAAAATAATCAGGGCTGTAACTTAAAATCTTTTAATGAAATTATGTTAAGTTACCTATTTTCGAGGCAAGAGCCTGTTGTTGTCATTCTTGTTATCAAGTTACACTGCTTGTTCAGTGTTTTTCTCTCTCCCTTTCCTTTAAGTCCCCCCTAGCTATTCTCCCATGTTTTTGGCATATTTTCTGTAATATTATTACTAAAATTTCTTGGGAGTTTTAGCTGGATAACAGAATGAATTCTGTTCTTTTCCCCATGTTTACATCTTCACCTATGTGTGGTTAGGCGTAGTGTTCTGCATCTACCATCTGATGTTCTGCAGTTTCTTCCCTGGAAGTCTCTGTTTTGCATCAGATAGTGTGTTATTGGTAACTGATTTCGGGCCAGGGCTATCAGTGCCTGGAGTCTTGTTTCTGGTGTTTTTACACTTCTTTTTTACATTGACAACAGCCCTCTGTGTGAGGGGGAATTTCTTGAAAATAATATCTTGATGTTAGTTTAATCATTACTAGATACATTATTATTGTTCGTAAGTGTTGCATTAATTGTTTAAAATATTTTTAAAATTTTTGCCCACACTTAGGCTTGGGATCCATTGGGGCTCAACGTTACTTTTCAGAAACTTGGGCTTTTCTGAAAAAATATTTTTTCAAAATTTTTTTGATTTCAATTATTTTTTCTATGTTAATGGATCATGTTATTATGTATTTTGATTGTCAGGGGTTGGTGCGAGTACTAGGACTTTGTTTTCTTTTCACATTGAAAGGATATTGTTCAATTGTAATAAGAGGAAATCTTCCTCTGACTTTCATAATCATTGTATTAATTGTAGTCAGTGTACTCTCACTAACTCCTGTTCCGTATGTGTTAATTTTGATGACAACATGGGAAGCGTGTGTCAGGGTATGTTAGTGGGGAAATGGCCATTCTGGTCCTTTCCCTGCAGGGTCACTCTAGTTTATCAATCTCTATTTCAGACGATCAAGAACAGGGTGATGTATCCGTGATGTCTTCCAAAAGTGTGCCTCCATCGTCACAATTAATGAAGAGCTAGCAGAAAAGTGCTCATAAAATACGTCAATTGCCTAAGAGGTCCCTAGTAGGATCGACGGCCTTTGACGTCCGCTAGCTCGCCCGGTGTAGCGTCCATTCATCGAATGGTTCGGCAGCCAGGTTTATCCGTTGCGGTCCAAAAGGAGTTTTAGGTGATGCGAGCACTATAAATCAACCAAATGCACACCCAGTGACGGCGGATTAGAGGAGAGAACGGAGGAAGCCTTTTAGTCCGGTTCCTAGCTCGTCCAGGTCCATCCGGACTGCGAGCGAGAGAGGCCCCTCTCTCGTACAACAACATCTGGCCCCAGATGTTGTGGTACAAAATGTTTCGCATTCAGAGCATACGACTGCCGCTCGGGACGCTCCGTTAGATAGACAGCCCGGAGAGACTGTCAATAAGGCTTCCTCATCCTCATGGTAGAGCACACGACCGCTCTTGGCTACGTGACCTCGGATATCCAGTCAACTTCGCCAATCAGAGAATCCTCGGCGACCAGGTCACGCCATCCGATAGCCAGGGACACGAGGCCTGCAGACTCCGGACGTTTGCATAAAGTATGCGGGAGTCAACGTACACGGAGCTTCCAGTGGCAAAGCATCGTAAGACCGCTACTGCACAGGCCTCGGTGACGGACGTGCTATCCCAAATAGCACAATTTATCCCAGCAACGACAGAATCTCTGTCGCATCATGTAATATCCGACGACGCTGGGTCGGGACGCTCCGCGGAAGCATCAGGTGTGGACGTCCGAAAATTTCATACGGTCCGACGGGATGCCGAAAGGGATTCGGAGGATTTCGAGCTTTCCCTTTCGGAACAACATAAGCTGCTGTATATGTCATCCGACTTCATCTCCTAGAGGTTCTTCGTCGGACCAGAATGCTGCGATGCCGGATAAGAAACTGATAGCGTCAGTGGACACAGAAATTTTTGGTTCGGTCCAGGGACATCGTCCCTCAGTTCCGACACAGTCCAATAATGTCTCAGAAACTTTCGATTTATTGAACGACGCTATATATATTTTTTATATGCTTGCTATTTACAAGCATGTCTGGTTTCTTGTTCGCAAAATTACTGAGATGTCTTTCAAAAGTGTGCCTCTGTCGTTATAGTTAATGAAGAGCTAGCGGCAATTAGTGCTCATGGATTACGTCATTCGCCTAAGAGGTCCCTAGTAGGATCGACGGAGTTGACATTCGCTAGCTCACCTGGTGTAGCGTCCATTCATCGAATGGTTTGGCAGTCAGGTTCGTCTGTTGTGGTCTAGGAAGTAGATTTGGGTGATGCGAGCACTATAATAGACTTTAGTACACACCCAGTGACGACGGATTAGAGGAGAGATCGGAGGAAGCCTGTTAGTCCGGTTCCTAGCTCGTCCGGTCCGTCCGGGCGGCGAGCGAGAGAGGTCCCTCTCTCGTGCAACAACATATGGGACCGGATGTTGTGGTACAGACATTTCACATTCGGAGCATATGTCCGCCGCTCGGGACACTCCGTTATATAGACAGTCCGAGTGACTGTCGATAATGCTTCCTCATCCTCACAGCAGCGCACACGACCGCACATTGGCTACGTGGCCTCAAGTATCCGGCCAGCTTCGTCATTTAGTGATTCCTCGGCGAACAGGTCACGCCATCCGGTAGCCAAGGGACACGAGGCCTGCACACTCCGGTCGCTCGCATAATAGAAGTATGCACGGGGTAACGAACACGGAGCTTCCAGCGGCAATGCATCATAAGACCGCTTCTCCACAGGCCTCAGTGACGGACGTGCTATCCAAAATAGCACAGCTTATCGCAGCATCCCAGCAAACGACAGATTCTCGGTCGGATCACGAATAATCCGACAGCGCTGGGTCGGTGCGCTCCGCTGTTGCATCAGGTACGGACGACCGAACACTTCATAGGGTCCGACAGGATGGTGAAAGGGATTCGGACGATTTCGAGCTTTCCCTTTCGGAACAACAGAAGCTGCCATACATTTCTTCCGGCATTATCTTCCAGAGGTTGTTCCTTCGGACTACATTGCTGCGATGCTGGATAAGAGACTAATAGCGTCATTGGACACGGAGTTTTGGATCGGTTCAGGGACATTGTCCCTGATTTGCCGACGCAGTCCAATAATGTCATTAGAACATTCGAATTATTGAACAACGCTATATATAAGCTTGCTACCAAACATGCTAGTCTAGTCTCTTGTCCGCAATGCTCTATTCTGCCTTTCATGAATTCTAGGAAAATAATTTTTATTGGCAGAACTGGGCATACCGAGAGTTCCTTTGCGTCTAAGACGGCGAGGCTGAAGACTGGGAATTATCTTTTTCGCCGTCTATGTCAATTCCAACCACGACGTTGGAAACGACAATGATGTATAATAGACTTAACTTAGACGCTTTATCATACGTAGACCACCTTACTGAGGCGTTATCATTACGTCTTCAAGAGAAAGAATTCCAGGATATGATCCTCAATGAGATTTCTTTCAGGGGCAGTAGTTTTTCCACATATAACTCCGCCCTTCAGTGGCAACCTGGAGTTGGTTAGATGTGACGCAGCCCTAGCTACATCCACGCGCGTGGATAGTAAGGTGAAGAACTCTCTCAGAGTTGCTTCGGTCTCGGAGAAGCTTCTCTTCGACGGCAACTTTTCAGCAATCTTGAATTGCTCGATATACACGTTCTCTTGTCAATCAAGTGTAACAAGAGATTCAGACATGGGCAGACATTCGGTGGTTGACTCAGAGAGTTCCACTGTAGTTTCCGGATCCGAGTTTTTCGATTATGACGGATGCCAGTCAAACAGGTTGGGACACAATTTTGATCCCAACGGATTCGAAGTGCCAGGGTCTTTGGGTTCCGCAGTTTTTAGGCAAGCACTTAACTTCCAAGAAAGAATATTATTTTGGCTTGCACTACGTCATTGGATGAATTTTATTCAGAAATGCATGTCCAAATCCTGTCCGATATTACGACAGTAGTTGCGTATATCCGGAACCAGGGAGGCACTCATTCGGTTCCGTTATTGATTTTAACAGAAAGAATCCTTCTGTTTGTTATAGAACACCAAGTTCGGTTTCGGTTCGTCATATTCTCGGTCGTCGGATCGTATTAGCAGACTCCCTTTCACGTAAGGGTCGTTTGTTGCTGTCGGAATGGACTCTCAACAAACAGGTATTCAATCGGATTTGCTACCAATGGGAGCGCCCAATGATAAATTTATTTGCGGCACAACTCTCCAATCAATTGCAGACATATGTGTCACCGTGTCCGGATCCCCGAGCATATGTAGTTAACGCTGTATCGATCTCTAGTAGGACGGGATGATAGGATATGCGTATCCTCCAGCGCTGTTGATTCAGCAAGTATTGCTAGGATTATACATTCACAATACAATTCTGTTGGTAGCATCTCTGTCTCCACAGAGACGGTGGATAAATTTACTTAGATGTCTGCTGTGGGACTTACCGCGGAAACTTCCTCCACGAGAGGATCGTTTTTCGCTGGGGAAATCGTGTCAACTTTATCACAACCCGCAAGGTCTCAACCTTCACGTATTCCGTTGTGCGGTCCTTCTTGCATGGCAAGCATTGTACAGGATGAGCAGTGGACGCGATTCCTAACTGCAGGAGGACCTCCTCTTCGCTATACTATGCGGCTAAAGTGGAGGGTCTTCCGTCGTGGGTGTAGGGATCTTTATGTTGATATTTTTGATCCCTCCATACCAGACATTGCAAACTTTCTAGTATACTTGTTTGACGAGATCAACTGCAGCCAGTTACTTTTAAAGGCTATAGGTCTATGTTATCTGATACCTATGCACACCATGATAGTTTACAATTGAGCCTTATGTCCCTTTATCTAAGTTAGTTTGAAATTTTTCGATAAGAGACCTAGAATCGTTAGATTAATTCCTATTCGGAATTTAGCTTGGGTTCTTATTAACTAAAGCAACCATTTGAACCTCTTGAGACAGTAGTTTCAAATTCTGGCCATTTTAAGGCAGCAATTCTCTTAGTCTTCTCTTCTGCTGAAGAGTCAGTGAGCTTTATGCACTATCGGTGGACGATTCTCACTTTCGTAGTATCGGAAGCTCTATTACCTTTACTACTAATGTTGTATTTTTGGTTAAGAATCAGACTCCTAATAATATCCGGATCCTATTGTTTTTAAGGTCCTTCCATCTTCGAGCGGGCATAGGCCTTTACTCTGTCCGGATAGACCTTTATGTATGTATTAACAGATCTCAGTTTATCAGTAAGGACGTAAAGCTTCTTCTGGCTCTGATGCCTAATAGAAAGGTCATTATGGTCCATTCTATTACTTAATGCATTCAATTAACTATCGGTACTGCTTAGGATAATCTATCCTTAACTCAGCAGTCTGTGCTTAAGATTTCGGCTCATGAAGTAAGAGCTCTTCTACATCTTGGGCTTACGTAAATAGTATTGCTATTATAGATTTAAAGTAGGCTGCATATTGGTCTCAGCCATCCACATTCATGAATTTTTATCTCAGAAATATCGAATCCATTTCTGGAGGCCTGCATTATTTAGGTCCATTATCGACTGCTCAGAATGTCGATCACTTAACAATTGCAACTATAGCTATGTAGGCTTTATGTTCCGGCAGTGACTCCGTCCTGCTGCCCTCTTCACTCTGGGCTATTTGACCCAGGGCAAGAAAAAGGGGGGTGGGGGGGGGGAGGGTGTTCCCTTGGGTCACCTGTTTTATTATGAAAACAAGGGGATACCTCCTCCGGAGTCAGTAATTCTGAGCTGTTACTGGGATGGTTTCTTAAGTGAAAGTTATGTTTTAAAATTCATTCATGTCATAGTTTTAAAGTATTGCATTTGAATATGTCACGTGTCAAACGGGTGTTATTATACTATCCTCGGACACTTTTAAAAGAGTATAAAGAGTCTCAATTCTCTGGACTAACTTTATTTATTGGCTTACTTTAAAAATAATTAGTATAAGAATTATACTGGATATTAATAGAGAATATGGATGTTATGATGCTCAATTATAGAAGGTATTGTGTCTTTCTAATTTATCATAAATAAGAAAGATACATGTGAAGCCTATTTCTTCTTTTCTCCTCCAGGAGATGACTCTATTTTATATAGTTGAGCTTATTGGATTTTCCTCTATGTCCTGGGCCCTCCAGCCTTTTTACTATTCAGCTATGTCTGGGTCATTGGTACAGTTTAAAAATCTTAAAAAATTTATAGTAATTTATATATTTTTTATACTTACCAATGACACAGACGGGGATGGCCCTCCCAGGAGTTGGGAACTCATACCTCCCCGCTGAGGACATAGCGCTTAACCAGGCACTGATGGTAAGAATGATTAATGGTGCCAATTTTGGGACGTCCTTGACACTGCGCATGTGCAGTAGAGGTGAAGTATGTAGGGCCATTCAGGACATGATTTCTTTGGTTTTAGATGCAAATTTTGGGGATTGGGGGGCAAAATTTGTGTTTGGCCCTATATTTTTAAGAGTTAGCACCAGCTATGTCTGGGTCATTGGTAAGTATAAAAAATATATAAATTACTATAAATTTTTTAAGTTTCCAGTATTGCAGTTAGTTTTATTAAAGAAAACTGACAGACATTTAAGCATCATGATTACAACAATAAATACACTGTTCTAAATAACAGTCTATGACACAATCTTGTGAAGATTTACTAATTTGAAGATTTTCTCCCCATTGGAAGGGCAATTTTAATAAACATACAGGCCTAAATAAGGTGCATACAGGGTGGAAAAATTCCCCCAAATTAATAAACATACATGTATGTTAATTTGTTAGGAACACAAGAGTAGAAACCCTGAATAGAATAAATGCTCAGTTTATTTCTCGGTTACAGGAAAGTGACCAACTTCCTTTCAATTGAATACTCCAGTTAATTAAATAATTTTCACTGACAAAGTGGTAATTCAGTTGTACTTGGGTCTATTGTATTGGTTAGAAACTTGGTTTATATAATAAACAGAAAGTTCAGATTGGGATGACACATCTTTATTATGACTGTAAGGCCTAAAAAAATAAAAAAATCTGTTTCTCAGGCCCTCCCACATGGTCCTTTTGACTGCCGCATGCTCTCTTTTTATAACCAATTTAAACTTTAAAAAAATTTAAATTAAATGGTTTATGTCTGATATTTTACCCAAGTTAAAAAACATTGATGAATTTGTCCCTTGAGTGCAAGAAGGCTTTGCAATGCATTAGCATTGCAAAGCCATCTTGCACTCAAGGGATGAAATACACCACCACCCATGCTGTTTTGTAGATTATGAGGCCTAAAACGTGAACCAAGAACATGAACTTTTGATGGCAAAGAAGTAATTACTGAAATAAAAAATAAAATAAAAAAACACTCGCCCGAATGCTATTTCACAAATAATGGCCTGAGAAACAGAAGATCTACTTTGTGTGGCCTAAACTTCATAGAGTTATTTTTCTTGGATTTAGTCAAAATTGTGTGGATATTAATCAGCTTCACTGATAATTCTAGTTACTTCATCTTTTTAGGTATCATTATTTGCTGAAATGTTTAATGAAATGTTGATGAGGGGTTTTGGCTTTGAAGTCTACAAATCACTGCATCTGGCCCCTGAGAAGAAGGATGAAGAAAAAGATAAGAAGGATAAAGAGAAAAAGGATGATGACAAGAAGGATAAAAGAGATAGGGAAGACAAGAAATCAGAAGATAAAGTATGTAAATGTCTACTAGTGATTCATTCAGCAAACTGAAATTTATTCATGACTGACAATGGGTAATTTAACCCTTTGAACCTGTGTGGTATCTGGATGTCAGTTCAATGGAAGCAATAGGAATAGTCCATATTTATTATTTGGGGGGTAGACCAATTAATATTTTCAACGTGCAGCCTTGAGTTGTCTACCCCACACTTTAACTTAGCAGTCATCCTACTTAATGAAAGTATGACGTTCCACATTTCTGTGCCGGAAAAGCGTCTGCTTGGGTTCACTTTTCAAGTGATTTCTGTTAGATTTCAAATAGGGTTAGGCTCCACAAAATAGATCTGTTTCTCAGGCCATTTTTTGTCAACTTGCATGCGGGCGAGCTTTTTTTTATTTTATTTTTTATTTCTCTAACTATTTCTTTGTCATCAAAAGTTCATGTTATTGTTTTATATTTTAGGCCTCATAATCTACAGAATAGCATGGGTGGTGGTGTATTTCGTCCCTTGAGAGTAAGAAGGCTTTGCAATGCTAACGCATTGCAAATCCTTCTTGCACTCAAGGGACAAATTCATCAATTTTTTAAATTGGGTAAATATCATACATAAACCATTTAATTTTAATTTTTTTTAAGTTTAAATTGGTTATAAAAAGAGAGCATGCGGCAGCCAAAAGGACCATGCGGGAGGGCCTGAGAAACAGATTTTTAATTTTTTTAGGCCTTACAAACATTTCTTTTTTATATAAATATTATATTTAGTATATATTGTGTCTGAAACTTGAAAATCTAGGATGTATATCTTTATCTTGATAAATAATGGTATATTGGGCACTTGTCAAATACATGCATGTGCATAGGTCTTCATAATTCAAGCAAAACTATGAAAAATGATCAACCCTCTGTGCATTTGGTCAGAACAAAATGGCCTTTGTTCATCGTTGTTTTCCTTTTTCAGTTTTTTGTACAGGATGCGTTTTGAGACATATCTATTACTATCATGCAGATTTTCAGATTTAGTATTAGTGCTCCATTTTGGGGCTGCGCTGTTGTGATTCTGCTAATATGGTTCACTTCTTTTGCAATTGACATACACTTCTCACACTCCAAAATTATCAGCAGTAGGATGTATCTAATAATTTCTATGCCACATCCCAAGCTTACCTGGGCTTATAGCATTGAAGAGTTAAGCACTAAACAGTTACAATCTTTAGTACTCTGACAGCATACAGCATAGGAGACATTCTCTTCAACGAAAATATATTGCTTTTCCCACACAAAGTAGATATTCTGTTTCTCAGGCCATTTTTATACCCCCCCCCCCCCCCCAACGAGTTGTGGGGAGGGAGGGTATATTGGAATCATCTTGTCTGTCCAACCATCTGTAAATCCATCTGTAGACATAATTTTGTCCAGAGATTTTCTCAGACGTTAAAAGACCAAGCTGCTTGAAACTTGAATGTTCACCAACATGGGAACCAGTGCACCTGCAGTTCTAGTTCTGTTCAGATTATTTTTGCCATAATTATGCCCCTTTTCGACTTGAAATAGCAGCCACATAGGCCCGAATTTTGTCCAGAGATTTTCTCTGATGTTTGTGGGTCGATTCCATTGAAACGTGGTATGGATGTTCACTACCATGGGAACCAGTGAACCTGCAATTATAGCTTCGATTTTTTGCCTGAAATATGCCCCTTTTCATCTTAGAATAATCATGACAGCGTGGTTATGGACAGGTCCATCTGGGACAGTCACCCCTCTAGTTTTAAAAAACACATGCTGGCAGGCATTTGTTTATTTTCATTTATTTGAGGTTCATATACTTTGTTGGTTTTATGTTTTAGGCCTCATAATCTACAAAATAACATGTGCATTTTATCCATTTTATTAGTTAGAGGAATTTATCAGACTTAAACCAATTAATTTGTTTTGTTTTTTAATTTGCAGAGATAATAAACCATATGGGAGAGAAACAAATTATTATTTTTTTTAGCCTTATTAGTAATAATGTATTTAACCAATAATACTTCATTGGCCAGCTCAGTCAAACAAGATATGGTTTATTGAATTCCTTAAGTACCTTATCAAGTTATAGAAATGTTAAATATTGCCAATTTTTGTCTTTGATATGAGAGTGCTGAGGACTTATTCAGTTGTGTTATTTTGACTTCATTCTGAACATGGCCCAGTTGTCTGTAAACAATGGCCAGAAAGTCAAATATTTTCAAGTAATCCTTGCTTTTCCATGTTCGTGAAATCTGGTAATGCAAACTAATCATGGGCAATATAGAATTACCCTCTGCACACTGATGTTGAAATGTCAAAATTTCAAGCTGCAAATTTTTTCCATGACACAAGTAAGAATTTACCAAATTCAGTCTTGTTTGACCAAGCTCATTGGGCTCTGTCAAACAAGACTGAATTGGTTAACTTCATAAAAGCATAGTGGGAAAAATGTTCTGCAGTAAACTGGGATGAGAGAGTTCACTTAATTAGCCAATTTCAGATAATTTATTTTCAAATTGCAATAACTAACTTGAGTAAGATTTGACCCAGACTCTTCAAATTTGGTTTGTAGCATAAACATATGGGAATACAGGTTTGTAGCATAAACATATGGGAATACAGGTTGGTATTGAATTTCAGCTCTGCCTGCCCATTTTGGCCAGAGTTATGTCCTTTTCGTCTGTACAAGATGGGTTGTTTGTTGGTTTTCGTGTTATAAGTTTATTATGTTTTGACGTAGAGTTTTCAAATTTGGTTCGTATCATTAACATATGGACATACAGGTTGGTTATGAATTTCAGCTCTGCCTGCCAATATTCACCAGTGAGTTACAGCCCATTATTATACCCCCTGCAACGAGTTTTACCCCTGCAGTTTACAAATTCACCATTGTTGATAGTTTTCATTATTAATTATTTTTTCAGGAATCTAAGGAAAAGACATTCACAAAAAAGGAAGATGACAAGGCAGAGTACAAGGATTGTAACAAGATAAAAGAGGAGGAAGATGATGGACATGAAGATGATGAGGTAATTTGCAATAGGGGGGGGGGGGTGTCCACATGATATGGTTATGTTGAAATTTTTTACATTTTACAAAAAATAATCAAAATACTAAATTATGATACCATCTTCATTGAGTAAAGGGTAAGGCACCACAAAGTAGATCTGTTTCTCAGGCCATTTTTTTGTAAAATTTCATGTGGACGGGCATTTTGTTATTTTATTTTTGTAATTATTTCTTTTCCATAAAAAATTTGTTGCTTTGTGTTTAAGGCCTCACAATCTACAGAATAGCATGGGTGGTGGTGTATAATTCATCCCTTGAGTGCAAGAAGGCTTTGCAATGCTAAAGTATTGCAAATCCTTGTTGCATTCAAGGGACAAATTTATCAATTTTATTAACTTTAGTAAAATATCAGACAAACCATTTAATTTTTTATGTTTGCATTGGTAATAAAAAGAGAGCATGCGGCAGCCAAAAGGACCATGTGGGAGGGCCTGAGAAACAGATCTTTTACTTTTTTAGGCCTTAACTAGCATTTTAATTTCAGATTTCATTTTCTGACTCATAAGAATGCTTGTTGCTTCACAAACTGTATGTGGCTGCCTTGAAATTTTGCAATCCTCAGATAAACATATCAAGCATGTGCACATTCAGCATTCCGAAAAGTCTGTGCACTGCAACAGTATAACTGCCTGTTGTTCTAGCTTGAATGCTTCTATGATTCAGATATAAAAGCAATGTGGTTCCATAATTTAATAATCATACTTTTGAGAAGTGGGGTTTTTTTTGCCTCTGACCTCTAAAGAGGATTCAGGGGTATATAGTGGAGACCTTTGTCCATCTGTCTGTCCATACAAACATTTTGGATTGTAATTTCAAAGCCATCGGTCGGATTTGGATCTACTTTGGTATGCTGATGGACCCACATGGGGGAACGGATATGCACAAGGAAAGAGTCCAGGTCCCATCCAATAATATTTTTATACTGTACCAATGACCCAGACTTAGCTGGTGCTAACTCTAATATTCTAGGGCCAAACACAAATTTTGCCCCCCCCCCCCCCCAATCCACAAAATTTGCATCAAAATCCAAAAATTATATGTCCTATGTGGTCCTCCATACTTTTATCCACTGCGCATGCGCAGTAGTCAAGGAAGTCTGAAATTGGAGCCAAATCCTCATTCTTTGTTTGGCCCTACAATCAGTAACATCACACTGATATCTCTGCTTAAAATCTCAGTTTAAATGATTCCAGACACATAATCATGAGGGAAATGGTGGATCTTAGGATGAGATAAAAGGATGAGAGGAAGAAACAGTGGAAGGATGTGTGTTCAGGGCTGTAACTTATAATTTTTATGAAAAATTATTTCACGTTCCCTAATTTATGGGCTTGGGCCTGATATTTTCATTCTTGCTATGAAATTTCCATTGTTTGTTCAGTGTTTCCTCTCTCTTTCCTTAATACCCCCCTTGCTATTCTCCCATGCTTTTGGCATTATTTTTTGTAATTAGTTTACAATGAAATTTCTTGGGAGTTTTGGCTTGGTAACAGAATGATAATTCTGTTTTTCCCCATGGTTACGTCCTTGCTATTCTCCCATGCTTTTGGCATAATTTTTGTAATTTTTTTACTGAAATTTCTTGGGAGTTTTGGCTTGGTAACAGAATGTTTATTCTGTATTTCCCCATGGTTACGTCCTCACCCTAGGGTGGTTAGGCATTTCGGTCATGCATCTACCATCCGATGTACTGCAGTTTCTTCTCAGGAAGCCTCTGTTTTACATAGGATAGTGTTTAAATTGGTTACTGATTTTGGGCCATATTTTCAGTGCCTGGAGTCTTGTTTCCAGTTTTATTCACTTTTCTTTACATTGACAACGGTTACTTCACACAGTGATTCTTTGTCATCTATTTAGTTCTGCTCTTAGCCAGATACATAATATTGTCCGTAAGTGTAACATTAATTTTTAGACATGATTTAAAATTTTTGTCCAAACTTAGGCTTTTTTGGGATCCATTTGGGCTCAGCTTGGGCTCAACTTGAAAATTTTTTGTGAAAATTTTTTCTTTCGAATTATTTTTCGAAATGTTTGTAATGGATTATATTATTATCATGTATCTTATTTTCAAGGGTTAGTGTGAGTACGTTGACTGTTTAACTTTTTTCAATATGAAAGAAGTTTGTTCAAATTGTAATTCGAGGAAGTCTTCCTCTGATTCTCATGTTCATTGTATTAATTGTAGTCAGTGTAATCGCACTAATTCTTGCTCTGTGTGTGCCAATTGGAATGACAAACGTTGGAGATGTGTGTCACGGTATATTATTAAGTGATGAGAGGTCCATGCCGGCCCTCTCACCACAGGGTCACTCTAGTTTTTCAGTCTCTTTTTCAGAGGAACAAGAACAGGGTGATGTTTCCGTGATGTCTTCACGAAGTGTGCCTCCATCGTCGCAGATAAATGAAGAGCTAGCGGAAAAATTGCTCAATGAAATTCGGCATATGAATAAGAGGTCCCACGTAGGATCAACGGCATTGTCGCCCGCTAGCTCGCCCGGTGTAGCAATCATTCACGAAATGGTTGTGAAGCCGGGTTCATCCGTTGTGGTCCAGGAAGGGAGAACGGGTGTTGCGAGCAATATAAACATAGATCGTGCACACCCGACGACGACGGATCCCAGGATAGTACGGAGGAAGCCAATCAGTCCGGTACCTAGCTTGTCCAGGTCTGCCCGGACCACGAGCGAGAGAGTCCCCCCTCTCTTACAGCAACATCTGGGACCAGATGTTGTTGTACGTAATGTTCATCAGTCGGAGCATACATCCACCCCTCGGGACGCTCCGTCGTATAGACAGTCCGGCGCAACTAGTCTATTGGCTTCCTCATCCTCACGGCAGCACACACGACCGCAACTTGGCTATGTGAGTTCTGATATCCAGCCTGCGTCACCGACCAGGGATTCCACGTCAATCAGATCACGCCATCCGGTAGCCAAGGACACGAGGCCACACCAGTCGGGACGTTTGCATAAAAGAAGTATGCAGGAAGTAACGTCCCAGGAGCTCCCAGCAGCTAAATCACGTAAGACCGCGGCTCCACAGGCCTCCGTGACGGACTTGCTATCACAGATAGCTCAACTCATTGCAGGATCCCAGCAGCCATCAGAAACTTTTTCGGAACAGGAATTGTCTGAGGAAGCTGGGTCGGTTCGCTCCCCTGCAGAGTCAGAAAGGGACGACCGAGAATCTCGTATGGTCCAGTCGGATGGTGAATGGGTATTAGCAGCGCTGGAATTTTCCCTTTCTGAACAACATAAGGTGTCCGTAGATTTCATCCGGCAACACCTTCCAGATGTTGTTCCTCCGGACCAAAATGCTGCATTACCGGATAAGAGACTGATAGCCTCACTGGACACAGACTTTTTCGGGCAGATTAGGGACACTGTCCCTGAGTTTCTGACCCAGTCCAGGAATGTCACATGGACATTTGAACTTTTGAATGACGCTATATTCAAGCTAGCCTCTAAGACTGGTAAATCCGGTTTCTTATCACCTAGCGCTATACAGCTGCCTTTCATCAATGCGAGACATAGGTTTGAAATGGCAGGACAAGGCGTGCTGAGAGTTCCTCTGCGTTTGGACGACCAGGTTGAAGACCTGGAATTGTCATTGCCGGGGTCCATGTCTATTAACTCTAATATACTGGAGTCGACAATCTCGTCTAATAGAATAAATTTAGACGCATTATCTTACGCAGATCACCTTACCAGAGCATTATCATTATGTCTCGAAGGCGAAAGAATTCCAGGTGTTCAAACTTTCTTAAGAGTTCTTTCGAGGGATATAGCATATTCTGTGTATAACTCCGCCCTTTCAGTGGCAAATCTGGAGTTGGTCAGACGTGATGCTGCCCTGGCTGCGTCCACTAGAGTGGACAGTAAGGTGAAAAACTCTCTTTGAGTCGCTCCGGTCTCCGGAGAGCTTCTCTTCGACGGAAAGCTTTCTATTATCTATGATCAGATTACTAAGAAAGCTTCGGACTCTCTGCTTTTAAATCCGCTTCTAAAAAGTCGGACTCAGCAGAGAAGAGTAAGGCAGGTACTTCAGGGGCGAATATGTCCAAGGGAAGTTCCTATAGAGGATCTAAGAAAGCCTCTACGTCTTACTCTAGAGACCATTCATAGGTCGACGGGACGAGGTGCAGGTTGTGGAGGACATGGTTTCTCCTCCCGCAGGCCTCGCAGGTCCAGGAGGTGATGGTATAAACCTTTATTGCGTTCCAGTCGGCGGAAGGCTGTCGAGATTCTTAACCAATTGGTTGTCAATTACGGACGACCCATGGGTGCAAGGGGTGATTTCCGAAGGTCTAAAACTGTCCTTCAAGGAAAAACCTCTGTTAACTCGAAGTCCACTCTGGTCTCAGCTTCCGTCAAATGTTCAGAAGAGAGAATCGCTTCTATCAGAAGTTCAGTCTCTTCTGGACAAAAACGCTATAGAGGTCGTAGAAAACCAGGAATCTGCAGGTTTCTACAGTCACCTGTTTCTGGTTCTAAAACCAGATGACTCGTTTCGTCCAGTCATAGATCTGAGCTGGATAAACAAGCTGATCGTGGCTCCAAAATTTTATATGGAGACCATCCGATCAGTCAGAGCGAGCATTTGAGTGAACGACTATGCTGCAAGCATAGATCTCAAAGATGCGTACTTTCACGTCATGGTACATCCAGCGTTCAAAAAGTATCTTTGCTTCGCTGTCCTAGGAGTCGTTTATCAGTTTCGAGCGATGTGCTTCGGTCTGAATCTAGTGCCCTGGGCATTCACTCGAATAATGAACTCGGTAATGACTCATTTCCGAGCTCATTCGTCTGTAGTGACGTCGGCCTACCTGGACGACATTCTTCAGAGGTACGGCAACGAGTTAACGCTTCAGAACGATGTTCAGAGTCTGCTTCAACTGCTCCGACATCTCGGTTTCATAGTAAATGAAAAGAAGTTGGATCTGGTGCCGTCCAAGTCATTCACCCACCTGGGAATGAGCTTCGAGATGCACAACAATCTCGTTCATCTACCGTTAACCAGAGCAAAATTAGTCAGTTGTTATGCTCGCTTTTGTATTCACTCAGAAGTAGTAACTGCGAGAGAATTCATGAGACTGACAGGTTTGTCCGGAACCGCTGTGGATCTTATACCGATGGGGTGGCTACGCACTCGTCCACTCCAGATATTTTTAACTCAGAATTGGAGTGTGAAGACTCATTCGCTCGAAACGAACATCGTCTTGTCGAATCAAGTGAAACAAGAGATTCAGACTTGGGCAGATATTCAGTGGTTAACTCAAGGAGTGCCACTGCAACTGCCGGATCCGAGTTTTACAATAATGACGGATACGAGTCAAACAGGTTGGGGCGCAACTCTGAGCCCAACAGATTCCAAGTGCCTGGGTCTTTGGGATCCTCAGTTCCTAAACAGGCACATAAACATCAAAGAGATGATGTCAATATGGCTTGCGCTACGTCAGTGGATGAACATTCTTCAGAATTTGCATGTTCAAATTCTGTCCGACAACTTGACAGTAGTAGCGTATATTCGGAACCAGAGAGGCACTCATTCCATTCCATTATTCAATTTAACAGAACGGATCCTTCTGTTTGTCCTAGAGCACCAAGTTCTCCAATCGGTCCATCATATACTGGATTGTCTGAACGTTCTAGCAGACTCTCTTTCTCGGAAAGGTCGCATGTTGCCGTCAGAATGGACTCTCAACAAACGAATTTTCAATCAGATTTGCTACCAATGGGATCATCCAATGATAGACTTATTTGCGACGCATCTCAATCAGTTGCAGACGTATGTGTTGCCATGCCCAGATCCTCGAGCGTTTGCAATAGACGCCCTCTCGATCTCTTGGGACGGAATGATAGGATAAGCGTGACCTCCAGCTCTGTTGATTCAGCAGATATTGCTAAAAAATCAAGCAATCTCACTGCAAGATTCTGTTGGTAGCATCTCTGTCACCCCAGAGACCATGGATAAATCGACTCGGGTGTTTTTTCCGGGGACATTCCGCGGAAGCTTCCTCCGCACGAGGACCTTCTTTCGCAGGGGAAATCGCGCACACTGCATCACAACCAGCAAGGTCTCAACCTTCATGTATTTCCATTGTGCGGTCCTTCTTGCACGGCAAGCATTTTACAGGACGAGCAGTGGACACAATTTCTAACTAACTGTAGGAGGACCTCCTCTTCGCTAAATTATGCTGCTAAGTGGAAGGTTTTCTATAGGTGTTGAAGGGATCATTCTATTGATATTTATGATCCCTCCATTCCAGACATTGCTAATGTTCTGGTCTACTTATTTGACGAGATCAAACTGCAGCCAATAACCATTAAGGGTTATAGGTCTATGCTATCCGATACCTATGCTCATCATGATAGGTTACAGATTGGATCTAATGTCTCTTTATCTAAGTTAACGTAAAACTTTTTGTTAAATAGACCTAGAACCAATAGGTTAATTCCTAAGTGGAATTTAGCTTGGGTTCTTCTGATGCTAAAAGAAGCGCCATTTGAGCCCCTTGATACAGTGGACTTCAAATTCTTATCTTATAAGACAGCTTTTCTCTTAGCCTTCTCTTCTGCCAGAAGAGTTAGTGAGCTTCATGCACTATCGGTCGATGATTCTCACTATCGTAGTGTTGGTAATACTATTACTTTAACTTCTAACGTTGGATTTTTGGCTAAGAATCAGGCTCCTAATAAGTATCCTGAACCTATTGTTATTAAGGCTCTTCCATCTTCAGACGGCCATAGGCCTTTGCTCTGCCCAGTTAGAGCCATGCGCATTTACAAATGTAGATCTGAGTTTATCAGAAAGGGACGTAAGCGTTTCTTTCTGTCTCTGTTGCCTAATAGAAGGGACATTACAGTCCATTCTATTGCAAGGTGGATTCAATTAACTATCCGTACTGCTTATGAAAAATTATCTTCAACTCAGCAGTCTGTGCTTAAGATTTCAGTGCATGAAGTAAGAGCGCTGTCTACATCTTGGGCTTATGCTAATAATGTTGCTATTTCCGATCTGATGAAGGCTGCATATTGGTCTTAGCCTTCCACGTTCACGAGTTTTTATCTTAGAAATATTGAGTCCATTTCTGGCGACCTACGTTGTTTAGGTCCATTATCTGTTGCTCAGAATGTCGCCCACTAAACAGTTGCAACTACAGTTATGCAGGCTTTCTGTTCCGGTAGTGACTCTGTCCTGCTGCCCTCTTCATTCTGGGGTATTTGACCCAGAGCAAGGGGGGAGGGGGGATGGTGTTCCTTTATATCACCTGTGTTATAGTGAAAAGCAAGGGAATACCTCCTCTGGAGTCAGTAATTCCATGTCGGTGCCAGGATGGTTTTAAAGTGTAAAGCTAATGTCTATCTCATTTATGTAATATTTTTAAAGTGTAGCTCGGTGTGAAGCATTTGTATATGTCACGTGTCATACGAGTGCTAATATACAATCCTCGGACACTTTTAAATGAGTATAAAAAGTCTCATTCTCTGGATTATCTTTATTTATTGGCTTTCCTTTAAAAAGATTAGTATAATGGGTTATACTGGATGTTAATAGAGATCATTGATGTTATTGTGCTCAGTTACGGAATGGTATTGTGTCTTTCTTTTTTGATACAAACAAGAAAGATACATGTAAAAACTGTTCTCCTCTTCTCCTTGAGGGGATAATTCTGTTTACATGTAATTGAGACTATTGGATTTTCCTTTATGTCCTAGGCCCTCCAGCCTTTTTTCTATTCAGCTAAGTCTGGGTCATTGGTACAGTATAAAAATGTTAAAAAATTTATAGTAATTTATATATTTTTAGTCGAGTTGTGACGAAGTCAAACTCGACTTATAGTTTGGTGAATGGCGGGCGGGCGGGCGGGCGGGTGGGCGGGTGGGCGGGCGGGCGTGCGGGCGTAAACAATTGGTTTCCGGATGATAACTTGATAGTGGTTCAACTCACATTCATTAAACTTCATACGTAGGTTGGTCTTGGTGGGAGGAAGAACGCTATTGATTTTGGACTTGCTACGTCGAAGGTCAAGGTCACAGTGACCTTGAACATAGTAAATCTTAAACAATTGGTTTCCGGATGATAACTTGATAATGGTTCAACTCACATTCATGAAACTTCATAGGTAGATTGGCCTTGGTGAGGGGAAGAACCCTATTGATTTTGGACTCGCTACGTCAAAGGTCAAGGTCACAGTGACCTTTAACATAGTATATTGCAACAATTGGTTTCCGGATGATAACTTGATAGTGGTTCAACCTAGAGTCATGAAACTTCATAGGTGTGTTGGCCTTGGTACGAGGAAGAACCCTATTGATCTTGGACTCACCAGGTCAAAGGTCAAGGTCACAGTGACCTTGAACATAGTATATCGCAACAATTGGTTTCCGGATGATAACTTGATAGTGGTTCAACCTAGAGTCATGAAACTTTATAGGTGTGTTGGCCTTGGTGCGAGGAAGAACCCTATTGATCTTGGACTCACCAGGTCAAAGGTCAAGGTCACAGTGACCTTGAACATAGTATATCGCAACAATTGGTTTCCGGATGATAACTTGATAGTGGTTCAACCTAGAGTCATGAAACTTCATAGGTATGTTGGCCTTGGTGCGAGGAAGAACCCTATTGATCTTGGACTCACCAGGTCAAAGGTCAAGGTCACACTGACCTTAAACATAGTATATCGCAACAATTGGTTTCCGGATGATAACTTGATAGTGGTTCAACCTAGAGCCATGAAACTTTACAGGCGTGTTGGCCTTGGTGCGAGGAAGAACCCTATTGATGTTGGACTCACCAGGTCAAAGGTCAAGGTCACAGTGACCTTGAACATAGTATATCGCAACAATTGGTTTCCGGATGAGAACTTGATAGTGGTTCAACCTAGAGTCATGAAACTTCATAGGTGTGTTGGCCTTGGTGTGAGGAAGAACTCTATTGACCTTGGACTCGCCAGGTCAAAGGTCAAGGTCACAACTCGACATTGGATCTGTGATCCTGAGCGGCATTTTTTATACTTACCAATGACCTAGACGGGGATGGCCCTCCCATGAGTTGGGAACTCATACCTCCCCGCTGATTACATAACACTTACCAGGCACTGGTTGTAAGAATGAGGATTTGGCTCTGATTTCGGACTTCCTTGACTACTGCGCATGCGCGGTGGATAAAAGTATGGAGGACCACAAAGGACATCTAATTTTTGGATTTTGATGCAAATTTTGGGGATTGGGGGCAAAATTTGTGTTTGGCCCTAGAATATTAGAGTTAGCACCAGCTAAGTCTGGGTTATTGGTAAGTATAAAAAATATATAAATTACTATAAATTTTTTAACTTTTAGCTTAACTTGACAAAGTCAAGATAAGCTATTGCCATCACGCATGTGGAAGTCTGTGAGTCAGTTCACATTTTCCTTTAGCACAGGCTACACCCCATAATTCTTGTCCGATCATCACAAAATTTCATATGCAGGTTTGAGGTTATATCTACATGAGAACGTCCCCTTTTGGTCGCGTTCGGTAAACCGTTATGGCTGCCAGGCCCAAAACCAAAAAACCTTTGGCACAGTGTACAGGTCGTATTTATGAAAGGATTTCATTGTAATTTGGTAGGATGACTCTGCATAATGTCTAGATGAGAACGTCCCATTTTGGTCATGATCTGTCAACTGTGACGGCTGCCCAAGCCCGAAACCCAAAAATTTTCAGCACAGTCTACAGGTCATATTTAGTATGGAAGGATTTCATTGTAACTTGATAGGATGACTCTGTATGATGTATAGATGAGAACTTCCCCATTTGATCACGATCTGTCAACCATGACAGCTGTCCGAGCCCAAAACCTTTAGCACAGTCTACAAGTTGTATTTATGGAGGGATTTCATGTAACTTGGTAGGATGACTCCATATAATGTCTAGATGAGAACTTCCCCTTTTTGTCGGGATTGGTCAGCTGTGACGGCTATAGGGGTTCGAAGCCCGAAAGCATTTAGCACAGTCAACAGGTCGTATTTATGAAGGGATTTCATTGTAACATAGTAGGATGAATCCAGATAATGTCTAGATGAGAATGTTACCTTTTGGTCAGGATCATTCAACCATGACGGCTGTCCGAACCCAAAACCTGAAAACCTTCAGCACAGACTATGGGTCGTATTTATGAAGGGATTTCATTGTAACTTGGTAGGATGACTCGGTATAATGTCTAGATGAGAACTTCCCCTTTTGGTTGCAATCGATCAAACATGATGGCTACACAGGCCCAAAGCCCAAAAACCATTAGCACAGTCTACAGACCGTATTTATGAAGGGATTTCATTGTAACTTGATAGGATGACTCATTTTGAAATAATTTTACTGTAACTTGGTAACTTTGGTTGACATACATTAACCCACCCCCTCAATTCTTCAGTACAGTCTACACCTCAAATTATTTTTATTGAAAACATAACATACAGGGAACAGAAATTAACATATTCTCAATTATCACAATTCTTGTCTTATTTCATAATCCTTTCATAAACATTGAACATTATCCTTTTTATCAAACCCAACACACAGTCAAGCTATAGTGTCAATGCCACTTTCATTCCAAGAGTTATGGCCCTTTCCACTCTTTCGACTTAGAAAATTTTTCTTGACCTCTGAATTGCATTCACTGCATGTTGGATTTGAAAACTTTTTATTTGATCAAATCATAATTTTAAGGGTTACTTGTGGATGACTAGACTAGTGATCAACCAATTATATTATAGGCCCAAGAACCGATTACCAATTCCGATTATTGAGTACCCATGATTAGGGCTGCCATGACTATTCGATTGAGACGACTTACCGTCGGAAAGTGCTGCAGTCGACTATTATTTTTCATAGTTGACTATTTTTTAGCTGTGTACATCATACCACTGAATAATGATATTGGTCCGCGAGGGGCACATAACATTTAACAGTACCTGTTATCCTTCGTATCCATTGTTCATATCACGAAAATAGGCAGTAACTTTGACTTTACCCTCACATATTATCTCATGAAATGGACGTTGTCATACCTAAACTCTGTACTGGATCAAGCTACTGTGGACAAATTGTTGATAATCCATGTTAATTGTTGCCATTTTAAATCCAGTAATTTTATTATCAATGTGGAATTTATTAACACTAAAAATTCCAAACATGGAAGTGTTTGCATCGCGTGACACAAAATTGATTACGTCAGTGAGGAACTCCCAGTGAACCCCAGTATTTTTCGGAACATACATAGACCACAGGTACTCGACACAAGCTGAGAAATCAAAAGGGAAATGATATCTGATAGCATTTTTTAATCGATGCTGACGCTCCCCTATAATGGTATATGTAAATATTATGGGGGTATGAGTACCTATAACAAAGACCAGGGGAAATAAAAACATTTAAGTTGATTTATCTGATCATTATGATGATATGGTGTCAATCACTTGGTGGCCGGAGCTTACTTTGATGGATGCACGTGTTGTCTGCTTTCTTTTTTCAATAATCCATTGAAAATTCTGATATTGATAATTTGTTATTTTAATTTTCTCCTGTCGATGCTTCTTTCATTATCTCTGATAGAGTATTAGTGTTGTTTAATAAAAGAGTTATTATGACTAGGTGTCACTTTATCCGGACATTTGCCGGGATAGAGTTATTGGTTGGTGTCACTTGTCATTTCTTTTTTTCATCACATGGCTGTTTCGTTTCACAAAACGTGCGTGACATAAATTGCATCCAGCTCTGGACGTGATTCCAATAGATCAGCATTTCATTAATTTGATGATAAATCCATTGAAACAGTGGTAGTAAATCTATCTGAGCTGTCAGTTGGTAGTATAATAGTACTCTGCTGATTTCTTGCTATCAGCAGGCACTTTGTGAAATTGCCGTCCTTGTTTTGTGACTTGTGTTCGAAAAAAAATGACAATCGGTGAGAACCGATATTTTTCTGGTAGTGCTGATTTGATTCCGATACCCTATAATTGGCCGATTATGTCAGTCAATTCAGTTAACTGTTTGGTCATTAGACTAGACAATGCTTCCCTTAGATTTTGGTCCAGCTAGCAAATTCAATATGGCCACCATGACGTTATGACACACTCTGGGGCATATGTCACACTTTATGTTGCTCTTGTCTCTTTCAAATAGTAAAGTCAGTAAATCATAATCAAGCACTTGCTTGTATTATGCGGTTGCAAGAGACAAATTTTGTATCAGGGGCACCTGATACACGCTGTATTCAGGTAATTACAGATTGAACGCATACTTGTAAGATACATTGGTGAAAATGTGTTGTGACCAGATCAAAATCTGATCTCAGAGATCAGACAGCTTTTGTAATCACAATACAGTAACAGTGGCTGCCTTGTTAAAAAAACACCTTCTCTGCAAAGAAATGACTAATATCCCAAACATACAGACCTGTACAAATTGGGTGAACAATTGTATTGTTTGCCTGTTGTTTGCCTAAGAGGAAATACAACAACTGATTTCATTTGCCATCATTACCTGATCTTGGACAAATATCCTTACTCAAAATGCCATTGTATTCATTCACTAACTCAACCAGGGAGTGAAGGGGCTCATTGGTTAGAGCCTTGGACTTTGGACAACTGTATTGTATGATCCTGATCTGTGCATCTGCACTGTGTTTCTGAGTATGACACTTAATCCTGATTGCTTGCACGAGGGTACACAGTGGCAGTGTGTACCAAAGCATACTGTATGTCAATAGTGCACTTCCCTTCAACTGCTGCTAAAACTCATTTGTGCAGAGTTATTAAGTTGGAGAGTCTTGACAGTTGCTCACCACTGCTCAGTAGATCTCATTGGGTTCTTCAACTTACACCACCTGTAAAAATGTAGGACATAATGTGACAGTGTTGAAAGTGTCATTAAACTTCAATAGATAAACAAACAAGCTAACTCTGCCAGAACCTTTGTTCTTTTACTGTGATAAATAGATGTGTAAAACAGGGAGCCCATTCCAGTAGTGTATTACATAAAAACATATCATTGGATTGTGTAAAGAAACACATGAAATAATCTGGGATGTTCATATCAACCTTATCGCTAACACTTGTCATCATTTCAGTATCATCTTGCCTTTCTTTTGTTTACAAAATATGAGAAAAGGATTACCTGAAAAAAATGCGTTGCTCAAAAAAATGTTGAGGGTTTACTGAATTTCTAAATTGCAATGTCTTTCTACTTATACCCAACAATACAACTGAACAAGATGGAAAATATTTTCATTTTTAGCTTAACATGACAAAGTCAAGATAAGCTATTGCCCTAGCGTGTGCGTAAGTCTGTGAGTCTGTTCACATTTTCTTTAGCACAGGCTACACTCCGTAGTTCTTGTCCAATCATCACAAAATTTCATGTGCAGGTTCAAGGTCATGTCTAGATGAGAACGTCCCCTTTGGTCGCGATTGGTCAACCGTGACAGTTACGCGTGCCTGAAACCCGAAAACCTTTAGCACAGTCTACAGATCATATTGATGATGGGATTTCATTGTATCTTGGTAGGATGACTCAGTATAATGTCTAGATGAGAACGTCCCTTTTAGTCGCGATCGGTTGAACAGGCCCCTGGTGTCAAGTGACTCACCATAACAATTAGCGAAAACCACCTTACAAAAAGCTTCTGGATTGCATAGACCTCTGTCAGAGACGTAGTCCATTGATCCTTTCTCCTCAATGACACACTAGCCTCATCATAGATGTTCTTCAAGCCACCACTCCTATGCAGAGAGTCGGATCTTTCAAGCAGTATCATCATCATGGGATAAAACATTCTTCCTGGCAAGAATCACATTTTTCATGTCAGTCTGGCTCATCAGAGGCTGCTCACCATGTCTTGCTGTCAAGCTGATTGCCGTAGAGGTCAGATGAGGTGAGATTCTGAATCCAGGAAACCATTCAAAGTGAGAGAGAAGTCAGCTAGTCGTTCACACACTTCTTCCACTCAGGCAAGTGACTCACAGTCAGACCAGAATTTACAAGACCATGACTACTGCCATCGTTCATCCCACTCACATTCTATTGAGTTGGCCAGTGAACAAACTGGACCTTCATAAACAACTCAGCATACAGAAGCTATGTATTTCGTTGATCACTATTGTTCAGGAACTGTTCCAAAGGAGCTCCAAAGTTCTGCTTCAACCTCTTTTTTTTATTGTTGTTGGACCAACTTCACTTCCAAAGACGTGACATTGATGAGTGCTTCTGACGCAATCATCACAAGTTGAGTGCTAGAAACCACTATGAGGGCTTTTAAAAAACATTAGGGTACCAGAGCAAAAGCCAACATTTTCCTTGCTCATGTTTCATGTTCAGTTTATACACTTTTTTATCACAAATTATTGCAGGGTGTCTGTGGGTGCTTTTCAATAATATGTAATAAAACAGATTTGATTAACAAATTCAGACCATCAAAAATACTGTAGCCCTCAACCAGTTAAGAACGTTCAGAAGACTTAATTGTCTGTTAATCAACAAGATGGATGGAACTTTGTTGCTCACCAAGAAGGAGACAAGTCTCCCATTCATGGAATCTAAATATTTCTATAGTTCCATACTGATGGACCATCTATTCCATTGTCGAACTTTCCTCTAGACAGGAAATCATTGTCACTCAACATTAATATTGCTTCTCACTGCTCTATACGCTCATCCATTTTAAAGCAAACCATTCATTCCTCTAGAGAGGTGCTCAACATTTTGTCGTTTGCAGCTTACATTATGACCGCATTGGGAAGGAGGTTTGAAAACACAAGAGTGGACAATGTTTTGTCACATCTACGGTTGTTATACAGAGCACTCATGTCTTTGGTGCATTCTGCAGCTTGCAATGTGGCGAATCTGGAGATGGTAAGAAGAGACAACACACCAGTGTCTTCCTCAAATATAGATAATGGAGCTGAAAGCTTCACTTCAGACAGCTTCTCTCAAAAGGACCATCCAGGTCTTCTGTGTTCTTGAGGATGTTACCAAATAAGCCATGCGCAAGTTGATATTCCGCCAAGTTTGTGACTGTAATACTTCTCAGCAATCCAGCTATACGAAGAAACAGCATTTTTAACTTAACTTGACAAAGTCAAGATAAGCTATTGCCATAGCATGTGTGTAAGTCTGTGAGTCTGTTCACATTTTTTTTAGCACAGGCTACACTCTGTAGTTCTTGTCCAATCATCACGAAATTTCATGTGCAGGTTCAAGGTCATGTCCAGATGAGAACATCCCCTTTGGTCGCGATCGGTCAACTGTGACAGTTACGCGAGCCTGAAACCTGAAAACTTTTAGCACAGTCCACAGGACATATTTATGATGGGATTTCATTGTATCTTGGTAGGATGACTCAGTATAATGTCTAGATGAGAACATCCCTTTTAGTTGCGATCGGTCAACTGTGACAGCTTCGCGTGCAGGTTCAAGGTCATGTCCAGATGAGAACATCCCCTTTGGTCGCGATCGGTCAACTGTGACAGTTACGCGAGCCTGAAACCTGAAAAATTTACCACAGTCTACAGGTTGTATTTATGAAGGGATTTTATTGTAACTTTGTTGGATGACTCAGTATAATGTTTAGATGATAACATCCTATTTTGACCATGATCGGTCAACTGTGATGACTGCAGAGGCACGTGACCTAGATTTGTTTAGCACATAAAATTTATGAAGCGATTTCATTGTCAATTGGAAGGATAATTCGGTATGATATCTAGATGAGACTCCTATTTGATCATGATCAGTCAACCATGGCTGCCAATCCGTCACATGACCTAGATTCCTTTAGCAAAGTCTATGAGTTATATTTATGAAGGGATTTTATTGTAAGTTGTTAGGACGACACATTTTGGAATGATTTTACTGTAACTTGTTAACTTGGGTTGACATACATTAACTGTGAGGGCCACATTAACCCAGGTCTCAATTCTTTAGTACAGTATACACCTAAAATTATTCTTATTGAAAACATAACATAGTTAAGCTACAGTGTCATTGACACTTATATTATTGAATGGTAGCATACTTTCCCAATGGTGCGTACCAGGTTGTGCCCAAATTAAACCAATTGAAAGGTATATTGGGTTTACCATGATGGGGGCCAAAGTAATGAAATGGTGTACTGTTTGGCAAAAGATTTAAATAAATTAATGTTTTGTTATTGACAGGCTGAAATTATGTAGGGAGGAGGACATATACTGAATAATATTTTATCACATTCTCTTGATCTTAAACATCTTATTTTATTTTTCATATTTTGTAGGTTGATGAAGAACGCCGAGATAGAGGTGAGTATCACTGATTACCCAATCTATCGAAGGCCCTAATTATTGCTTTAATGCCCAGTTACTTTGATGGAGGGTTGCCCAAATTCATGGACATGATCATATTTTTATACTATAAACCAATGGCCCAGATTTAGCTGGTGCTAACTCAAAATTATCTGGGGCCAAACACAAATTTTGCCCCCAATCCCCCAAAATTTGCATGCAAAACCAAAAATTAGAAGTCCTATCTGGCCCTCCATACATTTACTCTCTGTACATGCGTAGACGCCAGGAAGTCACTTGAACTGGTGCCAACACAAATCAATGGTTAATTTGGTGGATCCAAGGACACAAATGCATGAGGAAGGAAAAAACGGTGGTTTGAAACGTTCAGGGCTGTAATTTTAAATATTTATAAAAATTAGTTCATGTTCCCCAATTTCGGGACATCATCATTGTTGTTAATGATTTTTCCACTGTTGGTTAAGTATTCCTTCCCTACTCTCCTTTGATCCCCCCCAGTTAAACTCCCAAGCTTTTTGGCTTGTTTTACTGAAATTTTTTTATAAAATTTCTTGGGAGTTTAACGTGTTACGTGTTACACAATGTTTATTCTGTATATCCTCAGGGTTACGTCCTCACCCTTTGGGTGTTTAGGCGTTTTTTGGTCATCATTTTTTCTTCTGATGAAGATCTTGCCTTACATCGGATAGTTAAAAAATCTGTTACTGACTTCGGCCCGTGTTGCCTGGGGTCCCATTTCCAGTCTGACGTTGTTTACATTAGCAACATTCTTTATATATATGTAGTTTCCTATTTATTATATGTTAGGTCTGTTGTAAGATACATTTATCAGTCCCGTAGTATAGCACTTAATTTTTTGGATGAAAAAATTAATTTTTGTCCGCACTTGGGCTCTTTTGGGATACATTTGGGTACTTTGTTCCCTTTGGGAACTTGGCCTCTTGTCAAAATTTTTCGAAACATTTTTTTTGTGTAAACTGTTTTTCGATTTATATTATTATAGTACGATCGACTTAGTTGCTTTCATTATGTAAGCATATTGCGCAATAAGCGAGGCGAGGAAGTCTTTCCTCTTATTTACATGTTGGTTGCCTTGCTTGTAGTCGATGTGCTTCCACTAATTCTTGCTCAACATGTGTCGCATGGGATGACAATGTTGCTGACGGGTGTCACGGTGGTCCTCTCGCCCAAAGGTCGCTGGTCCTCTCGCCCAAAGGTCGCTCTAGTATTTTAGTTTCTATTTACAGAGGAACAAGAATATGGTGAGGTTATATGACGCCGTAAGAGAGTGTGCTTCCGTCGTCGCAATAAATATACAATTAGAGCTAGCGGCAAAAGTGCTCAATGATATAAGACAAGGGACTAGACCGCAGAATTTGGGGTTTACTACCTTGTCGCCAGCTAGCTCAACCAGTGGATCTATTACTCAGGATTTGAGTAGTATGACGCCGGGTATGTCCATAGCGGTCGCCGGTGAAGCGGTTACTCCTGAATATGAGGACCGTGACACCGGGTGTGTCGCATTTACATAGTAAATCAGAGCTAGCGGCAAAAGTGCTCAATAATATTAGACAAGGGCCCTCTCTCTTACAATATCATCCTGAGCCAGATGTTGTTGGTAGGAACTTACATCAGTCGGAGGTTACGTCCATGCCTCCTGTCCGGGATGCTCCGTCTAATAGGCTGCCGGGGTCGGCTGATCTTACGGCTTTGTCTATGTCTGAAAAGCACACACGACTGCACAATAAGTCCGTTGTCACATTTAGACAGGGCTAAAAACCATGGCGCATGGCTTTAGTTCCCTGTCGCCAGATAGCTCGACCGGTGAAGCGGCCTCTGATGGACTGTGACTCCGGATGTGTCCGTTCTGGTCTAGGAGACGAAAAAGGGTGGAGCGAGCACTATAATATACAATCATGCGACAACGGAAAGGAGGAAGCCGGCAAGTTCTGAGGTATGCTCGTCCAGGTCTGCCAGGGCCACGAGCAAGAGAGAGGCCTCTCTCTCTTACAACATCATCTGGGGCCAGATGTTGTTGGTAGGAACTTACATCAGTCGGAGCTTACCACGGCTCCTGGTTTCAGTTCCCTGTCACCGGTGGTGCGGTTACTCTTGACTCTGAGGACCGTGACACCAGGTGTGTCGCATTTACATAGTAAATCAGAGCTAGCGGCAAAAGTGCTCAATAATATTAGACAAGGAACTAGACCTTAGCATTTAGGGTTTACTTCCTTGTTGCCAGCTAGCTTGACCGATGAAGCAATTACTCAGGTTTTGAGTAATGTGACGTCGGGTGTGTCCGTAGCGGTCGAGGTGAGAAAAAAGGGTGTAGCGAGCACTATAAAATCCAAACATGCTCACCCTGCGACGACTGAAAGGAGGAAGGCGGCAATTTCTGAGGTACGCTCTGCTAGGTCTGCCAGGACCGCGAGCAAGAGAGAGGCCCCTCTCTCTTACAACAACATCTGGGGCCAGATGTTGTTGGTAGGAACTTGCATCAGTCCGAGCTTACGTACATGCCTATTGTCTGTGACGCTCCGTTTAATACACAGCTGGGGTCGGCTACAATTCGGCTTCAGCGTCTACTAAGCACACATGACCGCACCTTGGCTACGTGACTTCGGATATCTGGTCTGCATCGTCAAATAGGTCCACTCTTTGTCAAGGAAGTCGCACCATCTAATAGCCAAGGAGATGAGGCCTCATTCATCGGGACGTCCGCTGCTCCTCAGGCCTCCGTAATGGACTTGCTGTCGCAGATTGCGCAGCTCATCGCAGTATTCCTGCAAATGCAGAAGCACATAACATCAGTCTCAGAACTTGAGCTGTCGGATGGTGCTCGGTCGGTCCAGTCATCTGCGTGTTCAGATGCCGTTGACCGTGATTCAAAAACTGATTCAGACAAATGATGAAAGGGATACGAAGGAGGATTAACCTTCCCTTTCGGAACAACTCATGGATGATATGGATGCTTTCCATTATCACTATCTTGAACTTGTTCCAGTGCATCAGAATGCTGCTAGTAATTGTGAGAAACCGCTAGCATTGTTAGATGCTGACTTCATCTGGACAAAGAAGAGGATATGTCTTTTCTGGTTAAGTATACACAGGTGTCACAGGTCTTCGGTTATTTAGACGACGCCATATTCTAACTTCCTGTGGGAAGAAGTAATACGGTTTCTTATCATCATCTTCTGTATTTTTTACTGTTTTTTGAACAACCTTCATTTAAAAAACGGTCGGGGAAGATGTGTTGAGAGTTTCTCTACGTTTGAATGAGCAGGCTAAGGTCTTAGTTGTGGCCTTACCTTCATCATTTCGCTGTTCGCTCGGATACAACTGAGAAGATAATTTCTTATTCAGAGCACATTTAGACTCACTGTCTTATGTACATCACCTTTAAGAACTGTGATGCAACGTCTATAATGAAAGGAATTTTGTGGACATTTGTACCTCTTTAAAATTTCTTTCCAGGCCTGTTTATCACATATATCTCTGTCTTAACAGTTGCTAAGTGGGAGTTATTCTGATGTGACGAAGCCTTGCGTCGTCATCTTTAATAGATGACAAGGTGGAAAACTCTCTATGGGTCGCTCTGGTTTTCCAGACACCAAGTCTTTGACGATAAGCTTTCATTAATGTGGGATTAAGCTACAAAGAAAGCATCAATACTCTGCTCCTTAACTGGTAGAGTGCTGGAAGCCCATATTTGGGCTTTATTCTGAAGTGCAGGCACCACAGCTTGAAGGCTCATATTCAGTGCACATGCTTTGTATTATCTTTGAAATGATATTATTTAGTCTATAAGGGTTTGCCTTACTACAATTTATGAGAGAGTGCCCATAGGCACTCTCTCATAAATTGTAGCAAGGCAAAGACATGTGTACAAGATTTGATTGCCAAAAATAATTTAGCACTATACCAGTTAACTTGGTGTCTAATCGACCAACAACAGCAGAAGAGAGTAAGAGAGGATGTCCTAGACACAGATCGTCTAAAAAGGACTCATAGCGAGGGTATAGGTAACCCTCCTATAATTACTTTAGGGATTGTCAATAGGGGGTTTAGGTCTGTTTGAGATTACTGATCAGATACCCCTAAGCCGGTGGCTCGAGGCTCTTCAAGAGCTCGGTTCGACTGGAACTGGATAACGTGTTTATCATGGCTCTAAAAGGTTATTTATGGTAAGGCCCCAAAAAAACAAATGGTTTTGGTTCTCAGGCAATTGGTTTTCCAAATTCAGTGAGGGAGGGCGGTTTTATTTTTATTTATTTTTTTTTACCACACCAAGTATACCCTATTCACATAACCTGACAATACCCACACTGGACCTTTTGAATTTTATTTTAAGATAGACAAGATACAATTATGTTTGAAAAAGAATTAACTGAGTCATGGTTAAGCGACGTTGCGGTGGACGTTTTAAGGCTGGAATCAGCAATCCACCAGAGGTACTGCAATACTAGCGTCTTAGATTTCGCTTGAGGTGAAAAGGTTTGTTCTGTTGTTGTGACATGTCAGCTTAACGATACTGAAATGGTGGCCAGCGTGATCTTTATAAAGACTTTAAAAAAAGTTCATGATATCAAAGTCTGAGATCACTAAAAAAATATTTAAAATCAGCCATGGAACGAAGCAAATTAAATTTGGTGAGACATATGGGGGGGGGGGGTGGGGGGTTACATTAAGCGTAAAGCACTGTCGGCAATTTCCACTGCATGAAAAAAAGAGAGTTCTTCGATAGTTAATTTGATTACCTCCCTTGCATTATTTACCTTTCAACAAAAATACACTTTTTAATGTGCTTCTGGTGATCAGTTTTTACGTCCTAATGCCGCTTCGAACCATGTTGGTTTAGTGGCGGATGAAGGAATTTACTAAAAGCTGTGAGGGTCGGGTCGGGCCGGGCGGTGGGGGGATTTGTGCCGCACCTAGGCCCAAGTTTGCCGGAGTGTATTGTCAACCAAATTTTGAAATTTAATCCTAAAAGATGCGATTACCTCGCACCCGAAGCAAATATCCACAATGCACAACCCGTCTCCAGGAGAAAATAGGGGGAGGGGAAGGCGCATGCCAAGTGCGCCAATGACTGGATACGCCCTTGTGATAAAATAATGTGATTGTAACGTTATTGATAGACCATTAAATAGATGTTTCAATGCTTAAGGCAACTATTTAATGCATGTCAATTGCAGTGGCGGATCACCCCGTTTGGAGTACAGTGGACAGGTCCAGGGGGGGGAGGGGGGGCAAATGTGGGAAGCTACAGATCAAGTTCAGTTGTGCATGGACATATTAAGGTAGTCGTACCTGGCGTGTTATAGCAAGTCGGGAGGGTTTTTACTGTTCGTTTTACCTCAGTTTCAATAGCACCAACAATGCTTATGTAGAACAATTTGCGCTGTAACCTGCGCATTTGTTGTATTTATATTGGTTTTTACCTGCGTCATCAGTGGCAGAGCAGGTCTAGTAACCCCTCGACTTCGTCCGTCAGTCCGTCATTCCGTCAGTCCATCCGAAACACTTTTTCCGTCAAAGTTTTCTTGGCTTCTATGAAAGGGAATGATTTTATATTTGGTCTGCTGCTTCATAATGATGAGTTGTATCGTGTATCTAATTTTCAGATCTGTTGCATGCAGCGACGCAGGTCCAGACCCGGTATTGGTCTTGGCTTGTTCCTGTCACATTTCGGAAAAGCCAACATAAACACAACAACTGCACAGGTTATGGTGCAAATGGTGCTCTGATTCTGAAACTATGAAGTCTCAGACACAAACGAGTGTTGGATTTTCTCGACAGGGATGAAGACTTTGGGGTGATAAACAAACAATGAAAAACAAATAAAATGCAAGTATTTTTTAAATCTTTAATAATAATATTTTTATACTGTACCAATGACCCAGACATAGCTGGTGCTAACTCTTAAAAATATAGGGCCAAACACAAATTTTGCCCCCCAATCCCCAAAATCTGCATCTAAAACCAAAGAAAACATGTCCTGAATGGCCCTCCATACTTCACCTCTACTGCGCATGCGCAGTGTCAAGGACGTCCCGAAATTGGCGCCATTAATCATTCTTTGTTTGGCCCTTCATCAGTTAACATCTGACTGATCTTTGTGCTTGTAAATCTCAGTTTAAATGATGCCAGACACATAAATATTAGAGAAATGGTGATTCTAAGGAGGATATAGAAGGAGGAGAGGAAAAATGAGTGACAGAAAATATTCAGGGCTGTAACTTAAAATTTTTTAATGAAATTATGTTAAGTTACCTATTTTCGAGGCAACAGCCTGTTGTGGTCATTCTTGTTATCAAGTTACACTGCTTGTTCAGTGTTTTCCTCTCTCCCCCTCTTGCTATTCTCCCATGCTTTTGGCATATTTTCTGTAATATTATTACTAAAATTTCTTGGGAGTTTTAGCTGGATAACAGAATGAATTCTGTTCTTTTCCCCATGTTTACGTCTTCACCTATGAGTGGTTAGGTGTAGTGTTCTGCATCTACCATCTGATGTTCTGCAGTTTCTTCCCTTGAAGTCTCTGTTTTGCATCAGATAGTGTATTATTGGTAACTGATTTCGGGCCAGGGTGCCTGGAGTCTTGTTCTGGTGTTTTTACACTTATTGTTTACATTGACAACAGCCCTCTGTGAGAGGGGGGATTTCTTGAAAATAATATCTTGATGTTAATTTAATCATAACTAGATACATTATTATTGTTCGTAAGTGTTGCATAAAGTTTTTAAAATATTTTTAGAACTTTTGTCCACACTTAGGCTTGGGATCCATTGGGGCTCAACGTTACTTTTCAGAAACTTGGGCTGTTCTGAAAAAATATTTTTTCAAAATTTTTTTGATTTCAGTTATTTTTTCTATGTTAATGGATCATGTTATTATGTATTTTGATTGTCAGGGGTTGGTGTGAGTACTAGGACTTTGTTTTCTTTTCACAATGAAAGGATATCCTTCAATTGTAATAAGAGGAATTCTTCCTCTGACTTTCATAATCATTGTATAATGTAGTCAGTGTGCTCGCACTAACTCCTGTTCTGTATGTGTTAATTTCGATGACAACATGGGAAGCGTGTGTCACGGTATGTTTGTGGGGAAATGGCCATTCCGGTCCTTCCCCTGCAGGGTCACTCTACTTTATCAATCTCTATTTCAGACGATCAAGAACAGGGTGATGTATCCGTGATGTCTTCCAAAAGTGTGCCTCCGTCGTCACAATTAATGAAGAGCTAGCGGAAAAGTGCTCATGTAAATACGTCAATTGCCTAAGAGGACCCTAGTAGGTTCGACGGCCTTTGACATCCGCTAGCTCGTCCGGTGTAGCGTCCATTCATCGAATGGTTCGGCAGCCGGGTTCGTCCGTTGCGGTCTAGAAGGAGTTTTGGGTAATGCGAGCACTATAAATCAACAAAATGCACACCCAGTGACGGCGGATTAGAGGAGAGAACGGAGGAAGCCTTTTAGTCCGGTTCCTAGCTCGTCCAGGTCCATCCGGACTGCGAGCAAGAGAGGTCCCTCTCTCGTACAACAACATCTGGCCCCAGATGTTGTGGTACAAATGTTTCGCATTCGGAGCATACGTCCGCCGCTCGGGACGCTCCGATATATAGTCAGTCCGGAGAGACTGTCAATAAGGCTTCCTCATCCTCATGGTAGCACACACGACCGCTCTTGGCTACGTGACCTCGGATATCCAGTCAGCTTCGCCAATCAGAGAATCATCGGCGACCAGGTCACACCATCCGGTAGCCAGGAACACGAGGCCTGCAGACTCCGGACGTTCGCATAAGAAAGTATGCGGGAGTCAACGTACACGGAGCTTCCAGCGGCAAAGCATCGTAAGACCGCTACTGCACAGGCCTCGGTGACGGACGTGCTATCCCAAATAGCACAGCTTATCACAGCATCCCAGCATCGACAGAATCTCTGTCGCATCATGTATTATCCGACGACGCTGGGTCGGGACGCTCCGCGGAAGCGGGTACGGACGTCCGAAAATTTCATCCGGTCCGACGGGATGCCGAAAGGGATTCGGAGGACTTCGAGCTTTCCCTTTCGGAACAACATCAGCTGCTGTGTATGTCATCTGACTTATCTTCTAGAGGTTCTTTCGTCGGACCAGAATGCTGCGATGCCGGATAAGAAACTGATAGCGTCAGTGGACACAGAAATTTTTGGTTCGGTTCAGGGACATCGTCCCTCAGTTCCGACACAGTCCAATAATGTCACACAACTTTCGAATTATTGAACGACGCTATATATATATTATTTTATGCTTGCTATTAACAAGCATGTCTGGTTTCTTGTTCGCAAAGTTACTGAGATGTCTTTCAAAAGTGTGCCTCTGTCGTCATAGATAATGAAGAGCTAGTGGCAATAAGTGCTCATGGAATACGTCAATCGCCTAAGAGGTCCCTAGTAGGATCCACGGAGTTGACATTCGCTAGCTCACCTGGTGTAGCGACCATTCATCGAATGGTTCGGCAGTCGGGTTCGTCCGTTGCGGTCTAGGAAGGAGATTTGGGTGATGCGAGCACTATAATAGACTTTAGTACACACCCAGTGACGACGGATTATAGGACAGATCGGAGGAAGCCTGTTAGTCCGGTTCCTAGCTCGTCCAGGTCCGTCCGGGCTGCGAGCGAGAGGGGTCCCTCTCTCGTACAACAACATATGGGACCGGAGGTTGTGGTACAGTCATTTCGCATTCGGAGCATATGTCCGCCGCTCGGGACGCTCCGTTATATTGACAGTCCGAGAGACTGTCGATAATGCTTCCTCATCCTCACAGCAGCGCACACGACCGCACATTGGCTACGTGACCTTGAGTATCCGGTCAGCTTCGTCATTCAGTGATTCCACGGCGAAAAGGTCACTCCATCCGGTAGCCAAGGGACACGAGGCCTATACACTCCGTTCGCTCGCATAATAGAAGTATGCACGGGGTATCGAACACGGAGCTTCCAGCGGCAAAGCATCGTAAGACCGCTTCTCCACAGGCCTCAGTGACGGACGTGCTATCCAAAATAGCACAGCTTATCGCAGCATCCCAGCAAACGACAGATTCTCGGTCGGATCACGAATAATCCGACGGCGCTGGGTCGGTGCGCTCCGCTGTTGCATCAGGTACAGACGACCGAACACTTATAGGGTCCGACAGGATGGCGAAAGGGATTCGGACGATTTCGAGCTTTCCCTTTCGGAACAACAGAAGCTGCCATACATTTCTTCCGGCATTATCTTCCAGAGGTTGTTCCGTCAGACTACATTGCTGCGATGCTGGATAAGAGACTAATAGCGTCATTGGACACGGAGTTTTGGATCGGTTCAGGGACATTGTCCCTGACTTGCTGACACAGTCCAATAATGTCATTAGAACATTCGAATTATTTAACGACGCTATATATAAGCTTGCTACCAGGCATGATAATCTAGTTTCTTGTCCGCAATGCTCTATTCTGCCTTTCATCAATTCTAGGGAATAATTTATATTGGCAGAACAGGGCATACCGAGAGTTCCTATGCGTCTTGACGGCGGGACTGAAGACTGGGAATTATCTTTTTCGCCGTTTATGTCAATTCCAACCACGATGTTGGAAACGACAATGATGTCTATTAGTCTTAACTTAGACGCTTTATCATATGTAGACCACCTTACTGAGGCGTTATCATTACGTCTTCAAGAGAAAGAATTCCAGGATATGATCCTCAATGTGATTTCTTTCAAGGGCAGTAGTTTTTCCACGTATAACTCTGCCCTTCAGTGGCAACCTGGAGTTGGTTAGACGTGACGCAGCCCTAGCTACATCCACGCGCGTGGATAGTAAGGTGAAGAACTCTCTCAGAGTCGCTTCGGTCTCGGAGAAGCTTCTCTTCGACGGCAACCTTTCAGCAATCTATCAATTGCTCGATATACACGTTCTCTTGTCTATCAAGTGTAACAAGAGATTCAGACTGGGGCAAACATTCGGTGGTTGACTCAGAGAGTGCCACTGCAGTTGCCGGATCCGAGTTTTATGATTATGACGGATGCCAGTCAAACAGGTTGGGGTACAATATTGATCTCAACGGATTCGAAGTGCCGGGGTCTTTGGGTTCCGCAGTTTCTAGGCAAGCACTTAACTTCCAGGAAATGATGTTATTTTGGCTTGCACTATGTCATTGGATGAACATTATTCAGAAACGCATGTCCAAATCCTGTCCGATAATACGACAGTAGTTGCGTATCTCCGGAACCAGGGAGGCACTCATTCGATTCCGTTATTCAATTTAACGGAAAGAATCCTTCTGTTTGTTATAGTACACCAAGTTCTGCTTCGGTCCGTCATATTCCGGGTCGTCTGATTGTATTAGCAGACTCCCTTTCACGTAAGGGTCGCTTGTTGCCGTCAGAATGGACTCTCAACAAACAAGTATTCAATCAGATTTGCTATCAATGGGAGTGCCCAATGATAATTTATTTGCGACACAACTCACTATTCATTTGCAGACGTATGTGTTTGCATGTCCGGATCCCTGAGCTTATGTTGTTAACGCTCTATTGATCTAATAGGACGGAATGATAGGATATGCGTATCCTCCAGCACTGTTGATTCAGCAAGTATTGCTAAGATAAACATCCACAATACAATTCTGTTGATAGCATCTCTGTCTTCACAGAGACCGTGAGTAAATTTACTCAGGTGTCTACTGTGGGACTTACCGCGAAACTTCCTCCATGAGAGGATCTTTTTTCGCTGGGGAAATCGTGTCAACTTCATCACAACCAGCAAGGTCTCAACCTTCACGTATTCCGTTGTGTGGTCCTTCTTGCACGGCAAGCATTGTACAGGACGAGCTATGGACGCGATTTCTTACTGTAGGAGAACCTCTTCTTCGCTATACTATGCGGCTAAAGTGGAGGCTCTTCCATCGTTGGTGTAGGGATCATTATGTTGATATTTTTGATCCCTCCATACTAGACATTGCAACTTTTTAGTATACTTGTTTGACAAGATCAACTGCAGCCTGTTACTATTAAGGTTATAGGTCTATGTTATCTCATACCTATGCACTCTATGATAGTTTACAATTGAGTCTTATGTCTCTTTATCTAAGTCAGTTAGAAACTTTTCGATAAATTGACCTAGAATCCTTAGATTAAATTCCTATATGGAATTTAGCTTCGGTTCTTATTTAGCTAGGTAATCATTTGAGCCTCTGGAAACAGTAGTTTTCAAATTCTGACCTTTTTAGACAGTAATTCTGTTAGTCTTCTCTTACTGAGGAGTCAGTGAGCTTCATGCACTATCGGTGGACGATTCTCACTTTCGTAGTATCGGAAACACTACTTCCTTTACTACTTAGGTTGGATTTTTGGTTAAGAGTCAGGCACCTAATAGTATCCGGAACCTATTGTTATTAAGGTCCTTCCGTCTTCGTACGGGCATAGGCCTTTACTCTGTCCGGTTAGAGTTTACGTATTTATAAACAGATATCAGTTTATTAGTACGGACGTAAGCTTCTTCTTTCTTTGATGCCTAATAGAAGGACATTACACTCCTTTCTATTGCTAATGGATTCAATTAACTATCGGTACTGCTTATGGTATATCATTGACTCAGCAGTTTGTGCTTGAGATTTCGGCTCATGAAGTAAGAGCTCTTTATACATCTTGAGCTTACATTAATAGTGTCGCTATTATAGATTTTATGAAGGCTGCTCATTGGGCTCAGCCATCCACATTCATGAATTTTTATCTCAGAAATATTGAGTCTATTTCTGGAGGCCTCCATTGTTAGGTCTATTATCTACTGCTCAGAATGTCATTCACTTAACAGTTGCTACTACAGCTAGGTAGGCTTTCTGTTCCGGCAGTGACTCTGTCCTGCTGCCCTCTTCGCTCTGGGCTATTTGACCCAGGGCAAGGAGAAGGGGGGTGGGGGGGAGGGTGTTCCCTTGGGTCACCTGTTTTATTATGAAAACAAGGGGATACCTCCTCTGGAGTTAGTAATTCTGAGCTGTTACTGGGATGGTTTTTAAGTGATAAGTTTATGTTTTTAAAATTCATTCAGGTCATAGGTTTTAAAGTATAGCTTTTGAATATATCACGTGTCAAACGGGCGTTATTATACAATCCTCCGACACTTTTAAGGAGTATAAAGAGTCTCTATTCTCTAGACTAACTTTATTTATTGGCTTACTTTAAAAATTATTAGTATAAGGATTATACTGGATATTGATAGAGTACATGGATGTTATGATGCTCAATTTTGGAAGGTGTTGTGTCTTTCTAATTTATCATAAATAAGAAAGATACATGTAAGGCCTAATACTCCTTTTCCCTTCGAGGGGATGACTCTATTTTATATAATTGAGCTTATTTGAACTTGCTCTATGTCCTAGGCCCTCCAGCCTTTTTACTATTCAGCTATGTCTGGGTCATTGGTACAGTATAAAAATGTTAAAAAATTTATAGTAATTTATATATTTTTTATACTTACCAATGACCCAGACGGGGATGGCCCTCCCAGGAGTTGGGAACTCATACCTCCCCGCTGAGTACATAGCGCTTACCAGGCACTGGTTATAAGAATGATTAATGGCGCCAATTTCGGGACGTCCTTGACACTGCGCATGCGCAGTAGAGGTGAAGTATGGAGGGCCATTCAGGACATGTTTTCTTTGGTTTTAGATGCAAATTTTGGGGATTGGGGGGCAAAATTTGTGTTTGGCCCTATATTTTTAAGAGTTAGCACCAGCTATGTCTGGGTCATTGGTAAGTATAAAAAATATATAAATTACTATAAATTTTTTAACTTTCCTTTGTTCTTTTATCTTATTCAGCACGTGGTAACTCGTGAAAACTTACCTATTTCCGTTGCTTCCCAAATTGGCAAAACGTATAAACTTGCAACTAATTCTTGTTGACTGCATATACTTGAAAATGGGTGTGCAACCTATACATGAGCTTCAGGCAAAAGGGAGGAATTCCAAGCGTGAGTGGGGGTGCGACGTATACACGGGGGAGACATATACACGGACATATATGGTATTTTTGTTATACTGCAATGAACGTCTGAGATTGGCGGTGCATTGTTTACTTTTGGGAAAATCTCGAACCTCCTTAAAAAGATTCAATGCGGGGGGTATTTTTCCAACACAGCGGTGCCTGAGAACCAAAACCCTTTTTTTTTTGCCTAATCATTGAGTCAATAAAAGCAATTGTTCGAATGATCGACTGTGCGGCAAGTATAGTTCTTAAGATCACTTGAATAATAAACTAGATAATGTCTCATGGGATGAATGATAGGATACCCATATCCTACAATTCATTCTCGACAAGCTGGTTCGTCTGTTGTTTCACAGAGCGAATTAGCCAGTTGTTAGGCTCGCTTTGTCTTCTATCAGACACATTAACAGCGAAAGATTTTATGCGTCGGATGGGGTTGTGCGGAGCGGCTATGAATGTTATTCCGATGGATCGCTTATGCACACGTCCCATCCCGTTATTCTTAACTGGAGTAGGAAGACATTTTTTGCTCAAGACCTGTATTGTTTTAGAGGATCTAGTAAACATAAGGTCAAGTTTGGGCAGATATTCAGTGGTTAACTTAAAGAGTTCCGCTGCAGCTGCCAGATTCGGTTTTCTCAGTTATGACGGATGTGGGTTAATAAGTTGGTTTACAACCCTGAGTCCTACAGCCTCGATATGCAGGGTTCTTGGGACCCTCTGTTCCTGGAGTTCACATATTCATCAAGAAATGAGGTCTTATTGTTTATGCTACATCATTGGAATTACATTATTAGCGAACATGCATGTAGGATCGCTCCAAGATAGTTAAGTTTGCGATGCACAGGAGCAATAGTTTTCATCATTTGGGTCGCCAGTGTTAGACAATTGAGCGCATGCAGTTGATGCTCGGCCATATTCATGGAAATGAATGGTAGGATACGCATATCCTCCAATTCATTTGATTCAGTAGATTTACGTTTAAGATTAAACAGTCTCGTTGTGAATCCTACTAGTAGCACCTCTGTTGTCACAGAAACCTTGGATCAGTATTCTCAAGTGTCTGTTATGGGATGCTCCCCAGAAGCTTCCTCCATGAGAGGGCCTTCTTTCAGGGGAAGTTTTATTCATCACGTCCTTCTCCGCCCATAGTGGCATAATGGAGTCGGTTAGACGTGAGGGAACCATCGTGGTTCCTACATTTATTTTATATATATTCATTTGATTCAGTAGATTACATTAACATTAAACAGTCTCAGGGTGATTCCTACTAATAACATATCTGTTGTCACAATAACCTTCTATCAGTTTTCTCAAGTGCCTGTTATTGAACATTCTCCAGAAGCTTCCTCTATGAGAGGGCCTTCTTCTTCAGAGGAAGTTTTGTTCTTCACGCCATTCTCCGCCCATAGTGGCATAATGGAGTCTGTTAGATGAGAGAGAGCCTTTGCGGGTCCTATATTTTTGCTGACTAGAACAGCAATGATTAAGTAATGTGAGTGAGGAGGTTTCGACATGACTTTGAATTCCCCCCCTCCCCCCTCCTGCCCCCCCCCCCCTCACACTCACACAGTGTCTCATATATATATCTTCATACATACATACTACGCATTTAGGTCGTGTTTCATGGCGCCCTCATAGGCATATATGCAGTTTTGTTGCATTAGTTTCCTGTAATTCTTTGTTGATTTTTGATATACAAGCGCTTATTAAAATCATCATATTGCTACTATTTGAGTTCATCGGTGGCTGCATAACCAGTTATTTGGTATTTAGATGATTACATGCTGGATTTTAATGCACTCACACAATATATTATTAGATTATCGCTTTGATGGACCTTGAAATTATTTTATATTTCGGGGGTGGTCTGGTAATCATACCTACTTCCATTTCTAGATCCAGGTTTCTATTTTGTTGGTTCTCAAATCGCATATTCTCACGTGTTTACGGTTGTAGATATCGGATAATACACATTGGAGAGTGTTGTTACTGGATTTTATTGTACAGAGGCCATCTGTGGTTTACCTTGGAAGTGTGTTTTTCTCTGCAGAGATTGTTCAAGGTATCTCGATTTAATATTTGTATGTTATATTTTATATCTCCAATTTCATCGTACCTGTGTACGCCTTCTGTGGTGTACGTTTTGTAGAGGACAATATTAAATACCAGAATCCTCGCTATAGCCTTGGCTTGTGAAGTGGAGTTAAGCACCATTTATTATTCATGAATTGATTCCTGAGTGCCTGATCGATAATTATTTATATTGTTTTTTGGTACCGCTTTTATTGATTCCAGAGCTCTCTCCTCTTTCTTTTGAAGATATGTTCACAAAAAAGGGGTGGGTGGGGGGGGGGGGGGGGCATTTTCACTCCTTCTCTGGCTTAATGGGTATGTAACTATGAAGGAAGTTGTTTTATCCATAATTATATCCTGCATACAGCTGTAGTGTTATTGTATGGCATAGGTTTGTGGGCAATTTTCTCTCATTCTCAAATATGCCATCCTAATTTTTGGGGCTTAGTACAGACTAACCTTAAAAATTGGGAACTCATTACATCCTAATTAGCATGGTTTCATGCTCAGATTTAGGATTTACATAAATTGGGATCCATATTAGGTTATGTCTCCTCAATTATGGTATAGAGAGAAATACATGTAAATCCTAATTATTCTAAATTCCTTCATCATGGTTGAAGGATTTGAAAAATGTTGATCAACTATTTCAGAAGTTCTAGGCCCTCCACCTTTTTATGACTCAGCTAAGTCTGGGCTATTGGTTTATAGTATAAAAATATGAACAAATTTAAAGTAATTTATATATTTTTTATACTTACCAATGGCCCAGACAGAGATGGTCCTCCCATGAGTGGGCAGTACTGGGCACTCATACCTCTCCGCTGAATTACTATATAATACTCTCTTTTACAAAGAATGATGTTGGCGCCAGTTCAGGTGACTTCCTGGCGTCTGCGCATATGCAGAGAGTAAATGTATGTAGGGCCAGATAGAACTTCTAATTTTTGGTTTTGCATGCAAATTTTGAGGATTGAGGGGCAAAATTTGTGTTTGGCCCTAGATAATTTTGAGTTAGCACCAGCTAAGTCTGGGCCGTTGGTAAGTATAAAAACTATATAAATTACTTTAATTTTTGAAGCATAACAGTATCAGAGCACCCACACGACATTTGGCTCTTAATCCCTCAACGAATTGGTATCTATACATAATCTTACTTGTTTGTCTAATAAATACTTGACAAAAACATTTCATTTCAGGGATCCTAGGTAGTTCTTCCAGTGTCTGTCCAGTGCTCACGCTGGCCAAAATTGTTTGGCACTAAGTGGATTTTTTGATTGATGCAAAATGAATATTTTTTATACTAGAACCTATGGTACCAAGCATCATTCTTTGTTTGACCCAAGTCCGTAAATATTTGAACTGACATCTGTGCTTTAAATCTCATTTTTAGCTCAATTTGACAAAGTCAAGCTGAGCTATTGCCATCACTTCTCGTCCGTCGGTGTCTACGTACGTATGTACGTACGTACGTTAGTACGTACATGCACAATTTCCTTTGGCACACCTCACAGGTCATATTTATGATAGGATCACTTTGAAACTTGGTATGCTTGTTTGGGGTGACCTCTAGATGGGAGCTATCGATTTTCTCCAATTTCCGTCAAAAAATGTTGCTGCGGCCAACATTCTTAGAACTTAGTTTAGTCAAACCACAATATTTCCCTTTGGCACACCCTACGGGGCACATTTATGATTTGATTGCTTTGAAACCTGGTATGCTTGTTTAGGGTGAGCTCTAGATGGGAGCTATCGATTTTCTTCAATTTCCGGCAAAAATTGTTGCCGCGGCTAACGTTCTTAGAACTTAGTTTCGTCAAACCACAATATTTCCCTTTGGCACACCCTACAGGGCACATTTATGATTTGATTGCTTTGAAACCTGGTATGCTCATTTAGGGTGCCCTCTAGATGGGAGCTATTGATTTTCTTCATTTTCCGGCAAAAAATGTTGCCACGGCCAACGTTCGTAGAACTTAGTTTAGTCAGACCTCAATATTTCCCTTTGGCACACCCTACAGGGCACATTTATGATCAGATTGCTTTGAAACCTGGTACGCTTGTTTGGGGAGACCTCTAGATGGGAGCTATCGATTTTCTTCAATTTCTGTTAAAAAATGTTGCCGCGGCCAACGTTCTTAGAACTTAGTTTAGTCAGAAGACTCAATATTTCCCTTTGGCACACTCTACAGGGTACATTTATGATCGGATTGCTTTGAAACCTGCCATGCTTGTTTGGGGTGACCTCTAGATGGAAGCTATCGATTTTCTTCAATTACCGTCAAAAAATGTTGCCGCGGCCAACGTTTTTAGAACTCAGTTTAGTCAGACCACAATATTTTCCTTTGGCACATTTATGATTTGATTGCTTTGAAACCTGGTATGCTTGTTTGGGGAGACCTCTAGATGGGAGCTATCGATTTTCTTCAATTTCCGTCAAAAAATGTTGCCGCGGCCAATGTTCTTAGAACTTAGTTTAGTCAGAAGACTCAATATTTCCCTTTGGCACACCCTACAGGGCACATTTATGATCGGATTGCTTTGAAACCTGGCATGCTTGTTTGGGGGGACCTCTAGATGGGAGCTATCGATTTTCTTCAATTTCCATCAAAAAATGTTGCCGCAGCCAACATTCTTAGAACGTAGTTTAGTCAGACCACAATATTTCCCTTTGGCTCACTCTACAGGGCACATTTATGATTAGATTGCTTTGAAACCTGGTATGCTTATTTACAGTGACCTCTAGATGGAAGCTATCGATTTTCTTCCATTTCCGTCAAAAAATGTTGCCACAGCCAACGTTCTTAGAATTTAGTCTAGTCAGACCACAATATTTCCCTTTTGTACACCCTACAGGGCACATTTATGATTGGATTGCTTTGAAACCTGGCATGCTTGTTTGGGGAGGCCTCTAGATGGGAGCTATCGATTTTCTTCGGTTTCTGTCAAAAAATGTTGCCACTGGCAAAAAAAAATGACATTGGTACCAATGATCTTCAATTTTGCCATTTCATTTATAACTTACCAAGTTCAAGTTTGTCAAGTTGAGCTACAGAGTCATTGACACTTTCATTGAAGATGCCAGACACAAATCAATGATGGTTATGGTGGATTCAAGACTGTTACAGGATGCTGGAAGTGAACAATGGTGGTTTTTGACGTTCAGGGCTGTAACTTTAAAATATTTATATAAAATTATTCATGTTTCCCATTTTCGGGATATGTGCCTGAACGTCGTCATATTTGTATACTGTACCAATGACCCAGACTTAGCTGGTGCTAACTCTTAAGTTCTAGGGCCAAACACTAATTTTGCCCCCCAATCCCCAAAATTTGCATCAAAATCCAAAAAAAAATGTCCTATGTGGTCCTCCATACTTTTATTCACTGAGCATGCTCAGTGTCAAGGAAGTCTGAAATTGGAGCCAAATCCTCATTCTTTGTTTGGCTCTGAAATCAGTAACATCTCACTGATATTTGTGCTTATAAATCTCAGCTAAAATGATGCCAGACACAAAATCATGAAAGAAATGGTGGATCTAAGGATGAAATAAGAGGATGAGAGGAAGAAACAGTGGAAGGATGTGTTCAGGGCTGTAACTTATAATTTTTATGCAAAATTATTTCATTATCCCTAATTTCGGGGCATAGGCCTGATGTTTACATTCTTGTTATGAAATTTCCACAGTTTGTTCAGAGTTTCCTGTCTCCCTTTCCTTAATACCCCCTTTGCTATTCTCCCATGCTTTTGGCATAATTTTTGTAATTTTTTTACTGAAATTTCTTGGGAGTTTTGTCTTGGTAACAGAATGTTTTATTCTGTTTTTCTCCATGGTTACGTCCTCACCCTAGGGTGGTTAGGCGTTTCGGTCATGCATCTACCATCCGATGTACTGCAGTTTCTTCTCAGGAAGCCTCTGTTTTACATCGGATAGTGTTTAAATTGGTTACTGATTTGGGGCCATATTATCAGTGCCTGGAGTCTTGTTTCCAGTTTTTATTCACTTTTGTTTATGTTAACAGTGGTTACTTCTGACAGTGATTCCTTGTCTTCTATTAGTTCTACTCATAGCCAGATACATTAATATTGTCCGTAAGTGTAACATTTATTTTAAACATGTTTTAAAAATTTTTGTCCACACTTAGGCTTTTTGGGGATCCATTTGGGCTCATCGTTCCCATTGGGAACTTGGTCTCATCTTGAAAATTTTTTGAAAAATTATTTTTCTTTTGAATTAATCTTCGAAATGTTTGTAATGGATTATTATTATTATGTATCTTTGTTTTCAAGGGTTGGTGCGAGTACGATGACTGTTTAATATTTTTTTCAAAATGAAAGAATATTGTTCAATTGTAAATTGAGGAAGTCTTCCTCTGATTCTCATGGTCATTGTATTGTTGTAGTCTGTGTACTCGCACTAATTCCTGCTCACTGTGTGCCAATTCAGATGACAGATGTTGGAGATGTGTGTCATGGTATATTGTTAGTGGTGAGAGGTCCATGCCAGTCCTCTCTCCACAGGGTCACTCTAGTTTTTTCAGTCTCTTTTTCAGAGGAACAAGAACAGGGTGATGTTTCCGTGATATCTTCTAAAGTGTGCTTCCGTCGTCGCAATAATGAGCTAGCAGCAAAGTGCTCAAGGAATGCGGCAAGTGCCTAAGAGGTCCCACGTAGAATTGACGGTCACTTGTCGCCTGCTAGCTCCCCCGGTGAAGCAATCATTCATGAAATGTTTGTGATGCAGGGTTCGTCCGTTGCGGTCCAGGAGAGGAGAAGGGGTGTTGCGAGCACTATAATCTCGAATCACGCACATGGAATGGAGGAAGCCAGTCAGTCCGGTAGCTAGCTCGTCCAGGTCTATCCGGACTGCGAACGAGAGAGGCCCCCTCTCACTTACAACAACATCTGGGCCGAGATGTTGTTGTACGTGACGTTCGTTAGTTGGAGCATATGTCCACTCCTCCTGCTCTGGACGATCCGTCGCATAGACAGTCCGACGCGGCTTGTCTATTGGCTTCCTCATCCTCATGTCAGCACACACGACCGCACCTTGGCTATGTGACTGCAGATATCCAGCCTGCTTCACGACCAGGGAGTCCATGTCGACCAGGTCACGCCATCCGCTAGCCAAGGACACAAGGCCTTTACAGTTGGGACGTTCGCATATCAGAAGTATGCAGGAATTAACGTCCCTGGAGCTTCCAGCAGCTAAATTATGTAAGATCGCAGCTCCACAGGCCTCCGTGACGGACTTGCTATCACAGCTCAATTCATCGTAGCATCCCAGCAGCTATCAGAAACTTTTTCAGTAAAGAAACTGTCTGAGCAAGCTGGGTCTGTTCGCTCCCCTGCAGAGTCAGTATGGGACGACCGAGATTCTTATGTGGTCCAGGCGGATGGTAAAAGGGAATCAGCACAGCTGAAATTTTCCATTTCCGCACAACTTAAGGTGGCCGTAGATTTCATCCGGCATCACCTTTTAGAAGTTGTTTCTCTGGAAAAAAATGCTGCGTTACCTGATAAGAAACTGAAAGCGTCACTGGACACAGTCTTTTTCGGCCGGATTAGGGACACTGTCCCTGAGTTTCCGACCCAGTCCAGAAATGTCACATGGACATTTGAAATTTTGAATGATGCTATATTTTTATACTGTACCAATGACCCAGACTTAGCTGGTGCTAACTCTTAAAAATCTAGGGCCAAACACAAATTTTGCCCCCCAATCCCCAAAATTTGCATCTAAAACCAAAAGAAATCATGTCCTAAAGGACCTCCATACTTTGCCCCACTGCGCATGCGCAGTGTCAAGGACGTTTCGAAATTGGCGCCAATCACCATTCTTTGTTTGGCCCTTCATCAGTTAACATCTCACTGATCTTTGTGCTTGTAAATCTCAGTTTAAATGATGCCAGACACATAAATATTGGAGAAATGGTGATTCTAAGGAGGATAGAGAAGGAGGACAGGAAAAAGGAGTGACAGAAAATAATCAGGGCTGTAACTTAAAATTTTGTTATAAAATTATGTTAAGTTGCCTATTTTCGAGGCATGGGCCTGTTGTTGTCATTCTTACTTTGAAGTTGCACTGCTTATTCAGTGTTTCCTCTCTCCTTATCCTGTAAGTCCCCCCTTGCTATTCTCCCATGCTTTTGGCATATTTTTGAGTAAGATTACTCCTAAAATTTCTTGGGAGAATTAGCTTGGTTACAGAATGAATTCTGTTATTTTCCCCATGTTTACGTTTTCACCCATGGGTGTTTAGACGTTGTGTTCTGCATCTACCATCTGATGTTCTGCAGATTCTTCTCTGGAAGTCTCTGTTTTGCATCAGATAGTGTGTAATTTTGATAACTGATTTCGGGCCAGTATTGTCAGTGCCTGGAGTCATGTTTTCTGGTGTTTATACACTTCTTGTTTACTTTGGCAACAGTCTCTTTTGAGGGGGGCTTTTTGCCTTTGGAGTAGTTTATCTCACTACAAGATACATTATTATTATCCGTAAGTGTTGCAATAATTATTTAAAATAATTTTAAAATTTTTGACCACACTTACCCTTAGGATCCATTGGGGCTCAACGTTACTTTTCAGAAACTTGGGCTTCGCTGAAAAAATATTTTTCAAAAATTATTTTGAATTTCATTTGCTTTTTTCAATATTAATGGATCATGTTATGTATCTTTGTGTTTAGGGGTTTGTGCGAGTACTAGGACTTGTTGTTGTCTTTTCACAATGAAAGGACATTGTTCAAATTGTAATAGGAAGAAATCTTCCTCTGACTTTCATGATCATTGTATTAATTGTAGTCAGTGTACTCGCACTGACTCCTGTTCAATATGTCAATATTGGGATGACAAACATTGGAAACGTGTGTCACGGTATGTTGTTAGTGGAGAAAGGGCTATGCCGGTCCTTTCCCCGCAGGGTCACTCTAGTCTATCAGTTTCTATTTCAGAGGAACAAGAACAGGGTGATGTTTCCATGTTATCTTCCAAGAGTGCGCTTCCGTCGTCACAATTGAATGAAGAGTTAGCGGCAAAAGTGCTCATGGAGATAAGACAGTTGCCTAAGAGGTCCCTAGTAGGATCGACGGCGCTGTCGTCTGCTAGCTCGCCCGGTGTTGCGTCCATTCACCGAATGGTTCGGCAGCCAGTTTCGTCCGTTGCGGTCCAGGAGGAAATGTTGGGTGATGCAAGCACTATAAATATACTAGGTGCACACCCAGTGACGGCGGATGTTAGGAGAGATCGGAGGAAGCCTTCTAGTCCGGTTCCTAGCTCGTCCAGGTCCAGCCGGGCCGTGAGCGAGAGAGGCCCCTCTCTCGTACAACAACATCAGGGACCTGATGTTGTGGTACAAAATGTGTCGCAAGCGGAGCACATGTCCGTCGCTCGGGACGCTCCGTTGTTTAGGCAGTCCGCGGAGACTGCGCAGGCTTCCTCATCCTCTCACCAGCGCACATGACTGCACCTTGGCTACGTGACCGCGGAGATTCTACCAGCTTCGCCGATAAGGGATTCTTCGGCGACCAGGTCACACCATCCAGTAGCCAGGGACACGAGGCCGGTAGACTCCGGACGTTCGCATAGGAAGAGTATGCGGGAGTCAGTTGATGCGGAGCTTCCCACGGCGAAGCAGCGAAAGACCGCCACTCCGCAGGCCTCGATGACGGACGTGCTTGCTCAGATAGCACAAATTATCGCAGCATCCCAGCAGCCGACAGAATCGGTGTCGGATCGGGAATTATCCGACGGCACTGGGTCGGTACGCTCTGCCGAAGCATCGGGTGCGGACGACCGGGAGCATCGTGAGGTCCGACCGGATGGTGAAAGGGATACGGATGACTTGGAGCTATCCCTTTTGGAACAACATAAAGCTGCCGTGGATTTTATCCGGCACTTCCTTCCTCACGTTGTTCCGTCGGGCCAGACTGCTGCGGTTCCGGACAAGAGAATAATAGCGTCATTGGACACTGAATTCTTTGAGCGGTTCAGAGACATTGTCCCTGAGTTTCCGTCTCAGTCCAATAATGTCAAAAGAACATTGGAATTATTGAATGACGCTATATTCAAGCTTGCTTCCAAAACAGGCAAAGCTGGTTTCTTGTCCTCCAATGCTCTTAACCTGCCTTTCATTAATGCAAGGAATAAATTCGATACGGCAGGACAGGGTGTTCCGAGAGTTCCTCTGCATCTTGACGACGAAGCGGAAGACTCAGAATTGTCGTTACCGTCGTCTATGTCCGTTCCAACCGCGGTGTTGGATACGACAATCACGTCTAACAGGGCCAGTTTAGACGCTTTATCTTACGCAGACCACCTTACAAAGGCGTTATCACTGCGTCTTCAAGGGAAAGAATTCCAGGATATACAATCCTCATTAAGACTCCTTTCAAGGGCAGTGGCTTATTCCACGTATAACTCCGCCCTTTCAGTGGCAGTTGGTTAGACATGACGCAGCCTTAGCTACATCCACACGCGTGGATAGTAAGGTGAAGAACTCTCTCAGAGTCGCTTCGGTCTCCGGAGAACTTCTATTCGACAGCAAGCTTTCTGCAATCTACGATAAAATTACGAAGAAAGCTTCAGATTCTCTGTTGTTTAAATCCGCTTCCAAAAAGTCGGATACGACAGAGAAGAATAAGACAGGCACTTCTGGGTCTAATGCGCCCAAGAAAGATTCCTATAGAGGTTCCGGTGCGTCCTCTTAGTCTTATTCAAGAGACCGTCAAGGCAGCGACTCTCGTGCGGGACGTCCTTCGGGCCGGGACAATCGGTCGGACGCCCCGAGGTCGACGGGACGAGGTGCGGATCGTGGAGGACGTGGTTTCTCCTCCCGCAGGCCTCGCAGGTCCAGGAGGTGATGGCTTCAACCTCTATCGCGTTCCAGTTGGCGGAAGGTTGTCAAGTTTTTCAGAAGAGTGGGCGTCGATAACGGACGACCCTTGGGTGAGAGGGGTGATTTCGGAAGGTCTAAGAATATCCTTCAAACGAAAGCCTCCGTTAACTCGAAGTCCAAAATGGACTCAACTTCCGTCAAATCCGCAGAAAAGAGATGCTCTCTTATCGGAGGTGCAGTCTCTTTTAATGAAGAACGCGGTAGAGGTCGTAGAAGACCAGGAAACACCGTGATTCTACAGCCATCTGTTTCTGGTTCCGAAACCAGACGGCTCGTTCCGTCCAGTCATAGATTTGAGCTGGATAAACAAGCTGATCGTCGCTCCGAAATTTTATATGGAGACGATTCGGTCGGTCCGAGCGAGTATTCGGGTGAACGATTATGCTACAAGCATAGATCTCAAGGATGCGTACTTTCATGTCATGGTACATCCGACATTCAGAAAGTATCTACGCTTTGCAGTCCTAGGAGTTGTGTATCAATTCCGGGCGATGTGCTTCGGATTGAACCTAGCACCCTGGGCTTTCACTCGGGTAATGAACTCGGTAATGATGTATTTCCGAGCTCATTTGTCTGCGGTAACGTCGGCCTACCTGGACGACATTCTTCAGAGGTACGGCAACGAGTTAACGCTTCAGAACGATGTGCAGAATCTGCTTCTATTGCTCCGACGTCTCGGTTTTGTTATAAACGAGGAGAAGTCGGATCTGGTGCCGTCCAAGTCATTCACTCATCTGGGAATGAGCTTCGAGACGCACAACAATCTCGTTCGTCTGCCGTTAACCAGAGCGAAATTAGTCAGTTGTTACGCTCGCTATTGTCTTCATGCAGACAAAGTCACAGCGAGGGAGTTTATGAGACTGAAAGGTTTGTGCGGAGCCGCCGCAGATCTCATTCCGATGGGGCAGTTGCGCACTCGTCCTCTCCAAATTTTCTTAACTCAGAATTGGAGTGTGAAGATTCATTCGCTCGACATAGATGTTCTCTTGTCAGATCAAGTGAAACAGGAGATTCAGACTTGGGCAAACATTCAGTGGTTAACTCAGGGAGTTCCGCTGCAGTTGCCGGATCTGAGTTTTACCATTATGACGGATACCAGTCAAACAGGTTGGGGTGCAACATTGATCCCAACGGATTCGAGATGCCAGGGTTTTGGGATCCACAGTTCCTAACCAAGCACATAAACATCAAGGAAATGATGTCAATTTGGCTTGCGTTATGTCATTGGATGGACATTATTCACAAAGCTCATGTCCAAATTCTGTCCGACAATACGACAGTAGTGGCGTAGATACGAAACCAGGGAGGCACTCATTCCGTTCCGTTATTCAATCTAACGGAGAGAATCCTTCTGTTTGCTCTAGAACATCAGGTTCTACTTTCGGTCCGTCATATACCGGGTCGTCTGAATGTACTAGCAGACTCCCTTTCACGGAAGGGTCGCTTGTTGCCGTCAGAGTGGACTCTCAACAAACAAGTATTCAATCAGATTTGCTACCAGTGGGAACGGCCAATGATAGACTTATTTGCGACACATCTCAACAATCAGTTGCAGACGTATGTGTCACCATGCCCGGATCCAAGAGCATTTGCAGTAGATGCTCTATCGATCTCATGGGACAGAATGATAGGATATGCATATCCTCCAGCGCCGTTGATTCAGCAAAATTGCTAAAGATAAAACAATCTCAGTGCAAGATTCTGTTGGTAGCATCTCTGTCTCCACAGAGACCGTGGATAAATCTACTCAGGTGTCTGTTGTGGGACCTACCGCGAAAGCTTCCTCCACGGGAGGATCTTCTTTCGCAGGGGAAACCGCGTCGACTTCATCACAACCCGCAAGGTCTCAACCTTCACGTTTTTCCGTTGTGCGGTCCTTCTTGCATGGCAAGCTCTTTACAGGATGAGCAGTGGACGCGATTTCTAACTGTAGGAGGACCTCCACTTCGCTAAATTATGCGGCTAAGTGGAAGGTTTTTCGTCGTTGGTGTAGGGATCATTCTGTTGATATTTTTGATCCCTCCATACCAGACATTGCAAACTTTCTAGTATACTTGTTTGACGAAATCAAACTGCAGCCTGTTACTATTAAGGGTTATAGGTCTATGTTATCTGATACCTATGCACATCACGATAGTTTACAAATTGGATCTAATGTCTCTTTATCTAAGTTAGTTAGAAACTTCTCGATAAATAGACCCAGAACTCTTAGGTTAATTCCTAAGTGGAATTTAGCTTGGGTTCTTCTTAAACTTAAGGAAAAGCCATTTGAGCCTCTTGGGACAGTAGATTTCAAATTCTTGTCTTATAAGACAGCTTTTCTCTTAGCTTTCTCTTCTGCTAGAAGAGTCAGTGAACTTCATGCACTATCGGTGGACGATTCTCACTATCGTAGTGTCGGGAACACTATCACCTTCACTACTAATGTGGGATTTTTAGCTAAGAATCAGGCTCCTAATAAATATCCGGAACCTATTGTTATTAAGGCTCTTCCGTCTTCAGACGGGCGTAGGCCTTTACTCTGTCCTGTTAGAGCTTTACGCATTTATAAACAGAGATCTCAATTTATCAGAAAGGGACGAAAACATTTCTTTCTGTCTCTGATGCCTAATAGAAAGGACATTTCGGTCCATTCTATTGCTAGATGGATTCAATTAACTATCCGTACTGCTTATGAAAGTTTATCTTCTTCCCAGCAGTCTGTGCTTAAGATTTCGGCTCATGAAGTAAGAGCTCTTTCTCCATCTTGGGCTTATGCTAATAGTGTGGCTATTACAGATTTAATGAAGGCTGCTTATTGGTCTCAGCCATCCACATTCACAAATTTTTATCTCAGAAATATTGAGTCCATTTCTGGAGACCTGCATTGTTTAGGTCCGTTATCTGTTGCTCAGAATGTCGTCCACTAAACAGTTGCAACTATAGTTATGCAGGCTTTCTGTTCCGGCAGTGACTCCATCCTGCTGCCCTCTTCGCTTTGGGCTATTTGACCCAGGGCAAGGGGGGGGGGGGGGGCGGAGGGTGTTCCCTTAGGTCACCTGCTTTATAGTGAAAAGCAAGGGAATTCCTCCTCCGGAGTCAGTAATTCTGAGTCGTTTCCGGGATGGTTTTAAAGTGTAATATTAATGTTAAAAATTCATTCATGTCATATTTTTAAAGTGTAGCTCGGTGTGAAGCATTTGTATATGTCAAGTGTCAAACGGGCGTTAATATACAATCCTCGGACACTTTTAATGAATATAAAGAGTCTCAATTCTCTGGACTAACTTTATTAATTGGTTTACTTTAAAAATAATTAGTATAATGGGTTATACTGGATGTTAATAGAGAACATGAATGTTATTGTGCTCAATTATGAAGGGTATTGTATCTTTCTAATTTATAATAAAATAAGAAAGATACATGTAAAGCCTAATACTCCTTTTCTCCTTGAGGGGTTCACTCTATATTATATAGTTGAGCTTATTGGATTTTCCTCTATGTCCTAGGCCCTCCAGCCTTTTTACTATTCAGCTAAGTCTGGGTCATTGGTACAGTATAAAAATGTTAAAAAATTTATAGTAATTTATATATTTTTTATACTTACCAATGACCCAGACGGGGATGGCCCTCCCAGGAGTTGGGAACTCTTACCTCCCCGCTGAGTACATAGCGCTGACCAGGCACTGCCAGTAAGAATGGTGATTGGCGCCAATTTCGGAACGTCCTTGACACTGCGCATGCGCAGTGGGGGCAAAGTATGGAGGTCCTTTAGGACATGATTTCTTTTGGTTTTAGATGCAAATTTTGGGGATTGGGGGGCAAAATTTGTGTTTGGCCCTAGATTATTAAGAGTTAGCACCAGCTAAGTCTGGGTCATTGGTAAGTATAAAAAATATATAAATTACTATAAATTTTTTAACATTTAAGCTAGCCTCTAAGACTGGCAAATCCAGTTTCTTATCACCTAGCGCTATACAGCTGCCTTTCATCAATGCTAGACATAGATTTGAAATGGCAGGACAAGGCGTGCCGAGAGTTCCTCTGCGTTTGGACGACTAGGCTGAAGACCTGGAATTGTCATTGCCGGCGTCCGTGTCTATTAACTCCAGTATACTGGAGACGACAATCTTGTCTAATAGAATTAATTTAGACGAATTATCTCACGCAGATCACCTTACCAGAGCGTTATCACTACGTCTCGAAGGGAAAGAATTCCAGGATGTTCAAACGTCCTTAAGAGTTCTTTCGAGGGCTATAGCATATTCTACGTATAACTCCGCCCTTTCAGTGGCAATATGGAGTTAGTCAGACGTGATGCTGCCCTGGCTGCATCCACTAGAGTGGATAGTAAGGTGAAAAAACTCTCTTCCAGTCTCTCTGGTCTCAGGAGAGCTTCTCTTCGACGTTAAGCTTTCTACAATCTATAATCAGATTACTAAGAAAGCTTCAGATTCTCTGCTTTTATTCCGCTTTGAAAAAGTCGGACTCAGCAGGGAGGAGTAAGGCAGGTACTTTGGGGGTGAATACGTCCAAAGGAAGTTCCTATAGAGGATCTAAGGAAGCCTCTACGTCTTACTCCGGAGACCGTCAGAGTAGCGACTCACATAGGAGTCGTTATGCTGGCCGAGATATCCGGTCAGATGCCCCTAGGTTGACTGGGTGAGGTGTGGGTCTTGGAGGATGTGGTTTCTCCTTCTGCAATCCTCGCAGGGCCAGGAGGTGATGGTCTAAACCTCTATTGCGTTCCAGTGGGCAGAAGGCTGTCAAGATTCTTAACCATTTGGTTGTCAATTACGGACGACCCATGGGTGCAAGGGGTTATTTCCGAAGGTCTAAACTGTCCTTCAAGGAAAAACCTCCATTAACTCGAAGTCCACGCTGGTCTCAGCTTCCATTAAATGTTCAGAAGAGAGATTCGCTTCTGGACAAGAACAGCTCGTTTCGTCCAGTTATAGATCTGAGCTGGATAAACAAGCTGATCGTGGCTCCAAATTTTTATATGGAGACCATCCGATCAGTCAGAGCGAGCACTCGAGTGAACGATTATGCTGTGAGCATAGAGCTCAAGGATGCGTACTTTTACATCATGGTACATCCGGCGTTTAGAAAGTACCTTCGCTTCGCTGTCCCACGAGTTGTTTTCAGTTCCGAGCAATGATGCTCTGGTCTGAACCTAGTGCCCTGGGCCTTCACTCGAATAATGATCTCGGTAATCACTCATTTCCGCGCTCATTCGTCTGTGGTAATGTCGGCCTACTTGGACAACATTCTTCTGGGTTACAGCAGCAAGTTTACTCTTCAGAACGATGTTCAGAGTCTGCTTCAGTTGTTCCGACGTCTCGGTTTCATAGTAAACGAAAAGAAGTCGGATCTAGTGCCGTCCAAATAATTCACCCACGTGGGAATGAGCTTAGAGATGCACAACAATCTCGTTCTTCTGCCGTTAACCAGAGCAATATCAGTCAGTTGTTACGCTCGCTTTTGTCTTCACTCAGATGTAGCAACAGGGAGAGAATTTGTGAGACTGACAGGTTTGTGCGGACCCGCTGCGGATCTTATTCCGATGGAGCGGCAACGCACTTGTCCACTCCACATATATTTTATCTCAGAATTGGAGTGTGAAGACTCATTCGCTTGAATCGAACATCGTCTTGTCGAATCAAGTGAAACAAGAGATTCAGACTTGGGCAGATATCCAGTGGTTAACTCAAGGAGTACCACTGCAACTGCCACATCCAAGTTTTACAATAATGACGGATGCGAGTCAAACAGGATGGGGCGCAACTCTGAGCCCAACGGATTCGAGATGCCAGGGTCTTTGGGATCCACAGTACCTAAACAAGTACATAAACATCAAGAGATGATGTCAATATGGCTTGCGCTACGTCAATGAATGAACATTCTTCAGAATTTGCATGTTCAAATTTCGTCCGGCAATTCGACAGTAGTAGCGTACATTCGGAACCAGGGAGGCACTCATTCCATTCCATTATTCAATTTAACAGAAAGGATCCTTCTGTTTAATCCTAGAGCATCAAGTTCTTCTATCGGTCCGTCATATACCGGGTCGTCTGAACGTTCTAGCAGACTTCCTTTCTCGGAAAGGTCGCATGTTGCCATCAGAATGGACTCTCAACAAACGAGATCCAATCAGATTTGCTACCAATGGGATCGTTCAATGATAGACTTATTTGCGATGCATCTCAACACTCAGTGGCAGACTATGTGTCGCCATGCCCAGATCCTCGAGCGTTTGCAGCAGACGCTCTCTCGATCTCTTGGGACGGAATGATAGGATACGCGTATCCTCCAGCTCCGTTTATTCAGCAGATATTGCTAAAAATCAAGCAATCTCACTGCAAAATTCTGTTGGTAGCATGAAGGTTTTCTATAGGTGGTGTAGGGATCACTCTATTGATATTTATGATCCCTCCATTCCAGACATTGCTAATTTTTTGGTCTACTTGTTTGACGAGATCAAACTGCAGCCAATAACCATTAAGGGTTATAGGTCTATGCTATCGGATACCTATGCTCATCATGATAGGTTACAGATTGGATCTAATGTCTCTTTATCTAAGTTAGTGAAAAACTTTTGCGATAAATAGACCTAGAACCCTTAGGTTAATTCCTAAGTGGAATTTAGCTTGGGTTCTTCTGAAGCTAAAAGCGCCATTTGAGCCCCTTGATACAGTGGACTTCAAATTCTTATCTTATAAGACAGCTTTTCTCTTAGGCTTCTCTTCTGCCAGAAGAGTTAGTGAGCTTCATGCACTATCGGTCGATGATTCTCACTATCGTAGTGTTGGTAATACTATTACTTTAACTACTAATGTTGGATTTTTGGCTAAGAATCAGGCTGCTAATAAGTACCTGAACCTATTGTTATTAAGGCTCTTCTGTCTTCAGACAGTCATAGGCCTTTGCTCTGCCCAGTTAGAGTCATGCGCATTTACAAACGTAGATCTGAGTTTATCAGAAAGGGACGTAAGCGTTTCTTTCTGTCTCTGCTGCCTGATAGAAAGGACATTACAGTCCATTTTATTGCAAGGTGGATTCAATTAACTATCCGTACTGCTTATGAAAAATTATCTTCAACTCGGCAGTCTGTGCTTAAGATTTAGGCGCATGAAGTAAGAGCGCTGTCTACATCTTGGGCTTATGTTAATAGTATTGCTATTACCGATCTGATGAAGGCTGCATATTGGTCTCAGCCTTCCACGTTCACAAATTTTTATCTTCGAAATATTGAGTCCATTTCTGGTGACCTACATTGTTGAAGTCCGTTATCTGTTGCTCAGAATGTCGTCCACTAAACAGTTGCAACCATAGTTATGCAGGCTTTCTGTTCCGGTAGTGACTCTGTCCTGCTGCCTTCTTCGTTCTGGGGTATTTGACCCAGAGGGAAGGGGGGGGATGGTGTTCCCTTATATCACCTGCTTTATAGTGAAAAGCAAGGGAATACCTCCTCTGGAGTCAGTAATTCCGAGTCGGTGCTGGGATGGTTTTAAAGTGTAAAGCTAATATCTATCTCATTTATGTAATATTTTTAAAGTGTAGCCCGGTGTGAAGCATTTGTATATGTCACGTGTCATATAAGCGCTAATATACAATCCTCGGACACTTTTAAATGAGTATAAAGAGTCTCATTCTCTGGATTATCTTTATTTATTGGCTTTCCTTTAAAAAGATTAGTTTAATGGGTTATACTGGATGTTAATAGAGATCATTGATGTTATTGTGCTCAATTACGGAATGGTATTGTGTCTTTCTTTTTTGATACAAACAAGAAAGATACATGTAAAACCTGTTCTCCTTGAGGGGATAATTCTGTTTACATGTAATTGAGCCTATTGGATTTTCCTTTATGTCCTAGGCCCTCCAGCCTTTTTTCTAATCAGCTAAGTCTGGGTCATTGGTAAGTATAAAAAATATATAAATTACTATAAATTTTTTAACATTCGTCGTCTGAACGTAGTAGCAGACTAGCTCTCAAGGAAAGGTCGCCTGTTGCCCTCGGAGTGGACTCTCAACAGACGTGTCTTCAGGAAGATTTGCTACCAGGGGGATCCTCCCATGATAGATCTTTTTGCCACAAACCTGAACAATCAGCTTCCGATGTTTGTGTTGCCATATGTAGATCCTCGGGAGTATGGGGTAGATGCTCTATCAATCTCATGGAACAGAATAGTAGGATATGTGTGGTCACACATTTCTGAGCTCCTGCTTTTTCACAGTTTTCAAGTGAATATCTCAGGATTTATTTGTTGAAATTTGTTCCAGCTTTTCTGTACCTGTTGTGGACCCTTTTGATATGACCTTTAAAGGAATTTGTTAACAACTAATGTTGAAGATTTTTCCAATCTTGTTTCAAAATTCAGTGCACTAGTTAGCCAGGATTATCTAACCCATTGTTCCAATTTAGCTTGGACTGTTAAATTCATTTCACACCTAATTCACTGCTAATTGGAAATAGTTTTTTCACACCTGATGTTACAAGAGACTGATGTTCTAAATTGTGGACAATCAAAATGTGTTCGATCAGTTACACCTCAGATGATCTCAATTCCATCAACAAAACAATGAACCATATTAAGCATAGACCCAAAGCTAGCATTTTCAAAACCTTGAAAAAAGAAAGAATATTGAAACCAGAGTTTTGTCATCCCATCAACAGATCACACAAAGCATACCAAACAGAAACTGTCTAATTACAACACAGACAGGCTGTCAAAAGACACACTAATTCTGGTGTGAATTTCAGTAACATAAGTTTAATCCACAAAGATACAGCTCATTACAAAACTACCTCCAATATAATACTTTCAGCGGTCAATGCCAGATCTGTGAGGAACAAAGTACCTGCTCTGAACTTTGGATTACTTAATACAAGATCTGTTTCTGGGAAGGAACATGATCTAAAGGACTTCATGCTAGATAACAATCTCAGTGTTTTGGCTCTAACTGAAATGTGTTTGAAAGAAAATAATAGTGACAGTTTTTCCGTTGGGTTTCTCCATCTTACACAACTCACGTGGGAGTCGGGGTGGCGGTGTAGCAGTCATCCACAGTGATGCCTTAAACATAAAACAGCATCCTGATTTATACAAATCTCTGCCATCTTTTGAAATGATAGACTGCCTCATGTCGAGCAACCATTCACTTCGATGACTTGTAGTTTACCGACCACCACCATCAAAAAGGAACAAACTTACATCAGCACAGAATGTCTGTCCTTCTATGCCTTGTATGGATGTGATATAGCTATTGCAGGTGATTTCAACGTCCATGTTGACAATTTAAATGACAATTTTGCCAAGCAATTCACAAATTTGTTTGAATCATTTGGCTATTCACAACTGGTCTCAAAACCTACCCACAAGAGAGGACACACCTTGGATCTAATTCTTGTTCGTCAAAGTAACAGCACGTCAGTACAAAATGTCCATGGCACAGATCCAGCATTGTCTGATCACTATGCAGTCTTGGCTGAATTGACACTAGCAACTTCAAAAATTCCTCCCAAGAAAATTACTTATCGAAAATATAAATCCATAAATATTGATGGCTTGAAAATGGATATCAGTTCATCAATTCTGCATTCGAACTATTTTTGTAGTAGTCATGAATCATCTGATCAATTGCTATCTTTATTTGAAGAAACTCTTAAGGGCATCATGGCTGAACATGCACCACCCAAGTCAAAAATTATAACCCATAGGGAAAATGTGGAGTGGTTTACAGAAGATGTTGGAGCTGCTGAACAACAGCATCGCAGACTTGAGCATCTTTACAATAAAACGAAGTTTGAGGTTCACCGGCAGATGTTCTGCCACCAAAGAAATACAACTAATAAGATCATCAAAAAGCCGAAGAGGGAGTACTACAATTCGCTTATAGAGGAGTTATCTAATACAAGGGTGCTGTTCTCGCTAACCAATAGTCTCCTTGGTAAAGAACAAAAAGCCATTCTCCCAGATCATCTGAATACTGAAGAAATTCTGGAAAAATTCAGCGATTATTTCATAACGAAAATTCAAGTAATTCTGGATAGTATACCATTATGTGAACCACCAGAGTTTGATCATCTTGACATAAAAAGTGATATTTTTATACTGTACCAATGACCCAGACATAGCTGGTGCTAACTCTTAAAATATAGGGCCAAACACAAATTTTGCCCCCCAATCCCCAAAATTTGCATCTAAAACTAAAGAAAACATGTCCTGAAAGGCCCTCCACACCTCGCCCCCACTGCGCATGCGCAGTGTCCAGGACGTTCCGAAATTGGCGCCATTTATCATTCTAAGTTTGGCCCTTCATCAGTTAACATCTGACTGATCTTTGTGCTTTTAAATCTCAGTTTAAATGATGCCAGACACATAAATATTAGTGAAATGGTGATTCTAAGGAGGATAGAAAAGGAGGAGAGGAAAAGAATGTGTGACAGAATATTATCAGGGCTGTAACTTAAAATTTTTTAATGAAATTATGTTAAGTTACCTATTTTCAAGGCAGCAGCCATTTTGTTGTCATTCTGAATATTTAGTTACACTGTTTTTTCAAGTGTTTTTCCTCTCTCCCTGTCCTTTAAGTTCCCCCTTGCTATTCTCCCATGCTTTTGGCATAGTTTCTGTAATTATTATTACTAAAATTTCTTGGGAGTTTTAGCTTAATAACAGAATGAATTCTGTTCTTTCCCCATGTTTACGTCTTCACCTACGGGTGGTTAGGCGTTGTGTTCTGCATCTACCATCTGATGTTCTGCAGTTTCTTCCCTGGAAGTCTCTGTTTTGCATCAGATGGTGTATTTTTGGTAACTGATTTCGGGCCTGGGTGCCTGGAGTCTTATTTTAGTGTTTTTACACTCATTGTTTACATTTACAACAGCCCTCTGTGTGAGGGGGGGATTTCTAAATAATAATATCTTTATGTTATTTTAATCATAACTAGATACATTATTATTGTTCGTAAGTGTTGAATAAATTGTTTAAAATATTTTTAAAATTTTTGTCCACACTTAGGCTTGGGATCCATTGGGGCTCAACGTTACTTTTCAGAAACTTGGGCTGTTCTGAAAAAATATTTTTTCAAAATATTTTGATTTCAATTATTTTTTCTATATTAATGGATCATATTATTATTATGTATTTGATTGCCAGGGGTTAGTGCGAGTACCAGGACTTGTTTTCTTTTCTCATTGAAAGGATATTGATCAATTGTTTTAGGAGGAAGTCTTCCTCTGACCTTATTATCATTCTATATGTGGTCAGTGTACTCGCATTAACTCCTGTTCTGTATCGTATGATTTCGATGACAATATGGGAAGCGTATGTCACGGTATGTTGTTGGGGATTTGGACACTCCGGTCCTTTCCCCGCAGGGTCACTCTACTTTATCAATTTCTATTTCAGACGATCAAGATTAGGGTGATGTATCTGTGATGTCTTCCAACAGTGTGCCTCCGTCGTCACAATTAATGAAGGGCTAGCGGAAAAGTGCTCATGTAATACGCCAATTGCCTAAGAGGACCCTAGTAGGTTCGACGGCCTTTGACGTCCGCTAGCTCGCCCGGTGTAGCGTCCATTCACCGAATGGTTCGGCAGCCGGGTTCGTCCGTTGCGGTCTAGAAGGAATTTTGGGGTGATGCGAGCACTATAAAATTAACTTAATGCACACCCAGTGACGGCGGATCGGAGGGAGAACGGAGGAAGCCTTTTAGTCCGGTTCATAGCTCGTTCCGGTCCATCCGGACGGCAAGCGAGAGAGGCCCCTCTCTCGTTCAACAACATCTGGCCCCAGATGTTGTGGTACAAATGTGTTGTTAGCGGAGCATACGTCCGTCGCTCGGGACGCTCCGTTGTATAGGCAGTCCGCTGAGACTGCTAAGGCTTCCTCTTCTCATCAACGCACACGACCGCACCTTGGCTGCGTGACCGCCGATATATTACCAGCTTCGCCGATCAAGGATTCTTCGGCGACCAGGTCACACCATCCGGCAGCCAGGGATTCGAGACCGATGGACTCCGGACGTTCGCATAGGAAGTATGCGGGAGCCATCTGATGCGGAGCTGCCCTCGGCGAAGCACCGATAGACTGCGCCTCCGCAGGTCTTGACGCCGGACATTCTTGTGCACATAGCACAGCTTATCGCAGCATCCCAGCAGCCGACAGAAACGGTGTCGGATCGAGAATTATCCGACAGCGCTGGGTCGGTAGCCGGGGACTCGAGGCCTGCAGACTCCGGACGTTCGCATAGGAAGTGTGCGGGAGTCAACGTACACGGAGCTTCCAGCGGCAATGCATCGTAAGTCCGCTACGGCACAGGCCTCGGGAACGGACGTGCTTTCCTTAATAGCACAGTTTATCGCAGCATCCCAGCATCAACTGAATCTGTCGCATATATTTTATCCGACGATGCTGGGTCGGGACGCTCCGCGGAAGCGGGTACGGACGTCCGAAAGTTTCATCCGGTCCGACGGGATACCGAAAGGGATTCGGTGGATTTCAAGCTTTCCCTTTCGGAACAACATATGCTGCGATGCCGGATAAGAAACTGATAGCGTCGGTGGACTTAGAAATTTTTGGTTCGGTTCAGGGACATCGTCCCTCAGTTCCGACATAATCCAATAATGTCACACAAACTTTCGAATTATTGAACGACGCTATATATATTATTATTTTATGCTTGCTATCCAAGCATTTCTGGTTTCTTGTTCGAAGAGTTATGGAGATGTCTTTCAAAAGTGTGCCTCTGTCGTCATAGTTAATGAAGAGTTAGCGGCAATAAGTGCTCATGGAATATGTCTATCGCTTACGGAATGACATTCGCTAGCTCACCCGGTGTAGCATACATTCATCGAATGGTTCGGCTGCCGGGTTCGTCCGTTGCGGTCTAGGAAGGAGATTTGGGTGATGCGAGCACTTTAATTACTTTAGTACTCACCCAGTGACGGCAGATTGAGGACAGATCGGAGGAAGCCAACAACATAGGGGACCGCATGTTGTGGTTCAGATATTTTACATTCGGAGCATATGTCCGTTGCTCGGGACGCTCCGTTATATTGACAGTCCGAGAGACTGTCTTTAATGCTTCCTCATCCTCACAGCAGGGCACACGACCGCACATTGGCTACGTGACCTCGAGTATCCGATCAGTTTCGGCATTCAGTGATTCCACAGCGAATAGGTCGCGCCATCCGGTAGCCAAGGGACACGAGGCCTATACACTCCGTTCGCTCGCATATTGGAAGTATGCACGGGGTAACGATCTCGGAGCTTCCTGCGGCAATGCATCGTAAGACCGCTGCTCCTCAGGCCTCGGTGACGGACGTGCTATCCGAGTTAGCACAGTTGTTTCGCAGCATCCCAGCAATTGACGGTTTCTCGGTCGAATCAGGAATTATCCGACGGCGCTGGGTCGGTGCGGTCCGCGGTTGCATCAAGCTACGGACGACCGAACGCTTTATAGGGTCCGACAGGATGGCGAAAGGGATTCGAAAGATTTCGAGTTTTCCCTTTAGTAGTATCGGAAGATGCCTTTCATATCTTCTGGCATTTCTTCCAGTGATTATTTTTCGGACTTCATTGCTGCGATCTTGGATAAGAGACTGATAGCGTCATTGGACTCGGATTTTTCGATCGGTACAGGGACTTTGTCCCTGACTTACCGACGCAGTCCAATATTGTCATTACAACATGTGTTTTATTTTTCGACGCTATATATTATATATATATATACAAGCCTGCTACTAAGCATGATAGTTTAGTTTCTTGTCCGCGTGGCTCATTTCTGCCATTTTATCTTTTTTACATATAGTTTATTTTGGCAGAGCAGGGCAAACCGAGAGTTCATATGCGTCTAGACGGTGTGATTAAAGACTGCATATATTCTTTTTCGCCGTTTATGTCTTTTCCAATTTCAATATTGGGAACGACATTATGTATAGTAGACTTAACTTAGACGCTTTATTATACGTAATCCGCCTTACTGAGGCGTTATCATTACGTCTTCAAGAAAAGATTTACGGGATATTATTCTCAATGTAATTTCTTTTGAGGGCAGTATTTTGTTCACGTATAACTCCGCCCTTCAGTGGCTGATTGGAGTGTTTAGACGTGATGCAGCCCTAGCTACATCCACGCGTGGATAGTAGGTTAAGAACTCTCTCAGAGTCGCTTCGTTCTCGGAGGAGCTTCTCTTCGACGGCAACTTTCCGGCAATCCATGAATTGCTTGGTTTATACATTCTCTTGTCTATCTACTGTTACAAGAGATTCAGACTGGGGCAAACATTCGGTGGTTGACTCAGAGAGTGCCGCCGCAGTTGCCGGACCCTAGTGTGGCTGTTATGACGGTTGCCAGTCAAACAGATTGGGATATATACTGATCCCTACGGATTCGAAGTGCCAGGGTCTTTGGGTTCCGCAGTCTTTTAGCTATCAGTTTAACTTCCGCGGAATAATGTTTTTTAGGCTTGCTTTATGTCATTGCATGAACATTATTCAGAAATGCATGCCAAAATTCCTGTCCTTTAATTCGACAGTAGTGGCGTATCTCCGGAACCAGGGAGGCACTCTTTCGTTTCCGTTATTCAATTTAATGGAAAGAATCCGTCTGTTGGTTATAGTACACCAAGTTCAGTTTTGGTCCGTCATATTCGGGGTCGTCTGATTGTTTTATCGCACTCCCGTTCTCTTACGGGTCGCTTGTTGCTGTCAGAATGGACTCTCAACAAACAAGTATTTAATCAGATTTGCTATCTATGGGAGCGCCCAATGATGTTTTATTATGACACAGCTTGCTAATCAATTGCAGACGTATGTGTTGGCTTGTCCAGATCTCTGAGCTAATACTGTTAACGCTCTATTGATCTATAGGACGCAATGATAGGATACGCGTATCCTCCGGCGCTGTTGTTTTAGCAGGTATTGCTAAGATAAACAACCACAATACATTTCTGTTGATAGCATCTCTATCTTCACAGAGATCATGAGTAATTTACTCTCTTGTCTACTGTGGATCTTAACGTGAAATCTTCCTCTATGTGAGGATCTTTTTTCACTGGGTAAATCGTGTCATCTTTATCACAACCAGCAAGGTCGCAACCTTCATGTATTCCGTTGTGTGGTCCGTATTGCATTGTAAGCACTGTACTGGACGAGCTTTGGACGCGATTTCTTACTATAGGAGATCCTCTTCTTCGCTATTCTATGCGACTAAAGTGGAGGCTCTTCCGTCGTGGTGTAGGGATCATTATGTTCATATGGTTGATCCCTCCATACTACGCATTGCTAGTTTTTAGTATACTTGTTTCACAAGATCTACTGCAGCCTGTTGTTATTTAGGTTATAGGTTTATGTTACCTCATACCTATGCACTCTACGATAGTTTACAATTGAGTCTTTTGTCTCTTTATCTAAGTCAGTTAGTAACTTTTTGATAAATAGACTTAGAATCTTTAGATTAAATTCCTATACGGATTTTAACTTCGGTTCTTATTTAGCTAAGTAATCATTTGAGCCTCTGGAAACAGTAGTTTTCAAATTCTGACCTTTTAGACAGTAATTCTGTTGGTTTCTCTTTTACTGTAGAGTCAGTGAGTTTCATGCACTATCGATGGATGATTTTCACTTTCATAGTTTCGGAATCAATACTTCCGTTACTATTTAGGTTGGATTGTTGCATAAGAGTTAGGCTCCTATTATCCGGAACCTATTATTTTAAGGTCCTTCCGTCTTCGTATGGGCATAGGCCTTTACTCTTTCCGGGTACAGTTTATGTATTTATAAACAGATATCTGTTTATTACAAGGGCGTAAGCTTCTTCTGTCTTTGATGTCTAGTAGAAGGACGTTACGCTCCATTTTATTGTTAATCGATTCTATTAACTAGCGTACTGCTTATGGTATATCATTGGCTTAGCAGTTGTGCTTAAGATTTCGGCTCTTGAAGTAAGAGTTCTTCTACTTCTTGGGCTTACATTAATAGTGTTGCTATTATAGATTTTTGAAGGCTGCTCATTGCGCTCAGCCATCCATTCATGAATTTTATCTCAGAAATATCGAGTCCATTTCTGGAGGCCTCTATTGTTAGGTCTATTATCTACTGCTCAGAATGTCATTCACTTAACAGTTGCTACTATAGCTAGGTAGGCTGTCTGTTTCGGCAGTGTCTCCGTTCGGCTGCCCTCTTCGCTCTGGGCTATTTGACCCAGGGCAAGAAAAAGGGGGGGGGGAGGGTGTTCCCTTGGGTCACCTGTTTTTACTATGAAAACAAGGGGATACCTCCTCCGGAGTTAGTAATTCTGAGCTGTTATTGGGATGGTTGTTTAGTGAGAAGTTTAAGTTTATAAAATTCATTCAAGTCTTAGTTTTTAAAGTATAGCTTTTGAATATTGCATATGTCAACGGACATGATTATGCAATTCTCACACACTTTTAGGAGTATAAGAGTCTCTATTCTCTAGACTTACTTTATTATTGGCTTACTTTAAAAATTATTAGTATAAGGATTATTGGATATTAATAGAGTACATGGATGTATGAAGCTCAATTTTTGGAAGGTGTTGTATCTTTCTAATTTATCATAAATAAGAAAGATACATGTAAGGCCTATTACTTCTTTTCCCTACAGGGGATGACTCTATTTTATTTTATTGAGCGTATTCCATTTTGCTCTATGTCCTTGGCCCTCCAGCCTTTTTACTATTCAGCTATGTCTGGGTCATTGGTACAGTATAAAAATGTTAAAAAATTTATAGTAATTTATATATTTTTTATACTTACCAATGACCCAGACGGGGATGGCCCTCCCAGGAGTTGGGAACTCTTGCCTCCCCGCTGAGTACATAGCGCTTACCAGGCACTGGTTATTAGAATGATAAATGGCGCCAATTTCGGAACGTCCTGGACACTGCGCATGCGCAGTGGGGGCGAGGTGTGGAGGGCCTTTCAGGACATGTTTTCTTTAGTTTTAGATGCAAATTTTGGGGATTGGGGGGCAAAATTTGTGTTTGGCCCTATATTTTAAGAGTTAGCACCAGCTATGTCTGGGTCATTGGTAAGTATAAAAAATATATAAATTACTATAAATTTTTTAACATTTTTATACTGTACCAATGACCCAGACATAGCTGGTGCTAACTCGTAAAATATAGGGCCAAACACAAATTTTGCCCCCCAATCCCCAAAATTTGCATCTAAAACTAAAGAAAACATGTCCTGAAAGGCCCTCCACACTTCGCCCCTACTGCGCATGCGCAGTGTCAAGGACGTTCCGAAATTGGCGCCATTAATCATTCTAAGTTTGGCCCTTCATCAGTTAACATCTGACTGATCTTTGTGCTTATAAATCTCAGTTTAAATGATGCCAGACACATAAATATTAGTGAAATGGTGATTCTAAGGAGGATAGAGAAGGAGGAGAGGAAAAAAATGTGTGACAGAATATTATCAGGGCTGTAACTTAAAATTTTTTAATGAAATTGTGTTAAGTTACCTATTTTCAAGGCAGCAGCCATTTTGTTGTCATTCTGATTATTTAGTTACACTGTTTTTTTAAGTGTTTTCCTCTCTCCCTGTCCTTTAAGTCCCCCTTGCTATTCTCCCATGCTTGTGGCATAGTTTTTGTAATTATTATTACTAAATTTTCTTGGGAGTTTTAGCTGAATAACAGAATGAATTCTGTTCTTTTCCCCATGTTTACGTCTTCACCTACGGGTGGTTAGGCGTTGTGTTCTGCATCTACCATCTGATGTTCTGCAGTTTCTTCCCTGGAAGTCTCTGTTTTGCATCAGATAGTGTATTTTTGGTAACTGATTTCGGGCCTGGGTGCCTGGAGTCTTATTTTAGTGTTTTTACACTCATTGTTTACATTTACAACAGCCCTCTGTGTGAGGGGGGGATTTCTAAAAAATAATATCTTGATGTTATTTTAATCATAACTAGATACATTATTATTGTTCGTAAGTGTTGAATAAATTGTTTAAAATATTTTTAAAATTTTTGTCCACACTTAGGCTTGGGATCCATTGGGGCTCAACGTTACTTTTCAGAAACTTGGGCTGTTCTGAAAAAATATTTTTTCAAAATATTTTGATTTCAATTATTTTTTCTATATTAATGGATCATATTATTATTATGTATTTTGATTGCCAGGGATTAGTGCGAGTACCAGGACTTGTTTTCTTTTCACATTGAAAGGATATTGATCAATTGTTTTAAGAGAAAGTCTTCCTCTGACTTTATTATCATTCTATATGTGGTCAGTGTACTCGCATTAACTCCTGTTCTGTATCGTATGATTTCGATGACAATATGGGAAGCGTATGTCACGGTATGTTATTGGGGATTTGGACTCTCCGGTCCTTTCCCCGCAGGGTCACTCTACTTTATCAATTTCTATTTCAGACGATCAAGATTAGGGTGATGTATCTGTGATGTCTTCCAACAGTGTGCCTCCGTCGTCACAATTAATGAAGGGCTAGCGGAAAAGTGCTCATGTAAATACGCCAATTGCCTAAGAGGACCCTAGTAGGTTCGACGGCCTTTGACGTCCGCTAGCTCGCCCGGTATAGCGTCCATTCACCGAATGGTTCGGCAGCCGGGTTCGTCCGTTGTGGTCTAGAAGGAATTTTGGGGTGATGCGAGCACTATAAATTAACCTAATGCACACCCAGTGACGGCGGATCGGAGGGAGAACGGAGAAAGCCTTTTAGTCCGGTTCATAGCTCGTTCCGGTCCATCCGGACGGCAAGCGAGAGAGGCCCCTCTCTCGTTCAACAACATCTGGCCCCAGATGTTGTGGTACAAAATGTGTCGCAAGCGGAGCATACGTCCGTCGCTCGGGACGCTCCGTTGTATAGGCAGTCCGCGGAGACTGCTAAGGCTTCCTCTTCTCGTCAGCGCACACGACCGCACCTTGGCTGCGTGACCGCCGATATATTACCAGCTTCGCCGATCAAGGATTCTTCGGCGACCAGGTCACACCATCCGGTAGCCAGGGACACGAGGCCTGCAGACTCCGGACGTTCGCATAGGAAGTGTGCGGGAGTCAACGTACACGGAGCTTCCGGCGGCAATGCATCGTAAGACCGCTACTGCACAGGCCTCAGGAACGGACGTGCTTTCCTTAATAGCACAGTTTATCGCAGCATCCCAGCATCAACTGAATCTGTCGCATATATTTTATCCGACGATGCTGGGTCGGGACGCTCCGCGGAAGCGGGTACGGACGTCCGAAAGTTTCATCCGGTCCGACGGGATACCGAAAGGGATTCGGAGGATTTCGAGCTTTCCCTTTCGGAACAACATATGCTGTTGTGTATGTCATCTGACTTGGTCTTCTACAGCTTCTTTCGTCGGACCAGAATGCTGCGATGCCGGATAAGAAACTGATAGCGTCGGTGGACTTAGTAATTTTTGGTTCGGTTCAGGGACATCGTCCCTCAGTTCCAACATAGTCCAATAATGTCACACAAACTTTCGAATTATTGAACGACGCTATATATGTATTATTATTTTATGCTTGCTAACCAAGCATTTCTGGTTTCTTGTTCGAAGAGTTATGGAGATGTCTTTCAAAAGTGTGCCTCTGTCGTCATAGTTAATGAAGAGTTAGCGGCAATAAGTGCTCATGGAATATGTCTATCGCCTACGGAGTGACATTCGCTAGCTCACCCAGTGTAGCGTACATTCATCGAATGGTTCGGCTGCCGGGTTTGTCCGTTGCGGTCTAGGAAGGAGATTTGGGTGATGCGAGCACTTTAATTACTTTAGTACTCACCCAGTGACGGCAGATTGAGGACAGATCGGAGGAAGCCTGTTAGTCCGGTTCCTGGCTTGTCCAGGTCCGTCCGGGCTGTGAGCGAGAGAGGTCCCTCTCTCGTCCAACAACATAGGAGACCGCATGTTGTGGTTCAGATATTTTACATTCGGAGCATATGTCCGTCAGTCGGGACGCTCCGTTATATTGACAGTCCGAGAGACTGTCCTTAATGCTTCCTCATCCTCACAGCAGGGCACACGACCGCACATTGGCTACGTGACCTCGAGTATCCGATCAGTTTCGGCATTCAGTGATTCCACGGCGAATAGGTCGCGCTATCTGGTAGCCAAGGGACACGAGGCCTATACACTCCGTTCGCTTGCATATTGGTAGTATGCACGGGGTAACCATTACGGAGCTTCCAGCGGCAATGCGTCGTAAGACTGCTTCTCCTCAGGCCTCAGTGACGGACGTGCTATCCGAGTTAGCACAGTTGTTTCGCAGCATCCCAGCAATTGACAGTTTCTCGGTCGAATCAGGAATTATCCGACGGCGCTGGGTCGGTGCGGTCCGCGGTTGCATCAGCTACGGACGACCGAACGCTTTATAGGGTCCAACAGGATGGCGAAAGGGATTCGAAAGATTTCGAGTTTTCCCTTTAGTAGTATCGGAAGATGCCTTTCATATCTTCTGGCATTATCTTCCAGTGATTGTTATTTCGGACTTCATTGCTGCGATCTTGGATAAGAGACTTATAGCGTCATTGGACTCGGATTTTTCGATTGGTTCAGGGACATTGTCCCTGACTTACCGACGCAGTCCAATATTGTCATTACAACATGTGTTTTATTTCTCGACGCTATATATATATATACAAGCCTGCTACTAAGCATGATAGTTTAGTTTCTTGTCCGCGTTGCTCATTTCTGCCATTTTATCATTTATACGAATAGTTTATTTTGGCAGAGCAGGGCATACCGAGAGTTCATATGCGTCTAGACGGTGTGATTAAAGACTGCATATATTCTTTTTCGCCGTTTATGTCTTTTCCAATTTCAATGTTGGGAACGACATTATGTATAGTAGACTTAACTTAGACGCTTTATCATACGTAATCCGCCTTACTGAGGCGTTATCATTACGTCTTCAAGAAAAGATTTACGGGATATTATTCTCAATGTAATTTCTTTTGAGGGCAGTAGTTTGTTCACGTATAACTCCGCCCTTCAGTGGCTGATTGGAGTTAGTTAGACGTGACGCAGCCCTAGCTACATCCACACGTGTGGATAGTAAGGTTAAGAACTCTCTCAGAGTCGCTTCGTTCTCAGAGGAGCTTCTCTTCGACGGCAACTTTTCGACAATCCATGAATTGCTCGATTTACACGTTCTCTTGTCTATCTAGTGTTACAAGAGATTCAGACTGGGGCAAACATTCGGTGGTTGACTCAGAGAGTGCCACCGCAGTTGCCGGACCCGAGTGTGGCTGTTATGACGGTTGCCAGTCAAACAGATTGGGATATAATACTGATCCCTACGGATTCGAAGTGCCAGGGTCTTTGGGTTCCGCAGTCTTTTAGCAATCAGTTTTCTTCCGCGGAATAATGTTTTTTAGGCTTGCTTTATGTCATTGCATGAACATTATTCAGAAACGCATGCCCAAATTCCTGTCCTTTAATTCGACAGTAGTGGCGTATCTCCGGAACCAGGGAGGCACTCTTTCGTTTCCGTTATTCAATTTAATGGAAAGAATCCGTCTGTTGGTTATAGTACACCAAGTTCAGTTTTGGTCCGTCATATTCCGGGTCGTCTGATTGTTTTATTGGACTTCCGTTCTCTTACGGGTCGCTTGTTGCTGTCGGAATGGACTCTCAACAAACAAGTATTCAATCAGATTTGCTATCTATGGGAGCGCCCAATGATGATTTATTTATGACACAGCTTGCTAATCAATTGCAGATGTATGTGTTGGCTTGTCCAGATCTCTGAGCTAATGTTGTTAACGCTCTATTGATCTATAGGACGAAATGATAGGATACGCGTATCCTCCGGCGCTGTTGTTTCAGCAGGTATTGCCAAGATAAACAACCACAATACATTTCTGTTGATAGCATCTCTATCTTCTCAGAGATCATGAGTAATTTACTCTCTTGTCTACTGTGGGTCTTAACGTGAAATCTTCCTCTATGTGAGGATCTTTTTTCACTGGGTAAATCGTGTCGTCTTTATCACAACCAGCAAGGTCGCAACCTTCATGTATTCCGTTGTGTGGTCCGTATTGCATTGTAAGCACTGTACTGGACGAGCTTTGGACGCGATTTCTTACTATAGGAGATCCTCTTCTTCGCTATTCTATGCGGCTAAAGTGGAGGCTCTTCCGTCGTAGTGTCGGGATCCTTATGTTCATATTGTTGATCCCTCCATACTACTCATTGCTATTTTTTAGTATACTTGTTTCACAAGATCTACTGCAGCCTGTTATTATTTAGGTTATAGGTTTATGTTACCTCATACCTATGCACTCTACGATAGTTTACAATTGAGTCTTTTGTCTCTTTATCTAAGTCAGTTAGTAACTTTTTGATAAATAGACTTAGAATCTTTAGATTAAATTCCTATACGGATTTTAACTTCGGTTCTTATTTAGCTAAGTAATCATTTGAGCCTCTGGAAACAGTAGTTTTCAAATTCTGACCTTTTAGACAGTAATTCTGTTGGTTTCTCTTTTACTGTAGAGTCAGTGAGTTTCATGCACTATCGATGGATGATTTTCACTTTCGTAGTTTCGGAATCACTATTTCCGTTACTATTTAGGTTGGATTGTTGCATAAGAGTTAGGCTCCTATTATCCGGAACCTATTATTTTAAGGTCCTTCCGTCTTCGTATGGGCATAAGCCTTTACTCTTTCCGGGTACAGTTTATGTATTTATAAACAGATTTCTGTTTATTACTATGGGCGTAAGCTTCTTCTGTCTTTGATGTCTAGTAGAAGGATGTTACGCTCCATTTTATTGTTAATGGATTCTATTAACTATCGGTACTGCTTATGGTATATCATTGACTTAGCAGTTGTGCTTAAGATTTCGGCTCATGAAGTAAGAGTTCTTCTACTTCTTGGGCTTACATTAATAGTGTCGCTATTATAGATTTTTGAAGGCCGCTCATTGCGCTCAGCCATCCACATTCATGAATTTTATCTCAGAAATATCGAGTCCATTTCTGGAGGCCTCTATTGTTAGGTCTATTATCTACTGCTCAGAATGTCATTCACTTAACAGTTGCTACTATAGCTAGGTAGGCTGTCTGTTTCGGCAGTGTCTCCGTTCGGCTGCCCTCTTCGCTCTGGGCTATTTGACCCAGGGCAAGAAAAAGGGGGGGGGGAGGGTGTTCCCTTGGGTCACCTGTTTTACTATGAAAACAAGGGGATACCTCCTCCGGAGTTAGTAATTCTGAGCTGTTATTGGGATGGTTGTTTAGTGAGAAGTTTAGGTTTTTAAAATTCATTCAAGTCTTAGTTTTTAAAGTATAGCTTTTGAATATTGCATATGTCAACGGACATGATTATGCAATCCTCAGACACTTTTAGGAGTATAAGAGTCTCTATTCTCTAGACTTACTTTATTTATTGGCTTACTTTAAAAATTATTAGTATAAGGATTATATTGGATATTAATAGAGTACATGGATGTATGAAGCTCAATTTTGGAAGGTGTTGTATTTTTCTAATTTATCATAAATAAGAAAGATACATGTAAGGCCTATTACTTCTTTTTCCCTACAGGGGATGACTCTATTTTATTTTATTGAGCGTATTCCATTTTGCTCTATGTCCTTGGCCCTCCAGCCTTTTTACTATTCAGCTATGTCTGGGTCATTGGTACAGTATAAAAATGTTAAAAAATTTATAGTAATTTATATATTTTTTATACTTACCAATGACCCAGACGGGGATGGCCCTCCCAGGAGTTGGGAACTCTTGCCTCCCCGCTGAGTACATAGCGCTTACCAGGCACTGGTTATTAGAATGATTAATGGCGCCAATTTCGGAACGTCCTTGACACTGCGCATGCGCAGTAGGGGCGAAGTGTGGAGGGCCTTTCAGGACATGTTTTCTTTAGTTTTAGATGCAAATTTTGGGGATTGGGGGGCAAAATTTGTGTTTGGCCCTATATTTTAAGAGTTAGCACCAGCTATGTCTGGGTCATTGGTAAGTATAAAAAATATATAAATTACTATAAATTTTTTAACTTTTCTAATTTTCACTCTGTCTCAGAAGACGACATTCGAAAAATGATTTTATCATCATCCAATAAATCCAATGATCTAGATCAAATTCCAACATTCCTTTTGAAAGAGACAATTGATTATGTTCTGCCAGCCATAACATCTATTATATCTGCATCCTTACATGAGGGGTTTGTTCCAAACCCATTGAAAAAAGCACTTGTTACACCACTCATCAAGAGACGATCTCTTGATCCTGACAACCTGAAGAATTATTGACCAGTATCAAACCTCTCTTTCCTGTCTAAATTGTTGGAAAGGGTTTACTTGCTTTACAACTTAAAAATCATCTGCATGAAATTGATCTTTTAGAGCCCTTCCAGTCTGCATATAAAGCCAACCACAGTACAGAAACAGCCTTACTGCGAGTCAACAATGACATTGTTAAATCAGTGTCTTAGGGTAAGGCTGTACTATTTGTTCTCTTGGATTTGTCAGCAGCATTCGACACAGTCGACCATGGAATTCTCATGCAGACATTGACACAGCATGGCATATGTGGAACTGTCTTATCGTGGTTTGCATCATATTTAGAAGGTCGCAGTCAACAAATATATATCAATAAGATCGGTTCAGAAAGCAGGATGTTAAAGTGTGGTGTTCCTCAGGGCTCAGTTCTTGGACCACTCTTGTTTACTCTGTACACTTCTTCTCTGGGTCGCCTTCTTAAAAAGCATGGCATATATCATCTGCATGCAGACGACACCCAACTGTACATCACATTCAACCCATCTGTTACAAGTGATTCATTCACTGCAGTGAATAACATGGAAACTTGCATAAATCTTGTTTGGGAATGGATGATAGACTTTAAACTGAAAATGAATGACTCTAAAACTGAAATTTTTATACTGTACCAATGACCCAGACGTTAAAAAATTTATAGTAATTTATATATTTTTTATACTTACCAATGACCCAGACTTAGCTGGTGCTAACTCCAACAAAACCAGGGCCAAACACAAATTTTGCCCCCCAATCCCCAAAATTTGCGTCCAAAACAAAAAGAAATCATGTCCTAAAGGACCTCCATAGTACACCTCTACTGTGCATGCGCAGTGACGCAGTCGTCCCGAAATTGGCGCCAATTATCATTCTTACTGGCAGTGCCTGGTCAGCGCTATGTACTCAGCGGGGAGGCAAGAGTTCCCAACTCCAGGGAGGGCCATCCCTGTCTGGGTCATTGGTAAGTATAAAAAATATATAAATTACTATAAATTTTTTAACATTTTTATACTGTACCAATGACCCAGACTTAGCTGAATAGTAAACAGGCTGGAGGGCCTAGGACATAGAGGAAAATCCAATAAGCTCAATTATATAGTAAAGAGGTAACCCCTTAAGGAGAAAAGGAGTATTAGGCTTTACATGTATCTTTCTTATTTAATATTAAATTAGAAAGATACACTACCCTTAATAATTGAGCACAATAACATTCATGTTCTCTATTAACATCCAGTATAACCCTTATACTAATTATTTTTAAAGCAAGCCAATAAATAAAGTAGTCCAGAGAATTGAGACTCTTTATAATCATTTAAAAGTGTCCGAGTATTGTATATTAAAGCCCGTTTGACACTTGACATATACAAATGCTTCACACCGAGCTACACTTTAAAAATAAGACATGAATGAATTTAAACATTAATATTACACTTTAAAACCATCCCGGAAGCGACTCAGAAATACTGACTTGGAGGAGGCATTCCCTTGCTTTTCACTATAAAGCAGGTGACCTAAGGGAACACCCGCCCCCCCCCCCCTTCCCCTTGCCCTGGGTCAAATAGCCCAGAGCGAAGAGGGCAGCCGGACGGAGTCACTGCCGGAACAGAAAGCCTGCATAACTATAGTTGCAACTGTTTAGTGGACGACATTCTGAGCAACAGATAACGGACCTAAACAATGCAGGTCTCCAGAAATGGACTCAATATTTCTGAGATAAAAATTCATAAATGTGGATGGCTGAGACCAATAAGCAGCCTTCATTAAATCTGTAATAGCAACACTATTAGCATAAGCCCAGGAAGTAGAAAGAGCTCTTACTTCATGAGCAGAAATCTTAAGCACACACTGCTGAGAAGAAGATAAATCTTCATAAGCAGTACGGATAGTTAACTGAATCCATCTAGCAATAGAATGGACTGAAATGTCCTTTCTATTAGGCATCAAAGACAGAAAGAAACGTTTCCGTCCCTTTCTGATAAACTGAGATCTCTGTTTATAGATACGTAGTGCTCTAACAGGACAGAGTAAAGGCCTACGCCCGTCTGAAGACGGAAGAGCCTTAATAACAATAGGTTCCGGATATTTATTAGGAGCCTGATTCTTAGCTAAAAAACCCACATTAGTAGTGAAGGTGATAGTGTTCCCAACACTACGATAATGAGAATCATCCACCGATAGTGCATGAAGCTCACTGACTCTTCTGGCAGAAGAGAAAGCTAAGAGAAAAGCTGTCTTATAAGATAAGAATTTGAAATCTACTGTCCCAAGAGGTTCAAATGGCTTTTCCTTCAATTTAAGGAGAACCCAAGCTAAATTCCACTTAGGAATTAATCTAAGAGTTCTGGGTCTATTTATCGAAAAGTTTCTAACCAATTTCGATAAAGAGACATTAGATCCAATTTGTAAACTATCATGATGTGCATAGGTATCAGATAACATAGATCTATAACCCTTTATAGTAACAGGCTGCAGTTTGATTTCGTCAAACAAGTATACTAGAAAGTTTGCAATGTCTGGTATAGAGGGATCAAATATATCTACAGAATGATCCCTACACCAACGACGAAAAACCTTCCACTTAGCCGCATAGTTTACCGAAGAGGAGGTCCTCCTACAGTTAGAAATCGCGTCCACTGCTCGTCCTGTAAAGTGCTTGCCATGCAAGAAGGACCGCACAACGGAAAAACGTGAAGGTTGAGACCTTGCGGGTTGTGATGGAGTTGGCGCGATTTCCCCTGCGAAAGAAGATCCTCTCGTGGAGGAAGCTTCCGCGGTAGGTCCCACAACAGACACCTGAGTAGATTTATCCACGGTCTCTGTGGCGACAGAGATGCTACTAACAGAATCTTGCATTGAGATTGTTTTATCTTTAGCAATACTTGTTGAATTAACGGCGCTGGAGGATACGCATATCCTATCATTCCGTCCCAAGGGATCGACAGAGCGTCTACTGCAAATGCTCTTGGATCCGGACACGGAGACACATACGTCTGCAACTGATTGTTGAGATGTGTCGCAAATAAGTCTATCATTGGCCGTTCCCATTGGTAGCAAATCTGATTGAATACTTGTTTGTTGAGAGTCCACTCCGACGGCAACAAGCGACCCTTTCGTGAAAGGGAGTCTGCTAGCACATTCAGACGACCCGGTATGTGACGGACCGAAAGAAGAACGTGATGTTCTAACGCAAACAGAAGGATTCTTTCCGTTAGATTGAACAACGGAACTGAATGAGTGCCTCCCTGATTCCGTATATACGCCACTACTGTCGTATTGTCGGATAGGATTTGGACATGAGCATCGTGAATAATGTCCATCCAGTGACGTAACGTAAGCCAAATTAACATCATTTCCTTGATGTTTATGTGCTTGCACAGGAATTGCGGATCCCAAAGACCCTGGCATCTCGAATCCGTTGGGATTAATGATGCACCCCAACCTGTTTGACTGGCATCCGTCATAATGGTAAAACTCGGATCCGGCAACTGCAGCAGAACTCCTTGAGTTAACCACTGAATGTTTGCCCAAGTCTGAATCTCTTGTTTCACTTGATCTGACAAGAGAACGTCTACATCGAGCGAATGAATTTTCACACTCCAATTCTGAGTCAGGAAAATTTGAAGAGGACGTGTGCGTAGCCGCCCCATCGGAATGAGATCCGCGGCGGCTCCGCACAGACCTATCAGTCTCATAAATTCTCTCGCCGTGACTTTGTCTGCGTGCAGACAATAGCGAGCGTAACAACTGACTAATTTCGCTCTGGTTAACGGCAGACGAACGAGATTGTTGTGCGTCTCGAAGCTCATTCCCAGATGAGTGAATGACTTGGACGGCACCAGATCCGACTTCTCCTCGTTTACTATAAAACCGAGACGTCGGAGCAATAGAAGAAGATTCTGAACATCGTTCTGAAGCGTTAACTCGTTGCCGTACCTCTGAAGAATGTCGTCCAGGTAGGCCGATGTTACCGCAGACGAATGAGCTCGGAAGTAGATCATTACCGAGTTCATTACCCGAGTGAAAGCCCAGGGTGCTAGATTCAATCCGAAGCACATGGCCCGGAACTGATACACCACTCCTAGGACTGCGAAGCGTAGATACTTTCGGAATGTCGGATGTACCATGACGTGAAAGTACGCATCTTTGAGATCTATGCTCGTTGCATAATCGTTCACCCGAATACTCGTTCTGACCGATCGAATCGTCTCCATATAAAACTTCGGAGCGACGATCAGCTTGTTTATCCAGCTCAAATCTATGACTGGACGGAACGAGCCGTCTGGTTTCGGAACCAGAAACAGATGGCTGTAGAATCCCAGAGATTCCTGGTTTTCTACGACCTCTACCGCGTTCTTCATTAAAAGAGACTGCACCTCTGATAACAGAGCGTCTCTTTTCTGTGGATTTGACGGAAGATGAGTCCACTTTGGACTTCGAGTTAATGGAGGCTTTCGTTTGAAGGATATCTTTAGACCTTCCGAAGTCACTCCTCTCACCCAAGGGTCGTCCGTAATCGACGCCCACTCTTGTGAAAAACTCGACAACCTTCCGCCAACCGGAACGCGATAGAGGTTTAAGCCATCACCTCCTGGACCTGCGAGGCCTGCGGTAGGAGAAACCACGTCTTCCACGACCCGCACCTCGCCTAGTCGACCTCGGGGCGTCCGACCGATTGTCCCGGCCTGAAGGACGTCCCGAACGAGAGTCGCTATCCTGACGGTCTCTCGAATAAGACCAAGAGGACGCACCGGAACCTCTATAGGGACCTCTCTTGGGCGCATTAGACCCAGAAGTGCCTGTCTTATTCGTGTCTGCTGTATCCGACTTTTTAGAAGCCGATCTGAACAACAGAGAGTCATTAGCTTTCTTTTTAATTTTATCATAAATAGCGGAAAGCTTGCCGTCAAAGAGAAGTTCTCCTGAGACCGAAGCGACTCTAAGAGAGTTCTTCACCTTAGAATCCACTAGTGTGGATGTAGCTAGGGCTGCGTCACGTCTAACCAACTCCAGATTTGCCACTGAAAGGGCGGAGTTACACGTGGAATAAGCTACTGCCCTTGAAAGAAGTCTTAAAGAGGATTGTATATCCTGAAACTCTTCCCCTTGAAGGCGCAGTGATAACGCCTTAGTAAGGTGATCTGCGTAAGGTAAGGCATCTAAATTGGCTCTGTTAGACGCAATAGCTGTTTCCAACACCGCGGTTGGAATAGAAGCTGACGACGGTAATGATAGCTCTAAGTCTTGCACCTCGTCGTCCATACGCAGAGGAACTCTCGGTATACCCTGTCCTGCCGTATCGAATTTATTCCTTGCATTAATGAAAGGCAGGTTGAGAGTATTAGCGGACAAGAAACCTGCTTTCCCCGTCCTGGAAGCAAGTTTAAATATAGCGTCGTTCAATAATTCAAATGTTCTTGCAACATTATTGGACTGCGACGGAAACTCGGGAGCGATGTCCCTGAACCGCTCAAAAAATTCAGAGTCCAATGACGCTATAATTCTCTTGTCCGGAAGCGCAGCAGTCTGGCCCGACGGAACAACTTGAGGGAGAAAGTGCCGGATGAAGTCCACGGCAGCTTTATGTTGTTCCGAAAGGGATAGCTCCAATTCATCCGTATCCCTTTCACCATCCGGTCGGACCTCCCGATGTTCCCGGTCGTCCGCCCCCGATGCTTCGGCGGAGCGTACCGACCCAGCGCCGTCGGATAATTCTCGATCCGACACCATTTCTGTCGGCTGCTGGGATGCTGCGATAAGCTGTGCTATCTGCACAAGAATGTCCGACGTCGAGACCTGCGGAGGCGCAGTCTTTCGCTGCTTCGCCGAGGGCAGCTCCGCATCAGATGGCTCCCGCATACTTTTCCTATGCGAACATCCGGAGTCCATCGGTCTCGAATCCCTGGCTGCCGGATGGTGTGACCTGGTCGCCGAAGAATCCTTCATCATCGAAGCTGGTAAAATATCGGCGGTCACGCAGCCAAGGTGCGGTCGTGTGCGCTGACGAGAAGAGGAAGCCTTAACAGTCTCTGCGGACTGCTTATACAACGCAGCGTCCCGAGCGACGGACGTATGCTCCACTAAAGACACATTTTGTACCACAACATCTGGTCCCAGATGTTGTTGTACGAGAGAGGGACCTCTCTCGCTCGCGGCCCGGCTGGACCTGGACGAGCTAGGAACCGGACTAAAAGGCTTCCTCCGTTCTCGCTTACTATCCGCCGTCACTGGGTGTGCATCTATTATGTTTATAGTGCTCGCATCACCCAAAATTTCCTCTTGGACCGCATCGGACGAACCCGGCTGCCGAACCATTCGGTGAATGGACGCTACACCGGGCGAGCTAGCGGACGACATTTGTCTAATCTCCATGAGCACTTTTGCCGCTAGCTCTGAATTCATTTGTGACGACGGACGCACACTTGAAGAAGATAACATGGAAACATCACCCTGTTCTGGTTCCTCTGAAATAGAAACTGAGAGAGTAGAGTGACCTTGTGGAGAAAGAGCCCGCATCGCTCTTTCTCCAGAAACAACATATCGTGACACACGTTTCCAATGTTTCTCATCCCAATGTTCACATATAGGACAGGGATTAATGCGAGAACACTGACTACAATTAATACAATGATCATGAAAGTCAGAGGAAGATTTCTTCCTATTACAATTTGAACAATGTCCCTTCATTGTGAAAGAACAACAATAAGTCCTAGTTACTCGCAAAAACCCCTGACACAAAGATACATAATAACATGATCCATAATAAATGAAAAAACAATTGCAAAACAAAATAATTTTGAAAAAAAATTTTTTTTCAGAAAAGCCCAAGTTGCTGAAAAGTAACGTTGAGCCCCGATGGATCCAATGGCAAAGTGTGGTCAAAAATTTTAAATTTATATTAAATAATTAATGAGACACTTTCGGATAATATAAATGTATCTTATAATGAGATAAACTACCACAAAGGCAAACAGCCCCCCTCAAAAAAGGCTGTTGCCAATGAAAACAAACAGTGTAAACACACTAGAAAACATGACTCCAGGCACTGAAAAAACTGGCCCGGAATCAGTCATCAATTACACTCTATCTGATGCAAAACAGAGACTCCCAGGGAAGAATCTGTAGAACATCAGATGGAAGATGCAGAACACAAACGTTATACACCCATGGGTGAAAACGTAACTATGGGGAAAATAACAGAAAACATTCTGTAACCAAGCAACTCTCCCAGGAAATTTTAGAAATGAAACTTCTCAAAAATATGCCAAAAGCATGGGAGAATTGCCAGGGGGGACTTTAGAAGGCTAGGGGAGAGGAAACACTGAATAAGCAGTGCAACAATTAGCAAGAATGACAACAAGAGGCCCATGCCTCGAAAATAGGCAACTTAACATAATTTCATCAAAAAATTTTAAGTACAGCCCTGATTATTTTTTGCCACTTCTTTTTCCTCTCCTCCTTCTATCCTCCTTAGAATCACATTTTCTCCAAAAATTACGTGTCTGGCATCCTTTAAACTGAGATTTACAAGCACAAAGATCAGTGAGATGTTGACTGATGAAGGGCCAAACAGAGAATGATAATTGGCGCCAATTTCAGGACGACTGCGTCACTGCGCATGCGCAGTAGAGGCGTACTATGGAGGTCCTTTAGGACATGATTTCTTTTTGTTTTGGATGCAAATTTTGGGGATTGGGGGGCAAAATTTGTGTTTGGCCCTGGTTTTGTTGGAGTTAGCACCAGCTAAGTCTGGGTCATTGGTACAGTATAAAAATATAGCTGGTGCTAACTCTTAAAATATAGGGCCAAACACAAATTTTGCCCCCAATCCCCAAAATTTGCATCTAAAACCAAAGAAAACATGTCCTGACTGGCCCTCCACACTTCACCTCTACTGCGCATGCGCAGTGTCAAGGACGTTCCGAAATTGGCGCCATTAATCATTCTTAGTTTGGCCCTTCATCAGTTAACATCTGACTGATCTTTGTGCTTGTAAATCTCAGTTTAAATGATGCCAGACACATAAATATTAGTGAAATGGTGATTCTAAGGAAGATATAGAAGGAGGAGAGGGAAAATGTGTGACAGAAAATTATCAGGGCTGTAACTTAAAATTTTTTAATGAAATTATGTTAAGTTACCTATTTTCGAGGCAGCAGCCATTTTGTTGTCATTCTTGTTATCAAGTTACACTGATTTTTCAGTGTTTTCCTCTCTCCCTTTCCTTTAAGTCCCCTCTTGCTATTCTCCCATGCTTTTGGCATATTTTCTGTAATTATTATTACTAAAATTTCTTGGGAGTTTTAGCTGAATAACAGAATGAATTCTGTTCTTTTCCCCATGTTTACGTCTTCACCTATGGGTGGTTAGGCGTTGTGTTCTGCATCTACCATCTGATGTTCTGCAGTTTCTTCCCTGGAAGTCTCTGTTTTGCATCAGATAGTGTATTATTGGTAACTGATTTCGGGCCTGGGTGCCTGGAGTCTTATTTTAGTGTTTTTACACTTATTGTTTACATTTACAACAGCCCTCTGTGTGAGGGGGGATTTCTTGAAAGTAATATCTTGATGTTAATTTAATCATAACTAGATACATTATTATTGTTCGTAAATGTTGCATAAATTGTTTAAAATATTTTTAAAATTTTTGTCCACACTTAGGCTTGGGATCCATTGGGGCTCAACGTTACTTTTCAGAAACTTGGGCTTTTCTGAAAAAATGTTTTTTCAAAATATTTTGATTTCAATTATTTTTTCTATGTTAATGGATCATATTATTATTATGTATTTTGATTGTCAGGGGTTGGTGCGAGTACCAGGACTTTGTTTTCTTTTCACATTGAAAGGATTTTGATCAATTGTAATAAGAGGAAGTCTTCCTCTGACTTTTAAAATCATTCTATATGTAGTCAGTGTACTCGCACTAACTCCTGTTCTGTATGTGATGATTTCGATGACAACATGGGAAGCGTATGTCACGGTATGTTAGTGGGGAATTGGACATTCCGGTCCTTTCCCCGCAGGGTCACTCTACTTTATCAATTTCTATTTCAGACGATCAAGATTAGGGTGATGTATCCGTGATGTCTTCCAACAGTGTGCCTCCGTCGTCACAATTAATGAAGGGCTAGCGGAAAAGTGCTCATACAAATACGCCAATTGCCTAAGAGGACCCTAGTAGGTTCGACGGCCTTTGACATCCGCTAGCTCACCCGGTGTAGCGTCCATTCATCGAATGGTTCGGCAGCCGGGTTCGTCCGTTGCGGTCTAGAAGGAGTTTTGGGGTGATGCGAGCACTATAAATCAACCAAATGCACACCCAGTGACGGCGGATTAGAGGGAGAATGGAGGAAGCCTTTTAGTCCGGTTCCTAGCTCGTTCAGGTCCATCCGGACGGCGAGCGAGAGAGGCCCCTCTCTCGTACAACAACATCTGGCCCCAGATGTTGTGGTACAAAATGTTTCGCATTCGGAGCATACGTCCGCCGCTCGGGACGCTCCGACATATAGTCAGTCCGGAGAGACTGTCAATAAGGCTTCCTCATTCTCATGGTAGCGCACACGACCACTCTTGGCTACGTGACCTCGGATATCCAGTCAGCTTCGCCAGTCAGAGAATCATCGCGACCAGGTCACACCATCCGGTAGCCATGGACACGAGGCCTGCAGACTCCGGACGTTCGCATAGGAAAGTGTGCAGGAGTCAACGTACACGGAGCTTCCGGCGGCAATGCATCGTAAGACCGCTACTGCACAGGCCTCGGGGACGGACGTGCTATCCTAAATAGCACAGCTTATCGCAGCATCCCAGCAACAACTGAATCTGTCGCATAATGTATTATCCGACGATGCTGGGTCGGGACGCTCCGCGGAAGCGGGTACGGACGTCCGAAAATTTCATCCGGTCCGACGGGATACCGAAAGGGATTCAGAGGATTTCGAGCTTTCCCTTTCGGAACAACATATGCTGTTGTGTATGTCATCTGACTTGATCTTCTACAGGTTCTTTCGTCAGACCAGAATGCTGCGATGCCGGATAAGAAACTGATAGCGTCGGTGGACTTAGAAATTTTTGGTTCGGTTCGGGGACATCGTCCCTCAGTTCCGACATAGTCCAATAATGTCACACAAACTTGCGAATTATTGAACGACGCTATATATTTATTATTATATGCTTGCTATTACCAAGCATTTCTGGCTTCTTGTTCGCAAAGTTACGGAGATGTCTTTCAAAAGTGTGCCTCTGTCGTCATAGTTAATGAAGAGCTAGCGGCAATAAGTGCTCATGGATTATGTCTATCGCCTAAGAGGTCCCTTGTAGGATCGACGGAGTGACATTCGCTAGCTCACCCGGTGTAGCGTACATTCATCGAATGGTTCGGCTGCCGGGTTCGTCCGTTGCAGTCTAGGAAGGAGATTGGGTGATGCGAGCACTATTATAACTTTAGTACTCACCCAGTGACGGCGGATTGAGGACAGATCGGAGGAAGCCTGTTAGTCCGGTTCCTGGCTCGTCCAGGTCCGTCCGGACTGTGAGCGAGAGAGGTCACTCTCTCGTCCAACAACATAGGGGACCGCATGTTGTGGTTCAGATATTTTACATTCGGAGCATATGTCCGCCGCTCGGGACGCTCCGTTATATTGACAGTCCGAGAGACTGTCGATAATGCTTCCTCATCCTCACAGCAGTGCACACGACCGCACATTGGCTATGTGACCTCGAATATCCGACCAGTTTCGTCATTCAGTGATTCCATGGCGAACAGGTCACGCCATCCGGTAGCCAAGGGACACGAGGCCTATGCACTCCATTCGCTCGCATAATGGTAGTATGGACGGGGTAACAATCACAGAGCTTCCAGCGGCAATGCATCGTAAGACCGCTTCTCCACAGGCCTCAGTGACGGACGTGCTATCCAAGTTAGCACAGTTTTTCGCAGCATCCCAGCAATCGACAGTTTCTCGGTCGGATCAGGAATTATCCGACGGCGCTGGGTCGGTGCTGTCCGCGGTTGCATTAGGTTCAGATGACCGAACGCTTTATAGGGTCCGACAGGATGGCGAAAGGGATTCGGACGATTTCGAGTTTTCCCTTTCGGAACATCGGAAGCTGCCATACATTTCTTCTGGCATTATCTTCCAGTGGTTGTTCCTTCGGACTACATTGCTGCAATGTTGGATAAGAGACTTATAGCGTCATTGGACACGGAATTTTGGATCGGTTCAGGGACATTGTCCCTGACTTACCGACACAGTCCAATAATGTCATTAGAACATGTGTATTATTTATCGACGCTATATATATATATAAGCTTGCTACCAAGCATGATAGTTTAGTTTCTTGTCCGCAATGCTCAATTCTGCCTTTTATCATTTATAGGAATAATTTATTTTGGCAGAACAGGGCATACCGAGAGTTCATATGCGTCTAGACGGCATGGTTAAAGACTGCAAATTATCTTTTTCGCCATTTATGTCTTTTCCAACCACAATGTTGGAAACGACAATGATGTCTAATAGACTTAACTTAGACGCTTTATCATACGTAATCCACCTTACTGAGGCGTTATCATTACGTCTTCAAGAGAAAGAATTCCGGGATATGATCCTCAATGTGATTTCTTTTGAGGGCAGTAGTTTGTTCACGTATAACTCCGCCCTTCAGTGGCTAACTGGAGTTGGTTAGACGTGAAGCAGCCCTAGCTACATCCACGCGCGTGGATAGTAAGGTGAAGAACTCTCTCAGAGTCGCTTCGGTCTCGGAGAAGCTTCTCTTCGACGGCAACTTTTCAGCAATCCATGAATTGCTCGATTTACACGTTCTCTTGTCTATCTAGTGTAGCAAGAGATTCAGACGGGGGCAAACATTCGGTGGTTGACTCAGAGAGTGCCACTGCAGTTGCCGGATCCGAGTTTTATTATTATGACGGTTGCCAGTCAAACAGGTTGGGATGCAATATTGATCCCAACGGATTCGAAGTGCCAGGGTCTTTGGGTTCCGCAGTCTCTAGGCAAGCACTTATCTTCCACGGAATAATGTTTTTTAGGCTTGCTTTATGTCATTGGATGAACATTATTCAGAAACGCATGTCCAATCCTGTCCGATAATACAACAGTAGTGGCGTATCTCCGGAACCAGGGAGGCACTCATTCGTTTCCGTTATTCAATTTAATGGAAAGAATCCTTCTGTTTGTTATAGTACACCAAGTTCTGCTTCGGTCCGTCATATTCCGGGTCGTCTGATTGTATTACCGGACTCCCTTTCACTTATGGGTCGCTTGTTGCCGTCAGAATGGACTCTCAACAAACAAGTATTCAATCAGATTTGCTATCAATGGGAGCGCCCAATGATAATTTATTTACGACACAACTTGCTAATCAATTGCAGACGTATGTGTTTACATGTCCGGATCTCTGAGCTTATGTTGTTAACGCTCTATTGATCTAATAGGACGGAATGATAGGATATGCGTATCCTCCTGTGCTGTTGTTTCAGCAAGTATTGTAGGATAAACAACCACAATACATTTCTGTTGATAGCATCTCTGTCTTCACAGAGACCGTGGGTAAATTTACTCTGAGGTCTACTGTGGGGCTTAACGCGAAAACTTCCTCCATGAGAGGATCTTTTTTCGTTGGGAAAAATCGTGTCATCTTCATCACAACCCGCAAGGTCTCAACCTTCACGTATTCCGTTGTGTGGTCCTTATTGCATTGTAAGCATTGTACTGGACGAGCTTTGGAAGCGATTTCTTACTGTAGGAGAACCTCTTCTTCGCTATACTATGCGGCTAAAGTGGAGGCTCTTCCGTCGTTAGTGTAGGGATCACTATGTTGATATTGTTGATCCCTCCATACTAGTCATTGCAACTTTCTAGTATACTTGTTTGACAAGATCTACTGCAGCCTGTTACTATTAGGGTTATAGGTTTATGTTATCTCATACCTATGGACTCTATGATAGTTTACAATTGAGTCTTATGTCTCTTTATCTAAGTCAGTTAGTAACTTTTCGATAAATAAACTTAGAATCATTAGATTAAATTTCTATACGGAATTTAACTTTGATTCTTATTTAGCTAAGTAATCATTTGAGCCTCTGGAAACAGTAGTTTTCAAATTCTGACCTTTTAGACAGTAATTCTGTTGCTTCTCTTTTACTGAAGAGTCAGTGAGCTTCATGCACTATCGGTGGATGATTCTCACTTTCGTAGTTTCGGAATCACTACTTCCTTTACTATTTAGGTTGGATTTTTGCATAAGAGTCAGGCTCCTAATAATATCCAGAACCTATTGTTATTAAGGTCCTTCCGTCTTCGTACAGGCATAGGCCTTTACTCTGTCCGGTTAGAGTTTACGTATTTATAAACAGATATCTGTTTATTACTACGGGCGTAAGCTTCTTCTGTCTTTGATGCCTAATAGAAGGACGTTACGCTCCATTCTATTGCTAATGGATTCAATTAACTATCGATACTGCTTATCGTATATCATTGACTCAGCAGTTGTGCTTGAGATTTCGGCTCATGAAGTAAGAGTTCTTCTACATCTTGGGCTTACATTAATAGTGTCGCTATTATAGATTTTTGAAGGCTGCTCATTGCGCTCAGCCATCCACATTCATGAATTTTTATCTCAGAAATATCGAGTCCATTTCTGGAGGCCTCTATTGTTAGGTCTATTATCTACTGCTCAGAATGTCATTCACTTAACAGTTGCTACTATAGCTAGGTAGGCTGTCTGTTCCGGCAGTGACTCTGTTCTGCTGCCCTCTTCGCTCTGGGCTATTTGACCCAGGGCAAGAAAAAGGGGGGGGGGGGGAGGGTGTTCCCTTGGGTCACCTGCTTTACTATGAAAACAAGGGGATACCTCCTCCGGAGTTAGTAATTCTGAGCTGTTATTGGGATGGTTTTTTAATGAGAAGTTTATGTTTTAAAAATTCATTCAGGTCTTAGTTTTTAAAGTATAGCTTTTGAATATAGCACGTGTCAACGGACGTTATTATACAATCCTCAGACACTTTTAAGAAGTATAAAGAGTCTCTATTCTCTAGACTTACTTTATTTATTGGCTTACTTTAAAAATTATTAGTATAAGGATTATACTAGATATTAATAGAGTACATGGATGTATGATGCTCAATTTTGGAAGGTGTTGTATCTTTCTAATTTATCATAAATATGAAAGATACATGTAAGGCCTAATACTTCTTTTTCCCTAGAGGGGATGACTCTATTTTATATATTGAGCGTATTCCAACTTGCTCTATGTCCTTGGCCCTCCAGCCTTTTTACTATTCAACTATGTCTGGGTCATTGGTACAGTATGAAAATGTTAAAAAATTTATAGTAATTTATATATTTTTTATACTTACCAATGACCCAGACGGGGATGGCCCTCCCAGGAGTTGGGAACTCATACCTCCCCGCTGAGTACATAGCGCTTACCAGGCACTGGTTATAAGAATGATTAATGGCGCCAATTTCGGAACGTCCTTGACACTGCGCATGCGCAGTAGAAGTGAAGTGTGGAGGGCCATTCAGGACATGTTTTCTTTGGTTTTAGATGCAAATTTTGGGGATTGGGGGGGCAAAATTTGTGTTTGGCCCTATATTTTAAGAGTTAGCACCAGCTATGTCTGGGTCATTGGTAAGTATAAAAAATATATAAATTACTATAAATTTTTTAACTTTTTAGTGATATCCGGGGTTCGCATGCCTACACAATTCTGGTTGGAAACAACATCACTGTGAAAAGTGAATTGGCCAGGAATATTGGACTGATTATGGACTCAAATTTAAAACTAGACATCCATATCAATAAAATATGTCAAAAATGCTACTGGCAGCTTCGTAATGTTGGAAGACTGCGACCTTATCTTAACCAGTCAGCACTTGAAAAACTTGTGCGCTCCTTCATCACCTCACAACTAGACTATTGTAATTCAGTGTTAGTGGGGCTGTCCCAGTGCCTGATTCAGAAGCTTCAAAAAGTTCAGAATACTGTTGCTAGGATAATTACTGGTACCAAATGCTCTGAACACATAACACCTGTTTTAAGACAACTACATTGGCTTCCAGTTAAACAGAGAATTGATTTCAAAATATTGATCTTAGTATTCAAATGCATCCACAAACTGGCTCCAGTTTACCTGCAAGAGCTCCTCAGTGTATATAAACCACCATGCTGTCTCAGATCTAAAAAACAAATTAAACTAGTTGTACCTTTTAGCAGATCTAACCAGGCTCAGCATCGTGTGTTCTCCATCGTGGGTCCCAGATTGTGGAATTCCCTGCCAATTGGTGTCAGAATTTCAGAAACTCTCGATTTCTTGAAAAGAAATCTTAAAACCTTCCTATTCACTGAAGCATTCTCCTGAACCTCTGTAAGAGGCAACCAAAACAGATGTGACTCTTTATTTCAGAAAAGTGTATTTATTTCTGTCCAGCGTTTTAGAGCACTATTTGTGGTTTTACGCTCTAGAAAATAGATTATTATTATTTTTATTATTTCCTCCAGCTCTGCTTATTCAGCAGGTTCTGTTGAAAATCAAACAGTCTCATTCTACTGGTAGCATCTCTGTCATCTCAGAAAGCTTGGATCAATCTCGTCAGGTGTCTGTTGTGGGACATTCCTCGGAAGCTTCCTCCACTCAAGGATCTTCTGTATCAGGGGAAGTCCCACACACTGCATCACAACCTGGAAGGTCTCAACCTTCACATATTTCCGTTATGCGGTCCTTCTTGCATGGAAAGCAGTTTTAAGGATGAGCAGTGGACACAATTTCTAACTGTAGGAGGACCGCCTCTCCGTTAAATTATGCGGCTAAGTGAAGAGTCTTCTTCTGTTGGTGTGCAGATAAGTCTGTGGATATTTATAATCAATCTATACATCAAATTGCCAATTTTTTGGTGTACCTTTTTGACATATTAATACTGGAGCCCATTACTATTAAGGGCTATAGGTCTATGTTATCAGACACATATGCTCATCATGATCACTTGGCTATTGGATCAGATCTTTTTTTATCCAAGCTAGTTAGAAGAAATTTCTCTATCAGTAGACCTAGAACCCTCAGATTAATTCCTAAATGGAATTTAGCTTGGGTTCTCCTGAAGTTACAGGAAGCTCCTTTTGAGCTGTTAGATGAAGTAGAATTTAAATTTCTTTCTTATAAAATGTCCTTTCTCTTAGCCTTTTCTTCTGCTAGAAGAGTTAGTGAACTTCATGCATTATCAGTAGAAGATTCCCATTTCCGTAGTGTGGGTAATACTGTTACTCTTACTACGGAAGTGGAATTCTTGGCTAAGAACCAGATTCCAGATAGGTAGCCGGAGCCTATTATTATTAAGGCTCTACTGTCTTCGGACAACCGCAGACCAGCATTGTGTCCGGTAAGAGTGATGCGTATTTATAAACGTCATTCTAGCTTTATGAGAAAAGGAAGAAAGAGATTTTTTTTTCCCTTATTCCTAACAGAAAAGATATTTCTGTACATTCGGTTGTTAGGTGGATTCAATTAGCAATACCTATTGCTTATGAGAATCTTTCTTCAGATCAGCATTCTGTAAATAAGATTTCAGCACAGGAAGTTCGAGCGCTACCTTCTTCTTGGGCTTATTCCAATAGTGTTGCCATTATTGATTTAATGAAGGCAGCTTACTGGACTCATCCGTCTACTTTTACTAAGTTTTACCTTAGAAACTTAGAGTCTATCTCCGGTGACCTTAGATCCTTGGGTCCTCTTTCTGTCGCACAGAACGTTGTCTATTAATATAACATCTATTAGATGTCTTGGGCAGTCTGCTTGAGCCCTGAAGCCGCTCCGCTGCCCTCTTCGTTCTGAGGATTCTTCCTTCAGAACAAGAGGAAGGGGGGGGGTGGGGGGGGACGGTTTTTCCCTTAGTATCATCTGGCTTTATAGTGAAAAGCAATGGAATGCCTCCCCCAGGACATTGTGAAGCATTATGTATATGTCACACAAGCGTTTATACAATCCTCGGACACTTTTTAACTCAGTATAAAGCGTCTCATTTTCTGGACTAGCGTTACAATTGGTTTCCTTCACCGAATTAGCATAACGGGTTATGCTGCCATTAAATGGAGAATTTTTTATATTACTCCTTATATTGTTGGTGTTATGTCTTTCTTTTTCCCATAAGAGAAAGACAAATGTAATTCCTCATTCATTTCCTATTCTCCTCTAGGAGTCCTCCTTTCAGTTGGAGTAATAGAGTTATTATACCCCCACAAAACGAAGTTTGGGGGTGGGGGGGGTATATAGGAGTCAACTTGTCCGTCAGTTGGTCTGTCATCGTCGTCGGTCAGTTGCACGTGTAAACTTGTGGAGCGAACTACTTCCACAGTTTTAGTCGCATTTTCATGAAACTTCATAAAAATGATCAACATGATGAGGGGAAGTGACATAAATTTTTTTCTAGATTGGATTCAAGATGGCCGACTGGTGGCCATATTGGATTTTGCAAAATACTTGTGTAGCGAACTACTTCTTCAGTTTTTGCTACATTTTTATGAAACTCAGCATAAATTGATAGTTTGCAAAATACTTGTGGAGCGAACTACTTCCACAGTTTTAGTCCCATTTTCATGAAGCTTCACCAAAATGATCAACATGATGAGGAGCAGTGCGTGGCATAATCTTTTTCCCAATCGGATTCAAGATGGCCGACTGGTGGCCATATTGTTTTTAGCTCCGCTGACAAAGTCAGCAGAGCTTTTCTTATACTGATTCGTCCGTCGTCTGTCGTCCGTCGTCTGTCATCTGTCTGTCCGTCCGTCCGTCCGTCCATCATCAACATTTTATTTGTCCGAGCCATAATTTCTAAACCGCTGAATATTTTTCCACCAAACTTCATAACAATATGTATTATCAATAGACGGTGTGTCATCAATTATTCTGCGGTCTGTAAATCCACAGGGTCAAGGTCACAGGTCACAGGATCAAGAAAATCTTAAGATATTTTTGATATTTGTTTGTTCAAGCCATAATTTCTGAACCGCTGAATATTTTTCGGCTAAAGTTTGTAACAATATTAGTATTAGAAAACATGCCCATGCGATCAGTGGCCCTCAGCGGAGCTCTCTAGGCGTGACAGGCCTCTTGTTTTTTTTACTTAGAAAAATTCAATGCCCCTTTTCAGTCACCCACAGTGGGGGTATACCGGACGACAGACCATCTCTAGTTGGAGTTCCTTTAAAGTCCTAGGCCCTCCAGCCTTTTTACTATTCAGCTAAGTCAGGGCCATTCGTTCTAGTATAAAAATATGAAAAATTTAGAGTAATTTGTATATTTTTTATACTTACCAATGGCCCAAACAGGGATGCCCCTCCCATGAGTGGGCACTCATGCCTCCCCGCTGATTTATAACCTTTAACATGCACAACTAGAAAGAATGATGCTTGGCGCCAGTTTCGGTACCTTCTTGGTTTCCATGCATGCGCAGTACAAAAAGTATGGAGGACCAGATAGGACTTTCAATTTTCGGATTTGTATGCAAATTTTGGGGGGATCAAAATTTGTGTTTGGCCCTGGATATTATTATATGGCCACTCATAATATGAGCGGGCCATATTATGATATGGCAATGTCTGCCTGTCTGCCTGCCCGCCTGCCTGCCCGCTCGTCCATCTGTCCGTCCATCCGTATGTCCCGTCCGTCCGTTAACTTTTGTTTGTCCACGCGATAACATGAAAACAGTACATCCAACAGATACTGTTTTTTTATGGTTGATTAGTCATGACTAGAGGATGGGTCCTTTCGATACCCAGCATTCTAGCATATCCAGTATGGCCACCATGGCAGCCATCTTGGATTTTGAGGGACTTAGACTGTCCACCAGTAACTTGAAAATGATAGATCCAACAGATACTGCTTTTTTATGGTTGATTAATCATGACAAGTGGATGATTCCTTTCGATAACCAGCATTCTGGCACATCCAATAGGGCCGCCATGGCAGCAATCTTGGATTTTCAGGGATTTTTTGATTGTCCATGGAATAATCCAACAAATACTGTTTTTTTATAGTTGATAAATCATGACTAAAGGATGGTTCCTTTTGATAACCAGCATCTATGTCCGTCCATCTGTCCATTAACTTTTGTTTTTTGGTTTTTTAACTAAACATTTCTTCACAAGTGCAATTTCTTCATAGGCGGCCGTATATTGATCCACAGAGGGACACCTCTCTGTCTGTGCTAAATAAAATGGATTTACGCCCTCATTCAGTAAACAGGGGAATAAATGAGCAACATGAACATCAGTATATATTTTTTATTTACAAACTTTATCAAATAAAAGCTAAAAACAAGTCACTCAAAAAATAAAAACTCCAATATCCAGTCCCCATTTGGTAAGTAGAATGTTGCAAAAAGTCACCTATTTTCGTTTCACTCACCTGAAATTGACGTTTCAGCCAACTCGAAACTTGGGGAATGGGCTTTGACATGGGTAGAGCTCCTTGATTCTGAAATCTGAAAACATGGGGTTGGGCTTACACACGAGTATGGGTGTGGACACGGGTCAGTACGGTTTGTGTTTGAATCAAATTAAAAAAGAAAACTGTTGTACACAATACTTGCACCAAGGACATTTTCAAGACAGTAAGCCAAGATTTGGGGCTTTCAGTATCGATACACGAAACTCAACACGATTTCATTAATATTCATGACCTGTAACACAATTTCATTAATATTCATGACCTGTCAACACCAACAGTGGAGCATTGGAAAATGTTTATCAGTTTATCAAATGTGTTTTCCTTTACTGAACTACAACTTACATACCACTTGCTCTTCGTTTATACTGTCCAATATATATTTATTTCTACATATAATTTTGAAAGCTTGAGCCTTGAACTCCAAAATCAGTTTCAAATTCACAGTTGAAGTTGGATGAAAATTTAGGGTTACAGTGATGTAAATGAGCGATTTTTACTCCATAAAATTTTTAGGGTCGGCATAATTAGTTATGGTCAGTCTGATTCCTCTAAACACAGTTTTTTAGTGTTTTTTTTTTAGCCTGACATTGTACAACATTACAAGCATAGATATTATTTATGATTATTATTTATTCAACTGATATTATCAACAGAAGATGCCTTGTTAGTTGTTAGGAGAAGATGTTGTAATTATAGGGCCGATCGGATAGGTATACATGGATGGTTTCTATATGCTTATGGACAACTGAAACTACAACCGCAACCAAGGTTTTTCTATTTAAAAAAACGAAACTGCAACCGCAGTGCAAATTCCACAACCTCCCAGCACTAGTATGCTGATAAACCATCATGAGGAAAAATGATATCCACATTGGATGGGTTCTGCCTGTACTTACTTGCCAGAGTTGTTGCCCTTGTTTGACTATGATATGCTGATAGACCTTCATGAGGTGAATGATATCCACATTGGATGTGTTCTATCTGCACTTACTTGCCAGAGTTGTTGGCCTTGTTTGACTATGATATGCTGATAGACACGCCTCAGGTGAATGATATCCAAATTGGATGTGTTCTGTCTTCACTTACTTGCCAGAGTTGTTGCCCTTGTTTGATTATGATATGCTGATAGACCTTCATGAGGGGAATGATAGCCACATTGGATGGGTTCTGTCTGTACTTACTTGCCAGAGTTGTTGCCCTTGTTTGACTATGGTATGCTGATAGACCAACATGAGGAAAAATGATATCCACATTAGAGGGGTTCTCACTCTACTTACTTGCCAGAGTAGTTGCCCTTGTTTGACTATGGTATGCAGATACACCATCATGAGGGGAATGATATCTGCATTTGGATGGGTTCTGTCTCTACGTACTTGCCAGAGCCATTGCCCTTGCTTAACTTAGAAAATAGTGATATTTTGTTGGAAGAATATGCACATGCTGTGCATTGCACTTATTCAGTGTATATTGAAAAATAACATCAATAATTTCAGCATACGTGTTGAAATCTTAAAAAAGTATCCAGGCTCTTGCAGTGTAAACTAAAATACAAAGAATTGCTAATAGTTACAAAATATTGGTAATCCAGTACTGACTGAGGTCTGTAAATTTAATGTCATCCAACAAGCTTTAGTTTGCAAGACAGCCCATTTAACTGGTAGAGTGCTAAATTATTTTGCAAAGCCGATTTGTAACGTGTATTTTATTTCACAGATTCTATTGACAATAGCAATGAGAGCCTTAGCTTAGCAAGATTTTCTTGATAAATAATTTATTTGTTGCAATTTGTTGGAGAGTACCTGTTGGTACTCTCCAATAAATTATAACAAAACAGTTTCATATAAACATTCTTTGTTCTGCTGAGCAAACATCATGCTAATACATGTAGTGTAAAGCCACTAAAGTGGCTTTTGGCACTTTTCAATAGAGCCATGATAGTGGTTTCAAGCAACCAACCAGTTAATATTTTTAACATGTAACCACACAGCAGGAGGCTGAAAGTATCAATTGATCTACCCCTCAAATTCTATATGAACTGTTACAAACCATGTTATTGGTCAAATTCGTCAAGAATTATGCAAATGCCACAAAGATATAGATAATACTTCCGAAGGCCTGATGCACAATAGGAATATCCCAATGGGCATATAATCACTGTGGCATATGCAGGGTTAATTACATTGTGAGAGTTGCACCACAAGGGTCATTGATAGCACCCATATTTTTTTCAAAAATTCAATAAAATCTTTTTCTAAAGATCCACCAGTCAGAATGCTTTCATATTTGGTATACAACATCTCTGTGGGGTGGGGGTTCAAGTTTGTTCTATTGGAGCCCAGAGTTTAACTTTGTGCAATTTGAGGAAATTTCTTTAAAAATCTTCTTCTTAGATTCAGGTTTGTTCAAATCCATTCCTTAGTGTTTTTCCATAAAATTTGCCTCTCATGACGTCATTCCTTTGTAGTATGGATGAACCATGTCTATCTGAATGTGACCCCAAATACTTCTTTGAACTACTTTGGCAGGTGAGCAATTAAGGCCCCTTGCAACCTCTCGGGGGGGAGGGGGGGGGGGTGGGAGAGTAGCCTTTTACTGGACATAAGTGGTGATTACCAGTCGGCACTATTCTCAAAAGTGACATTCCAATTTTTTTCTTTCAATTTTTTGCCTCAAAACATAGCTTATGACCACCCCCCCCCCTCCCCTCCCCAGACTTTATTGGAATGAGCTCAGTGAGGGGTCACATAAGCTATGCATTGGAGACCAAAAGAATGAACATTTTAAGAATTTTGGGATGAGTGTCACCAGAAAGTCATGTTGAGTAAACAGTTAAATATTTACGATGGGTAAAAATGTTTCTTTTACTTTCTTCATTCAGCATCTGTCCCTTTTATTTACGGATATTATTTCTTTCAGATCGTAAAGACAGGAAAAAACGGAAATTTGTTACAGTTGATCCAAATCTTCTGTTATCATATGTTTACTTTGATCAAAACCACACTGGGTATATAATGGATAAAGATTTAGAAGACATTTTACATATGCTGGGATTGCAGCTATCAAGATCACAGGTAATGAATATACATATATATATATATATAAAGCTTTAGAACTCACCCCACTGATTGTATAGCATCTTTGTTTAGTGATTATCGACCAGCCTCTATCATAGTATAATATAAATTTCCTCCCCACATTGGCATTGTCACATGTAAAGTACAGTTTTCAATAACTGAATTATTTTCCACTGGTGCACTTTTGGTGAAAAAGGCATATACTGCCCCCTCGTCTCAGGGCAAGGGGGCACCCCCCCCCCCCACCCCCCCACACACACAAACACTTTTGGGAATCCTAGGTGGACATTTCTGTAATGATGCATGTTACTGAAATTCCCCTTTTTTTTGCCAGAATATTTTTCCGTCGAGAGTTACCAGAAAATTGCTTTCATCTGAAAAGCTTGTAAAAGTTATAAAACTTGACACCATGAAAATTGTACACCGGCAGAATTTCATCTTGTGTGACTCTGGACTTCATCTATTTGTTGAAATATGGCATTTGCTTCTCAGACTTTTGAACAGTTATTTTGCGAGACCTAGATTTTAAGCTTCCCAGCAGTTCTTGTTTTAATATGTTTTAGAAAGTTTCAGAAAAGTTAAAGGGACAATAAGCTGCTAGTTTGAAAAAAATATGTTCACCATTTGACAAAACCACAATGTTCATTTTGAAAAAATACCCTTATACTTCATATAATATTTGTATGGAAACACTCATTCCAATGAAATAAATTAACCCCCTGTCAGGGAGGGTTCCCCCCCCCCCCTCCCCCCCCCCCCCCCCCTGTTTGGGAAAATCGGCCAAATTCGTCAAGAATTATGCAAACGCCATAAAGATAGTGATAATACTTCCGAAGGCCTGATGCACAATAGGAATATCCCAATGGCCATATAATCACTGTGGCAGATGCAGAGTTAATTACATTGTGAGAGTTCTATTTTAGTCTGATACCAGAAACTTTCTACACAATCACTGGGCAACACACATCTAGTCTCTATTTTATTGTACTTATTAAATTTGTGGAACTAGGATATCAAAAATAGGTGCCATGGTTACCCTAGTTTCACAAGCCACAAAGCCAGAGTCACAGATATTGTGACTTTTTCCTAATTAAAACAGAAGTTTCTCAAAATTTTAATTTCTACCAAAACATAAATAATCTGAGAGATCAGGCAAACTAAACTTAAATTTCAGTTGTGCCATGCCACATTTCATAACATGAACATGCATTAACATTACACAAATCAAATTCAGTAAATTGTTGCACTGAATGTTTTTCAGTCTTTCAAATTTGAGATACATTACCATGTGTGTGCACCATTTTGTGGGTGATTTTAAAATGCTTAGTGTGACTGTTAGCACACCTCAAAGTGAAGGACCGGTCTGTACTAATAAGTGATTTCTGCAAGTGCACAAGGGGTTAATCAATAATCGCTGATGAAACATGCAAATTTTTGTTTTAATTGGGAAAAAGTCGCAAATACAAATACAAGTCTCTGGCTAACGGTGTTGCGAAGTACTGACTTCAATGCACCAGTGCCAAAAGCATGCAGATCTCGATCATGATAGTTTACACCCACACATGCATGTCTTCTCATTGAAAGACTCACTATCAATGATACTACTTAATGAATTTCAGGTCAAAAAACTTGTACAAAAGGTTGTGTCACGGGATATGCTGAACTATCGAAAACTCACAGATAGGGAAGCAGATGCAGTAGACTTGAAGAAGGAGCCTGATGATGCACTAGATCTTGCTCAGGTTGCAGCAGGTGAGTAGCTAGGAAGAGTCGTTCAACATGATTAACAGATATTCATTTAAACAAATCTCTTTGAGAGAAAAGCAAAATAACTTTTATTTGTTGGGTACACAAGAGGATCAGGCCTCTGATTTATGAGGCTGGCACCTTTCAATTTGCTCTGGCTCTTTATCCCATTGCTCAGCAGTAGCATAAGTGAACCAACAGGCTGCACTGGGCTTTCAGTTCAACCCATGAAACCTGGAGGTGTGTCAATCTGAGCACTGAAATGGGAGAAGGTTAGCCTCAGTTAGACTTAAAAGTTCTGTTAATTTGTTAACATATGTCCAAAGCCGATAACAGGTATACCGACCACAAGATGGCCGATTAGTCCTGGAAAGTTCTTGAATTAAAAAAAATATCTTTTTAATTACCGTAATATTGCTTTCAAACCAAAAGGTTTTTTATTCTTAAATCCACAGATTAACTTACGATAATAACGGCTGTATATATTTGTACACAACTGCAGATGTTCAGGCAGCCAACAATGATGTTAAAACAATGTCAAGATAAATGCAGCCTTCCAGTAGATTTCTTAAGGAAAAAAACACTTGGGGGCGTCTTTTTTGAAGCAGTAAAAAAGTGACTGTTTGTGGACCAAAGGGTCAACCCTTTAACTCTCAACCTATTTGAGTATATTTAAAATGTTTTTCATCAAACAGCAGCCATGACTATATTTGATGAAACATTCATGAAAATTTGACTCAAGAAATTGCTGGTAAAAAAGTTGATACATTTTGTAGGGAAATATTTGGTTAAAATGTGCTGAAATTTTACTTATATTAGTGAGGGAGCAAGGTGGCTCAGTGGTAGACTGTTGGACTTCTATGCTAGAGGTTCCGAGTTCGATCGCCATCCGCGATGACCCGCATTGTGTCTTTGGGCAAGGCACTTTATCCCGATTGCTTACTTGGCGGCTCGATGGTGCCGTGTACTAAGGCATACTGCATGTCGATGGTGCACATGTCTTCAACTGCTGTAACCCTGCTTGAGCAGAGCTTGAACAGAGTTAGAATGTTGAGCTGACAGTTTCTCGTCGATGTTCAGTGCATAAGTATGTGACCTTAAACACCAATAAATAAATAAACAACTTCTATTAGTGGCAAAAGATTTCCAGTCCTGGTTTGGAATATCCACCAGCAACATGAAAGAAGTCAAGCCTAGTTCCAACTTTGATCACTATTTACTCCAAAAGAACAGGTGCCCCAATATGTAGTCTTTGGGTAAATTTATAAGTTAAATTCCATGTATCTTGGCAGGTATTTATAAGCATATCTTGGCCTGCCTGTTTAGGCTACCAAGACTTGCCTACAAACCTCTACAATGCTATATGATATCGACTGAAAGTGTAGCAGAAATGTAGAACATTTCCAAGTCTTTAAGCATTTCAAATGCTTGTAAATGATTTCAGTCGTTCTCAGAGATATTCTTAGATTTCTAAATTTTGTATTCAATTGACTGGCTTATACTCTACAATCTTCATGCAAGTAACAGGTCAAATTTGTACTGAAGGTATGGTAAATGGTTTGATATTTGGTATGTGTATGCAATTAACAGTGTTATACTATATTTCTCACTGGGGGAATATTCCCTGACCCAAAATTTTACAACTGGCAGCAGCAAGCCTACAGAACCACAATTAGAAACGCAAAAAAAAAAGATATTGTCAGTTATTACATTGGTCTTCATTTTCCTCTCGTTACAAAATCATTATTTTAGAACTTATGTTATATCAGTACTTACTATAAGAAATTTGTTTTTAATCCTCTAATGCACAGTCTCAGCCCCGTGATTGTTACACACCCAGGGAGTACTGAACTCCTTGCACGCTGCTGGCGGATATTCCTGCTGAGGGTAGGGAACCTCTTGCCATTAAAATAAGAATAATTTGGCTCTATTAACTAAATTCTCCCCTGTGAATTAACTCAATGTTTTGACCAATGATGTTACAAATTTTCATAATTTTTCATCAAATCTACCGGTAGTCATGGCTGCTTCTTCAAAGCAACCATGACTAGATTTGATAGAAAATAATTTAAAAATTGCTCAAGAGTTAATGAATCCAGCATAAAAAGGCTATAACCAACAGGTACAAAATATCTGATAGGTACAGATACCAGATAGGTAGACCCAATGGGCAAAAAAATGAACGAAAGATACCTAGCTGGCACAAACAGATACTCAGTGGGTACAAAAATATACCTGACTGGTACAAAAATATATCTGGTGGGCACAAAAAGATGCCTGTTGGGTACATCGAAAGATATGGATGACCATAGACTGATACCCAGTGGGTACAAAAAAGTTTCAAAATAGGCACCATTGTGACATCATGAAGACAGGGTATGGAGACAGGAGCCAACAGAACAACATCATTGCCTATGATGTATCCCAATAGGGAGGAACCCAGTTAGTCTCTTCAGAACTACAATACACACTTTAGAGAGTTGTCCCCCACCTCTTGCATTTATTTCTTTATGATCAGAACTGAAAATACACTTGAAACAGAAACAATTTGTCTCTTATTAGAATAATTCCCTAAGAGAACACATCACTCCACTGAAAGACTTTCCAATCAGTGTTCAATACACAGAGAGACCCTGCATGCTTACATTTAATGAAAATGAGGAATCAGATTTGCCAAAGTGGAGCTTGATTGGTCAAAAGCACTGACTGAGTGAGGAGAGATGTAAGGAACTGAAAGCCAGAAATGGAACCAGGAAATATCAGAAATCTTGTACATACAAGAAAAACTCCCATCTCTGGAATTAACTAAACAACATGATTTCTGATATTAACCAAGTGCCTACATGCACTCCTTAATAAATTGTGATTGAAGACTTTCATGTCAGAACATTTTACTGTAACTTAACTCTCTGAGGATGAAAAAACATGGGACCGCCTTAATGATCTTCATGATCATGTCTACCTGTCTGGTAGTAAACCTATTGAGGTTTAACAGGATTCCAGTCGAAAAGACCCTGATACCAAACATTTTGTTCTTTTTATCCCCCCGACCTTCATATGTTCAGGGTCACAAATCGTGTCTCAAACATAAATCCAAAACTATTAGGGCTACAGTCATCAAACTTCACACAATTATAAAGGACCATGGGAGGATGTGTCACACACCATAGCCGGGTTCGTACCTTCAAGGTCAAGGTCACACTTAAAATCAGTCAATATTCGTGTCTCAGCCATAACTCAGAAAGGAATCATAGTACAACTTAAACTTTTTACAAATGTTCAGATCCAGCAGTCGGAATGTTTTGATATTTGGTATGCAGCATCCTTAGGGGGGTCAGATTCAAGTTTGTTTAAGCCGTGTCCCTAGGTCCATATTTAGGCTCACTGTGGGAGCTCGAATTGAAACTTAGTTCAAAATGAGAAATTTTCTTAAAAAATCTTCTTCTTCAGATCCAGTAGTCAGAATGTTTTGATATTTGGTGTGCAGCATCCTTAGGGGGGTGAGATTCAAGTTTGTGCAAGCCATGTCCCTAGGTCCATATTTGGGCTCACTGTGGGAGCTTGAATTGTAACTTAGTTCAAAATGAGGAATTTTCTTAAAAAATCTTCTTCTTCAGATCCAGCAGTCGGAATGTTTTGATATGTGGTGTGTAGTATCCTTAGGGGGGTGAGATTCAAGTTTGTTCAAGCCATGTCCCTAGGTCCATATTTGGGCTCACTGTGGGAGCTTGAATTGTAACTTAGTTCGAAATGAGGAATTTTCTTTAAAAATCTTCTTCTTCAGATCCAGCTGTCGGAATGTTTTGATATGTGGTGTGTAGCATCCTTAGGGGGGTGAGATTCAAGTTTGTTAAAGCCAAGTCCCTGGGCCTATATTTGGACTCCCTGTGGGAGCCCAAATTATAACTTAGTCAATATGAGGAATTTTTCTTTAAAAATCTTCTTCAGATTCAGCAGTCGGAATGTTTTGATATTTGGCATGCAGCATCCTTAGGGGTGAGATTCCAGTTTGTTCAAGCCAAGTCCCTGGGTTCATATTTGGGCTCACTGTGGGTGCCCGAATGATAACTTAGTTCAAAATGAGGAATTTTCTTTAAAAATCTTATTCTTCAGATCCAGCAGATGAATGCTTTTGATATTTGGTATGCAGCATCCTTAGGGGGGTAAGATTCAAGTTTGTTCAAGCCATGTCCCTAGTTCCATAAAATTTGTCTCTCATGACTTCATTCCTTTGTAGTGTTGATGAACCATGTCTAACTGAATGTGACCCCAAATACTTCTTTGAACCACTTTGGCCGGTGAGCGATTAAAGCTCCTTAGGGCCTCTTGTATTAATAACCAATGGCCCAGACTTAGCCGGCTGGTGCAAACTCAATGTTATCAAGGGCCAAACACAAATTTTGAACCCACCAATCCCCAAAATTTGCATACAATACCGAAAATTAAAATTCCTATCTGGCCCTCCATACTTTTACTATCTGCACATGAGGAAGAGACCAGAATTGGTGCCAACATCTTTCTTTGTTTGGCCCAAAGTCATTAAACATCTCAAATGACATTTGTGCTTTAAATCTCTCTTTTGATGGATGCCAGACACAAATCAATGAAGTATATGGTGGATTGATGCAAGTGAAGTTTGAGATGTTTAGGGCTGTAACTTTTAAATAATATGAAAATTATTTCATGCTACCCGGGATATACGCTTTGACGTCATAAGTTTTGCAAATGATTTACCTACTGTTGATTATGTGTTCCTTCCCTATGCTTCCATGAATCCTCCGATTAAACTCCTAAGCTTTCTGGCTGTTTTCTATTTAAATTTTTTATTAAATTTCTTGGGAGTTTAACGTGTTATACAGAATGTTTATCCCCACTATTACGTCCTCACCCTAAGGGTGTTGGGTCGTTTCTTTTCAACCTACTCACAATTGTTTACAATTGGCTGTAACATAAGTGCAAGCCCTACTTCGGAACTAACTCAAGCTTTTAGAATCTTTTCCAAACGAGTTGGAAAAGTACTAGAGTGCAAAAGCACGAAAAAGATCGAAAAAAAGGGTCGAGCGAGACCAGCGCCCGAAATTACAGGTACTCTCTCTGCACACCTCTTGCGTTTACCGAGCGCATGCGCAACAACCGTGACGTCAATTCCTTTATTTTCCGCCATTGTTCATGGTCGGAAATTTTTGTGATTCATGCTGTTTATGCTATGAATTCTTCGTGAACAACTTATTAATCATCTTTAGTGTGCTACTGGATTGTATCCTTTTTCAAGCTACCAAATTATTATTATCATTTAATGTTAATTTGTATTTTTATTGCTGTTCTTTTCACACTTTATCTTGCCTTTCCCCCACGTGTGAACACGACCTTCGTACTGTTTTCCGTCGGCGGGAAGCTTGATTATTGTATTGATATCATGCCTAAGACTATTCCTTGTACCTCTTGTTTGCAGGTGAAACATGTGGACGATTCCCATACCACATGTGTCACTTGCAACAATTGCACTCAGGCCCAATCATGTGGTATCTGTGGGGTTTGGTCCTCTAAATTTTGGGCTTCTGTGAACAAGGTGGTTCTTTCCAGAGCTAGAACTCCTCGTTCTCGGGGTAAGGGTAGCCGTGCCGTAGCAGACATTTCTGCTGGTGCACGTGGTGACTCTGTCACACAGGATTCGGATCTGACTTCTGTGGCGAGTTCCTCTGCAACTGTTGGCGGTGTTAGTTCAGTGATACCTGACGAGGAGACCGCGGTCTCTTTGTCTTCGGATGTCACTATTGAGGTGTCTGTTTTCGTTGAGAGCTTTTCCGAGGTCAGCTCGGTAACCCTCTCCGATCTGCCTCCTACACCGTCGACCGTTGTTGAGGAGGTTGCTACTCCAGATCCTATTCTGTCTGATGGTGGCTCTTCCATCTCCTCTGGGGATGGTCTACAGTCTCGGGGGACCGAGGCTGTATCTTCTGGTGTGTCTGTGTGTTCTCAGCCTCCCCCAGCCTCGCGGCGGGGCTGTGCGGGTTTGCTGTCTGCTCCGTCTCATCTGGCTAGGTTTGCTCCTAGTCGGTTGAGCCGGCCAGTCGCTTCGGCAGCGATTCCTCGTCCCTCGAGTGAATCGTTTATTGTTCCACCTTCGCCTGCTAGTGTGCCGGCTAGCGGGATGGTGTTGGGACGTTGGCATCCAGGGCCTGCTGTTCGGCAGCGGTCAGTGACAGCCCCGGTTAGCTGTCACTCTCGGAACCTTCCTCCGGTGATTCCTCACTGTGTTCCGAGTCTGGGTGTCGATCGATGCTTGCCGTCGGTCTCAGAGGATAGGCAGTTGGGGCCGTCTGCTACGCAGAGGCCAATGACAGGTTCCTGTCATTTTTGGGACAATCCTCCGGTGTCTTCTCACCGTGTCCTAGGTCCAGCTACCGATCGACGTGCGCTGTCGGTCCCTTTCGAGGATTTGCAGGCAGGGCCTTCTGTTTCGCAGAGGCCAGTGATGGCTCCTGGGCGTCACAATCGGGACTATCCTCCGGTGTCTTCTCACCGTGCTCCTATTCTGTCTGCCGATCGACGTTCGCCGTCGGTCTCTTCTGAGGATTTGGGTTCTTCTACCAGAAGGGTCCATTGGGAGGACACTCCGTCGGGCGATTCTGCTGCGACGGATTCTCAGGGTGACCTGCGCCAGGCCGTTTTGGCGCTCACCCGGTTGCTTTCTGGCAACCCTCAAGTTGGCCTCCCTGTGCCTCCTGAGGCAGAACCTCCTTTGGTCGGTCGCCGAGATGTCTCGCCTGGCCCCTTGGATACTGCACAGTATTCACAGGAGGTTTCTGCTGGTCAGCCCGAGTTGGGCTACGTCTCCTCTGCTACGGAGGATGACGAGTATCTTGAAGGTGATGGTCCCCCCTCGTCAGTCTTGGGGCAGGCTTTGGATTTCGTCTTTGGCTTATTGCCGGACGTTCAACCTTCCGACCAGCCTTCTGTGACCGTCCGGCCGCGGTCCACTGTGGAGCGCCGTAACCCTGTTGAGCCTTCTAGCTCCGGGGCTTTGCGTCCTCTGCAATCGGCTCAGGTGGTTGAGTCCTTCCAGGGCTTAGACGCCAAAATGCGTTCTAAGGCCCTCAAGGGTTCCTTCTTTTCTAGAGCTGATGCCTTTCTGCCTCCATCGCGGTTTCGTGTTTACGATTCCGTCTCTCCACCAGTCTTCCAAGGGATGACTACTGTGGATGAGGATTCTTCTTCCCCCGGGTTGACTAAGCCTAAGTCGGCAGTTCTCCCGATGTCGGTAGTTGAGTCTATGGTGGGCCTGTCCCGAGAGATGCTGGGTATGTTATCTCTCGCGGACCATGTCGTCGCTGCTCTGGCTGAATATTTTCCACCAGGGGAGTTTGATGACGCTCAGGCGCCTTTTCGCGTTTTGTCACAGGCTCTTATGAACTTGACTCACGCTCACGCCTGTAACACGGCCAATTTGGAGCTGGCACGCCGGGATGCGGTTTTGGATTCTTTACCATCCCTTCCTTCTGAGCAACGTGCTGTTCTGAGGTCTGCCTCTTTGGTAGGACCTCAGTTGTTCCATGGTTCCGTGGAAGCTGTTCGTGGCGAAGTTCTTCGTCATTCGAAGGACCAGCTTTTGCTGAGACAGCTTGACCCACCTGCTGCTGCGGGTGGGGGTCGTTCCAGGCCCGCCAAGCGTGCTGCTGCGTCTGCCTCGTCGGCGACGTCGGCTACGCCTTCGGCTCCGTCTGCTCCTTCTGCTCATAAGAAGCGCCGACGTGGCCAGGCCCGCTGGCAGCCTCAGGCTGGAAAGTCTCAGGACTCTGTCACTTCCCGAGGTGGTTTCTCCTCTCGGGGGCCTCTCCGAGGCCGCAAGTGAAGGTTCTCACCTCGATTCGCCTCCAGTCGGGGGAAGGCTGTCGCTGTTTTACGACCGTTGGACAGAGATAACGTCGGACTCTTGGGTCCTCGACGTCATTCATTCCGGTCTGCGACTGTCCTTCCATCGGCACCCCAGTTTCGGGTGCCCCTTCCGACTCAGGTCCCTTCAGATTCTCTGCGTCGGGACCTTCTGGTGCAGGAGATCGACAATCTCCTCACCAAAGGGGCGATCGAGGTGGTCAGGAACACCCTTTCACCGGGGTTTTACTCGAGACTTTTCTTGGTGCCGAAGAAAAACGGCCAATATCGTCCTGTCATCGATCTGAGTACCCTGAACGAGTACATAATTGCTCCTCGTTTCAGTATGGAGACTTTGCGGTCGGTTCGACGTTCAGTTCATCAGGGCGATTTTGCGGCCAGTATCGACCTGAAGGATGCCTACTTCCATGTACCCATTCATCTGGCGTCACGGAAATACCTTCGGTTCTCGTTTCGGGATCGAGTTTTTCAATTCAGAGCTCTCCCGTTCGGTTTGAACCTGGCTCCTTGGGCCTTCACCCGACTGATGTCACATGTGCTTGCTTTCCATCGCACTCAGTCGGCAGTGACTTCGTCCGCCTACCTAGACGACATCCTCCAACGGCACCACGATGCTGCTGTTCTGGAGTTCGATGTCCGGCAGTTTCTTTGCCTGCTAGCGTCGCTGGGTTTCAGAGTCAATCGCGAGAAGTCGGATCTTCTTCCTTCTCAGCGATTCCGTCATTTGGGGATGGATTTCGACACTCTTCACAATGTAGTGTCGGTCCCCCAGGCTCGGGCGACGATTCTTTCCGCCTTGACTCGGGACCTGCTTCAATCTTCCTCGGTCTCGGCCAGGACTTTCCTTCGGATGCTGGGCCTTTGCGGTTCGGTGACAGATCTCATTCCGCTCGGTCGCTTGTTTGTCCGACCTCTCCAACACTTCCTGTTGGATCATTGGCGTCCGAATGTAGATCCGCTGGACCTGGAACTCACTATTCCTCGGTCTCTGCTTTGTCACCTCCTCACATGGGCAGATATTCCCTGGCTGACACAGGGTGTTCCGTTGGATCTTCCTTTGGCCGATCGCATCCTTACTGCGGATGCCAGCGATCGGGGCTGGGGTGCGACGTTGGACCCTCTCGGTCTGTCTACTCACGGAGAGTGGGACAGCGAGCAGGTGGGCCTTCATATCAACCAGAAGGAGCTCCTTGCTCTTCTGTTGAGTTTTCGGCTTTGGATCCCTCATCTGTCGGACCATGTTGTCCTACTTCTTTCGGACAATTCGACAGTAGTGGCCTACATACGGAATCAGGGAGGCACTCATTCGATTCCCATGTATCGGCTGTCTCGGGATCTTCTTCTGTTGGCGCGGGATGTGAACGCTCGGGTGTCCATTCGACACATTCCCGGGCGTCTCAACGTCCTAGCAGACTCCCTGTCCCGACGCGACAGTGTCCTTTCAACCGAATGGATGCTACATCGGTCGGTGTTTCAGGCGATTTGCGAGCAGTGGGGTCGTCCTCAGGTCGACCTTTTCGCTACTCGCTGGAATCATCAGGTAGAGACTTTTGTCTCCCCTTGTCCAGATCCTCTGGCATTTGCAGTAGACGCTCTGTCTCTGGACTGGACAGGTTGGGTCGGCTATGCCTTTCCTCCTGCACCGATTCTTCCTCAAGTTTTAGCGAAGATTCGTGCTTGCAGTTGCAGGATCATTCTGATCACACCCCTGTCTCCACAGAGCGTGTGGATCAATCTGCTGCGGCCTCTATTGGCCGATCGACCGATTCGTCTACCTCTACGTCGCGATCTTCTTTCACAGGGTCGTCCCAGGAAGTATCACAACAACCTGGCGAGCCTGTCCCTTCACGCCTGTCTTTTATCAGGTCCATTCTCCGACGTAGAGGTTTTTCGAGACGATCAGTGGAGTGCATTTCTGCATCGCGGCGACCTTCCACTGGAATGACTTATGCCGCCAAGTGGAAGGTTTTCTGCCGCTGGTGTTCAGATCACAATGTGAATTACCGTGATCCGTCTATCGCTCAAATTGTGGATTTTCTGGTTTTTCTTTTTGACTCCAAGGGCCTCCAGCCTATTACGATTAAGGGCTATCGGTCTATGCTGTCTGATACTTTCTCTTATGTGGGAAAGCGGTGTATCGGTCGTAATCTTTTCCTCTCCAAACTTATTCGGCACTTTTCTTTGAAGAGGCCTCGAGTTTTGCGTCTTACACCCAAGTGGAATTTGGCATGGGTGTTGCACTGTTTGGAGGGGGCGCCTTTCGAGCCTTTATCTGAGACCGACATGCGTTTTCTCACCTATAAGACGGCTTTTCTTCTAGCGTTTGCTTCTGCTCGTCGAGTCAGTGAGCTTCATGCGCTATCTGTTGATTCTGCCTTCTTCCGAAATGAGGCTAACAGTGTCACATTCACTACTGATTGCTCTTTTCTGGCTAAGAATCAACTCCCCGATTCGGTACCTCCTCCCATCTGCATTCGGGCTCTCCCTGCTGTAGATGGACGGAGGCCTCTTCTTTGTCCTGTTCGTGCGGTCAAGACTTACATTACTCGCACTCAGTTCATTAGGAGGGATCGGAAGAGATTCTTTCTGTCTCTCATTCCTAAGCGGCAGTCTATCTCTTCCCATTCTATTTCCAGGTGGATCTGTCTTGCAATCAAGCTGGCTTATTCTCGCTTGTCTGCATCGGATCTTGTTTCAAACCGGCTTAATGCTCACGAGGTTCGTGCCATTTCTACATCCTGGGCGTTCTCCAATTCTGTTTCGCTCTGTGATGTTATGAATGCGGCTTACTGGAGGAATGCTTCTACCTTCTCCTCCTTTTATCTCCGCCACCTTCAGCAGCAATCTGAGGACCTTTATTCTTTAGGCCCTCTCGTTGCTGCTCAGGCTGTTGTGCACCCTCGTTAAATTGTTTTTGTCGAGGTTGCGCTTCTCTCAGCCTTGTTCTTTTCAGGTGCCTTATCTCTATCTTCATTACAGGTTTTCGTTTTTGTTCTCTGCCATCCTTGCTTTCGTTCTGCTACTCTTGTTGGTATTGGTTATGTGATTCACCTCCTCCTATTGTTTATTCAGCCAATTGTAAACAATTGTGAGTAGGTTGAAAAGAAATTAAAATTTTTTAGTAAATTTTGTTTCTTAACATACCTACCACAATTGTTTACCGGAGGCCCACCCTCCTTGGGGATATCTTTGATATCGATGCCTCCCCGCTAAATCACAAACTTCTCGTTGGCGGAAATACGGAATTGACGTCACGGTTGTTGCGCATGCGCTCGGTAAACGCAAGAGGTGTGCAGAGAGAGTACCTGTAATTTCGAGCGCTGGTCTCGCTCGACCCTTTTTTTCGATCTTTTTCGTGCTTTTGCACTCTAGTACTTTTCCAACTCGTTTGGAAAAGATTCTAAAAGCTTGAGTTAGTTCTGAAGTAGGGCTTGAACTTATGTTACAGCCAATTGTAAACAATTGTGGTAGGTATGTTAAGAAACAAAATTTACTAAAAAATTTTAATTTTTGCCTGGATCTCCTACTGGATGCATTGTTTTTCCTTCACATGAAGATCTAGCTTTGTATCAGGTATCAGTTAATTATTTACTGACTTTGGCCTTTGGTGTGCCTTTTGTCTAGTTTCCGGCTTTTCTATCCTGACATTTACTTTTATCAACGTCCTTAACAGGTAATATTCAGGGTTTTATTTCATCACAATTATATTAGGATACATTTATTAATATTCCGGTAGTGTAGCTTTAATATTTTGGTGTTGTCCACACTTAGGCTCTATCGGGATGCCCTTAGGCTCGTGTGGTTCCCTTAGGGAACTTAGGCGTTTTCAAAAAAACATTTCGGAAAAAATTTGTTTTAATTTATTTTGAAATTATTTTTGATTGTCTTCGTCATGTATTCTGATATTGTATGATTATATGTTAGATGTTAGGAGTGCATTGAACTTGGATTATTAGCTCACCTGACTGAAAGTCAGGGTGAGCTATTCTGATCTCTTTTTGTCCGTCATCTGTCGTCTGTCGTCCGTCGCCCATCGTACGTCGCAAAGGTGGTGTTTGGGTCATTTTCTCCCAAGCCACTGGCTGCAGTTCAATGAAAATTCACATGAGTAGTGGTCATATAGGGGCATTTGGGTTTTTCTTCAAATTGTGTTTCTGCTCATATTGTGGAGGGGGGTGGGGCCAAAATGCACAAAATTTTAAAAAATCTTCTTCTCATGAACCAGCCGTAGCAGAGACTTGATATTTGGTATGCAGCTTCCATTTGAGGGGTAGACTCAAGTTTGTTCAAGAGAAGTTTGATGGGCAATATTTGCCTTTGTTCTGAGAGGGGCAAGAATTTTTGCCCCGCCCAGAATCTCTATATTTTTATACTGTACCAATGACCCAGACATAGCTGGTGCTAACTCTTAAAATATAGGGCCAAACACAAATTTTGCCCCCCAATCCCCAAAATTTGCATCTAAAACTAAAGAAAACATGTCCTGAAAGGCCCTCCACACTTCGCCCCTACTGCGCATGCGCAGTGTCAAGGACGTTCCGAAATTGGCGCCATTAATCATTCTAAGTTTGGCCCTTCATCAGTTAACATCTGACTGATCTTTGTGCTTTTAAATCTCAGTTTAAATGATGCCAGACACATAAATATTAGTGAAATGGTGATTCTAAGGAGGATAGAGAAGGAGGAGAGGAAAAGAATGTGTGACAGAATATTATCAGGGCTGTAACTTAAAATTTTTTAATGAAATTATGTTAAGTTACCTATTTTCAAGGCAGCAGCCATTTTGTTGTCATTCTGATTATTTAGTTACACTGTTTTTTTAAGTGTTTTCCTCTCTCCCTGTCCTTTAAGTTCCCCCTTGCTATTCTCCCATGCTTTTGGCATAGTTTCTGTAATTATTATTACTAAAATTTCTTGGGAGTTTTAGCTGAATAACAGAATAAATTCTGTTCTTTCCCCATGTTTACGTCTTCACCTACGGGTGGTTAGGCGTTGTGTGTTCTGCATCTACCATCTGATGTTCTGCAGTTTCTTCCTTGGAAGTCTCTGTTTTGCATCAGATAGTGTATTTTTGGTAACTGATTTCGGGCCTGGGTGCCTGGAGTCTTATTTTAGTGTTTTTACACTCATTGTTTACATTTACAACAGCCCTCTGTGTGAGGGGGGGATTTCTAAAAAATAATATCTTTATGTTATTTTAATCATAACTAGATACATTATTATTGTTCGTAAGTGTTGAATAAATTGTTTAAAATATTTTTAAAATTTTTGTCCACACTTAGGCTTGGGATCCATTGGGGCTCAACGTTACTTTTCAGAAACTTGGGCTGTTCTGAAAAAATATTTTTAGTCGAGTTGTGACGAAGTCAAACTCGACTTATAGTTTGGTGAATGGCGGGCGGGCGGGGGAGCGGGCGGGCGGGTGGGCGGGCGGGCGGGCGGGTGGGCGGGCGGGCGGGCGTAAACAATTGGTTTCCGGATGATAACTTGATAGTGGTTCAACTCACATTCATTAAACTTCATACGTAGGTTGGTCTTGGTGGGAGGAAGAACCCTATTGATTTTGGACTTGCTACGTCGAAGGTCAAGGTCACAGTGACCTTGAACATAGTAAATCTTAAACAATTGGTTTCCGGATGATAACTTGATAATGGTTCAACTCACATTCATGAAACTTCATAGGTAGATTGGCCTTGGTGAGGGGAAGAACCCTATTGATTTTGGACTCGCTACGTCAAAGATCAAGGTCACAGTGACCTTTAACATAGTATATTGCAACAATTGGTTTCCGGATGATAACTTGATAGTGGTTCAACCTAGAGTCATGAAACTTCATAGGTGTGTTGGCCTTGGTACGAGGAAGAACCCTATTGATCTTGGACTCACCAGGTCAAAGGTCAAGGTCACAGTGACCTTGAACATAGTATATCGCAACAATTGGTTTCCGGATGATAACTTGATAGTGGTTCAACCTAGAGTCATGAAACTTTATAGGTGTGTTGGCCTTGGTGCGAGGAAGAACCCTATTGATCTTGGACTCACCAGGTCAAAGGTCAAGGTCACAGTGACCTTGAACATAGTATATCGCAACAATTGGTTTCCGGATGATAACTTGATAGTGGTTCAACCTAGAGTCATGAAACTTCATAGGTATGTTGGCCTTGGTGCGAGGAAGAACCCTATTGATCTTGGACTCACCAGGTCAAAGGTCAAGGTCACACTGACCTTAAACATAGTATATCGCAACAATTGGTTTCCGGATGATAACTTGATAGTGGTTCAACCTAGAGCCATGAAACTTTACAGGCGTGTTGGCCTTGGTGCGAGGAAGAACCCTATTGATGTTGGACTCACCAGGTCAAAGGTCAAGGTCACAGTGACCTTGAACATAGTATATCGCAACAATTGGTTTCCGGATGAGAACTTGATAGTGGTTCAACCTAGAGTCATGAAACTTCATAGGTGTGTTGGCCTTGGTGTGAGGAAGAACTCTATTGACCTTGGACTCGCCAGGTCAAAGGTCAAGGTCACAACTCGACATTGGATCTGTGATCCTGAGCGGCATTTTTTCAAAATATTTTGATTTCAATTATTTTTTCTATATTAATGGATCATATTATTATTATGTATTTTGATTGCCAGGGGTTAGTGCGAGTACCAGGACTTGTTTTCTTTTCACATTGAAAGGATATTGATCTATTGTTTTAAGAGGAAGTCTTCCTCTGACTTTATTATCATTCTATATGTGATCAGTGTACTCGCATTAACTCCTGTTCTGTATCGTATGATTTCGATGACAATATGGGAAGCGTATGTCACGGTATGTTGTTGGGGATTTGGACACTCCGGTCCTTTCCCCGCAGGGTCACTCTACTTTTTCAATTTCTATTTCAGACGATCAAGATTAGGGTGATGTATCTGTGATGTCTTCCAACAGTGTGCCTCCGTCGTCACAATTAATGAAGGGCTAGCGGAAAAGTGCTCATGTAAATACGCCAATTGCCTAAGAGGACCCTAGTAGGTTCGACGGCCTTTGACGTCCGCTAGCTCGCCCGGTGTAGCATCCATTCACTGAATGGTTCGGCAGCCGGGTTCGTCCGTTGCGGTCTAGAAGGAATTTTGGGGTGATGCGAGCACTATAAATTAACTTAATGCACACCCAGTGACGGCGGATCGGAGGGAGAACGCAGGAAGCCTTTTAGTCCGGTTCATAGCTCGTTCCGGTCCATCAGGACGGCAAGCGAGAGAGGCCCCTCTCTCGTTCAACAACATCTGGCCCCAGATGTTGTGGTACAAAATGTGTCGTAAGCGGAGCATACGTCCGTCGCTCGGGACTCTCCGTTGTATAGGCAGTCCGCTGAGACTGCTAAGGCTTCCTCTTCTCGTCAGCGCACACGACCGCACCTTGGCTGCGTGACCGCCGATATATTACCAGCTTCGCCGATCAAGGATTCTTCGGCGACCAGGTCACACCATCCGGTAGCCAGGGACACGAGGCCTGCAGACTCCGGACGTTCGCATAGGAAGTGTGCGGGAGTCATCGTACACGGAGCTTCCGGCGGCAATGCATCGTAAGACCGCTACTGCACAGGCCTCGGGAACGGACGTGCTTTCCTTAATAGCACAGTTTATCGCAGCATCCCAGCATCAACTGAATCTGTCGCATATATTTTATCCGACGATGCTGGGTCGGGACGCTCCGCGGAAGCGGGTACGGACGTCCGAAAGTTTCATCCGGTCCGACGGGATACCGAAAGGGATTCGGAGGATTTCGAGCTTTCCCTTTCGGAACAACATATGCTGTTGTGTATGTCATCTGACTTGGTCTTCTACAGCTTCTTTCGTCGGACCAGAATGCTGCGATGCCGGATAAGAAACTGATAGCGTCGGTGGACTTAGAAATTTTTAGTTCGGTTCAGGGACATCGTCCCTCAGTTCCGACATAGTCCAATAATGTCACACAAACTTTCGAATTATTGAACGACGCTATATATTTTATTATTTTATGCTTGCTATCCAAGCATTTCTGGTTTCTTGTTCGAAGAGTTATGGAGATGTCTTTCAAAAGTGTGCCTCTGTCGTCATAGTTAATGAAGAGTTAGCGGCAATAAGTGCTCATGGAATATGTCTATCGCCTACGGAGTGACATTCGCTAGCTCACCCGGTGTAGCGTACATTCATCGAATGGTTCGGCTGCCGGGTTCGTCCGTTGCGGTCTAGGAAGGAGATTTGGGTGATGCGAGCACTTTAATTACTTTAGTACTCACCCAGTGACGGCAGATTGAGGACAGATCGGAGGAAGCCTGTTAGTCCGGTTCCTGGCTTGTCCAGGTCCGTCCGGGCTGTGAGCGAGAGAGGTCCCTCTCTCGCCCAACAACATAGGGGACCGCATGTTGTGGTTCAGATATTTTACATTCGGAGCATATGTCCGTTGGTCGGGACGCTCCGTTATATTGACAGTCCGAGAGACTGTCTTTAATGCTTCCTCATCCTCACAGCAGGGCACACGACCGCACATTGGCTACGTGACCTCGAGTATCCGATCAGTTTCGGCATTCAGTGATTCCACGGCGAATAGGTCGCGCCATCCGGTAGCCAAGGGACACGAGGCCTATACACTCCGTTCGCACGCATATTGGAAGTATGCACGGGGTAACGATCACGGAGCTTCCAGCGGCAATGCATCGTAAGACCGCTTCTCCTCAGGCCTCAGTGACGGACGTGCTATCCGAGTTAGCACAGTTGTTTCGCAGCATCCCAGCAATTGACAGTTTCTCGGTCGAATCAGGAATTATCCGACGGCGCTGGGTCGGTGCGGTCCGCGGTTGCATCAGCTACGGACGACCGAACGCTTTATAGGGTCCGACAGGATGGCGAAAGGGATTCGAAAGATTTCGAGTTTTCCCTTTAGTTGTATCGGAAGATGCCTTTCATATCTTCTGGCATTATCTTCCAGTGATTATTATTTCGGACTTCATTGCTGCGATCTTGGATAAGAGACTTATAGCGTCATTGGACTCGGATTTTTCGATCGGTTCAGGGACATTGTCCCTGACTTACCGACGCAGTCCAATATTGTCATTACAACATGTGTTTTATTTTTCGACGCTATATATATATATATATATACAAGCCTGCTACTAAGCATGATAGTTTAGTTTCTTGTCCGCGTTGCTCATTTCTGCCATTTTATCATTTATACAAATAGTTTATTTTGGCAGAGCAGGGCATACCGAGAGTTCATATGCGTCTAGACGGTGTGATTAAAGACTGCATATATTCTTTTTCGCCGTTTATGTCTTTTCCAATTTCAATGTTGGGAACGACATTATGTATAGTAGACTTAACTTAGACGCTTTATTATACGTAATCCGCCTTACTGAGGCGTTATCATTACGTCTTCAAGAAAAGATTTACGGGATATTATTCTCAATGTAATTTCTTTTGAGGGCAGTAGTTTGTTCACGTATAACTCCGCCCTTCAGTGGCTGATTGGAGTTAGTTAGACGTGACGCAGCCCTAGCTACATCCACACGCGTGGATAGTAAGGTTAAGAACTCTCTCAGAGTTGCTTCGTTCTCGGAGGAGCTTCTCTTCGACGGCAACTTTTCGGCAATCCATGAATTGCTCGATTTATACGTTCTCTTGTCTATCTAGTGATTACAAGAGATTCAGACTGGGGCAAACATTCGGTGGTTGACTCAGAGAGTGCCGCCGCAGTTGCCGGACCCGAGTGTGGCTGTTATGACGGTTGCCAGTCAAACAGATTGGGATATAATACTGATCCCTACGGATTCGAAGTGCCAGGGTCTTTGGGTTCCGCAGTCTTTTAGCAATCAGTTTAACTTCCGCGGAATAATGTTTTTTAGGCTTGCTTTATGTCATTGCATGAACATTATTCAGAAACGCATGCCCAAATTCCTGTCCTTTAATTCGACAGTAGTGGCGTATCTCCGGAACCAGGGAGGCACTCTTTCGTTTCCGTTATTCAATTTAATGGAAAGAATCCGTCTGTTGGTTATAGTACACCAAGTTCAGTTTTGGTCCGTCATATTCCGGGTCGTCTGATTGTTTTATCGGACTCCCGTTCTCTTACGGGTCGCTTGTTGCTGTCAGAATGGACTCTCAACAAACAAGTATTCAATCAGATTTGCTATCTATGGGAGCGCCCAATGATGATTTATTTATGACACAGCTTGCTAATCAATTGCAGACGTATGTGTTGGCTTGTCCAGATCTCTGAGCTAATATTGTTAACGCTCTATTGATCTATAGGACGGAATGATAGGATACGCGTATCCTCCGGCGCTGTTGTTTTAGCAGGTATTGCTAAGATAAACAACCACAATACATTTCTGTTGATAGCATCTCTATCTTCACAGAGATCATGAGTAATTTACTCTCTTGTCTACTGTGGGTCTTAACGTGAAATCTTCCTCTATGTGAGGATCTTTTTCACTGAGTAAATCGTGTCATCTTTATCACAACCAGCAAGGTCGCAACCTTCGTGTTTTCCGTTGTGTGGTCCGTATTGCATTGTAAGCACTGTACTGGACGAGCTTTGGACGCGATTTCTTACTATAGGAGATCCTCTTCTTCGCTATTCTATGCGGCTAAAGTGGAGGCTCTTCCGTCGTGGTGTAGGGATCATTATGTTCATATTGTTGATCCCTCCATACTACTCATTGCTATTTTTTAGTATACTTGTTTCACAAGATCTACTGCAGCCTGTTATTATTTAGGTTATAGGTTTATGTTACCTCATACCTATGCACTCTACGATAGTTTACAATTGAGTCTTTTGTCTCTTTATCTAAGTCAGTTAGTAACTTTTTGATAAATAGACTTAGAATCTTTAGATTAAATTCCTATACGGATTTTAACTTCGGTTCTTATTTAGCTAAGTAATCATTTGAGCCTCTGGAAACAGTAGTTTTCAAATTCTGACCTTTTAGTCAGTAATTCTGTTGGTTTCTCTTTTACTGTAGAGTCAGTGAGTTTCATGCACTATCGATGGATGATTTTCACTTTCATAGTTTCGGAATCAATACTTCCGTTACTATTTAGGTTGGATTGTTGCATAAGAGTTAGGCTCCTATTATCCGGAACCTATTATTTTAAGGTCCTTCCGTCTTCGTATGGGCATAGGCCTTTACTCTTTCCGGGTACAGTTTATGTATTTATAAACAGATATCTGTTTATTACAAAGGGCGTAAGCTTCTTCTGTCTTTGATGTCTAGTAGAAGGACGTTACGCTCCATTTTATTGTTAATGGATTCTATTAACTATTGGTACTGCTTATGGTATATCATTGACTTAGCAGTTGTGCTTAAGATTTCGGCTCATGAAGTAAGAGTTCTTCTACTTCTTGGGCTTACATTAATAGTGTCGCTATTATAGATTTTTGAAGGCCGCTCATTGCGCTCAACCATCCACATTCATGAATTTTATCTTAGAAATATCGAGTCCATTTCTGGAGGCCTCTATTGTTAGGTCTATTATCTACTGCTCAGAATGTCATTCACTCAACAGTTGCTACTATAGCTAGGTAGGCTGTCTGTTTCGGCAGTGTCTCCGTTCGGCTGCCCTCTTCGCTCTGGGCTATTTGACCCAGGGCAAGAAAAAGGGGGGGGGGGGGGGGGGGGGAGGGTGTTCCCTTGGGTCACCTGTTTTATTATGAAAACAAGGGGATACCTCCTCTGGAGTTAGTAATTCTGAGCTGTTATTGGGATGGTTGTTTAGTGAGAAGTTTAGGTTTTTAAAATTCATTCAAGTCTTAGTTTTTAAAGTATAGCTTTTGAATATTGCATATGTCAACGGACATGATTATGCAATCCTCAGACACTTTTAGGAGTATAAGAGTCTCTATTCTCTAGACTTACTTTATTTATTGGCTTACTTTAAAAATTATTAGTATAAGGATTATATTGGATATTAATAGAGTACATGGATGTATGAAGCTCAATTTTGGAAGGTGTTGTATCTTTCTAATTTATCATAAATAAGAAAGATACATGTAAGGCCTATTACTTCTTTTTCCCTACAGGGGATGACTCTATTTTATTTTATTGAGCGTATTCCATTTTGCTCTATGTCCTTGGCCCTCCAGCCTTTTTACTATTCAGCTATGTCTGGGTCATTGGTACAGTATAAAAATGTTAAAAAATTTATAGTAATTTATATATTTTTTATACTTACCAATGACCCAGACGGGGATGGCCCTCCCAGGAGTTGGGAACTCTTGCCTCCCCGCTGAGTACATAGCGCTTACCAGGCACTGGTTATTAGAATGATTAATGGCGCCAATTTCGGAACGTCCTTGACACTGCGCATGCGCAGTAGGGGCGAAGTGTGGAGGGCCTTTCAGGACATGTTTTCTTTAGTTTTAGATGCAAATTTTGGGGATTGGGGGGCAAAATTTGTGTTTGGCCCTATATTTTAAGAGTTAGCACCAGCTATGTCTGGGTCATTGGTAAGTATAAAAAATATATAAATTACTATAAATTTTTTAACTTTCTGAACCGAGAGGCCAGTTTGAATAAATTTAATATGAGGTATTATTGGGTTATAAGTACTTGATTTATGCCTTGATTTTTCCTGCTGCCCTCGAAGAAAGAAGGTAAAGAAAGAAGGAAAAGAAAGTCGGTCCATCCAGTATCTAGTGATTTGAGGCTTGATTCATTGGGATGTTCGACAAAGACGGCCAGATCACCGTCCCAGGAGCAACATGCGGCGAAGAAGGATGGAGTTGACCATATTTTCTAAGCCTCTGCTCCACAAGCCTCCGTTACAGACTTGCTGTCGCAATTTGCGCAGCTTATCGCAGCTTAAAAACCCAGCAAGGGGCACTCGTCAGCAGATTATGGTAGTGAGCTGTTGGACGGTGCTGGGTTAGTCCGGTCATTTGTGCATGTAGAAGAAGCCAGAAGTTTCTCTACAGGACGCTCGGCTAGATCTGGGGTCAGATCACCGATTGGAGAACCCTCTCTGTCCTGTTAACAGTCAGGATTGACTGTGTCCATTGTGAGAAACCATATTGAGTCCGAAATTGGCATTGGAATGTTCCTTCCACACTGCAGCCAGGGCCGGCGGCAGTTATGGCTTCTTCTGCTTACATGGAAGCGCACGAAAGGGGAATTAGCCTAGAAGCTTCTAAGCGGGATACTCAGCAAGATCTGGGGACAGATCGCGAGTGCAGAGTGATTTTCTTCCTGTTAACAGTCGGGAACGACTGTTTTGTGTTGTAAGAAACTTCAATGAGTAGGAGCATCCATCCAGAGTGTGACGAGTTTGGATGCTTCTTCTGAACTTCATCCGGGGTTGGCTGTTGTTACGGCTTCCTCTTCTTCCATGGATATGCATGCTAAGGGATAGATGCCTACAAGTTTCTGACGGAAAGGAGAACCCTCTCCTTTCCGTCAACAGCCAGAGTTGACTGTTTTTGATTCGTGAAATTTTAGTGGGTTAGGATGCCCGTTCATGCTTGCAGATTCGGGACGCTCCTTCAACACTGCAGCTGGATCCGGTTGCAGCTATGGCATCTTCCTCTGCTTTATTAATGAAGCACATTGACCGTAGTCTAGCTATCCGACTTCGCATGTTCGGGTCGATAGATAGTCGTTCGAGGCATTTTTATACTGAACATGTGTCAAGGATCTGGGGCCAGATCTCTGTCTTGTGAGCAGCTTATGGTAACAAGTGGATTATCATTGCTCTGCTAGCCTCGGTCATAGACCGGCTGCCGCAGATTGCTCTGCGTATCACACCATTCCAGTAGTCGGTGGAACTACCGTTTAACAGGCTGTGAGGTGTCGGACGGTGCTGCGTTGGTCCAGTCATCTGTTCATTCGGATGGAGTTGACCATATTTTCAGATGGAACATTTGGATGGTGAGAGGGCTATGGAGTGTGAATCTCCATCCCTCGCAGAAGGGCACTTTTAGACTAAGAAATTTTAGTCATAAGCTCTTAGAATCTTGTTCCATCTGATGGTAAGTATGCATTTGCTAGGCAAAATAACTTACCATACCAGGCTATGGAAAGACGAAGATCTTTCATCCCCGGATCTTTTCGCTAGGTGTCGAGGGCTTTTGTCCCGATTAACGATGCCTTCCTTGCCTTAGCAATAGTATAAGAAATGCAATGCCCTATTCTTTACAAATAGAGGTTCCATAGTACATAGTAAGGCTGAGACAGCTATCTTGTTTGGAATAGAGCCATTAGAGGGAATAAGTACGTCTTTTCCTTCTCAGTGTTGTATTCCTTGGCGTCAGGACATTTAATGCCATTGTGGATGCCATAGTAGCCTTATGTACTGTTACAGTGGTCTTTTCTTATACATTAGCGGCTAGTGTTGTAAGTCTCCATTTAGTGAGCTTTCAAAGGTCGCAAGTGACACAGATATGTCTTCATGCAGACAAAGACTCATAACTGGGTAGCTACCTTAAGACTACTGTCTCTTTGGGAATTATGGCTGTTAGAGTAGTGGCTCGTCATTCCCCACCTTGCGCGGCGATGGTTGTAAGTGTCCGTTTAGTGAGCTTTCAAGGTCTCAAGTTTCACAGAGATATCTGTTTTCACGGAGATGAAGTCTTCTAAGCTACGTTAGCTAGGGTCTGACTGCTGTTTTTTGGGAATAAAACCACTAAAGGAATAATGCTTTTCGGTTTGTTTTCCTAGGTGTCATAGACTTGAGTCTTATTGTTTACACCATAGTAGCCTCGCTGGAATCATGAGCGATGTTTTTCAGTAGTTATGCAATGACATAACTGAAATAATTATCTCCCTGAGACTACTGTCTCTTTGGGAATTTAGGGCTGTTAAAATAGCAGCTCTTCATTCCCAACCTTGCTCGACAATAATTGTAAGTCTCCGTTCACCGATATATATCTGTCTTCACGGAGATGAAGACTTATAAGCTACGGCTGGCATTGTAAGTCTCCTTAGTGAGCTTCTAAGGCCGCAGTTATCAGCCTTTTTTATTGTCTTCACGAATAGGAAGACCTTTAGCTGCTTCAGCCAGGCTGAGTTCATTGTCCTATCGGACATGATACCATTATGTTAGAGGAGGTTATTCTCTTCCTACCGGTATGGTTTGGTGTTAGTTATATGAGGCGATAAGCCCTATTGATGACGCCATATTTACCTAGTGTGATTAATGAGCGTTTCTTCAAACGCCTTTACTAAACTCCTCCTCAGGAATAGATTTCCTGATATCAGATCGAACGTAAGGAGTTTATCTAGGTTTTTATGATCGGGTGTCGGAACATTGTTTTTGTCTCCCTTTTCATTTCTATCCAATCTATTGCTGTGGATTATATTTCCACCCTAGAGATTGGATATTATGTCTATATGGTGTATTATTTGTTCATCACGTCCCTCTCCATCCTTAGTGGCATTATGGAGTCGGTCAGACATGAGGGAGCCCTGCGGTTCGTATACTATTTGATAACTAACATAAGATGGATTCAAGTAATGCGGGAGAAGGGGGTTCGATAGGAATTATTCGTCAAACCCCCCTCCACCCCACCCCTGCCAGTGTGTTAAAGAGGTGATTACAGGGCAGGACTTAGTTTTCTTCCTGTAATGCCTCGAATGCATTCAAGTATATGCATGCCTTTCAAGGCTCCTCGACTGGCAGCTGGATCATGTTCTAACGGCGACCTCATGGGCATATCCGCTATTTAGTTGGTTTGTTTCCTGTGGTCGTTCGTTTATAAGTCATATATAAGCATATGATTCCTTATCAATAAAATTGCTAGCCTTCTTGTACCTGTGTGGCTGACATGTCGGTTATCTGGGTGACATTCTCCAATGTGGCAATTAGTCCACTCTGAAAAGTTTTGCTCAGAGCAGTCTGGCCTTTTCTTATGACGTATGAGTTTATAACTCAGTTAACTGCATAATAACGTTGTATTATTCATTCAGTTTTCTGGTTACACTTGTATCACTCGGTCATACCGTGGATACAGGCTGTATTCAGATGAGTACATGTGGGATTTCATTGCTCGCGTGCATAATATGTGTATTTATTAGGCAGACGCATTATTAAACAGATTATATAAATTCTTGCTCTGCTTTATAGAGCTGATGAGAATTTTGGGGCTATTTGGATCAGTTATGGAACTTCCAATAGGCCATCTATGCATACGTTCTCAATTTTTGCCATCATTATTCGGACTAGTATATTCTTTTTCCGAACAGTTGTTGGTTGTTATGGATCTAGGAAAAATGAATTATTTCAGGGACGGTCCATGACGAATCTGTTAATCATAGCTTGTTCCGTGTTCTAAATCCAGTTTTCTACCAGAGACGGTACACAGGAGAATTTACATTCTGGTATTTTCGCACGTTTCAGTTGTAGTTTTATTATTGGAATTAATTGTACACCTGAACGGGGTTGCCTGTTGGTTGCCTTAGAAGCAGGTTTGCTCTAACAGATACTTTCCATTGGAATTCAGTTGGTCAAGTGTATGGTTGTACACGTTATATCACCGGTTTTCGACCTATCTACGTATTTCGACTACTGTATACGTTAGAAGTGTGTGCTGTTATAACCGGGATAGCCTTAGCTTCTGCAGTGGCGTTAAGCACCAATAATTAATAATAATTAATAACTGGGTGCCTGTTGGTCGAATATATATTGATTTTTCACTGATTCCAGAGCGCTTCCCTCTTTGTTTTGAAGAATATTCCTTCAAAAAAAAAGGGAGGGGGGATTTTTCTTCATCTCTTCTAGCTTGATAAGTGTGTAACTATGAGTGAAGCTGTTTTGTCTGTAGATTATTACTGATCCTAGATACAGCTTGTTTATTATTTATATATGGCATGTGTTTGTGGCGGGGTTAGTCTCTCACTCTCGAATACACCATCCTAATTTAAGGGGCTATGTCCGGACTAGCCTTAAAATTGGGGGCTTGTTACACCCAATTAGCATAATCTTTCATGCTAAGAATACAGAATTACTTGGATATAGCTCCTTATTTATGATATGCCTTCTCTATTATTGTATAGAGAGACATACATGTAATTCCTTTTAAATTTAATCTCCTTTTCACCTTGGAATGCAGGCTTAGGAGCTGTATTTGGTCTGCTAATTCTTAAGTCCTGGGCCCTCCGCATTTTTACGATTCAGCTAAGTCTGAGCCATTGGTTATTAGTATAAAAAAATGATAAATTTAAAGTAATTTGTATATTTTTTATACTTACCAATGTCCCAGACGGGGATGGCCCTCCCATGAGTGGGCACTCATACCTCCCCGCTGAGTTATTATTTTAGTAGGCTCGTCTGCAAAGAATGATGTTGGCTCCAATTCCGGTCTCTTCCTGAGTACTGCGCATGCACAGATAGTAAAAGTATGGAGGGCCAGATAGGACTTTTAATTTTCGGTATTATACTCAAATTTTGGGGATTGGGGGGGGTTCAAAATTTGTGTTTGGCCCTTGATAATATTGAGTTTGCACCAGCCAGCTAAGTCTGGGCCATTGGTAAGTATAAAAAATATACAAATTACTTTAAATTTACCATTTTGGTACGTGGATGCTTCGGATGATGCAACGTTCTCGGAACCTGCTATGATTCAATCCTGCAGAATCAACACACTCTTTAACATGTACAAAAACCTCAGCAAGCTTGTAATGTTCTTTTTCCTGTATCCTTCACACCCTAGTTACTGTCCAGTATAACAAACATCATGGTGAACTTACATTCTATTTTTGCGTTGGCTTACCATCCCCGTCTGGGTCATTGGTAAGTATAAAAAATATATAAATTACTATAAATTTTTTAACATTTTTATACTGTACCAATGACCAAGACTTAGCTGAATAGAAAAAGGGCTGGAGGGCCTAGGACATAAAGGATAATCCAATAGACTCAGTTACATGTAAACAGAATTATCCCCTCAGGGAGAAGAGGAGAACAGGCTTTACATGTATCTTTCTTGTTTATACCAAAAAAGAAAGACACAATACCAATCCGTAATTAAGCACAATAACATCAATGAACTCTATTAACATCCAGTATAACCCATTATACTAATCTTTTTAAAGGAAAGCCAATAAATAAAGATAGTCCAGAGAATGAGACTCTTTATACTATTTTAAAAGTGTCCGAGGATTGTATATTAGCGCCCGTATGACACGTGACATATACAAATGTTTCACATCGAGCTACACTTTAAAAATATTACATAAATGAGATAGACATTAGCTTTACACTTTAAAACCATCCCGGCACCGACTCGGAAATACTGACTCCAGAGGAGGTATTCCCTTGCTTTTCACTATAAAGCAGGTGATATAAGGGAACACCATCCCCTTCCCCTTGCTCTGGGTCAAATACCCCAGAACGAAGAGGGCCGCAGGACAGAGTCACTACCGGAACAGAAAGCCTGCATAACTATAGTTGCAACTGTTTAGTGGACGACATTCTGAGCAACAGATAATGGACCTAAACAACGCAGGTCGCCAGAAATGGACTCAATATTTCTAAGATAAAAATTCATGAACGTGGAAGGCTGAGACCAATATGCAGCCTTCATCAAATCGGTAATAGCAACACTATTAGCATAAGCCCAAGATGTAGATGGCGCTATTACTTAATGCGCCTAAATCTTAAGCACAGACTGCTGAGATGAAGATAATTTATCATAAGCAGTACGGATAGTTAATTGAATCCTCCTTGCAATAGAATGGACCGTAATGTCCTTTCTATTAGGCAGCAAAGACAGAAAGAAATGCTTACGTTCCTTTCTGATAAACTCAGATCTACGATGTAAATACGCATAGCTCTGACTGGACAAAGCAAAGGTCTATGACCGTCTGGAGATGGAAGAGCCTAAACAATAGGTTCAGGGTACCTATTAGGAGCCTGATTGTTAGCCAAAAATCCAGCATTAGTAGTCAATGTAATAGTATCACCAAAACTACGATAGTGAGAATCATCAACAGATAGTGCATGAAGCTCACTAACTCTTCTAGCAGAAGAGAAGGCTAAGAGAAAAGCTGTCTTATAAGATAAGTATTTGAAATCCACTGTATCAAGAGGTTCAAATGGCACTTCTTTTAGCTTCAGAAGAACCCAAGCTAAATTCCACTTAGGAATTAACCTAAGGGTTCTAGGTCTATTTATCAAAAAGTTTTACGCTAACTTAGATAAGAGACATTAGATCCAATCTGTAAGCTATCATAATGAGGATAGGTATCCGATAGCATAGACTTATAACCCTAAATAGTATTTGGCTGCAGTTTGATCCCGTCAAACAAGTAGACCAAAAAATGAGCAATGTCTGGAATGGAGGGATCATAAATCAATAGAATGATCCCAACACCATCGAGAGAAAACCTTCCACTTAGCAGCATAATTTAGCTGAGAGGAGGTCCTCCTACAGTTAGAAATTGCGTCCACTGCTCGTCCTGTAAAATGCTTGCCGTGCAAGAAGGACCACACAACGGAAATACGTGAAGGTTTGAGACCTAGCGGGTTGTGATGCAGTGGGCACGATTTTCCCTGCGAAAGAAGGTCCTCCCGTGGAGGAAGCTTCCACGGAATGTCCCACAACCGACACCTGAGTAGATTTATCCATGGTCTCTGGGGTGACAGAGATGCTACCAATAGGATCTTGCAGTGAGATTGCTTGATTTTAGCAATATCAGCTGAATCAATGGAGCTGGAGGATACGCGTATCCTATCATTCCATCCCAAGAGATCGAGAGGGTGTCTACTGCAAACGCTCGAGGATCTGGGCATGACGACACACACGTCTGCAACTGATTGTTGAGATGTGTCGCAAATAAGTCTATCATAGGACGATCCCATAGGTAGCAAATCTGATTGAATACTCGTTCGTTGAGAGTCCATTCTGACGGCAACATAGACCTTTCTGAGAAAGGGAGTCTGCTAGAATGTTCAGACGACCCGGAATATGATGGACCGATAGAAGAACTTGATGCTCTAGGACAAACAGAAGGATTCTTTCCGTTAGATTGAATAACAGAATGGAATGAGTGCCTCCCTGGTTCCGAATATATGCTACTAATGTCGAATTGTCGGACAGAAATTGAACATGCGAATTCTGAATGATGTTCATCCACTGACATAGAGCAAGCCAATTGACATCATCTTTTGATGTTTATGTGCTTGTTTAGGAACTGCGGATCCCAAAGACCCAGGCACCACGAATCTGATGGGCTCAAAGTTGCACTCCAACATGTTTGACATGCATCCGTCAATATCATAAAAATCGGATCCGGCAGTTGCAGTGGTACTCCCTGAGTTAACCACTGAATATCTGCCCAAGTCTGAATCTCATGTTTCACATGATGCGACAAGACGATGTTCATTTTGAGTGAATGAGTCTTCACACTCCAATTCTGAGTAAAAAATATCTGGAGTGGATGAGTGCATAGTCGCCCCATCGGAATAAGATCCGCAGCGGCTCCACACAAACCTGTCAGTCTCATGAATTCTCTCGCTGTTACTACATATGAGTGAAGACAAAAGCGAGCGTAACAACTGACTAATATCGCTCTGGTTAACGGCAGATGAACGAGAATGTTGTGTGTCTCTAAGCTCATTCCCACGTGGGTGAATGATGTGGACGGCACTAGATCTGACTTCTTTTCGTTTACTATGAAACCGAGATGTCGGAGCAATTGAAGCAAACTCTGAACATCATTCTGAAGCGTTAACTTGCTGCCGTAACTCTGAAGAATGTCATCCAAGTAGGCCGACATTACCACAGACGAATGAGTGCGGAAATGAGTCATTACCGAGATCATTATTCGAGTGAAGGCCAAGGGCGCTAGATTCAGACCAGAGCATCATTCCTCAGAACTGAAAACAACTCCTGGGACAGCGAAGCGAAGGTACTTTCTAAACGCCGGATGTACCATGACGTGAAATTACACATCTTTGAGATCTATGCTCGCAGCATAATCGTTCACTTCAATGCTCGCTCTAACCGATCGAATGGTCTCCATATAAAATTTTGGAGCCACGATCAGCTTGTTTATCCAGCTCAGATCTATAACTGGACGAAATGAGCCGTCTGGTCTTGGAACCAGGAACAGGTGACTGTAGAAAACTGGAGATTCCTGGTTTTCTACGACATCTGTAGCGTTCTTGTCCAGAAGAGATTGAACTTCTGATAGAAGCGAATCTCTCTTCTGAACGTTTAACGGAAGCTGAGACCAGAGTGGACTTCGAGTTAATGGAGGTTTTTCCTTGAAGGACAGTTTTAGACCTTCGGAAATAACCCCTTCTACCCATGGGTCATCCGTAATTGACAACCAATTGGTTAAGAATCTTGACAGCCTTCCGCCCACTGGAACGCAATAGAGGTTTAGACCATCACCTGGCCCTGCGAGGGTTGTGAGAGAAGAAACCACGTCCTCCACGACCCGCACCTCACCCAGTTGACCTAGGGGCGTCTGACTGGTTATCTCGGCCAGCATTACGACCCTTATCTGAGTCGCTACTCTGACGGTCTCTGAAGTAAGACGTAGAGGCTTTCTTAGATCCTCTATAGGAACTTCCTTTGGACGTTTTTGCCCCTAAGTGCCTGCCTTACTCCTCCCTTCTGAGTCCGACGTTTTCAAAGCAGATTTAAAAGCAGAGAATCCGAAGCTTTCTTAGTAATCTGATTACAGATTGTAGAAAGCTTACCGTCGAAGAGAAGCTCTCCTGAGACCGGAGCGACTGAAGAGAGTTTTTCACCTTATTATCCACTCTTGCGGATGCATCCAGGGCAGCATCACATCTGACTAACTCCATATTGCCACTGAAAGGGCGGAGTTATACATAGAAAATGCAATGGCCCTCGAAAGAACTCTCAAGGAAGTTTTGAACATCCTAAGATTCTTTCCTTCGAGACGTAATGATAACGCTCTGGTAAGGTGATCTGCGCAAGATAATGCGTCTAAACTGATTTTTCTGTTAGACAAGATAGTCGTCACCAGCGTACTGGATAAATTGACATAAACACTGGCAATGACAATTCCAAGTCGTCTGCCTGGTCGTCTAAACGCAGAGGAACTCGCGGCACGCCCTGTCCTGCCGTTTCAAATCTATTTCTATGATTGATGAAAGGCAGCTGTAGAGCATGAAACGATAAGAAACCTGATTTGCCAGTCTTAAAGGCTAGCTTGAATATAGCGTCATTAAGAAGTACAAATGTCTGTGACATTTCTGGACTGGGTCGGAAAGTCAGGCTCAATGCCCCTATTCCGGCTGAATAAATCTGTGTCCAGTGATGCTTTCAGTTTCTTATCAGGTAACACAGCATTTTGGTCCAGACAAACAACTTTTAAAAGGTGTTGCCAGATGAAATCTACGGCCACCTTAAATTGTTCGGAAAGGGAAAATTTCAGCTGCGCTGATTCCCTTTTACCATCTGTCTGGTCCACTTAAGAATCTCGGTCGTCCCTTTCTGACTCTGCAGGGGAGCGAACCGACCCAGCTTCCTCAGACAGTTTCTTTACTGAAAAAGTTTCTGATGTCTGTTGGGATGCTGCGATGAATTGAGCTATCTGTGATAGCAAGTCCGTCACAGAGGCCTATGAAGCCGCGGTCTTACGTAAATTAGCCGCTGGAAGCTCCTGGGACGTTAATTCCTGCATACTTCTCATATGCAAACATCCAGACTGGAAAGGCCTCGTGTCCTTAGCGGATGGCGTGACCTGGTCGATGTGGACTCCCTGGTCGGCGAAGCAGGCTGGATATCTGCAGTCACATAGCCAAGGTGCGGTCGTGTGTGCTGACGTGAGGATGAGGAAGCCAATAGGCAAGCTGTGTCGGACTGTCTATGCGATGGAGCATCCCGAGCAGGAGGAGTGGACATATGCTCCGACTAACGAACGTTACATACAACAACATCAGGGCCCAGATGTTGTTGTAAGAGAGAGGGGGGCCTCTCTCGCTCTTGGTCCGGGTAGACCTGGAGGAGCTAGCTACCGGATTGACTAGCTTCCTCCGTTCCATCCTCTGATCCGTCGTTGCCGGGTGCGCGTGATCCAAGATTATAGTACTCGCAACACACCTTCTCCTCTCCTGGACCGCAATGGACGAACTCGGCGTCACAACCATTTCGTGAATGATTGCTTCACCGGGGAGCTAGCGGGCGACAAGTGACCGTCGATCCTACGTGGCACCTCTTCGGCACTTGCCGCATTCCTTTGAGCACTTAGCCGCCAGCTCATTATTGCCCCGACGGAAACACACTTTAGAAGATATCACGGAAACATCACCCTGTTCTTGTTCCTCTGAAAAAGAGACTGAAAAAACTAGAGTGACCCTGTGGAGAGAGGACCGGAATGGACCTCTCACCACTAACAATATACCGTGACACACGTCTCCAACGTTTGTCATCTGAATTGGCACACACTGAGCGAGAATTAGTGCTAGTACACAGACTACAACAAATACAATGAACATGCAAATCAGAGGAAGACTTCCTCGATTTACAATTGAACAATATTCTTTCATTTTGAAAAAATATTAAACAGTCATCATATTCGCACCAACCCTTGAAAACAAAGATACATAATAATAATAATCCATTACAAACATTTCGAAAATTAATTAAAAAGAAAAAAAAAATTTTTCGAAAAAATTTCAAGATGAGCCCAAGTTCCCAATGGCAACGATGAGCCCAAATGGATCCCAAAAAAGCCTAAGTGTGGACAAAAATTTATAAAACATGTTTAAAAATTAATGTTACACTTACGGACAATATTAATGTATCTGGCTATGAGTAGAACTAATAGAAGACAAGGAATCACTGTCAGAAGTAACCATTGTCAACATAAACAAAAGTGAATAAAAACTGGAAACAAGACTCCAGGCACTGAAAATATGGCCCGAAATCAGTAACCAATTTTAACACTATCCGATGTAAAACAGAGGCTTCCTGAGAAGAAACTGCAGTACATTACATCGGATGGTAGATGCATGACCGAAACGCCTAACCACCCTAGGGTGAGGGCGTAACCATGGGGAAAAACAGAATAAACATTCTGTTACCAAGCCAAAACTCCCAAGAAATTTCAGTAAAAAATTACAAAAATTATGCCAAAAGCATGGGAGAATAGCAAGGGGGGTATAAGGGAAAGGGAGAGAACAAACTATGGAAATTTCATAACAAGAATGTAAACATCAGGCCTATGCCCCGAAATTAGGGAATATGAAATAATTTTGCATAAAAATTTTAAGTTACAGCCCTGAACACATCCTTCCACTGTTTCTTCCTCTCATCCTCTTATTTCATCCTTAGATCCACCATTTCTTTCATGATTTTGTGTCTGGCATCATTTTTAACTGAGATTATAAGCACAGATATCAGTGAGATGTTACTGATTGAAGGGCCAAACAAAGAATAAGGATTTGGCTCCAATTCCAGACTTCCTTGACACTGAGCATGTTCAGTGGATAAAAGTATGGAGGGCCATATAGGACATATATTTTTTGGATTTTGATGCAAATTTTGGGGATTGGGGGGCAAAATTTGTGTTTGGCCCTAGAATTTAAGAGTTAGCACCAGCGAAGTCTGGGTCATTGGTACAGTATAAAAATATCGAGTGCCACCCCTACCCTCGCCTCACCTCATCCCGGTCATCTTGAGGGTAAGCAACTCAGCATCGTGTATCTACCTGTATCCTTATTAGGCACGGATTATATCTTACATTCCACACCACCTTGACTTCCCTTTTTCTTTCCATTAGTTTAAACATTTTCAATAATATACTAAACAGAGCAAAGCCTTTCAGCTTATTAATTTGTGTAACTATTATCTAACTATCAGGGTAAGATTTGTTTTAAAATTTTTGTTTAGCAGTTTTTTTCTATCTCTTGAAATTGATTAGCAAGTGGGTTTAATTGTTTAGCAGCTTTCGTTCATGATGGTTCCACCCTCAAAAGTACTAAAATAAGTCAACAATTACATGAATAATTAAATCATGTTTCAATCAACCAAATAAAATAAAACATTCTGACATAGCAATGTCACACTAACTGGGACATGAACTTTAAAGACTCCACTGGTCTATATGATGAACAACATTACCAGACACTTCCCCCCCCCCCCCCTCCCCGGTAGGCATCATGCTAATTGTGCCACCAACATATTACCTGCCAGTCTCCCACCCAAACTAAAAAAAGATTGGCACCCAGTGGAGGCACCACTTGGCTGTGGCAAGGGGGGACATTCGATTCAAACTGTTTAGCCCATGACTTACCAATTCTCTGCAAAATCCTGATCGGAGGTTCCCCCCTTCCCACCCCACCACACACAGTATGCATCACACAACATTCTCCTTAATCTGTCCAGTGCTTATTTGTTACAGGCCTACACGTCTTCATTCAGTTTGGCATTGGTAGTTTCTTTTAATAATTTTGCAAACAGTAATCATGGGCAGTAAGTGGGACAAATTTGTAGTGTTACAAAACCTCCAGACATAGTGTAAGAAACTTCCTGGCATGAACCAGTAGTGGTACGAAGGTGCACTGGGACAAACTTGTAGTGGTACGAAACCTCTAGACCCCATTATAAGAATAATTTTTTATGTATTAAACCCCTAAAAAAAATACTAGGGCAAATGAACCCGATTCCTAGGGCAAACAGACCCACTTTAGGGGAAACAGACTCACGGTGAATGACGAACCACATGGCAAACATATATTTAGGGTGAACGGACCCAATACCTATTAAAAGACAAAGACAAAAAAGCCTCATCAACCATTTTTTTATATTTTTAGTTTTGTTTCACACGAAGTGGGTATTTCTCCATGTTAATGTTATAACCACTGGGTACAATACAGATAATCAAAACCTGAACACTTGGGTGAGAAGGTTGCATGTTCCGGGTTACAGATTATTAAAGAGCTTTATTTTTATTACCTGCGTCACCAATGGCAGAGCAGGTCTAGTAACCGCTCGACTCTGTCTGTCCGTCAGTCCATCCGTCAGTCCGTCCAAAACACTTCTTCCGTCAAAGTTTTCTTGGCTTCTATGAAAGGGAATGATTTTATATTTGGTCTGCTGCTTCATAATGATGGGTTGTATCGTGTATCTAATTTTCAGATCAAATGCATGCAGCGACGCAGGTCCAGACCCGGTATTGGTCTTGGCTTGTTACACCGTAAAACCGGAACACTCTAGATGGACTTCTTGCCTGGAACAGCTCGATGACCTCCAAGCAAAGTACAGTTGATTGGTTGTTTAGCAATCACGTGTTTCTGTATGCCGTTCACATTTGTGAGTGACTGTTTTGAACAACATCTGTCGTAGTTACAACGTGCCTAAAAAAGCATCCTTCGTAGTTATGACGAGCCTATATACTATATTATGTGAGTGCATTAAATGCCAGAAGAACAAAGAGGGATAATCCTATTCTGTTTACCGAAACACATGTGCATCGCACTTTGCGATCCAATTTTATGGAACTGATTCGCATTAGAGGAAAATTGCATCACAAACTGCAATGCAAAAATGAACAAATCCTACCCTGACTAGGGAGATGACTCACAAAAGCTCAAAGCTTACTGTCAAATCCCTCACATACAAGTTGTTCTCTTTGTTATTTAAGGAACAATTATCTTAGATTTTGCTGTGCTTCATCTTTTGTTTGGACGTTTACATATAATATGATTATTTTTTAGTACCCCACGGTTTTACCGTTTTGGGGGACTATTGGATTTCCCTCGGTCTGTCCATCTGTCCCTCTGTCCATCTGTCTGTCTGTCTGTCTGTCTGTCTGTCTGTCTGTCTGTCTGTCTGTCCTCATTTATGTTACCACCTGTATCTCATATATGCTTCGACGCTGTACTTTCATTTTTATACCATTGTTGACACATAATAGGAGGATGATGCACGTCAAAAAATTTTTTAAAAAAATTCAAGATGGTCATTATTTGCTTCATTTGATGTTACCACCTGTATCTTAGACATGTTTTGATATATTTGCTTCAGGTTTCTAACATTGGTCATAGATGCTATGAGGATGATGCACGTCAAAATTGTTTGAAAAAAAAATTCAAGATGGCCGAATGACGTCCATTTTTGTTCATTTTTTGCATTCTCAAGTTACGTTATCACCCATACCTTAGAGATGTTTTGAGATATTAGTTTTAAATTATCAACATTTGTCAGCCATCATAGGAGGATGATGCATGCCAAAATCTTTTGAAAAAAAAAAAAATTAAAGATGGCCGAATGGCAGCCATTTTTGTTGTCATTTTTTTTGCTATATTTGACGTTACCACCTGTATCTCATAGATGCTTCTACTCTGTACTTTCATTTTTATGCCATTGGTGACACATAATAGGAGGACAATGCACGTCAAAAATTTTTGAAAAAAAATTCAAGATGACCGACCGGCAGCCATTTTTGTCATTTTTTGCTTCATTTGATGTTACCTCCTGTATCTTAAACATGTTTTAATATATTTGTTTCAGGTTTCTGACATTGTTCATGGATGCTATGAGGATGATCCACGTCAAATTTTTTGAAAAAAAAAATTCAAGATGGCCGGGCCATGTTTGTTCATTTTTTGCATTTTCAAGTTACGTTATCACCCATATGTTGGAGATGTTTTGAGATTTTATTTTTAAATTTTCAACATTTGTCAGACAGCGTAGGAGAATGATGCATGCCAAAATGTTTTGAAAAAAAAATTCAAGATGGCCGAATGGCAGCCATTTTTGTTATTTTTTTGCCATATTTGACGTTATCACCTGCATCGTAGACATATTTTGAGCTATTACTTTCAGATTTCTAACATTGGTCAGAGATGCTAGGAGGGTGATGCACGTCAAAATTTTTTGAAAAAAATTCAAGATGGCCGAAATCTTTTGAAAAAAAATTCAAGATGGCTGAATGACAGACTTTTTTGTTGTCATTTTTGTGCCATATTTGACGATATCACCTGTATCTTAGACATGTTTCGAGCTATTACTTTCAGATTTCTAACATTGGTTAGAAATGCTAGGAGGATTTCTAACATTGGTCAGAGATGCTATGAGGATGATGCACGTCACTAGGAGGATTTCTAACATTGGTCAGAGATGCTAGGATGATGATGCACGTCAAAATATTTTGGAAAAAAATTTAGAATGGCCGAAGGACGACCATTTTCATTGATTTTTTGTGTTCTTATTTTACGGTTACCACCTCTATCTAATAGATAGATGCTTAGAGACTGTACTTTGATATTTATACCATTGGTGACACATAATAGGAGGATGATGCACGTCAATAATTTTTAAATAAAAATGCAATATGGAATGATTACATTGTTGTTCCTGTTGTTAAAAGGTAGGTGCCTGAGAACAGATACATGATGGGAGAGAGAGGACTTCATTTCCCACTTGCTGTTGAAATCTTTTATCCATTTCATAACGTGCAACTTATTTTTTAAATGCCCAACAGGCCTAAAAAATATTTTGCATGTTTTATAGAACAGACCATCCACCATGGGGGACTAGAGTCTGATCACCTGTGATCTGCATTGCACTTGTTTTTTCTTTGAAATAAAAATATTATTGAAACTAGAAATAATAAAGGACTGTCACAAACTGTTTTGAACAATAATTTCAGCAACTGGGTATTTGCATTTTTTTCAGGAAATTCATTGTTGATTTCCAAAGACAAACCAAACAGAAGGAAGCTTTCAACCAGGGATGAAAAGTCAAAGGAAAAGTCAAACATGGTCAGCTACAAGGGTTCTATACTTGATTTGGACAGTATGATGCAGAAGCTTCAGAAAAGTGAAGAGGGAAGAACAACGCTGGCAACCAAAATAGACTGCTGCACAGAGGAATTAGGTTTGTTTGATCCTTAGTCATAACACGAGGGTGGAGTATGGGGGTGTGGAATCAATGACTCAAGGTGGAGTTTTACCTCCCCCATTCAGCACATGTGAAATACAGGAAAAACACCACCTTGCGTCATTGATTCCTGTCCCCTTTACTCTACCTGAGTTGTGTTCTGTATTTATACCACGATTAACCCTTTACCCAACATAACGGCCAAAACCAGCCAGTGCTATTCTCAAAAATTACCAATTAATTTTCATTACGTTTTCATTTTTTGTCTCAAAAACATAGGTTATGACCCCTCTTTGGAACGAGTTCGCCAAGCTCGCTCCAATGGGAGGTCATAACCTATGTTTTTGAGACAAAAAATTAGTTATTCAAGAATTTTGTTTGCAAGTGTTGTCTGCTTTTCGTGTTAAGTAAAGGGTTAAACATGAATAAAGTAGATGAAGCAGACTTTTTTTTAACCCTTTACCTAACTCATAAGGCAGACAACACGTGCAAACAAGATTCTTGAATAACTAATTTTTTTTCATTTTTTGCATCAAAAACATAGCTCATGATGCATCATTAGAATGAGTTCAAGGAGTTCATTCCAATGAGGGGGTTATAAGCTATGTTTTTGAGACAGAAAAACTGAAAAAATAATGAAAATTGAATGGATATTTTTATGAATAGCACCAAAATCAGCCAGTGCTATTCTCAAAAATTACCAATTAATTTTCATTATGTTTTCATTTTTTGTCTCAAAAACATAGGTTATGACCCCTCTTTGGAACGAGTTCGCCAAGCTTGCTCCAATGAGAGGTCATAACCTATGTTTTTGAGACAAAAAATTAGTTATTCAAGAATTTTGTTTGCAAGTGTTGTCTGCTTTTCGTGTTAAGTAAAGGGTTAAACATGAATAAAGTAGATGAAGCAGACTTTTTTTTAACCCTTTAACTAACACATAAGGCAGACAACATGTGCAAACAAGATTCTTGAATAACTAAATTTTTATACTGTACCAATGACCCAGACTTAGCTGGTGCTAACTCCAACAAAACCAGGGCCAAACACAAATTTTGCCCCCCAATCCCCAAAATTTGCATCCAAAACAAAAAGAAATCATGTCCTAAAGGACCTCCATAGTACGCCTCTATTGCGCATGCGCAGTGACGCAGTCGTCCCGAAATTGGCGCCAATTATCATTCTCTGTTTGGCCCTTCATCAGTCAACATCTCACTGATCTTTGTGCTTGTAAATCTCAGTTTAAAGGATGCCAGACACGTAATTTTTGGAGAAAATGTGATTCTAAGGAGGATAGAAGGAGGAGAGGAAAAAGAAGTGGCAAAAAATAATCAGGGCTGTACTTAAAATTTTTTGATGAAATTATGTTAAGTTGCCTATTTTCGAGGCATGGGCCTCTTGTTGTCATTCTTGCTAATTGTTGCACTGCTTATTCAGTGTTTCCTCTCCCCTAGCCTTCTAAAGTCCCCCCTGGCAATTCTCCCATGCTTTTGGCATATTTTTGAGAAGTTTCATTTCTAAAATTTCCTGGGAGAGTTGCTTGGTTACAGAATGTTTTCTGTTATTTTCCCCATAGTTACGTTTTCACCCATGGGTGTATAACGTTTGTGTTCTGCATCTTCCATCTGATGTTCTACAGATTCTCCCCTGGGAGTCTCTGTTTTGCATCAGATAGAGTGTAATTGGTGACTGATTCCGGGCCAGTTTTTTCAGTGCCTGGAGTCATGTTTTCTAGTGTGTTTACACTGTTTGTTTTCATTGGCAACAGCCTTTTTTGAGGGGGGCTGTTTGCCTTTGTGGTAGTTTATCTCATTATAAGATACATTTATATTATCCGAAAGTGTCTCATTAATTATTTTATATAAATTTAAAATTTTTGACCACACTTTGCCATCGGATCCATCGGGGCTCAACGTTACTTTTCAGCAACTTGGGCTTTTCTGAAAAAATATTTTTTCAAAATTATTTTGTTTTGCAATTGTTTTTTCATTTATTAATGGATCATGTTATTATGTATCTTTGTGTCAGGGGTTTTTGCGAGTAACTAGGACTTATTGCTGTTCTTTCACAATGAAGGGACATTGTTCAAATTGTAATAGGAAGAAATCTTCCTCTGACTTTCATGATCATTGTATTAATTGTAGTCAGTGTTCTCGCATTAATCCCTGTCCTATATGTGAACATTGGGATGAGAAACATTGGAAACGTGTGTCACGATATGTTGTTTCTGGAGAAAGAGCGATGCCGGCTCTTTCTCCACAAGGTCACTCTACTCTCTCAGTTTCTATTTCAGAGGAACCAGAACAGGGTGATGTTTCCATGTTATCTTCTTCAAGTGTGCGTCCGTCGTCACAAATGAATTCAGAGCTAGCGGCAAAAGTGCTCATGGAGATTAGACAAATGTCGTCCGCTAGCTCGCCCGGTGTAGCGTCCATTCACCGAATGGTTCGGCAGCCGGGTTCGTCCGATGCGGTCCAAGAGGAAATTTTGGGTGATGCGAGCACTATAAACATAATAGATGCACACCCAGTGACGGCGGATAGTAAACGAGAATGGAGGAAGCCTTTTAGTCCGGTTCCTAGCTCGTCCAGGTCCAGCCGGGCCGCGAGCGAGAGAGGTCCCTCTCTCGTACAACAACATCTGGGACCAGATGTTGTGGTACAAAATGTGTCTTTAGCGGAGCATACGTCCGTCGCTCGGGACGCTCCGTTGTATAAGCAGTCTGCAGAGACTGTTAAGGCTTCCTCTTCTCGTCAGCGCACACGACCGCACCTTGGCTGCGTGACCGCCGATATTTTACCAGCTTCGCCGATGAAGGATTCTTCGGCGACCAGGTCACACCATCCGGCAGCCAGGGATTCGAGACCGATGGACTCCGGATGTTCGCATAGGAAAAGTATGCGGGAGCCATCTGATGCGGAGCTGCCCTCGGCGAAGCAGCGAAAGACTGCGCCTCCGCAGGTCTCGACGTCGGACATTCTTGTGCAGATAGCACAGCTTATCGCAGCATCCCAGCAGCCGACAGAAACGGTGTCGGATCGAGAATTATCCGACGGCGCTGGGTCGGTACGCTCCGCCGAAGCATCGGGGGCGGACGACCGGGAACATCGGGAGGTCCGACCGGATGGTGAAAGGGATACGGATGAATTGGAGCTATCCCTTTCGGAACAACATAAAGCTGCCGTGGACTTCATCCGGCACTTTCTCCCTCAAGTTGTTCCGTCGGGGCAGACTGCTGCGCTTCCGGACAAGAGAATTATAGCGTCATTGGACTCTGAATTTTTTGAGCGGTTCAGGGACATCGCTCCCGAGTTTCCGTCGCAGTCCAATAATGTTGCAAGAACATTTGAATTATTGAACGACGCTATATTTAAACTTGCTTCCAGGACGGGGAAAGCAGGTTTCTTGTCCGCTAATACTCTTAACCTGCCTTTCATTAATGCAAGGAATAAATTCGATACGGCAGGACAGGGTATACCGAGAGTTCCTCTGCGTATGGACGACGAGGCGGAAGACTTAGAGCTATCATTACCGTCGTCAGCTTCTATTCCAACCGCGGTGTTGGAAACAGCTATTGCGTCTAACAGAGCCAATTTAGATGCCTTATCTTACGCAGATCACCTTACTAAGGCGTTATCACTGCGCCTTCAAGGGGAAGAGTTTCAGGATATACAATCCTCTTTAAGACTTCTTTCAAGGGCAGTAGCTTATTCCACGTGTAACTCCGCCCTTTCAGTGGCAAATCTGGAGTTGGTTAGACGTGACGCAGCCCTAGCTACATCCACACTAGTGGATTCTAAGGTGAAGAACTCTCTTAGAGTCGCTTCGGTCTCAGGAGAACTTCTCTTTGACGGCAAGCTTTCCGCTATTTATGATAAAATTAAAAAGAAAGCTAATGATTCTCTGTTGTTCAGATCGGCTCCTAAAAAGTCGGATACAGCAGACACGAATAAGACAGGCACTTCTGGGTCTAATGCGCCCAAGGGAGGTTCCTATAGAGGTTCCGGTGCGTCCTCTTGGTCTTATTCGAGAGACCGTCAGGATAGCGACTCTCGTTTGGGACGTCCTTCAGGCCGGGACAATCGGTCGGATGCCCCGAGGTCGACGAGGCGAGGTGCGGGTCGTGGAAGACGTGGTTTCTCCTACCGCAGGCCTCGCAGGTCCAGGAGGTGATGGCTTAAACCTCTATCGCGTTCCGGTTGGCGGAAGGTTGTCGAGTTTTTCACAAGAGTGGGCGTCGATTACGGACGACCCTTGGGTGAGAGGAGTGACTTCGGAAGGTCTAAAGATATCCTTCAAACGAAAGCCTCCATTAACTCGAAGTCCAAAGTGGACTCATCTTCCGTCAAATCCACAGAAAAGAGACGCTCTGTTATCAGAGGTGCAGTCTCTTTTAATGAAGAACGCGGTAGAGGTCGTAGAAAACCAGGAATCTCTGGGATTCTACAGCCATCTGTTTCTGGTTCCGAAACCAGACGGCTCGTTCCGTCCAGTCATAGATTTGAGCTGGATAAACAAGCTGATCGTCGCTCCGAAGTTTTATATGGAGACGATTCGATCGGTCAGAGCGAGTATTCGGGTGAACGATTATGCAACGAGCATAGATCTCAAAGATGCGTACTTTCACGTCATGGTACATCCGACATTCCGGAAGTATCTACGCTTCGCAGTCCTAGGAGTGGTGTATCAATTCCGGGCGATGTGCTTCGGATTGAATCTAGCACCCTGGGCTTTCACTCGGGTAATGAACTCGGTAATGATCTACTTCCGAGCTCATTCGTCTGCGGTAACGTCGGCCTACCTGGACGACATTCTTCAGAGGTACGGCAATGAGTTAACGCTTCAGAACGATGTTCAGAATCTTCTTCTATTGCTCCGACGTCTCGGTTTTATAGTAAACGAGGAGAAGTCGGATCTGGTGCTGTCCAAGTCATTCATTCATCTGGGAATGAGCTTCGAGACGCACAACAATCTCGTTCGTCTGCCGTTAACCAGAGCGAAATTAGTCAGTTGTTACGCTCGCTATTGTCTGCACGCAGACAAAGTCAGGGCGAGAGAATTTATGAGACTGATAGGTCTGTGCGGAGCCGCCACGGATCTCATTCATATGGGGGGGCTACGCACACATCCTCTTCAAATTTTCCTGACTCAGAATTGGAGTGTGAAAATTCATTCGCTCGATGTAGACGTTCTCTTGTCAGATCAAGTGAAACAAGAGATTCAGACTTGGGCAAACATTCAGTGGTTAACTCAAGGAGTTCCGCTGCAGTTGCCGGATCCGAGTTTTACCGTTATGACGGATGCCAGTCAAACAGGTTGGGGTGCATCATTAATCCCAACGGATTCGAGATGCCAGGGTCTTTGGGATCCGCAATTCCTGTGCAAGCACATAAACATCAAGGAAATGATGTCAATTTGGCTTGCGTTACGTCACTGGATGGACATTATTCACGATGCTCATGTCCAAATCCTATCCGACAATACGACAGTAGTGGCGTATATACGGAATCAGGGAGGCACTCATTCAGTTCCGTTGTTCAATCCAACGGAAAGAATCCTTCTGTTTGCGTTAGAACATCACGTTCTTCTTTCGGTCCATCACATACCGGGTCGTCTGAATGTGCTAGCAGACTCCCTTTCACGAAAGGGTCGCTTGTTGCCATCGGAGTGGACTCTCAACAAACAAGTATTCAATCAGATTTGCTACCAATGGGAACGGCCAATGATAGATTTATTTGCGACACATCTCAACAATCAGTTGCAGACGTATGTGTCTCCGTGTCCGGATCCAAGAGCATTTGCAGTGGACGCTCTGTCGATCCCTTGGGACGGAATGATAGGATATGCGTATCCTCCAGCGCCGTTAATTCAACAAGTATTGCTAAAGATAAAACAATCTCATTGCAAGATTCTGTTGGTAGCATCTCTGTCGCCACAGAGACCGTGGATAAATCTACTCAGGTGTCTGTTGTGGGACCTACCGCGGAAGCTTCCTCCACGAGAGGATCTTCTTTCGCAGGGGAAATCGCGCCAACTCCATCACAAACCGCAAGGTCTCAACCTTCACGTTTTTCCGTTGTGCGGTCCTTCTTGCATGGCAAGCACTTTACAGGACGAGCAGTGGACGCGATTTCTAACTGTAGGAGGACCTCCTCTTCGCTAAACTATGCGGCTAAGTGGAAGGTTTTTCGTCGTTGGTGTAGGGATCATTCTGTAGATATATTTGATCCCTCTATACCAGACATTGCAAACTTTCTAGTATACTTGTTTGACGAAATCAAACTGCAGCCTGTTACTATAAAGGGTTATAGATCTATGTTATCTGATACCTGTGCACATCATGATAGTTTACAAATTGGATCTAATGTCTCTTTGTCGAAATTGGTTAGAAACTTTTCGATAAATAGACCCAGAACTCTTAGATTAATTCCTAAGTAGAATTTAGCTTGGGTTCTCCTTAAATTGAAGGAAAAGCCATTTGAACCTCTTGGGACAGTAGATTTCAAATTCTTATCTTATAAGACAGCTTTTCTCTTAGCTTTCTCTTCTGCCAGAAGAGTCAGTGAGCTTCATGCACTATCGGTGGATGATTCTCATTATCGTAGTGTTGGGAACACTATCACCTTCACTACTAATGTGGGTTTTTTAGCTAAGAATCAGGCTCCTAATAAATATCCGGAACCTATTGTTATTAAGGCTCTTCCGTCTTCAGACGGGCGTAGGCCTTTACTCTGTCCTGTTAGAGCACTACGTATCTATAAACAGAGATCTCAGTTTATCAGAAAGGGACGGAAACGTTTCTTTCTGTCTTTGATGCCTAATAGAAAGGACATTTCAGTCCATTCTATTGCTAGATGGATTCAGTTAACTATCCGTACTGCTTATGAAGATTTATCTTCTTCTCAGCAGTCTGTGCTTAAGATTTCTGCTCATGAAGTAAGAGCTCTTTCTACTTCCTGGGCTTATGCTAATAGTGTTGCTATTACAGATTTAATGAAGGCTGCTTATTGGTCTCAGCCATCCACATTTACGAATTTTTATCTCAGAAATATTGAGTCCATTTCTGGAGACCTGCATTGTTTAGGTCCGTTATCTGTTGCTCAGAATGTCGTCCACTAAACAGTTGCAACTATAGTTATGCAGGCTTTCTGTTCCGGCAGTGACTCCGTCCGGCTGCCCTCTTCGCTCTGGGCTATTTGACCCAGGGCAAGGGGAAGGGGGGGGGGGGGGGCGGGTGTTCCCTTAGGTCACCTGCTTTATAGTGAAAAGCAAGGGAATGCCTCCTCCAAGTCAGTATTTCTGAGTCGCTTCCGGGATGGTTTTAAAGTGTAATATTAATGTTTAAATTCATTCATGTCTTATTTTTAAAGTGTAGCTCGGTGTGAAGCATTTGTATATGTCAAGTGTCAAACGGGCTTTAATATACAATACTCGGACACTTTTAAATGATTATAAAGAGTCTCAATTCTCTGGACTACTTTATTTATTGGCTTGCTTTAAAAATAATTAGTATAAGGGTTATACTGGATGTTAATAGAGAACATGAATGTTATTGTGCTCAATTATTAAGGGTAGTGTATCTTTCTAATTTAATTTTAAATAAGAAAGATACATGTAAAGCCTAATACTCCTTTTCTCCTTAAGGGGTTACCTCTTTACTATATAATTGAGCTTATTGGATTTTCCTCTATGTCCTAGGCCCTCCAGCCTGTTTACTATTCAGCTAAGTCTGGGTCATTGGTACAGTATAAAAATGTTAAAAAATTTATAGTAATTTATATATTTTTTATACTTACCAATGACCCAGACGGGGATGGCCCTCCCTGGAGTTGGGAACTCTTGCCTCCCCGCTGAGTACATAGCGCTGACCAGGCACTGCCAGTAAGAATGATAATTGGCGCCAATTTTGGGACGACTGCGTCACTGCGCATGCGCAGTAGAGGCGTACTATGGAGGTCCTTTAGGACATGATTTCTTTTTGTTTTGGATGCAAATTTTGGGGATTGGGGGGCAAAATTTGTGTTTGGCCCTGGTTTTGTTGGAGTTAGCACCAGCTAAGTCTGGGTCATTGGTAAGTATAAAAAATATATAAATTACTATAAATTTTTTAACTTTTTTTTCATTTTTTGCATCAAAAACATAGTTCATGATGCATCATTAGAATGAGCTCAAGGAGTTCATTCCAATGAGAGGGTCATAAGCTATGTTTTTGAGACAAAAAAACTGAAAATATATTGAAAATTGAATGGATATTTTTATGAATAGCACTGGCCAGTTTTGGCTGTAACTGGAAGCCCTGTTTACTAACCAGTAATTACAAGAGACATTTTTATGAACAACAAGAATTATAACAACACAAATTGAGTACAAAAATATTTTTATTTATGCCTTTCACTTTGATCTATTCTGCATTCTGCACAATCCCAATAAGCAACAAATAAAATAAGATTAGGCCACACAAAGTAGATCTTCTGTTTCTCAGGCCATTTTTTGTGAAATTGCATGCGGGCGAGCGTTTTTTTATTTTATTTTTTATTTCAGTAATTTCTTCTTTGCCATCAGAAGTTCGTGTTCTTGGTTCAAGTTTTAGGCCTCATAATCTACAGAATAGCATGGGTGGTGGTGTATTTCATCCCTTGAATGCAAGAAGGCTTTGCAATGCTAAAGCATTGCAAAGCCTTCTTGCACTCAAGGGACAAATTCATCAATTTTTTTAACTTGGGTAAAATATCAGACATAAACCATTTAATTTTAATTTTTTTTAAGTTTAAATTGGTTATAAAAAGAGAGCATGCGGCAGCCAAAAGGACCATGCAGGAGGGCCTGAGAAACAGATTTTTTTGATTTTTTTAGGCCTTAATAATTAAAAAATAAAAGATTTCTGCAATAAATTAATAACAGATTTGAGGGTCACAAAACCCAAATTCTGACTAACTGCAGACAACTTACCTACCCACCCGATAAAAACAAGACAGTAACTCCCCAAAAGTGGGTTAACTTACCTGCCAAGAAACATATAAATAGGCAGGACACAACACAGCCTGCAGAAACCACTGATGAGAACAAAAAAGTTCGAAATCAGTCTGGTAACACTCACACAATCTTACTCTCTTTTGGATTACTCTCACAATTTGTATATAACTAGTTGTTTAGTTGAGGGGGTGTAGATAGCTCTTTGCCTGTTGGGGGTAAATCCAAACTTTTTTGATGGATTTATATTGGAAGCCAAATTTCTAGTGTTTTGGAACCCAAAATGGGTTAGATATAAAAAAATATAGCTTGTACCCGCTGACAGCAAGAAACCTTACAGGGGAGGGGCACTTCTGTGCTTAAAAGGTCTTGGTCAGAGTGACTTTCAATTTTTTTTCTTCTTCGATATTTGTTCCAAGATATTTTCATGAAATAATTCTATGCAGTTGCAAAAGATAGAGTGGTAAAGTGTCTTTACTATGTTGGGTCAACTTTTAATTGCATGTTGCATAGCAGTCCGCACTGAAGTTTTTCAAATTGAAAAATGCAAACCTACACATATCTGTTGGGGGGGGGGGGGGGGGGGGGGGGGGGGGGGGCATTTTTATGTTTTAATCAGGATATAAAACGTCTGTACAATCAGACATTAACCCTTTACCTAACAATTCGCACGCATCTGCTTGCATAATTTGCAAATTCAGCAGTTGAAAGAAAGAAATTTTTCAAAATATTTCAACAAAACTATATCATAGGACCCCTCATTGGAACGAGCTCATTCCAGTGAGGGAACACATGATATGGTTTTGTTGAAATTTTTTTTTTTAATTTTAAAAAATCTTAATTAAAATAATAAATTTTGATATCGTCTGCATTGGGTAAAAGGTTAACAGTTTGTTACCAGACTATCAACTTTTTCAAAACTGCCTTGTCTTCAAGTTCAGAGCATGACAGACCATGAATTTTGCCATGGCAATCAGTATTGGTTTTTATTGGCCATAGCAGATCAGTGTTGATACTGTGGTTAAATGCCATAAAGTTTACTGCTTGTCATTCAGTAGATTAAAGAACACTTCAAGCATGCACATTCACTTATATATAGTGGAACCCTGTTAATTGAATAGCTCTCATTGGCTACAGCCTTAGACTTCAAACCAAAAGGTTCATGGTTTGATCCCCACCAGGGGTAACTGCATTGTGTCCTTGGCCAACACTCATAATCCTGAATTGCCCACCAGGGGGGGAGGGGGAGCACCTGGGCAAAGAACTTAATTCCAATTGCCCACATGTGGGCATGGTGGTGCTGTGTACTAAGACCTACTGCACTTGTCTTCAGCCAATGCAACCCTGATTGTGTGGAGTTAGTATGTTGGAGAGGCTGACCATTGCTCGTCACTGCTCGGTCATTCTGTGCAGATACACCAGCTTTCTCCACCCGTAAAACTGTCCGACACAAGGTGACCATTGCTGGAAAACAGGAAAATTACCAAATTCCTGATAATACACTGCTCCTGTTTATTGATGAGTTTTCACTGCCAAAGTGATTATCCAATTAACTAGTGGAGATCTCAACAATTTGTTCACATGTCTTTGCCTATATATATAGGCACCCTCCCATAAATTATAGCAAGACAAATCCATGTAGGCTAAAAATAATTTTTCATTGGAGTTTAATCACACTTTTGACAGCCAGGGTCACCTCATGTTGGACAGTGTTATGGGCAGAGGAACTCTTGAGTACCCAGAGAGAACCACCGAGTAGCGGTGAGCAATTGTCAGACTTCCCAGCATCCTAACTCGGTACAAGTTGGTTTAGCATTGGTTGAGGACATGTGCGTCATCGACTGCCGCTCACCATAGTACACAGTATTACTGTGCCCCTATATGGGCAGTTGGGATTAAGTGCTTTGCCCAAGGACACAATACAGTTACCCCTGGAGGGGATCAACCCATGGACCTTTCAGTTAGAGCTGTCTCGGTGTTGGTTTTTTCGGTGCGATTTTCGGTGTATAAGAACACCGAAAATCGAACCTAAGCAATTTTTAAAAAATCGCGAAAGTCGATGTTATACCCATAATGCAATTTTCTGTTGCTGTTGTGCGTTTGCAACATGGAGCGACGTGCCACTTGCATAAAAGAAAGTCAGCAAGTTACAATTTTTTCTCTCAATATTTTCATAATTCATAATAGACATCTAATTAACATAAGAGCGTGAGGTCAATACACACACTAATCAGGGCTTGCCTTGAGTCAGGGCTGATCAGCCCCAACCCCGAGAGGCCCCTTCTCGGGGCTTTTTTTTTCAGCCAAGACTTTTTTTTCTGTCTTGGCTCCCGAACTCTCAGTGTTGGAAGGTTTGGGAAACGAAATTTTGCGAGATTAATTTTTCCATTCGCATCTCATTCACGTTAGTGTGATTACAATAGAAGCAGCAAATAACAGATAAAATAATAATACAAACTGTTTTTGTCTGATTCGAATTAACATCCACCTAAAATCCGCATGAAAACTGAGAAAATCCCAAGATTAAACAAAAAAAAAAAACAAACACATTTACGAGACTTCGAAAGCACGCTGGCCAACTAATGGGGGAATTCCCTTCAATCCCACAATACTATGTGCAGGTACATCCGATCCTAACATCTGAATAAATGCAACACAAGACACAGAAACTGCCATCAAAATAAATGTACGAAATAAAATAAAATGTGTACCTGTGTCTAGGTGGAAAGGTGGGGGGGGGGGGGGGGGGGATGGGGGGGTGCATTCCATTTCTGAAATATCCAAAGCTGTGGGGAATTTTCATAGATTGAAATTATTTAAACGGTAAACTGAAATGTTTTTTTTTTTCTTTGAGACAACCCTTGCATCGAAAATACACACCCCACAATATGTACATGATGGGTCCAAGTCATTCCATCCCCGGGATGATTCGTCCCCGAACATAGTGGGACGTTTCGACCTCGAGACACTGACAGAGTGGGATGTTTCGTCCCCTCCCAGAGACGAAACGCCCACTTGAATAGCAAATCATTAAGATGATATGGGATGTTGGATTTTTTTCATGATGTAACAAGACATGATCACATCCTTAGAAATGGTTTGCCAAACCAGTTTTAATGATACAGATCACATGTTCACATTAAGTTGTGGATTTGTTTTTGCCTAAAAAACATCTAGGTAGATAAGAAGCACATTCCACTGGAATGTGTTTTTTATCTACCTAGATTTTTTTTTCTAAGCAAAAGCAATCAACTAAGGTCGCCATTGGAAAGAATGTAACAACATAAAATTACCCCAAAAGGCCCCGACCTCAATATCTGCAAGACTTTTTTCAGGCCCCCAGCAGGCCCCGATCTTAACATCCGGGTGACTTTTTTTTAGGCAAGGCAAGCCCTGCACTTGATTGATAGTCGAGTGTCCCTGCTGCTAATTGTGTAAATCCCTCAGTCCCGATAATCTTCCAATCTGAGTGCCGTTTTCTGTTCAATTACTGGACTTTTGTTTCAAGAGTTTGCAGCAGGAACACTCAACTGTCAGTCGAGTGTGCATATTCAGAAAGCGCTCTTATGTTAATTAGATGTTTACACGTGAAACCTAAACTAACATTGTGGATTTAAAGGCGCTTAATTTCATTACGTTGATTGATAGAATATTCAATACACATCATAACATGTATAGATTATTAGATTAATGCCTGACGATCATAAAGGTACTGTCTTTTTTTCAATATTTCACCAAAAAAGTGTTTTTATGGACTTGAAACGAGGCCCACTTTTCTCAAAACAGCGCTAAAAGTTACTAAAACCTCACTCGCGCACGATTTTCAAACTCGAAAGACTGAATGAGGCACATGTGTTATTAACATCGACATCGACATCGCGGTTTTTTGTCCAAAAAAATCAAAAATCGGCATCGAAGTCAAATTTCAACACCAAGACAGCTCTACTTTCAGTTTGAAGTCCAGTGCCATAACCACTAAGCCATCATGCACCCTTACAGACTAAATAATTTTTCTTCAAAGATAAGCATATCCACTGAATATGGAGCTTTTATGTTATGGTACCTGCACTTCAGAGTAAATATCAGCTCCCAGTACTCCACCATCTGACAGGATTTAACTGTATCTCTCCAGTTTTGTTTGTCCTCTTCTTTACATTCAAACAGGGAGAGAGCGGGGGGGGGGGGGGGGGGGGGTGGGGCTGGGGGGGGAGTAAGCCTGTACAAAGCCAGTTTCAATTTATGGTTGATGAATTTTTCAAGTCTGATATAAATTATATTTTGTTGTATTTTTACAGACAAATTCAAAGTAAAATGTGTGGAACTGGAGAATGTTAAGGAGCAGTTAAGTGAGGAGTTGCGGAAGGTAAAATCTGATCTTGAGGAACAGGTTGAACAAACAGAAACTGCTGAGACACTTAATAAGACTTATTTGAAAATACTATTTGGTGCCAAAGACTCGCTTGGTAGCTTACTGGGCAATATAAATGAGGCTTTAGAAGGACAACATGATGCGATAGAAAACTTTAAAATTGAAAAAATGGAAACTGGAAAGTCATAGTTAAAACGTACACACCAAATTTTCTGGTGAAGTCAAGAGAAATGGGGCATTAAAATAAAAGACCAGTGTGGTGCATCTTAGATACCAGAGTGGTGTCAGTTATTTGAAAGGACCTCAATAATGTCAGTTTCTTGAACTATCAGGCTACAAGGTGATGAGAAGTAACTAGATTTCAAACAATTTTTTATTGTCGTGTTGACTGCATACACTATTTCAACTGCAGAGGTGCTTTTTAAATGTCAATGCATGGCCAGTGTTGAAGTATCTGAACTCACATTGCATTGAGTGACCATTTCAAAGCAGAAGTAATTTACAGTGATCAGTGAGTGCAAAGACTCATTTCACCCTGTTTTTCTACAGGTACATAGGAGTTGGAGTGGGGTGGGGCACAGAGACAGAGCACATGCCCACCCAACTGTTCCCTGCTGAGAGTGAGAGAGAGCCATCATCTTCTCCCAATATATTTTTACTCCATAATACTACAACTACTGGAAAATCAGTGTGGATGTGGTGGGGGCACGACTCAATTATAGTCACCTCAAATTTGTATCTCTCTCTTGCGTGTATGATTGATCCCAACTATGGCCTATGAAATCAACAAAAGTGTACATTTGTGGCTCTATATTTACCTGGTAGAGTTCTGGAAGCCCATATTTGGACTTTATTCTGAAGTGCAGGTGCCTCAACTTGAAGGCATCATATTCTGTGGATGTGCTTTAGATTACCTTTAAAGTGAAATTAATTAGTCTGTAGGGATTTGCTTTGTTACTATTTATGGGAGAGTGCCTATAGGCACCCTCTCATCATTTATAATGAGGCAAAGTCCTGGCAACAAATTAAGATGACCAAAAATAATTTAGCACTCTACCAGTTAATAAATTTTTGCATTGGGTCAATTTGTTAAATATAGAGTCCAAACATGTGCATTTATTTTAGTGTAAAGCTGAACCATGCCTAAACATAGCTTAGAGTATTGTATTCATACCATGCCACTAAGACATGTGGGCCACCACTGATATTTAGCAGTGTGTGGGGACCCTTCTATAAAAGTGCCCCCTCAACAAGTTTAAAATGCTTCCTACATCCCTGATTTTCTAAGTATCTCGGCCAGCCTGCCCTATTTCTTAGTCTGGTTAACCCTGTTAATTGAATATAATTTCCCAACACAAAACCATTTACTATACCTCCAGTACAAACTTGACCTGTTAATTAAATATATGTTATAGAGTAAACTTCTGTTAATTGAATAAAAAATCTTGTAATCTGTCAAGAAATTACCCTGACTCTCCCAAGTTTTCCTGTGTTTATAGATCTATTGGGCTTCAGTACATCCAATACAGGCATTTAATCTATTATATCTTGTTTGACACAGCTCATGATATAATAGAATAAATGCTAAGTTTATCTCTAGAATAGAGGAAATTGATACAAACCTTGTTAACTGAATACTCCTGTTAATTGAATAATTTTCATTGACAAAGTGGCTATTCAATTAACAGGGTTCCACTACATGTCAAGACAAGATTTGACAAGAAACCACCGCAGAAGAAGAGTTTGTATAAGTCCTTAAAAGTGCAGGTTTTAAAAATTTAAGCTCATGAAAGTGCTTAAAAATTGGATATTTTTATACTGTACCAATGACCCAGACATAGCTGGTGCTAACTCTTAAAATATAGGGCCAAACACAAATTTTGCCCCCCAATCCCCAAAATTTGCATCTAAAACTAAAGAAAACATGTCCTGAAAGGCCCTCCACACTTCGCCCCTACTGCGCATGCGCAGTGTCAAGGACGTTCCGAAATTGGCGCCATTTATCATTCTAAGTTTGGCCCTTCATCAGTTAACATCTGACTGATCTTTGTGCTTTTAAATCTCAGTTTAAATGATGCCAGACACATAAATATTAGTGAAATGGTGATTCTAAGGATGATAGAAAAGGAGGAGAGGAAAAGAATGTGTGACAGAATATTATCAGGGCTGTAACTTAAAATTTTTTAATGAAATTTTGTTAAGTTACCTATTTTCAAGGCAGCAGCCATTTTGTTGTCATTCTGATTATTTAGTTACACTGTTTTTTCAAGTGTTTTTCCTCTCTCCCTGTCCTTTAAGTTCCCCCTTGCTATTCTCCCATGCTTTTGGCATAGTTTATGTAATTATTATTACTAAAATTTCTTGGGAGTTTTAGCTGAATAACAGAATGAATTCTGTTCTTTCCCCATGTTTACGTCTTCACCTACGGGTGGTTAGGCGTTGTGTTCTGCATCTACCATCTGATGTTCTGCAGTTTCTTCCCTGGAAGTCTCTGTTTTGCATCAGATGGTGTATTTTTGGTAACTGATTTCGGGCCTGGGTGCCTGGAGTCTTATTTTAGTGTTTTTACACTCATTGTTTACATTTACAACAGCCCTCTGTGTGAGGGGGGGATTTCTAAATAATAATATCTTTATGTTATTTTAATCATAACTAGATACATTATTATTGTTCGTAAGTGTTGAATAAATTGTTTAAAATATTTTTAAAATTTTTTTCCACACTTAGGCTTGGGATCCATTGGGGCTCAACGTTACTTTTCAGAAACTTGGGCTGTTCTGAAAAAATATTTTTTCAAAATATTTTGATTTCAATTATTTTTTCTATATTAATGGATCATATTATTATTATGTATTTTGCCAGGGGTTAGTGCGAGTACCAGGACTTGTTTTCTTTTCACATTGAAAGGATATTGATCAATTGTTTTAAGAGGAAGTCTTCCTCTGACCTTATTATCATTCTATATGTGGTCAGTGTACTCGCATTAACTCCTGTTCTGTATCGTATGATTTCGATGACAATATGGGAAGCGTATGTCACGGTATGTTGTTGGGGATTTGGACACTCCGGTCCTTTCCCCGCAGGGTCACTCTACTTTATCAATTTCTATTTCAGACGATCAAGATTAGGGTGATGTATCTGTGATGTCTTCCAACAGTGTGCCTCCGTCGTCACAATTAATGAAGGGCTAGCGGAAAAGTGCTCATGTAATACGCCAATTGCCTAAGAGGACCCTAGTAGGTTCGACGGCCTTTGACGTCCGCTAGCTCGCCCGGTGTAGCGTCCATTCACCGAATGGTTCGGCAGCCGGGTTCGTCCGTTGCGGTCTAGAAGGAATTTTGGGGTGATGCGAGCACTATAAAATTAACTTAATGCACACCCAGTGACGGCGGATCGGAGGGAGAACGGAGGAAGCCTTTTAGTCCGGTTCATAGCTCGTTCCGGTCCATCCGGACGGCAAGCGAGAGAGGCCCCTCTCTCGTTCAACAACATCTGGCCCCAGATGTTGTGGTACAAATGTGTCGCTAGCGGAGCATACGTCCGTCGCTCGGGACGCTCCGTTGTATAGGCAGTCCGCTGAGACTGCTAAGGCTTCCTCTTCTCGTCAGCGCACTCGACCGCACCTTGGCTGCGTGACCGCCGATATATTACCAGCTTCGCCGATCAAGGATTCTTCGGCGACCAGGTCACACCATCCGGCAGCCAGGGATTCGAGACCGATGGACTCCGGACGTTCGTATAGGAAGTATGCGGGAGCCATCTGATGCGGAGCTGCCCTCGGCGAAGCAGCGATAGACTGCGCCTCCGCAGGTCTCGACGCCGGACATTCTTGTGCACATAGCACAGCTTATCGCAGCATCCCAGCAGCCGACAGAAAGGGTGTCGGATCGAGAATTATCCGACAGCGCTGGGTCGGTAGCCGGGGACTCGAGGCCTGCAGACTCCGGACGTTCGCATAGGAAGTGTGCGGGAGTCAACGTACACGGAGCTTCCAGCGGCAATGCATCGTAAGTCCGCTACTGCACAGGCCTCGGGAACGGACGTGCTTTCCTTAATAGCACAGTTTATCGCAGCATCCCAGCATCAACTGAATCTGTCGCATATATTTTATCCGACGATGCTGGGTCGGGACGCTCCGCGGAAGCGGGTACGGACGTCCGAAAGTTTCATCCGGTCCGACGGGATACCGAAAGGGATTCGGAGGATTTCAAGCTTTCCCTTTCGGAACAACATATGCTGCGATGCCGGATAAGAAACCGATAGCGTCGGTGGACTTAGAAATTTTTGGTTCGGTTCAGGGACATCGTCCCTCAGTTCCGACATAGTCCAATAATGTCACACAAACTTTCGAATTATTGAACGACGCTATATATATTATTATTTTATGCTTGCTATCCAAGCATTTCTGGTTTCTTGTTCGAAGAATTATGGAGATGTCTTTCAAAAGTGTGCCTCTGTCGTCATAGTTAATGAAGAGTTAGCGGCAATAAGTGCTCATGGAATATGTCTATCGCTTACGGAGTGACATTCGCTAGCTCACCCGGTGTAGCGTACATTCATCGAATGGTTCGGCTGCCGGGTTCGTCCGTTGCGGTCTAGGAAGGAGATTTGGGTGATGCGAGCACTTTAATTACTTTAGTACTCACCCAGTGACGGCAGATTGAGGACAGATCGGAGGAAGCCAACAACATAGGGGACCGCATGTTGTGGTTCAGATATTTTACATTCGGAGCATATGTCCGTTGCTCGGGATGCTCCGTTATATTGACAGTCCGAGAGACTGTCTTTAATGCTTCCTCATCCTCACAGCAGGGCACACGACCGCACATTGGCTACGTGACCTCGAGTATCCGATCAGTTTCGGCATTCAGTGATTCCACAGCGAATAGGTCGCGCCATCCGGTAGCCAAGGGACACGAGGCCTATACACTCCGTTCGCTCGCATATTGGAAGTATGCACGGGGTAACGATCTCGGAGCTTCCTGCGGCAATGCATCGTAAGACCGCTGCTCCTCAGGCCTCAGTGACGGACGTGCTATCCGAGTTAGCACAGTTGTTTCGCAGCATCCCAGCAATTGACAGTTTCTCGGTCGAATCAGGAATTATCCGACGGCGCTGGGTCGGTGCGGTTTGCGGTTGCATCAAGCTACGGACGACCGAACGCTTTATAGGGTCCGACAGGATGGCGAAAGGGATTCGAAAGATTTCGAGTTTTCCCTTTAGTAGTATCGGAAGATGCCTTTCATATCTTCTGGCATTTCTTCCAGTGATTATTTTTCGGACTTCATTGCTGCGATCTTGGATAAGAGACTTATAGCGTCATTGGACTCGGATTTTTCGATCGGTACAGGGACTTTGTCCCTGACTTACCGACGCAGTCCAATATTGTCATTACAACATGTGTTTTATTTTTCGACGCTATATATTTATATATATATACAAGCCTGCTACTAAGCATGATAGTTTAGTTTCTTGTCCGCGTGGCTCATTTCTGCCATTTTATCTTTTTTACATATAGTTTATTTTGGCAGAGCAGGGCATACCGAGAGTTCATACGCGTCTAGACGGTGTGATTAAAGACTGCATATATATTCTTTTTCGCCGTTTATGTCTTTTCCAATTTCAATGTTGGGAACGACATTATGTATAGTAGACTTAACTTAGACGCTTTATTATACGTAATCCGCCTTACTGAGGCGTTATCATTACGTCTTCAAGAAAAGATTTACGGGATATTATTCTCAATGTAATTTCTTTTGAGGGCAGTAGTTTGTTCACGTATAACTCCGCCCTTCAGTGGCTGATTGGAGTTGGTTAGACGTGATGCAACCCTAGCTACATCCACGCGTGGATAGTAGGTTAAGAACTCTCTCAGAGTCGCTTCGTTCTCGGAGGAGCTTCTCTTCGACGGCAACTTTCCGGCAATCCATGAATTGCTTGATTTACACATTCTCTTGTCTATCTAATGTTACAAGAGATTCAGACTGGGGCAAACATTCGGTGGTTGACTCAGAGAGTGCCGCCGCAGTTGCCGGACCCGAGTGTGGCTGTTATGACGGTTGCCAGTCAAACAGATTGGGATATATACTGATCCCTACGGATTCGAAGTGCCAGGGTCTTTGGGTTCCGCAGTCTTTTAGCTATCAGTTTAACTTCCGCGGAATAATGTTTTTTAGGCTTGCTTTATGTCATTGCATGAACATTATTCAGAAACGCATGCCCAAATTCCTGTCCTTTAATTCGACAGTAGTGGCGTATCTCCGGAACCAGGGAGGCACTCTTTCGTTTCCGTTATTCAATTTAATGGAAAGAATCCGTCTGTTGGTTATAGTACACCAAGTTCAGTTTTGGTCCGTTATATTCTGGGTCGTCTGATTGTTTTATCGGACTCCCGTTCTCTTACGGGTCGCTTGTTGCTGTCAGAATGGACTCTCAACAAACAAGTATTCATTCAGATTTGCTATCTATGGGAGCGCCCAATGATGTTTTATTTATGACACAGCTTGCTAATAAATTGCAGACGTATGTGTTGGCTTGTCCAGATCTCTGAGCTAATACTGTTAACGCTCTATTGATCTATAGGACGGAATGATAGGATACGCGTATCCTCCGGCGCTGTTGTTTTAGCAGGTTTTGCTAAGATAAACAACCACAATACATTTCTGTTGATAGCATCTCTATCTTCACAGAGATCATGAGTAATTTACTCTCTTGTCTACTGTGGATCTTAACGTGAAATCTTCCTCTATGTGAGGATCTTTTTTCACTGGGTAAAATCGTGTCATCTTTATCACAACCAGCAAGGTCGCAACCTTCATGTATTCCGTTGTGTGGTCCGTATTGCATTGTAAGCACTGTACTGGACGAGCTTTGGACGCGATTTCTTACTATAGGAGATCCTCTTCTTCGCTATTCTATGCGACTAAAGTGGAGGCTCTTCCGTCGTGGTGTAGGGATCATTATGTTCATATGGTTGATCCCTCCATACTACTCATTGCTATTTTTTAGTATACTTGTTTCACAAGATCTACTGCAGCCTGTTGTTATTTAGGTTATAGGTTTATGTTACCTCATACCTATGCACTCTACGATAGTTTACAATTGAGTCTTTTGTCTCTTTATCTAAGTCAGTTAGTAACTTTTTGATAAATAGACTTAGAATCTTTAGATTAAATTCCTATACGGATTTTAACTTCGGTTCTTATTTAGCTAAGTAATCATTTGAGCCTCTGGAAACAGTAGTTTTCAAATTCTGACCTTTTAGACAGTAATTCTGTTGGTTTCTCTTTTACTGTAGAGTCAGTGAGTTTCATGCACTATCGATGGATGATTTTCACTTTCATAGTTTCGGAATCAATACTTCCGTTACTATTTAGGTTGGATTGTTGCATAAGAGTTAGGCTCCTATTTTCCGGAACCTTTTATTTTAAGGTCCTTCCGTCTTCGTATGGGCATAGGCCTTTACTCTTTCCGGGTACAGTTTATGTATTTATAAACAGATATCTGTTTATTACAAGGGCGTAAGCTTCTTCTGTCTTTGATGTCTAGTAGAAGGACGTTACGCTCCATTTTATTGTTAATGGATTCTATTAACTAGCGTACTGCTTATGGTATATCATTGGCTTAGCAGTTGTGCTTAAGATTTCGGCTCATGAAGTAAGAGTTCTTCTACTTCTTGGGCTTACATTAATAGTGTTGCTATTATAGATTTTTGAAGGCTGCTCATTGCGCTCAGCCATCCATTCATGAATTTTATCTCAGAAATATCGAGTCCATTTCTGGAGGCCTCTATTGTTAGGTCTATTATCTACTGCTCAGAATGTCATTCACTTAACAGTTGCTACTATAGCTAGGTAGGCTGTCTGTTTCGGCAGTGTCTCCGTTCGGCTGCCCTCTTCGCTCTGGGCTATTTGACCCAGGGCAAGAAAAAGGGGGGGGGGGGAGGGTGTTCCCTTGGGTCACCTGTTTTTACTATGAAAACAAGGGGATACCTCCTCCGGAGTTAGTAATTCTGAGCTGTTATTGGGATGGTTGTTAGTGAGAAGTTTAAGTTTATAAAATTCATTCAAGTCTTAGTTTTTAAAGTATAGCTTTTGAATATTGCATATGTCAACGGACATGATTATGCAATTCTCACACACTTTTAGGAGTATAAGAGTCTCTATTCTCTAGACTTACTTTATTATTGGCTTACTTTAAAAATTATTAGTATAAGGATTATTGGATATTAATTGAGTACATGGATGTATGAAGCTCAATTTTTGGAAGGTGTTGTATCTTTCTAATTTATCATAAATAAGAAAGATACATATAAGGCCTATTACTTCTTTTCCCTACAGGGGATGACTCTATTTTATTTTATTGAGCGTATTCCATTTTGCTCTATGTCCTTGGCCCTCCAGCCTTTTTACTATTCAGCTATGTCTGGGTCATTGGTACAGTATAAAAATGTTAAAAAATTTATAGTAATTTATATATTTTTTATACTTACCAATGACCCAGACGGGGATGGCCCTCCCAGGAGTTGGGAACTCTTGCCTCCCCGCTGAGTACATAGCGCTTACCAGGCACTGGTTATTAGAATGATAAATGGCGCCAATTTCGGAACGTCCTTGACACTGCGCATGCGCAGTAGGGGCGAAGTGTGGAGGGCCTTTCAGGACATGTTTTCTTTAGTTTTAGATGCAAATTTTGGGGATTGGGGGGCAAAATTTGTGTTTGGCCCTATATTTTAAGAGTTAGCACCAGCTATGTCTGGGTCATTGGTAAGTATAAAAAATATATAAATTACTATAAATTTTTTAACTTTCGTGGGAAAAGTTGTGGAAAGTCCTTGGAAAATAATAATATAATAATAAATACAGTTTAGAGCTCATGAATCCACGTAAGTCCTCTCAGGCTTTACAAGTAAAATAAAGAAAACATATGCTTTGTGAAATCTCGTAATTTGGGTTATAAAATTAAATTAATTCAAAATGAACTGGGTCTAATTTTTTGAAAAGATGAGTTTTAAGGCCAGTTTTGAATGATTTGTAAGTTTGTGGTGACTGCAGGCAATCAGGCAGGGTGTTCCAGAGAAAAGGCCCAGCAACTGAAAAGGCCCGATCACTTGCCGTTACTAGGTCGCCTGAGTTATGGCAGAGTTTATTTGCAGATGAGGATCCCAGAGATCTTGAGGGAACATAGCGCTGAACTAGATTGCTGAGGTATGATGGTGTCAATCTATTAAGGCATTTATAGAGGGTAATAAGAACTTTGAATGTGATGCGTTCTTCAATAGGGAGCCAATGAAGGTGGTAAAGAAGGGGTGTGATATGACATGATTTCCTCCTTCTTAAAATGACTCTCGCTGCGCAGTTTTGAACAAGCTGGAGTTTCTGCAGCAGGGACTGTTTACAACCATACAGTAGAGAATTACAGTAGTCTAAGCGGCTGGTGACAAATGCATGGATTACTGTTTCGCGATCTCTTCGTCCACAATGCCGCGTATCCTGCTAATATTTCGTAGGTGGTAGTAGGATATCCGACACACCTGTGTGACATGACTGTCAGCAGACAGGTGCTCATCCAGGAAATATCCGAGGTCACGCACCGCTGTCGAGGGAGAGATCGAATGACCATCAAATACGGGTTGTATTCATGATACTTTTGCAAGCTGACGGGGTAGACCTAGATAGATAACCTCTGCTTTATCAGGATTCAATTTCAGGAAATTTGACGTCATCCATGATTTTATATCATTCACACATCTTTCTAGTGCGTGAACTGCCCGCTCCTCGTGCTGTGCCTTGAAATGAATATAGAGCTGCGTGTCGTCTGCATAGAAATGGAAACTAAGTCTGTGCCTACGAATGATATCGCCGAGGGGCAAAACATAACATACAGCAGAGGCCCTAGAACCGACCCCTGGGGTACACCGAACATCAAAGGAATGTCACTGGAATACATACCAGTAACATTCACTCTTTGGGTGCAGTCTGAGAGATACGACCTCAACCAGTCATGAACCGTTCCTGTAATGCCTATTCTGGTTTGCAGAATGTCAAAGAGGACGGCATGATCAATGGTGTCAACTGCCGCACTCAGATCTAACAAAACTAAACAAGAAACCTCCTTCCAGTCCATTGACAAGAGAATGTCATCTGGACCCGTAAAAGTGCGGTTTCCGTGCTGCAGAGTGGGGTGTAGGCCGACTGTAATTCCTCAGACAGGCCACATTGTGACAGATGTTCCCAGAGTTGTTTCGCAGCTGCACACTCGAGCAGTTTAGAAACAAAACTCAGGTTGGACACTGGGCGGTAATTTTTGAATATTTCAGGAATGAGTCCTGATTTTTTGAGGAGTGGGGTAACCAGCACCTGTTTCATGGTCGATGGGAATACGCCAGTCAACAATGATTTATTGACGATCTCCTGGAGCCATGGGACAAAAGCTGGTATACAAGATTTCAGCAGCTTAGTTGGGATAGTATCCAAAGGGCACTGCTTTCATGGGGATTTCAGTACCAAATTATGAAGATCTTCTTCAGTCAAGGTGTCGGAATGAATTGAAATTAGTATCGACCACCGATGACGTGTTTCCTATTGATGCAACATCGGGATGAGTGTTGGGACATGATGAAAGACCAGATCGAATAGTCACGATTTTATCCTGGAAGAAATGGGCGAACCTACATGCTAGCTCCACTTTGGTGGTATGATCACTACCCTCAGCATGTAAGAGTTTGTCGATGACCTCAGACAAAACCCGAGGCTGTTTAATATTATTGCTCACAATATCCGCAAAATAAGATTCCTTCGCATTGTTCACCAGTTTCCTGACATGATTGCTTTGGTGGACATACATTTCCCGATGAACTGTTAATTTGGATTTTCACCACTGCAGTTCGAGTGCTCGACGGTTTTGTTTGGCAACTCGAAATGCATCTGTGAACCAAGGAGCTATTTCACGCTTGGTAACAAATCTATTGTGGAGGGGAGCATATTTGTCGATTAGTTCCTGTGACATCTCATTGAATTTGTCCACAAGAGTGTCAACATTAGTTGTGGAGTCGGTCACTTCAGATGGTACTGGGTACACTGATTCTGCGAAATCAGCTGCAATGATGTTTCTGTACTTTCGGTATGTGATCTTAGCTCGTTGTGGTGGAGATAGAGGTAGCATTATGTTGAACTTAATAAGATGATGGTCCGATAATGCTACATCAATAACTTCGATGTTAGTCAACATGTTTTTCTCAGAATCATGGATAATCAGGAGATCAAGAATATGGTTCTTCCTGTGAGTGGGTTTATATGTTTAGATGGTTTCCAGGTTCTGGAAACTCCCTGAGAAATGAAAATATTTTTCCAATACTGGGAAATTCAAGAAGTCTGGCCATTATTTTTGTAGCAACAGTATCATACTCATCACATTTAGTCACTTGGCAGAGTTTCAAGAAAATTATGAGGCCTAAAACATAAAAGAAAGTATATGAAGAAAGTGTTTTCCTTATCTTGCTGATCACTTATATTTCAATCCCATTGTATTTTAAGACAGATAAAATATATGCTTAAAGTAACTTAGTATGTGAACCTCTGAAGATAAAGAAATAATCACAAAAATAAAAAACGGACTGTCCACCCACATGCATTTTCTTTTTTATGAAAAATGACTTAGAGAAACAGAAAATCTACTTTATTTTAATTAAAAATATTTATAGTTTTCCTGAGATGGCATCCTGTGTGCCTTCAGTAGAGAATGGTAGGTCTTACGTATTGTGTAATATGGGCCATTTAGTTCTTTTAATGAGTCATGCAGCATGAATAAAATTAATAGAGCCTGGATTTATTCCCCCAAGTATTAGTTTGAATTTAAACCACAAGAATTGTTAACTGCTCTGCATACAAAATGTTTAGATGTCTGAAATATTTTCAGGCAAAGGTCATGCCTGGAAGGTGCTTTAAATTCTTTCTAAAGTTCTGGATGTTTTACTCTGAGGTGTATATAACCCCTGGACAATATTTTCAAGTTCTCTGAGTTCATCTTTAACCCTTTACCCAATGCAGATGATTTCAAAATTTATTATTTTAAATATCATTTTTTAAATTTTTAAAAAAAATTTCAACAAAACCATATCATGTGACCCCTCTTTGGAACGAGCTCAACGAGCTCGTTCCAAAGAGGGGTCACATGAAATGGTTTTGTCGAAATTTTTTTAAAAATAATATTTTTTCAACTGCCGAATTTGCATATTGCATGGGCAGATGCGGGCGATTCGTTGGGTAAAGGTTTAATGGAAAGTTCAGTTTTTCTCTCTGGGTTTGTATGGCCCTTATGAGATATTCCAATTTTTAGTTTGAGGTAATTTTTTAAATATCTTAGGTTATTTATTTCTTGGAGAGCAAGACATTTGTTGAATGAATACACAAGATTTAAGGGCCTATGAATCTTTGAATTTTATTTGAATTTCAAATTGTTTGTCAGATTTGATTCAATTTGATTTTCAAATACCTGACCACCAAATACTGAAATCAGATATTCCAATGATGATCATGAAAACTTGTGTTGAGAGACCACCTGTCTTGAGAGATTTCAAATCTGTGTATGTTATGTCAGAATGCATGCACATATATCATTTCTACAAAAGGCTCAACAAAGCGTGAACTTGAAAGGGCGGTAACATGAGAGATATTCCAACATTCATTAATGTAGCCGAACACAAATAAAATCATTAGGGGTAACCTAATACATTACGTCAGAAAGCATGCACATGTATCATTTGTACAAATGTCTCAACAATGCGTGAATTTGAAAGGGTGGGAACATGAGAGATGTTCCAACATTCATTAAAGTTGTTTCCTCAAACAAACTTTTGTTTGCTTGAACATGGACAGTATTGACCTTAATTTCGTTCTGGCAATGTACCAGTATTCCATATTATTATGTAACTACCAATCAGTTTCTCTTCCGTCTCAATCAGTTGGAATTTACCGCATTATCTGTGTCAAAAAACCTGATTATCTTCCCCATATGTATGGAAATCTGTGACCACATATACCAACTGTCGGATCCAATTCGAATTTGATTCAAAATTGAACTTTAAACGTATGATTCGATTCTTATTCGATTTGAATGGAAATATCTGATTTGCAGGGGTCCTCACAAGTTTAGAATTCTGGAATAGTCATGGATGTTTCAAGTCATGTTTTCTGAAGGCCTGGAAATGTTTTGTGATACAGTGGAACCCTGTTAATTAAATAGCCACTTTGCCAAGGAAAATTATTCAATTAACAGGAGTATTCAATTAACTGGGATTGTGTCACTTTCCTGTATTCTAAACATAAACTTAGCATTTATTCTATTATATCTTGTTTGACAGTGCTCCATGAGCTCTGTCAAACAAGATATAATAGAAGATTGAATGCCTGCATTGGATGAACTTAGGCCAAATAGGTCTATAAACAAAGCAAAACTGGGGAGAGCCAAGGCAATTTCATGACAGATTACAAGATTTTTTATTCAATTAACAGGAGTTTACTCTGTAACCTATACTCAATTAACAGGTCAAGTTTATACTGGAGGTATGGTAAATGGTTTTGCATTGGGAAATTATATTCAATTAACAGGGTTATTCAGTTAAGAGGGATCCTCTGTAGTACTAAGCAGTGTCATCTGAAATAGAAATTGTGTTGATGCAAGTGTAATATCAGGGTTCAAGATTTATTGTGGTTTGAAATAATCTGGGTTGTTTTGTTTTTTTTAAAATGGGGGTAAACAAATCTAAATCAACCTCCATGTCTGTAAAAACTTTCTGTCAAAGTGAAAGTTGTACTTCAGATTTAAGACTTAAAAATAATTTGTTTAACCACAAGGTAAAATGTAGTGGAGGGAATAATTTAAACATCTGCTGCCAGTTCCAGCAGAAAAATATTATGTTTGCCACACTTCATTTACCCTAGCTGCCCACTTCTTTTAGCTTGGCTACACCCCATATACAGTCATGTGGGTATCTCCATGACCACATGCTCTGTATTACATGCTGTGGAACAGAAATCCAGAAAATTATGAACTTGATCATGTAGTTCAAAAAATTGAAAAAAGCAAACCTGAACAAAGCTATCCTTCTGAACGTAACATGTACATGTACCCTTCATTAGTAAAATTAGATCCTTATATATGGGCTAATAAAAGCAGATTTAGAATCTGCTATGACACTTTTGGGCACCATAGATTTGGGCACCCAAAAGTAGAGATGAAATCAAGTTAACATTAAATCCAAATCTGGCAAGCATGTACCCCAAATTCATTCAAATTTTTTTTCATCTTTTGCTGTTAAAATACAGCCAGCTCATAGCTCTCATTAGGTCTGGAAATACCTCTCAAACGATCATTTAGGTGTGTGTGCGTGGGGGGGGGGGAGGGGATACTCAAAAAAATGGTGTAGGTTACAACAAAATATAACGACAAAATAATATAACAAAATTCCTTATCAAGCATGTTTTGCCTGTCAAACCTGACAATCTGTTGGGTCTAGTTCGACTCATTGGCTGTACATTGCATCCACATATGAGTAGAAAGGCATATCATTCAAGTCTTAGTTGAAGTTCTACCACAATAAATTTCAAAGATTAACGAGCAATCACGCGCCAAAGCAAGATCGCATGTTAGTTGCTTGCTATTCATTCTGGCGGAAATTCTGTTAAGATGTATGTAAACAGCAAGTCTGGCATAGTAAAACAGAGAAGGCAGAAAAGCATGACAACACATTATTCTTTCTTGGCTACCACCACATTATTTAGCATAACCTGCTAAGGGGTTATGATGTAAGCTTTTTATTTCCAGGACTGTCATTGGAAGTAACTGATCAAGTACTTTCCAATAAGATGTCATAAGGTATATTTTGGAAGCAAAAAATAAAAATGTTCCAATAAGACTAAATGTCCACCCTCTGATTGTACGAGAGCTCACATAGTTTTTTCTATGTTAACAGCACAGCATCCAATGTTATCATCTGACATGACCACGCGAAATATTTCAGGTTGCCCATTTTGCAATTATTCCATGAACGGAGTGACTTAGAAACTGCTCTAAATTTTTCACCAGTGCAGCAGATGATGTTCTGAATGAAGTGTCATTTAAATTACAAATCAGTTCATGAATTTATTTATGATAGACCGATCTTGAAATCTGATTTTTTGATTATTCGTCCAACGACATCATGGGGTACACAAAAGGTTTGTTTACTAAACTTGTTATCATTAAAAACTGCCATGTTCATTTCACGATGTGGATACAGGCTGTTGGTAGGGACTTACTGGAACATATTCGTTATTGTAAGGAATTGATGATAACATGGTCTGAGGTTTGTGGCATAGAGCATATGTTCAACCACACCGCATCTCGGTTGGATATAAACCCAGCACCACAAACCTCAGACCATGTTAACGTCAATTCATCACGATTACTTATAATGTAGATATTTTTGAAAAAAATTGAGTTGTGTCCCTGTCTACTTACATTAGGTAAAGGGTTAATTCAATATTTAGAGTAGATAAAAGAAAGGTAGCTGCTGAGAGAACATGGTGAGCTGAAGTATGGGGGGCAGAATTCAGTGACCCTAGTTGGAGTTTTTCTGGTGCTTCAAGAGTGCCTCAGCAGCGACTCGAGTGTGCCTTTATGAAAAACCTCACAGAAGGGTCATTTATTCCTGTACCCAGTATTCTGCCTGAGATGTGTTCCATATTTATGTATACCATAATTAAACTTGAATTAACCCTTTACCCAACGAATCGCCCACATCCGCCCGCGTAATTTGCAAATTTAGCAGCTGAAAAAATATTATTTTTCGAAAAATTTCAACAAAACCATACCATGTGACCCCTCTTTGGAACGAGCTCGTCGAGCTCGTTCCAAAGAGGGGTCACATGATATGGTTTTGTTGAAATTTTTTGAAAAAATTTAAAAAATGGTATTTAAAATTATAAATTTTGAAATCGTCTGCGTTGGGTAAAGCGTTAAGAGAATGACGCTTAGATTTTTTAAGAAAAATATCACCTTCAACAGTCTGTTCACTTTCTTGCATGACACTGTTGTTTTGTATCAAAACAGTTCATTCATGTTATCTCATCATCTGGTTTTCCTAGCATGTTTTTCAATGTCTCTTTTGTATCTGGTAATGTTGAATACACAACAATTGTGGTATAAAAATTCAAAATATTAAATAAAGGCTCAGTGGTCTCTTGACACGTACCCTTATTAACAAAAGCTCCATTACAAACAACATATGAAGGGAATCTAAGACCTAAGAAAGTAAAGAATCTGTTTCTCAAGCACTCCCACATGGTCATTTTGGCTACCACATGCTCTCTTTTTATAACTATTACAAACTTAAAAAGAAAATAATAATTAAATGGTTTGTGTCTGATATTTTACCCAAGTTAATAAAATTGATCAATTTGTCCCTTAAGTACAACAAGGCTTTTCAGTGCTAAAGCATTGCAAAACCTTTTTGCACTCAAGGGACGAAATTTGCCTCCACCCATCTATTCTGTAGATTATGAGGCCTAAAACAAAAAACAAACCCAAGAATATAAACTTTTGAAGGCATAGAAGTAATTACAATAAAAAAATAATAAGATAAAAAAAACACCTGCCCGCATGCAAGTTTCCAAAAAAATGGCCCGAGAAACAGAAGATCCTGTTTGTGGGGCCTAAATACAGAATTTGTATTTATAAAATCTATTATATCTTGTTTGACTAGAGCTCAATGAGCACCTGTTGATAGAATAATTGTCACTGGCAGAGTGGCCATTCAATTAACAGGGTTCGACTATTAAATTGACATTGGAATATTCATTCCCTTACTTTCTGCTGAACAAACATTAGTTCTGGCCACGTCTCTTTGAGGAAGTAAAAGTATTAATATAGGCATGACTTTATGGAAAGTGACCTGGTGAACTTTGCAATAAAGAATAATTTTTGTGAATTAATGTTGACTCCTGAAGGTTCAACAACATTTTCTTGAATTGGATGGTTCGGCTGTTAGTTCATTTGTTGGTGTGCTACATCCTGTCAGGATCTACCCCAACAAATGAATTAACCCACAGCACTCTGTTGTCAAAATACTAAAATTTAAAGCAGAAAATTTTTCTCATAATGCAGCTAGAAATTAACCAATTTAATTTTGTTTGACAGAGCTCAGTGAGCTCTGTCAAACAAAATTTAATTTGTTAAATTACGAGCTGCAGTATCGGGAAAAAAATGCATCTTAAAATTTTTATAATTTGACACCAGTGTGCAGAGTGTTAACTTATGGTTTCATTGTCAAGTTTGTACTAAATATGTTTTATTAGTTACATGGTGTTTCAGCAAGGTGTACGGGTCTGTACTACCCTTCTGAGATGCATATTTCCAGAGGCTGAAAGCTCAAGGAAATATGAATCTCATAAAGGAAGTACAGTCCCGTACACCCTGCTGCAACACTGTTTAACTAAAAGCCGAAAGAAATACAAATCTCAGAAAGCTAATACAGTCCCATACACCCTGCTGTGTCAAATTTATTACCCTGCCATTTCAGTGTGTCAAGTTTTGTTTTCTTGTATAATCTCCAAACTCCCCGTGGGAACCCCGGGAAGTAAGCAGCACTTGTTTACTGTGGTAAACCAGTTCCGCTTTACTAGTAAAATAGGACCCAGTCACCAATGCTTGGGGTGAAAGTCCTCTAAAATGGGCAACATGTAGATCAACGATTGACTAAACTTGACTTCATCTCCAAGTTGTGTCATGATTAGCGATGGTGCATAAATATGTGACGTTAACCACCAACAAACAAACAAACAATAATCTCCAAACGGTATTCTGGTGCCAAAAACCTTGATAAAAGTAATAATTAGAGAAACTAAAAGAAACATACCTTTGTTTATTATTCAACAAGAATGATTTGGAGTTCTTTCCCTTTGATTGGACTCAAACATTTGTGGGACTTCAATTCAAGGACATTGGGAAATGACGCGTTATTGTTATTGTGGGGCACAGGTTGACTTTATATGTGTTTTATTTGATACAGTGGGGCATTATGTGTATTGGAGAATCGGGGACACTACATTCAAACTTGTACAATTGCTTTAATAAGTTTCACTGAAGAAACAATTCATGCAACAAGATAGCTTGCATGTTTCTCGAAACCACAACGGATTTGTAGTGTAGAAACTCCACAACAGAATCTCACTTCTTGGCAGCAAAATCAGACATTGGGGGTATGTACACATGTTTTATTTAAAGTTTTTGGATATTCTTATGAAACAATATTGTTCTCATTTTGTATGTGAGTTGGAAAGTTTTTTATTCCTGATGAAAATGTTTGAGGCAATGGTTGAAAAGGAAATCATTGAAGTCTACTGGTGAATGTCTGTACTCCCCTTTTAGCTGTCACATGATGTTGTCATACACCTCGTTGAACTTGGTACACCCTGTTGGAGTTAAATATATACCATACTGGATGCATTGGTTACTGACCAATCTGGAAGCTTGTATAATTTTAAAAGGGTCATAAATAATTATACTAGTGCCCTGCAGATCAGACTTTTCCATTTGAATTGAATATGAATTGAATTACCTGTTTAAGGCGCGATTTCAAACTGAATTCGAATCAAATTGGACATTCAGACAGTATATGTGGTCAGAGATTTTTGTATGCATCTTTAATGATTTGATATAATCATAATATGGGGGAAGATAGTTAGATTTTTTATCGAAGATAACACAGTAAGTTCCTACCTATCAAGATGGAAGAAGAGATTAGTAATTATATTGTAATATGGAATACATCCCCGGAACGAAATTGTGGTCAATACTGTCCAGGTTTATGCAAATAGAAGTTTGAGGAAACAGCAAAGTAGCAAATAAGCAAAAATAACTACCACCCTCCACACATGTCACAGCAGTCAGATGAGTAATCATTCATTTAAACAAATTTTAGAAACACATCTCAGACTGTCCAGCATCTTTCAGTAAGTTTGAACTGAAGACTCCACTAATTAGTATGCTTGTAGTTTGCCCCTCATGATTTTATTTGTGCCAGCTAGTGACTTTTAAAAAGCAACCAACAGCTCTGACTAACCAGTTACTATAATATTCTTTATATTAACATAATTGGCGTGAAATAATGACCATAATATATCATTATTGGGATATTCGATTTCAGTATTCAGTGGTCAGGTATTCACAAATCAAATTGAATTTAGCGGACAGGCAATTCAAAATTTGAATTTAAGATTAGGGCCTTAAATTATAAATAACTAGTCAACTTACACATGCAAAAAGGAAACAAATAATCGAATACTTTGAACGATTATGTGAACCCTAAAATCCACTAATTGTTTCAGAACAACTAGTGAGGTAAGATTATTCTTTCACTGACATTTTACTGATGGGATTTAATGGCAAAACATTGAATGATATACATGTACATTGTATTGGTTAATCCTTGATTGGTTTGAAAAACATTATCTTATGTTTTGTTGTTTTAATTGACTGATGGCTATCAAATTAATCAATTGTCGTATGTTTTGTTGTTTTAATTGATTGGTGGCTATCATATTAATCAAACACTGAAAAGATAGATTATTTTTTATGAAAAAATAAATTTACCATATTTTACCACTGTATCTTTGTCATTTTTATTGGGCCACTTTTCCCTCACTCTTTTTGACCTTTCACCTAACAAACGTACATATCCAGCCAGTACTGTTCCCCAAACTTGCCATTCACATTTTATTATGTTTCAAATTCTTGACTCGGAGACATAGCTTATCACCCATAATTGGAACAACTTATCAGGCTTATTACAATGAGGGGTGATAATCAATTTTTGGGGGGTAAGAAATGAAACCTTTTTTGTTATTAAAAAAATTTCTTTGCACGCAATTCATTGGATTAATGATCTTATAGGAGCTACTTATCCATTCTTCACACTGTTGGTTGTGTCTCAGATTTTCCTTTATAATTACTACTACACTCAACTAGATTAGTGATAAATGGTAATTTCAACTTGTGTCATGTCACTAAAAGCTTGTTTGTGATGAATATTATTACCACTTTAGTCAGTCGGTCTGTTGATTAGCTTTTGCTTGTAACTCAAAAATGAAATGCACCATGGGTCCTATTTTTTTGTGATGGGTTTGTAGTGACTACAGGAAGGTTCTTTTCAATAATCAATTTTCTGCCATATTCAATATGGCCACTATGACAGCCATTTTGGATTTTTTGTAATTTTTTGCTTGTCAGCACAGTAACTTGTAAATGGAATGCACCATAGGTCCTATTTTAGTGTGGTGGATTAGTGGTAACTAGAGGAAGGTTCCTTTCGATAATCAGTTTTCTGCCATATCCAATATGGCCACCATGGTAGCCATCCTGGATTTTTTGTAATTTTTGCTTGTGATTGCAATAATATGAAAATGAAATGTCCCATTGATCCTACTTTTTGTGGTAGATTAGTGCTGCCTACAGGAAGGTTCCTTTTGATAATCAGTTTCTGCCATATCCAATATGGCCACCATGGAAGCCTTTTTTGATTTTTTGTCATTTTTGCTTGTCCCCGCAATAACTTGAAAATGAAATGTCACATAGATTCCATTTCTTTGTGGTGGTGCCTAGAGGAAGGTTCCTTTCGATAATCTGTATTCTGGTTTTTCCATTGTGATGTTCATCGCAGCCATCTTGGGTTTTTGTAGTTTCTGCTTATCCATGCAAATAACTTCAAAACAAAATGATTTTTGTTTATTCTTGTTTAAAGGTGGATTGGACATGACTAGACGAAGGTTCTCTTTCGATAATCAACATTCTGGCCTCTCCATATGGCTGCACAACAGCCATGTTGGGTTTTTTGTGATATTGGCTTGTGCGGGCAATAACTAAAAAAACGAATGACTAATGGATCTAATTATTTTCCAGTGCATTATTGATGATTATAGGAAGGTTCCTTTTGACAATCAGAATTCCATGGCAGCCATCATTTTTTTAAATTTAACAATTTTTTTAACAATACACGTTGATAGAAATTTCACTGATGTGAGGACAATTTTTTTTTAAAGAAACTTTTTGCGTGGGGTATTGTTTGGCATAGCTAGATTAGCTGTCTTCCTGTCATCCCCTTAGGTGGTAATTTGATAGCAGCACACTGGGCAAACACTAATGGCAACACATTTCCCCTGATTGTAAAGGTGAATTAATTTAAAGATTATGCTTGTTCACACCATGTTCATTTTGGACGAAGATACATCTTGAATTTTTATCTTAACTTGACACATTTTCTGTTCACATTTTCTTTGGCACAGGTTACACCGCGTAGTTTTTGTCCGACCATCACGAAATTTCATATGCAGGTTTGAGTTCATGCCGAGATGAGAATGTCCCCCTTTGGATGTGATCAGTCAACCGTGATGGCGACGAGAGTCCGAAACCCTAAAACATTTAGCGCAGTCTGCAGGTTGTCGTATTTATGAAGGGATTTCATTGTAACTTGATAGGATGACTTCATATACTACTCAATGTTTGCTAAGCACCAAATATTTGACACATTATTGTGGAATTTGCTTGTGACATATTTGCGATAGTTTTGGTGGATATGATTGAGGAATGTATTGAGATGGTCCCCGGTGTTTACATCAGCTCTCTTGACAGGCAGACTTCTCGTGACAGTCATGGAAAGCATGTACCCCTTGATTTTCATGATGTTTTCGTGTACTGTCTACATGTACATGACGTGTAGGGTATTCAATCTTCATTTCAACACAAACCCTTGTGATTTAATGATTGAATATGGCAAATGCAAATGTAAGAAGACATTTGTCTGAAGCAAAAATGTGGCGGGCTGTAGGGATGGTGGAGCAAGGGGCTATCTATCGTCAGGTTGGTGAAGCCCTTGTGTGTACCATATGGTGATCACCAGAGCCTGGGCAAGATTTCAGCAGTATGGCACACCAGTCAGACGACATGGCGGTGGCAGAGACAGGGCAACATCTGCAGCTGAAGACCGATTTTTGATCATTCAGGCCAGTAGGAACCGCTTTGCCACAGCAACCCAGCTTCGCAATGACATTCAGAATGCATCCGGGGTAAATGTTTCGACGCAGACTATCCGGGCAAGGTTGCCCGAAGGTGGTCTCCGATCGAGAAGACAATGTATTCGCATTCTGCTGTCCCAGAACCACCGCCAGGCACGATATGAATGGGCCATGGACCAGAGAAGATTGGCGACATGTCCTTTCTACCGATGAGTCAAGGTACTACCTAGACCACACAGATAGGCGTTCTAAGGTATGGAGAAGACCAGGAGAGCGATTCCATGCAGCCAATATGGCTGAGCATGAACGCTATGGCGGAGGGTCAATCATGGTCTGGGGCGGCATCAGCAGGGATGGACGTACAGAGCTCTGTCCTTGAACGTGGTACATTACTGCACAACGGTGTATTGATGAGATCCTGGATGTCCACGTCAGATTGTATGCAGGTGCAGTGGGTGATAGATTCATTTGATGGACGATAATGCCCGTCCTCATGTTGCCTATGCTGTCGGAGAGTACCGACAGAGGGAGGGGATTGGAGCGTATGGACTGGCAGCAAGATCCCCTGACCTCAATCCAATCGAACATGTCTGGAATGAGTTGCAGCTTGCAATTTCAGCCCGTCCAGTCCAGCCAAGAAGTGTCCAGGAGCTTGGTGCCATGCTGGTCCAAGAATGGAACAACATCCCACAGAGGACCACCAGGAACCTGATTGGGAGCATGAGAAGGCGTTGTCAAGCTGTAATTAACAGTAATGGGTCTCAAACTCGATATTGAACCCATACCAGTTCGCACCGTCAACTTTTTGGCAAATTGAAAAACTTCCCCTTTTTTACCAATAATATCCATTTTCCATGGTTATCGTATTCAAAAGCTAAAAAATAATGTCAAACACAAATAAAATCTTAATTTCTGGACTTAAATCATTAAAGATATAATTAAATAAAAAATATATACACTTTTCATCACAATATTTCAACTAAAACGTAAAACAGGTAGTTGGGTATACTTGGTGCTTAGCAAATTTTGAGTAGTATATAATGTCTATATGGTAACGTCCCCTTTGGCTGTGATCGGTCAATTGTGACCGCTGTGAGAACCCGAAAACCTTTAGCACAGTCTACAAGTCGTATTTATGAAGGGATGTCACTGTAACTTTGTAGGATGACTCAGTATAATGTCACTAAATGAGGGCGTCCCCTTTTGGTTGCGATGGGTCATCCATGATGGCTACACAGGCCCGAAGCCCAAAAACCTTTAGCAGAGGGATTTCATTGTAACTTGTAGGATGACACGTTTTGGAATGATTTTACTGTAACTTGGTAACTTTGGTTGATATACGTTAACTGTTAGGGCCACATCAACCCAGGTCTTAATTATTTAGTACTGTCTACACTCAAAATTATTCTTATTGAAAACACAGACCACAGGGAACAGAAATTAACATATTCTCAATTATCACAATTCTTGTCTCATTTCATAATCCTTTCATGAATATTGGAATATTATCCTTTTCATCAAACACTACACAGTCAAGTTTAGCTACAGTATCATTGACACTTTTATTTGTAACTTCTGCTTGTCCATGCAATAACTTCTAAAAGGAGTGACCACTTATTCCAACTTTTTCCTGGTGCATTCCAACATGGCTGCCATGTCCGAGCAATAACTTGGAACTAAGTCTAATGGATCGCATTTTTGTCTGGTAGTAAATTATGTTGCACTTGAAATCATGAGGTATATTTTGCCATTCAAAATGACTGGCTTTACATTAAGTGGTCGTATAGTGATGCCGCTACCCAGCGGTGCTCTTGTTTGCGAAAATATATGGGCCAACATACAAAGTGATGGAATTATTCTTATTAAAATGTTACTTCACCGTCTGCCACAAGTGGCTCACGACTACGCTTTCCATCTTGTGGTACGTCTGTTTCAAATCATGGGTGAGTTTGGGTGGATGAGGATCAAAGATAGGATAGATTTGAAACTCGATTTTCTAATCTATTTGGTAAATCTCTCCGACAGCCGATAGTGAATACCAGTCTAACAGAACAAGGTTCACTGGGCCTGTAATGGGAGTTGGTTGACACAAAGGAAAGGATTTGTGTGCTTATAGGAGAGAGTGGGAAGAATGGGGGACGGGATGTCATCAAACAGTTCGTTTCCAGGTGTTGAGAGGAGAGAAGAGGTGTGGGGATAGGGAGGCATTTGGGAGCAGAGTTAATCAAGGCCTTCTTACCCGAGAACCGCAATAAATCAGCGGCCGGCCAAAGTGTTATATTTTATCATCTGTATTTCTGCTGGAAAATTTGAATTTTGAAAAAAATGTATGTGTGATCTTGTTTCTAACGGCCAATTATGTTTAGCATGGACGATCGCTGAAGGAACAAAAAGGGACAGAACTCCAAATTTCGACATAATTCAGAGGATCGTTGGTGAAGGCAGTTTACCCTCCCCATCCCACCCATATCTACCCCACTGATCAACTCAGTAACTCTGATAAAAACAAGTACAGCATCGAGTCGCATCAGAGTTTATAAATACAACTTCCCCACACCCTAAAACGCGCTGGAAGTTTGAATTGAACCCTCCTGTGTTCAGCAGGGATGCTTGGGGGGGGGGGGGGGAGCAGGAATTGGACCCAAGCTTGCTTTAATAGCCGGTGGTCAGCCCAAGAGGGCGCGTGCAGATAGACTTCAATACTAAGTAAACTTGGAAGGGGGTACAGTTGGAATTGTGACAGCTCACACTACGATTCAAAACCCTCTAACCTCATTCCTACTGTTAAATTCTGAAATATATAGGCAGCCAAGATTTGACGAGTACCGCCAAAGTGTTTTGGTCATTACCCGGAAGTCCCCCTTATGCATTCATGTTGAGGGCACCTTTAACTGTTCTGAGCCCACAAATCTTGTCAAAGTCAGAATTCATCCCTTAAGGTTAAAGCATCTGACAGTTGCTCGCAACTGCTCTGCGGTTCCCTCTAAATACTCTAGCTTTCTTCCGCAAATAAACTGTTCAACAACTGTCTCCTCAAAACAAACATAGAATAAGGCTTAAATTAAAAGATAACGGGAATTTTTTGCACCCACATCTCCAACCCATGTTCTACAACAGCATACTGTTGGACCTTCTCAAGAACCTATATTGTAACGAGGTGGAATATGTTGAATGGAAGCCGTGCACCATACCATCCAATACACTAGTTAATATGACAATGTCGCAAGAAAACCTCTTTTGTCAACCATATCCCAAGAACTAACCAAGGACATGTTGCCGGTTTGATATAATTGTGCAGAGACCCAAGTGAACAATAATAATCACATAACAGATCCCGGTGTGTATTGTAATTATCTACCCCTCTCCGCCTCCAGAGCACACACTTGTATTTTAACGTACAAGTTAGAAATAGAAGCTTCCTGTAAAAGTGTTACCTTAACAAGACCCACTCCCCTCGCCCACTTCACACTGATGTCAAAATTTTAAAATTACAAGCTGCAAATCTTTCCAACAACACAAGTAATTTCACGAATTTGTTTCTCAGAGCTCATTGAACTCTGTGAAAAAAAACTGCAGTGATTAAATTCCTAGTTGCTAAAGGGGAAAAAAATTGTGTTTTAAACTTGGTATTTTAACATCAATGTGCCGAGGGTTAGCATTTATTAAGAAACCACTTTTCTCGGGTAACCCTTTTCAATTTTCTGGATAAAAGTAGTGGCTGAGGATCACTTTGAGAACTACACTGCTCGTCTGTTCAAGATAGAAGAAGATAAGATGAGCCTAAAGCCTAATTATTTTAAAGTAAACAGTAATGTCATTTAAAGCATGCCTTCAGATATGGCTTCTTTAGGGCCCTGCGAATATTCGATATTCGAAATTATATTCGATTTGATTGGAGCATTCGATTCGAATTCGATTTAGCAATCCGGTAACCATTCTAATAAATTCGATTTGATATTCGATTCGCGAATAGCGAGCAATATTCGATTCGGTATTCGATTCGATCGCATTCCAATATTTGCAGAGCCTTAGGCTTCTTATGGCTTTACTGGTGCATCAAAGGAGCCATTAACCCTGCAGGGCCTAACTTTAATCATTTTTACCTGCACAGAACAGTTGCGCCTTCATGCAGTCTCCAAGTACCAACACGAGGTGATCCTGGAGGTCAAAAGTGTCCTTAAACGCAAATAAACATGCAGTCTCTGGACAAACTCGAAGTTACGTTACAAATACCTGGACAGTTGTGTCGAGGCAAAACAAAAACTTAAATCTGGTATTTTGACATCAATGTGCAGAGGGTTAGCATTTATTAAGAAACCACTTTTCTCGGGTAACCCTTTCCAATTTTCTAGATAAAAGAAGTGGCTTAGGAGCACTTTGGGACCTGTACTGCTCGTCTGTCCAAGATAGATGCGTCTAAAGTCTAATTATTTTAAAGTAAACAGTAATGTCCTTTAAAAGCTTGCCTTTAGATATGGCTTCTTTGGGATCCTGCGAATATTCGATATTCGAAATTCTATTCAATTTGACTGTAGCATTCGATTCGAATTCGATTTGGAAATCGGTGCCGAATATCTATCGAATATCTCTGATTATAATTGAAATCTTTCTTTCTCTCTGTCGGAATGCACCGGATAACGGGGGGTGGAAAGCGTGTTTTAAAAATAGGCACACATCAACTTAAAAACCTCAGTGCCGGCGACGGATTTATCCGTCGCTCGTACTTCCCATTTCATATGCCGGCAACGTATATATCTAGCGCCGGCACACGGAATAGGGAGAACGGGCCAACATGATTATGTTCCGGACTAACTTTAATCATTTTAACTGCAGCAGAACGAGGTGACCCTGAAGGTAGAAAGTGTCCTTAAACCCCAATAAACATAAACATGCAGTCTCTGGACAAACGCGAAGTTACATTACAAATACCTGGGCAGTTGTGTCTAGGCAAAACAAAAACTTGCCTAGAAACAACTACAAAGCCACAGTATCTACAGTGTCAATACCTAACGTTCGCCGTGGTCTGGTCACTTTCTACGGATAGGCAATATTTCCACGGACGCAATGATACTAGATTCCAAACACTAATCGGAAAAATCAACAAAAATGTAATTAATGAAGCACCGGGTACAACCCAGTGCTTCATTAATTAAAATTTTGCTGCTGATGGTTTTTATTACCTGAAAACCGCATGCGTGGATATTACTGCACACGCGTGGATTACAACCAATCCACGGCGACTGTACTGTATGTGTAACAAAAAATGTAGCTAAATCCATTCTTATGAAAATGGACAAAGAAACATAAAAAATCAAACCAAACTATGTTTTGGAAATTTGGGAACATCCCTGTAATTTGGGGGCACCAGTTACCGCTGTGGGTTTGGTAGAATTTATAGGTACGTTATAAGGACATTCTCCCGTGGGGACCCCTGGAAGTGGAGCAGCGCTTGTTTCCTGTGGTGAACAAGTTATGCTTTACTGTAACATGACCGGAACCAACGCCTGGGGTGGAAATCCTTGAAAATGGACAGTATAGATATAAACGGTTCGCCAAACTTGACTTCATCACTATATTGCGGTAATGAAAGTATCCTTAAACACCAGAAAATAAATATTCGTCATCAGGTTGCCAGTGACTTGTCACAGGCGTCTGTTGTAGTGTCTGGGACCTCCACCACCCACCCCTCCCCCCTTTTTGGGATGATCACCGTAGCTAAGGAACAGAGTAGCCTGCCATTGCATCGTGGTGTGGAGAAGGTGTTCCCTTTCCTCAAATGTCAAATTATCGGCACATTTCCATCAAGGCGCCCGTGGAAACCCTGGGAAGTAAAGCAGTTATTGTTTACTGTGGTACAAAAACCCTGTGTTACTTGTAAATAGGACACAGTCACCGTTGCATGGATGTAAGTTCTCTAAAATGGGCAACATGGCTACAATTGATTGACTAAACTTCACATTATCTCCGTGTTGCGGACACAATTAGCCATTGTACAGACATATGTGACCATAAACAGCAAAAACAAAAAACACATCAGGCTCCCAGGATGGTATTGACTCAAAAACTGGCCACTGGACAAGCAAAGTAAAACTGATTTCTTTACTTCAGTAATTACAAAGGTGGTGAGGAACAAAGAATACTGCATATTGTTCCAGAAATCTTTCAGTCATCTGACAATTTGCTGTGCTGTAAAATACTGTTGGAAAGAGATCCCTTCCCATCAATACGTTAAATCACATAATTTCACCGTCCAAGTCGAAAAGCACGCCGTTTTATCGTTCTATTGGGGGGTCATTGTTCTGGAAGAATTACCAGATGACACGGACGTTGGAACGGGGTGGGGGTGTGCCCCCCCCCCCCCCAATCCTGGCCAGAATTTCCTATAGTTGGAAATTCGGAGGGCAAGTCATGTGTAGTTGGAAATTCCATCTTTCGGGATTTTAGAGCTTCTTTGGCGATGCTGATGTCTCCTTTACTTCCCAAAACTCGGTTTCAAATCAGCAAAAATTCCAACTGTTACTATTTACAATTACAGTGTACGCAATATCGAGCTTCATAATCATGCATGATGTCAATCGGTACGAGAAAAAAAAATCCTCAAAATGCACTTCTAGAAAATCGCAACACGTAAAATCGTTATCCTGAGTTAATTCAATCATTCACAGTTACGAAATGATGAAACTTCGAAAATTGATCATTCCTGCATAAGATCTGATTTAATGTTAGGGTGGTATGAATTGCTCAAAGTTCTCAGCTTGAGCATTTGTTTAGCACATATTCAACTCCCAGAATAATACCAAATAATAACAACAACCTGATAACCTGATAATTCTATTATAAATGTGTTGGCATTTCAGTCACTAGAATCAATTTTATGCCCCCTTTCATGGCTTCATTTTCAAAAATTTTCTTGTTAGTGATTTTCCAACTGGGGGGTGGAAGGGGGGGGGGTAAGGATCGGGAGGGGGTTACCCCCTCCCGGCCTTCCACCTAGTTTGAAATTCACTATCCTACAGCCCCAATCGGACACCTCTGGCCACGTCCCTGTCAGATGATTACTTTGGCAATTAGAATAAGTTCTATGTTTGTTTATTGATATTTAACCACACTTCAAATGTAAGGAGCAGTTTTACAGGTGGGGGTAGCTGGACGGAACCACCGAGACGCGATACGGAACTGTAGGATCCTCAAACTTAACCGAGCCTGAAAAAGCTGGGTTGGCATTGATTGAATACATGTGTTACATCAACTCATCAGCTGTACGAATCAAAACTTATCGTGTCCCCAAATGGGAAGCTGGGCTGGGATGAATTTGTTTGCCAAAGAACACAACGTAGATCGCGGTGGACACAGGGGCTCGTTACAAATACTTTTATAATATTTTTTTCTTTCCTCCCTTCTAACCCTCCCCCACCCGGGAAGGAACCAGTGCTTATTTACTGTGGTAAACAAGCGCTGTTTTACTGATAAAATAGAAGAACCCAGTCACGAATGCTTGGGACGGAAGTCCTCTAAAATGGGCAACATGGGAATAAAACGATTGGCTGGATTTGTCTTTATATTCATATTGTGGCCACGATTAGCCATTGTGTAGAAATATGTTACCTTAAACACCAATAAATAAATAAATAAATAAATTTCTTCTATCCCCTCAACCGTCACACCACCATTTCACCGTTTGAAGTCAATGGGGGAGTGGACAGAATATAAAATAGAAGAGACTTTACTAAAAATCAGGTACTAAAGTTTACATAATATTGTTAAGATTCGTATAACTGCATATAACCCTCCCTCCCCATTAGTTCTATCATATTACACGCGTTACATTGTAGTACCGACCGATTGGTAGGTGGCGGTTTCCAGTTTTGTTGTGTTATGTTATACAGTTAGTTCTACTTTCAAAAAATCCGACTCGATGTGACCCTGGCCGTCGAAAGTGTTGTTATACCCCAATAAATAAATAAATACTTTCAAAAATGCTTATAACGAGCTCCTGTGAACACTGAATTGATCCACGACAGACAATGAACTGAAACATCATTATTAATTTAATCCATGGAACACCGATGGTATCTCCCATGTCCATCCTATTGAATTTTTTGTTGGAGGTAAAATACTGATCGGTCTTCCATACAGTTTCATCGAGCAGCAATTTACCATTTTTTCACAAGAAAAACTAGATCATGACACGCAGACATATTCAATGTTCATAGGCACGTAGCCCAGGGGTGATGGAAAAATCTCCAGGAGCAAGTTATGATTTTTAACTTTCGACATGTTACACTACCCACCCGCCCCTTTCACCCAAATTTTTCCCATTTTTTACAGCTTTTTCCCGCAAGTTACTGACCACCACCCCCTTTGGTGGATATTCACAGTCCTGCTCAGTATTCAATGCAGCTTTAACCCTTTACCCAACGTAACGACCTAAACCGGTCAGTGCTAATCTCAAAAGTCGTCAATTAATTTTCATTATTTTTTTCATTTTTTTTTGTCTCAAAAACATAGGTTATGACACCTCATCGTCGAGCTCGTTCCAATGAGGGGTCATAACCTATGTTTTTGAGACAAAAAATGGAAAAAATAGTTATTCAAGAATTTTTTTTACAAGTGTCGTCTGCTTTTAGTGTTAGGTAAAGGGTTAAAATGTTGACGGGTGGTATCTATATCTAAATCATTTTATCCAGTATTATTTGTCCACAGTCTTCACTTGAAGTTTATGAGATGAGGCTGCAACATATGGCGTGTTTTCTGCAGGTTTGTTGTCTGTATTCTCATATCCTCACGGTATTGAGGATTTACGGTTTGGGTCATGGGGCAAGATTAATCAAATAATGACAGTTGATCAGATGTTGAAAAACGATTTTATTTTCACAAATCCTAACATTCGGAATTGAACATAGAGTTGTATGGTTGTATCCATGTTAAACAAACATGGATGCTTTGAGATACCAAAATAGACCAATGTATCAATCATGTTGCCCAGGTTGTGTGCCACTAAATATTTCTGACAGTACCTATGCCACTTAAACAATTAGAGCACGTGATCATAAAAAAGCATTAACCTTTTACCTAACACGAAAAGCAGACGACACTTGCAAAAAAAAAAAATTATTGAACTAATTTTTTTCATTTTTTTGTCTCAAAAACATAGGTTATGACCCCTCATTGGAACGAGCTCGTTCCAATGAGGGGTTATAACCTATGTTTTTGAGACAAAAATGAAAAAATAATGAAAATTAACTGACGATTTTTGAGAATAGCGCTGGCCGATTTTGGTCGTTACGTTGGGTAAAGGGTTAATACTTCTATTCTCTGTTACTAGAGGGTTGATTTTATTTAGGGTACTGGTTGGGTGTATCTTTTCATTCTTCAAAGTTTTCGTTAGTTTGAACATGCAATCTATAGAATGACTTTTCCTAAACTTTATTATCTTCTATTAAAGAACATGATGGCGAAAAGAATGGAGTGACAGGAAACATTTTGAAGAACAAATCTATTAGCAGTTTACTACCAATGCGTTTCAATAATTTTGAGTGCGCAGCCACTGACCTATCTTTAATCCACAGCTACCTAATATTTCTTTTGTTCTCTGTCATGAAAACAAGCCCTATAAAATCACACCAAGTACGGTTTTGATGAGAACAGCTCAGTAAAACAGTACCAATATCTGGAGATTGGGACGGTTTTGAAACAGTCCCAATAACTAGATATTTGTACGATTGTCACGGTACTGTAATCATAACCATTCAAAAGTGAAGATGCTGTAAAGGAGGTGTGAAAAATTTTCTAACACATGTATTATCGACAAGCTTTTCTCGACAGAGCTACTGAATTGAGTGTGCATCGTGTCCAAATTACAATGTACTTTTTAATTTTTTGTTGCTTTTTATAACCAACAGCCCTGGTGACCTAAAAAGGACCCCTGTGGAAACCCCGGAAGTGAAGCAGTGCTTGTTTGCTGTGGTAAACAAATTCAGTTTTACTGGTAAAATAGGACCTGGTCACCAGTGCCCGGGGTAGAAGTCCCGTAAAATGGGCAGCATGGGTGTAAACGATTGGCTAAACTTGACTTTACACCTTTTTTTTGCGGTCACAATTAGCCATAGCTGCAGAAAAGTGACCTTAAACACCAGTAAATAAATAAATAACCTAAAAAAACGCCCTTTTTCAAATATTAAGGCGGCAATCAGGCACCACCACCCGCCAACCCTGAGGGAAAGCGAACCTCTTCTTCAGATAAAAAAAAAGAATTATTCTTTCAAATGCTTTGAGCTGAGACATTATATTAGCGGGAGAACAAATTACGTCATGATGTGAGTTCACTTCGAAGCCACATATCTGTTCACAATATCTGAACTCCTGATGCGTGTCATAACTTCAATAGACTTTCTAGCAAACAAACAATGGGTTATGCCCATTTTGTTTTTCGGGGATAGAGCAAGCAAAAAGTGTTTTAAAATGTGGTTTTACTCGTGTCAAACTTTCTAAAATATAATTTTTTTGACTTTTGTTAACATTGAGAGGCTGTGGATTAAATCACATATATCACTATTTTGTGTACTATATGGGTAAATAATTGTACAGTTGTGTAGGTGTCCTCCAATATTTGGACTCGGCTTCGCCTCGTCCAAAATATCTCCGGACACCTGCACAACTGTACAATCATTTACCCATATTGTACACAAAATAGTGGTATATCTATTACTCAGTTCGTGGTGCATGGCCATGTCTCAAATCAGGAGTGTCAGTTGAGAACAATCAGTCTGAAAGTGCACTGATATATATACCACTCACATTTTGCTGAGGATAACTCCTGCCCATAAATTTTTCTGATAAATAAAAGGTCAAATTATGTGTATTGTTTTAAGTTTGTTTATTTGTTCATTAAGGTTTAATACGAGTCACACAAGCTTTGATCATACCATGTCAGACAATTTTACGCGTGGGGGAGTCGGAGTACCCAGAGAGAACTGAGCAATGGTGAGTAACTTTCGGACTCTCTAATTTACTCTCCCGACACAAGCGGTTAACATTGATTTAAGGTAAGTGTTACGTCGACATGTTTGTACATCTATGGTCGACGCGCAGTATTCCCACGGGTAACTTGCCTTCAAGCAGTGCTAAACCTGATTGTACCAAGATGATAAATCAGACAGTGCGACAGTCACTTGGCATTGTTGAGTGCTTTCCTATGGGAACTCTAGCTTTTTATATGACCCAGACTATTAAAAAGTGTCACTGCTCCCCAATAAATAAACAAACAAATAATGTTTCTGTATTCCTTTCATGTAGAAATTATGTTGACGAATGGGGAGTGATCCTTAGCAAAATGTGAGTAGTATATATATATATACCCTTGTTATGTCTTGATAACAAGTCTCTTCTGTTTCCATCCAGTGGTTCTGTTGGAGAAAAATATCAGATGTCGCTCCGGTTAACAATGTTGAGAAAAAGCCAAAAAAGTTCAAACTGGTCGAAAAAAGTGATTAATGGGTCACTGAATCTATAAAATGATAAAATCAATATTTATATGGACGAACCTGTCCTAAAAGGCCTATAAAATTATTGAAAGAAATGAAAGGAACAAAAAAATTAGACCATGGAAAAAATTGATTTCTGGCCACTCCGACCACCCACCCAACCCATCATACGTTCCGGGAAAAGAATTACCCCCCCCCCCCCCCCCCACTCTACCCCGCGAGCCAGGCATTTTGTTGGGGATATGCGCTAAGTTGTGATCGACGGTCACCGGCTTCTCCGATGCGACCATAGTTCGACCCGGGAATGAAAAATTGAAAAATGGGTATCGAATGGAGCTCTTTGATAGCATCTAGGAAATATGTGAAATATAGGATCTAAGATTTTAGCACTCTTGCACTATTGTGTGAGAAAAATTACATACAAAATAGATCGATAAAGTGACAGGCGTCTTTTATTTTACAGGTATATACCATACCTATATATGTAATTATGTGATTCTGACAGAAATTAAACAGCGATAAACTCGATGAAACAAACGAGTGCATTTGAAATTTTAAAACAACTTACCCGTATACATCGAACTCTCTCTGTGGCTGAGCCACAGAGTGTACGATGTATCCAAGTAAGTCAGATCGCCCCATTTTATCAAAATCTTCAGATCACATCTAGGAGACAAGTCGCACCTACCCTGGATACGCGCCTGGTTGATCACTCTCCATAAATATTTTTATTTTGGTTTTGAAAGCAGTCTCTAAAACAACGCCTAAAGTAACTAGAATGTGCCATATAAATGAGTGGCTTAATGAATGTAGTGCAGTGCACCAAACCAACAGCCGCTAATAAAAGATATTTTGGTATGTACGCGTTAGGAGCGTATGTCCACATATAACTGAGAACCAAATACGGTGTCCAGAATAAAATGTATGTAGTGGTAAAAAGCAGGTACGTTTTGTTCAAAGAAATGTCAACGTTTTGAAGGAAATAAATCCTCTTTTTCATAGGTGGACGACTTGACTGCTGATTTTCGAAGTCACTAAATTCAGAATCACTGTCGTCGCTTTTTCTTCCATTGACTTCAGCATTTTTACCCTGGGTGGTGGAATGTGTTTTATCCTCCTGGTGTTCCATTCGTTTATTCTGTATTCTTCTCTCAAATTTCTCATTCGCTGCTTGGAGACGGTGATAGTAGGAATCACCACCCTCCATTTTGTTTTCCTCGAGGATTGGATTACCTCCCGGCAATTTTCGTCTTGATTTTCTAATTTTATTGAACAAAATTATAAAAAACAACACAATTCCCGTGAGAGGAAATATGTAGGTAGTTATTAAATTAAAATGTAACAGTGACACAGAGAGTTCGTAGGCTGGGACACATTGGAGTACGTTTCGGTTGTATTGAAATTTGGTCCACCCCAAGAGAGGGTAAGCAGCCATAACGGCATCGAAGAACCAAACACCTGCCAATAAAATAATGATAACAATATCACAAAATATTTCTTGATGCCTGGAAGGATTTGTGATTTTCATGAATCGTTCGAAAGCAAGAATAACCAGAGAGTGTGTATTCACCATATTACAGAAAGACATGACGTATCCCTGAACACTGCATAATTCACAGGGAAGTATTTCCGTCGCTTCCGACAAAGCGTTCACAGAGACAATAAAAGTCCATAAAGTTGATCCTATGAAATCCACTGCACTCAAACTGGGTATAACGAAATATTTGGCTTTTCGAAGTCTCCGTGACCGTGAAAACACAAAAATGATTATAACATTAATGGCTGTACTAGTCAGAGCGACGATCAACAAGATAATTCCGAAAGTGATCATTTTGAAGAAATCTCACACGCAGAAGAGTATTCCACTCTTCCAATTCCCGTTTGTAAAAATTACGTTTGCTTATTAAAAGGTTCCCCCACACGAGCTTCAACAAGTCCAAACAGTGCACGGTGTTCTGTATTTTAACAAATCGGATTGTGCTAATCAAGAATTGCACGGTGTGATTTTTTATTCTGGTGAGATTTAGCTTGACCACCGCGTTTTTGCATTGTAACCCTTTCGACAGAGATCCAACAAAGAAAAAAATGTTATGGTTATTGAACTGACAGCTTCGATAATGAGTGTGTCACCAATATTTATTTATATGTTTTGCAACTAAGATCTCATCATGTGGGTTACTTTTAGTTTCAAAGAGTGTATTGCCCCGAGATAGGGAGACGGAACGTATGTGGGGGGGGGGGGGGGGGGGGGGGCACAAGGGGTGGGTTGGATCCTCGCTCCCTGTCGGGGAGGGTTAGATCCCCGCACCTTGTCGGGGAAACTATCTCTCTCCTTTATTGTGTGCTTGTCATGGAATACCCTCGGGGAACTCAAGCTCCCCCACCCTTTCTGGAAATTCTGACGTCCTTATCATGTTAGGGAAATTCGTAGGGCTTGATCCAGTGAAGGGTCAAATATGGTTTTGTAGAATTTTTTTAATTTAACCCTTTACCTAACATGAAAGCGGACGACACTTGCAAACAAAATTCTTGAATAATTAAATATTTTCATTTTTTGTCTCAAAAACATAGCTTATGGCCCCTCATAGGAACGAGCTCAATAAGCTCGTTCCAATGAGGGGTCATAAGCTATGTTTTTGAGACAAAAAATGAAAAAAATAATGAAAATTGAATGGTAATTTTTGTAAATAGCGCTGGCTGGTTTTGGCCGTTACGTTGGGTAAAGGGATAAAAAAATAAATATTGATATCATCTGCGTTGCGTAAAGGGTTAATATTTTGGCTATCCCATATGTTTGGGGGATGAATTTTGCCAAAAGTATAGAAATTTAGTTGCCGGATCTGCAAACAGTAAAAAAAATGGGTCCCCCATACCACACCCCCACCGACGAAAAGATATCTGCACCACAATTTACTATATATGTAATACGGTAATACATTATCTAAAAATCTACAAGTGTAAAAGAAATGATCCTCTTGGCTAGTACATTCCATCTTTAGACCCTTCGGTCTATTTCTTCTACTTTAACATCTTCTAACCGAAGGCTAGCAATCGGCTTGGAAGATAGCTGAAGAGGAAATATAGACCACATCATTGCATGCACATCAGAAAAAGAGTGTCTGTTTGGTGATATACGATAATTATCTGTGGGTCCACTGTGGGTGCACTAGCATGACACAAAAATAGATTGCCTGTCGTATCGATGGCAACGATATTTGGTGGCTTCCCATACCCGCCCCCTTCACTATTATACACGTTTCAAGGCCTTATGCTGCCCACTTCAAGGTTTGTGGTAATTTTTTCAAATAATCTCACCCGGGTCGAATGGATAGATGCTCGGACGTTTGCTCCTATACCTCCCTATCCGTACACACACTTTTATTGGGCTTCCGGCACATCTGTCGAGAGAAGCGGCGATCGGCGTAACCCCGTATCCCACCCCAGTCTTTCCAGTTTATTAACACATTGCAAATAAGTAATAATCTCGATTTGATTCGCATAGTTTGAAAGCATGAATACTGTATATTTGTCGTACGCCGAAGCCCAGCACGCCAAGATGCATCCACATAAACAAGTAGGGATTTGACATACTCTTGTCAGCACAAACAACCGAAGGCGGAGGAACCAGGATGAGGGAGGCACACTAGATACGAGCCCCTCATTTTACAGCATATTACATGATCACACTCTAAAGTTAAAATATTTGAAAATAAATTCCACCTTCGGTTGGTTTGGTACGCATGAATTCCTTCTGCTCCAGCCATCTTCCAACCCGAAAGCTAACGTCGAACGTCGGTTGAAGTAGACGAACGATGGCCAGACTGTGCCAGGCGTACCAAAAAAAGAGAAAGATATTTTCTGGCGTGGCACGAAAGGTTGTAGGCAGCTCTTTTAGAGATATCAATGCTCCCCCACCCTCTCCCATACATATTCCATATATGTAGCATTCGAGGCCTGAGCATTTATATTTCTATGAATCAACTTTTCAAATTTACTCGCCCTGGGCCGAGCCAAAAGAAGGTATTTTGTAAGAAATGTCACCTTTCAGCATGTTTCAGGTTAAGAGGTTAATTGGCTTAGCAATTAGCACCGTTACATGCTGCATAAGAGCGTGTTGGAAACCGCGTTCGAGTGTGATAAACTTCATTTTATGTAGACATTGTTATAAAAGAAGGTGTACAAACTGATATGCCCTCTTTCGTAAAATATACCTGTACTCAATTCAGAGATTATCCGCAGAGAATAATACCTTATACCGCCTTTGAATATTCTGTAAATTAATAACATTTGCACAATAGATGTAATGATCGTATTATGCAGGAATATATATATTACCCACATTCGTAATTTAATTAACCATTAAAAGGGCGAAACCGTTTTTGTTCAGGTATAAAAAGAAATAGGAATTGAGGCTACACACAAACTTCGCGAAAGAACGTCCACGTTTGATTCTCCTTTCTACAGACTTCAAAGTCGAGAAACATCCACATTTTTTGTTCCATATTTACCAAATTCTCCCATCGGGTAAAGCTTTGTGTATTGTATTCCAAACATGTCACTAAGGTGACCACTGGTAAATCACAATATGGGCGCCCTTGTATATGACCGTGACTCTCTAAGTTCGAAAAACTTCCTACAGTTAAAACCAGAAATCCTGTCACGAACTGTGCGCTTATCTAGGCTTAATTGTGTGTAGGTATTGCGCGCAATTGCCATATCGAATGGCATCCGAAGCACGGCAGGTTCTCCTGTTAACTCATAGGAAACACAGACAATGTTTCTGCCAGTGGACCTCCGGGTTACCCGGAGATCCATTTGCTGAAGCATTGCTTGTGCACAGGCCATATGTACAGAATTTGATAGCTTTACTATGGTCATAACGCGTAGATTAACGCGTAGATCGACGTGCTATTTGTGCGCATTTCTTGAAAAGTTATGGCAGAACATTGAATCTCATTTGTTGCTGTCGTTGTTTGTTTGTTTTTCTTAATTCGGCCTGACCTTTTACTCACGGAGAAAAACAGATTTTCTTTCGTGCTCCAGTTATAACAATTTAATATTCACGTTAAAGCATGTTACATATGTCGTACAAGATTGTAGGATAAAATACCCTCGGACAAAATACCCTTAGGACATAATACCCTAAAAAAATACCCTTAGGACATAATACCCTCAATGGGTAGGACAAAATACCCTCGGACAAAATACCCTCATATTTGTTTCATGTTCTGTGCTATCTGCCATTTATATTGTGCTTCATATTCAATTGCCATCTGCCATTGGTATTGTGCTTCATATCTATTTAGTTTAACCCTTTACCTAACCTGAAAAGCAGACGACACTTGCAAAAATAATTCTTGAATAACTAATTTTTTGTCTCAAAAACATAGGTTATGACCCCTCGTTGGAACGAGCTCATCGAGCTCGTTCCAACGAGGGGTCATAACCTATGTTTTTGAGACAAAAAATGAAAAAGCAGTGAAAATTAATTGGCGATTTTTTAGAATAGCACTGGCCTGTTTTGGCCGTTACGTTAGGTAAAGGGTTAATAAAAAAAATTAAAAATATTGGTACTTGTTATTTCAAACAAAACACCGGCTAGTGCCTTAGATGCAATTACCCCGCACCCATCCCCCCCCCAACAACCCCCCTCCTCCCCCCCCACCCCCACCCAACACCCAAAATCCAACTTTTTATACATTTGGTCTGAGGGTATTTTGTCCGAGGGTATTTTGTCCTACCCATTAAGGGTATTATGTCCTAAGGGTATTTTTTTGTGGGTATTATGTCCTAAGGGTATTTTGTCCGAGGGTATTTTGTCCGGATACCGTCGTACAAACGTCGACTCGAATTCAGTTGAATTAGGTTCGTCTGAAGTCCGTCAAAGCTTCATTTGATATATACGGACGCACTACTGTCGAGTCGAATTCAACTAACGCACGAACTCAGCTCACAATGTTTGTGTCTACACACAAATCTTATGTGATATCTATACATATATTTCAAAGGTGTACACGTATGTATGTACTGTGACTTAATTTTATTTATACGGACGCTCCATCGTCATTCATTTAGAGATTGTCTTTTATATGATTTGGTGTATATAGTTTGACCCGCATATACAGACATATTTGTTTGCAGTATATCGTGCCTTGTTGGGGTAACATGACGCATTATGTTTTAAAAGAAAATTGCCGAGTAGTGTCTGTATAGCTTAGTTGGCTATCTCCCTACCCCTGCCCCAAATCAAGGAAGAAAAACAAAATTCCCAAATTCGAATTAGATCCGTGTTGTAGATGACGCATTACCATCGACTCGAATTCAATTCCACTGCGAACGTTATTGAAAATTGTAAATTACGTCACGACATTCGGTGTTTTCCTGATTGACCTATCTATATCATTTCATTTGCATTCATTTCATTTGCATTTAATTCGAGTTGACGTCTATACCCAACACGGATCCAATTCAAGTTTGGGAGCTAGATTCGTCTGGATGACACGAAGATTCGTCTGAAGTTCGTCTACTCGCATTTAATGGTTATATACGTCGCACTACTCTCGAATCGAATTCAATTAATTGGAATAAATTGGATTCGACGCGACGGTAGTGCGACGTATATAACAAGCCTTACTGACCTTCCAAACATCACGATATTAACGCAATTAGTGGAAATATACACTTGGAACTTAATTAAGCACACACAGGTGACCATGGCTGTCGAAAGTGTCGTTAACCCCCAATAATTAAATAAATAAATAAATAAATAAATAAATAAAGTGCACCGCTTATTACAACAGTTAAACGTTCAACATAACAGATAGGCAACAAAGACAATTAAAATAGGTCCCATTTAACCCTTTACCCGGGGGCGCGGTGGCTCAGTAGATATAGGTGCAGGCTGCAAGCCAAGAGGCCCTCGGTTCGAATCCCACCTGCGACAACCGCGTTGTGTCCTTGGGCAAGACACTTCACCTCCATTGCCCACGTGGGGGCACGGTGACGTTGTGTACTAAGGCGTACTGCACGTCGATGGTGCACTTGTCTTCAACCAATGCTAACCCTGCTTGTGTGGAGTTCGTATGTTTGGGAGCTGACAGTTGCTCACCGTTGCGCGGTGGTTCTCTCCGGGTACTCCGGCTTCCTCCATCAGTAAAACTGTCATGGTCATGATTAGCCATTGTGCAGAAATATGTGGCCTTAAACACCACTAAATAAATAAATAAATAACCCTTTACCTAACATGTAAAGCAGACGACACTTGCAAACAAAATTCTTGAATAACTAATTTTTTTCATTTCTTTGATATAGTCTTGGACTGCTTCAAAGACCATTTGGTTCTCTTCTGTACTAAGACGTGTGGAATCAAATAACAAGATATCAAAATCTATACATTGCGGAAGCATACCTATCGTGTCGTTACGTAACAGAGCATAGAACGGACAAACCAATAAGAAATGTCTCGTTGTTTCGAGTTCCCCACATTGGCAATATGGTGAGTTGGAAAGCTTGATTGATATATAGGTGTGCATTAAACAAGCTACATCCAAGTTGTAATCCACAGTGATAGATCTGGGCTCGGCGCGATTTCGCTTCACTAAAAAGGGAGGGTGGTAGACGCTCGTCATTGTTTAGAAACATCTTAAAGTAATATACTGAGTTGTTATTTCGTACATCTGATGGGATGTTATTCCAGTCACTTGTGACTTTGGGAATGAAGGATGTTTGGTACAACCGAGTGTTACAGAACGGGACTCAATGATAGGAATTGTTACGAAGTTTGTAAGACTGGATGACGGCCGATATCAATGTGGGATCCTTATTGGCAAGACATGGGGGCGTCGTGTGGTTGTTCATGTGAAAGTATTGTGCACGTTTGTGTTTTTCTGCGTCTATCTTGGAGAGTTCCCCAACATGTTTCAGAGTATAAAGTGGCTTTACTTGCACTAGTAGTCGCACCGGTAATTAATCTTGCTGCAGCGATTTGAATTTTTTCTTCGTCTGCAATATTATCTTCCGTGCAGTTACCCTACACGGTGTCCGGATATTCAAGAAGAGACCTAACATGTGCAAAAACAATTTCTCCAATACCTTACGGTCGACTGTTTTTATGTTTTTTTTTATCATGTCGATTCTTGACCATGCTTTAGACGTGATGTGTTCGATGTGATTGTTCCAAGTACAATATCAGTTAAGAATTAGACCAAGATGTTTATGTTCGGTCACTTCACTTGTTTGAGTACTAGCTTAGTTGAGAGGGATGGTGCAATAGGTTTTGTCTTACGTGATATTAGAATAGTTACGGTTTTCTAGGAGTTACATTCCACTAGGCCCATTGCCCTGTTGTGCATACGTCGGAGGCAAGTTATGGGTTTTCAACGATTAAGAAAGTGATGTATCGTCAGCAAATAGTCGTATGCTGCTAACTAGATTTTCAGTAATGTCATTTATGTAAATTAAAAACAACAGTGGGCCCGATATTGAGCCCCGAGGAACGCCTGAGTAAACTGCCAACCAGCTGGATGAATCGGACCCTATTACGACCCTTTCTGGCCTACCAGATAGGTATTACTTTAGAAAGTTTAACAAGTCACCTTTAATTCCAATTTTCTCACGCTGGCGAATGAGTCGCATATGCCACACTTTATCAAACGCCTTACTCACGTCGCAAAAGACGACCATAATCTCTTTTCCCTCATCCAGTGCCTTACAAAACTCGTCATACACGTCTGTCAATTGTAAGACAGTGGAATCGCCGGTTGTGAATGCTGATCGGGACTGATTTAACAGTTTGTTGATTTCAATGAAGTGCCACAGTCGCTCAAAGATACATTTCTCAAAGAGTTTACCGACGCAACTGATAAATGACAACAGTTGGTAACCAAGCTAGACGGGGGTTACTTTTGAACTGCTGTTTCGTTAGCTTTCTCCCAAAAATGTGGGAACTGTACACCTGGAACTTAATTATGCACCCCCTGAAATGTTTCATGACAGTGAAGTTGCTGTTACTGATTAGTATGTTTTAATGAATGCTGTGTCTTGCAGTACATTTCATCTTGTGAAACATGATGTTTCTGGTTGATAGCGTACCCCAACACACATCCCCTCTTCCGCGTGAAGCATGCTTCTCACGAATGTCACAAAACACACTATTATCCTCATGCAGTGTCTGGGTATAAAACCAAAAACAAAAATGTCACTTCTTTTATCATTAAATGTTGACATGGCAAGGAGGAGAGTATCAGAGGCACTAAGCTGGCAAAATCGTTGGCATGCATGCAACAGGCATGTCAGTCAAAGCTATTGGAAGACAACTTGGCTATAGTCAACTTGTCATCAACAGACTTGACCGAAAACATCAACAAACCAACGATGTTAAGGACCGACCAAGGCCTGGCCAACCCCAAAAGACCTCTCCGCTGGAAAATCGGAGTCTGGCACGCTTCGTTAGGCGTGAACCCTTTGCTTCAAGTGGAGTTTTGAAACGCAGTTGGCTCCTCAACAGGGGTTTATGGAACCGTACTGTCCGAAACCGTCTCAAAGCACTGGGTATGAGGTCCAAAAGGGTCATCAAGCTTCCAGCTCTGTCCGTTCAGCATCAAAGACGACGTTTGGAGTGGTGTATGGCACGACAACATTGGAATCTCAGGATGTGGAGGAGAGTCTATTGGTAAGACGAGAGTAGGTTCCTGATTCACGCCACAGATGGTCGCATGAGAGTGTGGAGGCATAGAAATACTGGTTTCGTGCCCAGGAACATCAGACCTACAGTTCCTTATGGTGGAGGATCAGTAATGATCAGGGGATGCCTCTCTCATGATTGTAAACTTGATATGTTGACTGTACGTGGAAATCTCAGAGGTCATCAGTGCATCCGAGACATTCTCAATCCGGTTGTTGTGCCTCGTTTTGACAACCACCCACTGGCTACTCGCCCTGTTTTCATGGACGACAAGATAAGGCCACATCGTTTCCATGCTGTGAGAGCATTCCTTCAGAAAACGCTATTACAACACTACCTTGGCCGGCAATGGACCCCGAGTTGAATCCATTAGAACACATCTGGGACTTTCTTGGACGTCGTGTGCAAGCAAGGGATCTGCCTGTACAGAATTTGGACAATTTGGAAGCTGCATTGCATGAGGAGTGGCAGCAGTTGCCTCTAGACCGAATCAAAAGGCTAACTGGTAGCATTAGGATGAGGGTTCAGGCTGTCATCCGGGCACGTGGTGGACACATTCGGCACTGACGTCAGTCACTGCTATTGTGTTCAGGAGATCACAAGTTACATTTTTGTCAGTAATTACCACATTGTTTCATCATGGACTGTTCCAGTACCATACTTGTCGAGAGAACATTTTTTCATCAAAACCACTAGTGACAGATATGTGTAATTAACGCCATGAAAATACTGTATATTTTCATCATTGTGTTGTCGTTCATTTGTCAATAGACCATGCTTTCCGCAAACAATCACTTTTGGCCATCTGAAAGATAGCATGAAAGTAATGACAGTTTCTATTAACACCACTACGAAAAAAACAGGGAGTGCTTAATTAAGTTCCAGGTGTATAGAAATGGGTCAATAGAATATTGAACAATGTTGTAAGAGGTTCGGTCAAGGATTAAGTACTTTCATTAAGGTGTCGAGGGCTAACGAGAGCTGGACTCGACGCCTTAGATATATACAATGATTTTAGTGCCCGATGCACATCCTCGGCATGTAGGGTGATGTCGCTAATTGTTTCTGAGGGGCTGGGGCTAGAATAAGGAAGCATTGCTTGAGAGTCATCGACGGTTGAAATAAAACAAAAAATATTTGTTAAACACCTCTGCTTTGTCAGCATTAGTATAATCTGTTTCACCCTGATTACATAATTTGACTGCTGACTCGAGAACTTGGCTCTATTAATGAAATCTCGACCCTGTGAGTGTGTATGGTCTACATGGCTGGCTATGGCTTACCGCTGGTCACTGGTGGACTAGGATCTCTCTCTCTGTTAAATAAGTGAAGCTGATTTCTGTTAATTCTTTTTATTCAGTGTGTGCAGCTGCTTTTTACAAACTATTTTGATAATTTGGTCGTTCCTTTTATTTACACCATACGTGTTAGTATATACACATGACATTGGTGTTATTTATTGATTGATTTATTGTTTTTTAAGGTCACACATTTCTGAGCAATGGCATATCTTGACCACAACATGGAGATAAAGTCTAGTTTAGTCAATGCTCATGTTGCCCATTTTAGAGGACTTTCACCCCAAGTATTGGTACAGAATCCTAAAAACAGAACTTGTTTACCACTGTAAACAGGCACTTCTTATTACTGGAATACACTAGGGTTAAATGGTTGAACATATTGGCCGTATACAGAACAGTGGTTAGTATACAATGGGAAGGTGGAAAAATTATCCAAGTCTTGTAATCGGGGCCCTAGCTGAATGATTTCGGTGTGCGTGGTAATTATCCTTGGGAGGGGGGGGGGGGGGGACTCAGTGGTAAGGGCATTGGAGTTCAAACTGAAAGGTCCATTGTTCGATTCTGACCAGCGGTAACTGCGTTGTGTTCTTGGGCAAGATACTTAATCCCTATTGCCCACGTGGGGAAGAGCGGCGCTATGCGATGAGGGGTACTACTCGTTGATGGTACACTTGCCTTCAGCTTCTGCTAAATCTGATTGTGCATAGTTTGACAGTTGCTCGCCGCTGTTCGGTAGTTCTCCCCGGGCACTCCGACTTCCTCCACACGGTGTCCCCTTTTAGCTCACCGAAGAGTGCTTAACTTATCACTTGCCGTCCGTCGTCGCCGTCCGTCATGAATTTTACATTATCGACTTCTCCTCACAAACTGCTGAACAAAATTGAACCTTGAGGGGGAGAGGTGGTCAGATTCAAATTTGTTCAAATCGGGTCCCTGAGTTAGAATTTGGGCTCTCTATAGCCCAAAGTTTAACTTGGTGCAATTTGAGGAAATTTCTTTAAAGATCTTCTTCTTCAGATCCACCAGTCAGAATTCGTTCATGTTTGGTGCACAACATCTCTCTTTGTGTGCGTGTGTGTGTGTCTGTGTGTGGGGGGGGGGGGGGGGGATTTTTTTATGCGTTTTGTTCAATTTTGAGACGATAAAAAAAACATTTAGCCTGAAACTTTTGGGTCCGGTTCGGACTCCAAAACTTTGGACCAAAATTCGGAATTTTGGGGGGATTTTTCATGCGTTTTGTTCAATTGTGAGACGAAAAAAAAAATTATAGCTTGAAAATTTTGGGTCCGGTTCCAACTTGTTTTTAAAATCTTCTTTTGACCCTGTAGTCAAATGCTTTCATATTTGGTATACAACATCTCTAGGAGGGTTCGATTCAAGTTTGTTCAATACTAGTCCCTGGGTTGATATTTGGGCTCGCTATGGGAGCCGAAATTTTAACTTGGTGCAATATAAGGAAGTTTCTTTAAAAATCTTCTTCAGATCCACCACTCAGAATCCTTTCATATTTGGTGCACAATATCTCTTGGAGGGTAAGACTCAAATTTGTTCAAATATGGTCCCTGGGTTATTAATTTGGACTACCTATGGGAGCCTGAATTTTAACCAAGTGCAGTATGAGGGAATTTCTTTTAAAATCTTCTTCAGATCCGCCAATCAGAATCCTTTCATATTTTTCGTATACAACATCTCTAGATGGGTCAGATTCAAAGTTTGTTCTAATTGGTCCCTGGGGTAATATTTTGGCTCCCTATTTGAGCCCCAATTTTAACTTAGTGCAATATGAGGAAATTTCTTTAAAAATTTTATTCTTCAAATCCACCAGTCAGAATTCTTTAATATTTGGTATATGACATCTCGAGGGGGATCAGATTCAATTTTGTTCAATTTGAGTCTCTGGTGGGGTGGGGTGTGGTAGGGGGGGGGGGGGGGCATGTTGGGTTCAGGTTTGTTCAAATCCATTCCTTAGTGTTTTTCCATAAAATTTGCCTCTCATGACTTCATTTCTTTGTTGTGTTGATGAATCTTCTCTAACTGAATGTGACCCCAAATACTTCTTTGAAACACTTTGGCAGGTTAGCGATTAAGGATTACCTTTAACCGAGAACAGATTTTTAAATTAAACTGCAATTCAGAACAGAAAAGAATCCTTACAAATGCCAATATTAAAGTGAACGAAGCTGTGTGATGGATGTATAATTATTAAATTCACAGTAAACTTTGTATAACTGTGACTACAGAAGATTACTACAATCAGAAATGGTATTTGCATCTAGAAATGATATTTCTGGAACGTAATATAGCATTTCTTCAAATGCGACAATGACACCTAACAAAAATAAGACAACACTTGTCAGGGCCGGGGAGAGGGTGGGGGCCGGGGGGAGTAACCCCGGTGGCCGGAATTTTGGGAGCCGGACTTGGCCTAGCAGTTCAAGATTTTTGGCTCTGGCCTGCAAAGCTCTGACTTTTGTGCCAAGCCTGGCCCCACGGGCCCAGAGCGATAAACAGCAAGATAAGTTGTCCGTCGTATTAGAATAAGAGTTGCCACTCAGGTAAAGAAGGAATGGGAGTGCCCCGTGGGGATGCTCAATCTGTTAATAGACTGTTATCGATATACATATGCACCATACCCTGTGGTGCGCGGTTTCCTAAACGCTCCTACAATAGTAGTCGAGCAGTCTCATGCTACTCAATTGGGAAACCGAAACCAAAACGGAAACGAGGTTTGAAACATTTGAAATATGCTGCAAAAAACGTCATTTTGACAGCAAAAAAATAATGTGATTTTTCATCCCAAAGCCGCCAGAAGTCTCCATTTAATAATTGACTTGAAAATCAGTTATACCGATGCAGAAGGCTTCTGTCGCGAGTGCCATCGTCACTAGCAACAGATGCCCTAGGCATCTGCATCATTATCCCGACACTTTTGAAAGGGGCCGTCACAGAATTGACCCTGCGGCCCGATTTTCCTCTCCCCAACCCCGCCAGTTACTAATCTTTCAGTCCAAAGTCTAATTCTCGAATGAATCTGATGCTGTTATTTATTTTCCCACTTTTCGTTGAGTTTGCGCGCAGACTACCGCTGATGTAATGACACGTTCATTCTCTCACAAAGATACAGATCTTTCGTGCTCCTGTTTTAGACATTCCATTAAATAAGTATTTAATTCGCCTTGAAAACACAGGGATAGTTACACAATTGGTCAAACTATGTGGCGTAATCATAAAAGTAAGCCGCGGTGAGCCTTCATCCACAAGGGTTTAGTTTACAAACATGCCCAACAATACTGAAACGTGATTAAAGGTTCGGTAAACCAAACTAATTCTCGACCGAGAAATATTTCTGGCCTTGATTCAAAGGAAATGAATGTTTATGATACTTTTATATTCAATCGTACAGAATTTTATTGGTGACCTGGGAGCTGGAACAATTGCGACAGTGAAACAGCGAATAAATCCAGAAAAAATTCTTTCTCAGTTTCTGAGCACTGTGAAGTTACCTACTTATTCCTTTTTCCTTATTCGACATTCCAAAAAAGGAAAATTGTCCAAACAAACTATGGTGTAGGGTGGCACAGAACAAGACAAATTTAATGACACCTTGACCTTCCCTGTGGGACCCCTAAAAGGGGCTGAACTTGACCCCTAAAAGTGACAAACTTGCCAAATTTCACTATAATGGAATAATTTTGCCAAACAAACTGTGGTGTAGGGTGGCACAGAAGGGGACAATTTTTTGGCCACCTTGACCTTCCCTTTGGGACGTCTAAAAGGGGCTGAACTTGACCCCTAAAAGTGACAAACTTGCCAAATTCCCCTATAATGGAGTAATTTTGCCAAACAAACTGCGTTGTAGGGTGGCACATAAGGAGATAATTTTTGGACGCCTTGACCTTCCCTGTGGGACCCCTAAAAGGGGCTGAACTTGACCCCTAAAAGTGACAAACTTGACAAATTCCCCTATAATAGAGAAATTTTGCTAAACAAACTGTGGTGTAGGGTGGCACAGAACGAGACAAATTTAATGACACCTTGACCTTCCCTGTGGGACCCCCCACAAGGGGCTGAAAATGACCCCCTAAAAGTGACAAAGTTGCCAAATTCCCCTATAGTGGAGGAATTTTGCCAAACAAACTTTGGTGTAGGGTGGCATAGAAGGAGACAAATTTTTGGACACATTGACCTTCCCTGTGGGACACCAAAAAGAGGCTGAACTTGACCCCTAAAAGTGGCAAACTTGCCAAATTTCCCTATAATGGAGTAATTTTGCCAAACAAACTGTTGGGTAGGGTGGCACAGAACGAGACAGATTTAATGACACCTTGACCTTCCCTGTGAGACCCCCAAAAGGGGCTGAACATGTCCCCCTAAAAGTGACAAACTTGCCAAATTCACCTAAAATGGAGGAATTTTGCCAAACAAACTTTGGTGTTGGGTGGCACAGAACGAGACAATTTTTCGGAAACCTTGACCTTCCCTGTGAGACCCCTAAAAGGGGCTGAACTTGACCCCTAACAGTGGCAAACTTGCCAAATTCCCCTATAATGGAGTAATTTTGCCAAACAAACTGTTGTGTTGGGTGGCACAGAACGAGATAATTTTTTGGACACCTTGACCTTCCCTGTGGGGACCCCTAAAAGGCTGAACTTGACCCCTGAGCTTGACCCAAAAAGTGACAAACTTGACAAAATCCCCTATAATAGAGAAATTTTGCTAAACAAACTGTGGAGTAGGGTGGCACAGAATAAGACAAATTTAATGACACATTGACGTTCCCTGTGGGACCCCTAAAAGGGGCTGAACATGACCCCTAAAAGTGACAAACTTGCCAAATTTCCCTATGATGGAGGAATTTTGACAAACAAACTGTAGTGTAGGGTGGCAAAGAACGAGACAAATGGAGAATTTTTGCCAAAAAAAATGCGGTGTAGGGTGGCACAGAACAAGACAAATTTTTGGACACCTTGACCTTCCCTGTAGGACCCCTAAAAGGGGCTGAAATTGACCCGTAAAAGTGACAAACTTGCCAAATTCCCCTATAATGGAGTAATTTTGCCACACAAGCTACAGTGTAGGGTGGCACAGAAGGATAAAATTTTTTGGACACCTTAACCTTCCCTGTGGGACCCCTAAAAGGGGCTGAACATGACCCCTAAAAGTGACAAACTTGACAAATTCGCCTATAATTAAGTAATTTTGCCAAACAAACTGTGGTGTAGGGTGGCACAGAACGAGACAAATTTAACGACACCTTGACCTTCCCTGTGGGACCCCTAAAAGGGGCTGAACTTGACCCCTAAAGTGACAAACTTGCCAATTTCCCCTATAATGGAGGAATTTTGCCAAACAAACTTTGGTGTAGGGTGGCATAGAAGGAGACAATGTTTTGAACACCTTGACCTTCCCTGTGGGGTCCACTAAAAGGGGCTGAACTTGACCCCTAAATGTGACAATCTTGACAAATTCCCCTATAACAGAGAAATTTTGCTAAACAAACTGTGGTGTAGGGTGGCACAGAGCGAGACTAATTTAATGACACCTTGACCTTTCCTGTGGGACCCTTAAAGGGGCTGAACATGACTCCTAAAAGTGAAAAACTTGGCAAATTCCCCTATACTGGAGGAATTTTGCCAAACAAACTGTGGTGTAGGATGGCACAGAAGGAGACAATTTTTTGGACCCCTTGACCTTCCCTGCAGCACCCCTAAAAGGGGCTGAACTTGACCCCTAAAAGTAACAAACTTGCCAAATTCCCCTATAATAGAGGAATTCTGCCAAACAAACTATGGTGTAGGGTGGCACAGAAGGTGACAATTTTTTGGACACCTTAACCTTCCTGTAGGACCCCTAAAAGGGGCTGAACTTGACCCCTAAAGGTGACAAACTTGACAAAATCCCCTATAACAGAGAAATTTTGCTAAACAAACTGTGGAGTAGGTTGGCACAGAACGAGACGAATTTAATGACACCTTGACCTTCCCTGTGGGACCCCTAAAGGGGGCTGAACATGACACCTAAAAGTGACAAAGTTGCCAAATTCCCCTATAATGGAGGAATTTTGCCAAACAAACTGTGGTGTAGGGTGGCACAGAACGAGACAATTTTTTGGACACCTTGACCTTCCCTGTGGGACCCCTAAAAGGGTCTGAAATTGACCCCTAAAAGTGACAAACTTGACAAATTCCCATATAACAGAGAAATTTTGCTAAACAAACTGCGGTTTAGGGTGGCACAGAACGAGACAAATTTAATGACACCTTGACATTCCCTGTGGGACCCCTAAAAGGGGCTGAACATGACCCTTAAAAGTGACAAACTTGCCAAATTCCCCTAAAATGGAGGAATTTGGACAAACAAACTATAGTGTAGGGTGGCACAGAAGGAGACAATTTTAATGACACCTTGACCTTCCCCGTGGATCCCCTAAAAGGGGCTGAACTTGACCCCAAAAAAGTGACAAACTTGACAAATTCTCCTGTAATGGAGTAAGTTTGCCAAACAAACAATGGTGTAGGGTGGCACAGAACGAGACAATTTTAATGACACCTTGACCTTCCCTGTGGGACCACAAAAAGGGGCTGAACATGACCCCTAAAAGTGACAAACTTGCCAAATTCCCCTATAATGGAGGAATTTTGGGTGGCGCAGAACGAGACAAATTCAAGGACACCTTGACCTTCCCTGTGGGTCCCATAAAAGGGGCTGAACATGACCCATAAAAGTGACAAACTTGCCAAATTCCCCTATAATGGAGGAATTTTGCCAAACAAACTTTGGTGTAGGGTGGCACAGTAGGAGACAATTTTTCGGACACCTTGACCTTCCCTGTGGGACCCCTAAAAGGGGCTGAAATTAACCCCTAAAAGTGACAAACTTGACAAATTCCCCTATAACAGAGAAATTTTGCTAAACAAACTGTAGAGTAGGGTGGCACAGAACGAGACAAATTTAATGACACTTGACCTTCCCTGTGGGACCCCTAAAAGGGGCTGAACATGCACCCTAGAAGTGACAAACTTGCCTATTTCCCCTATAATGGAGTAATTTTGCCAAACAAACTGCGGGGTTCGGTGGCACAGAAGGAGACAAATATTTGGACACCTTGACCTTCCCTGTGGGACCCCTAAAACGGGCTAAACTTGACCCCTAAAAGTGACAAACTTGCCAAATTCCCCTATAATGGAGGAATTTTAACAAACAAACTGTGGTGTAGGGTGGCACAGAACGAGACAAATTCAAGGACACCTTGACCTTCCCTGTGGGACTCCTAAAAGGGGCTGAACATGACCCCTAAAGTGACAAATTTGCCAAATTCCCCTATAATGGAGGAATTTTGCCAAACAAACTTTGGTGTAGGGTGGCACAGAACGAGACAATTTTTTTGACACCTTGACCTTCCCTGTGGGACCCCCTAAAAGGGGCTGAAATTGGCCCCTAAATGTGACAAATTTGACAAATTCCCCTATATCAGAGAAATTTTGCTAAACAAACTGTGGTGTAGGATGGCACAGAAGGAGGCAAATTTAATGACACCTTGACCTTCCCTGTGGGACCCCTAAAAGGGGCTGAACATGACCCCTAAAAGTGACAAACTTGCCAAATTCCCCTATAATGGAGGAATTTTGCCAAACAAACTGTGGTGCAGGGTGGCACAGAAGGAGACAATTTTTTGGACACCTTGACCTTCCCTGTGGGACCCCTAAAAGGGGCTGAACATGACCCCTAAAAGTGACAAACTTGCCAAATTCCCCTATAATGAAGTAATTTTGCCAAGCAAACTATGGTGTGGGGTGGCACAGAACGAGACAAATTTAACAACACCTTGACCTTCCCTGTGGGACCCCTAAAAGGGGCTGAACATGACCCCTAAAAGTGACAAACTTGCCAATCTCCCCTATAGTGGAGGAATTTTGCCAAAAAAACTTTGGTGTAGGGTGGCACAGAATGAGACCATTTTTTGGACACCTTGACCTTCCCTGTGGGTCCCCTAAAAGGCGCTGAAATTGACCCCTAAAAGTGACAAACTTGACAAATTCCCATATAACAGAGAAATTTTGCTAAACAAACTGCGGTGTAGGGTGGCACAGAACGAGACAAATTTAATGACACCTTGACCTTCCCTGTGGGCCCCTTAAAGGGACTGAACATGACCCCTAAAAGTGACAAACTTGGCAAATTCCCCTATACTGGAGGAATTTTGTCAAACAAACTGTGGTGTAGGGTGGCACAGAAGGAGACAATTTTTTGGACACCTTGACCTTCCCTGTGGGCCCCTTAAAGGGGCAGAACATGACCCCTAAAAGTGACAAACTTGGCAAATTCCCCTATACTGGAGGAATTTTGCCACACAAACTATGGTGTAGGGTGGCACAGAAGGAGACAGTTTTTTGGAAACCTTAACCTTCCCTGTGGGATTCCTAAAAGGGGCTGAACATGACCCCTAAAAGTGACAAACTTGCCAAATTCCCCTATAATGAAGTAAATTTGCCAAACAAACTATGGTGTAGGGTGGCACAGAACGAGCCAAATTTAACGACACCTTGACCTTCCCTGTGGGGTCCCTAAAAGGGGCTGAACATGACCCCTAAAAGTGACAAACTTGCCAATTTCCCCTATAATGGAGGAATTTTGCCAAACAAACTTTGGTGTAGGGTGGCACAGAAGGAGACAATTTTTTGGACACCTTGACCTTCCCTGTGGGTCCCCTAAAAGGGGCTGAACTTGACCCCTAAAAGTGACAAACTTGACAAATTCCCCTATAACAGAGAAATTTTGCTAAACAAACTGTGGTGTAGGTGGCAGAGATCGAGACAAATTTAATGACACCTTGACGTTCCCTGTGGGACCCTTAAAGGGGCTGAACATGACCCCTAAAAGTGACAAACTTGGCAAATTCCCCTATACTGGAGGAATTTTGCCAAACAAACTGTGGTGTAGGGTGTCACAGAAGGAGACAATTTTTTGGACACCTTGACCTTCCCTGCGGGACCCCTAAAAGGGGCAGAACTTGACCCCTGAAAGTAACAACCTTGCAAATTCCCCTATAATAGAGGAATTTTGCCAAACAAACTATGACGTAGGGTGGCACAGAAGGAGACAATTTTTTGGACACCTAAACCTTCCCTGTGGGACCCCTAAAAGGGGTTGAACTTGACCCCTAAAAGTGACAAACTTGACAAATTCCCCTATAACAGAGAAATTTTGCTAAACAAACTGTGGTGTAGGTTGGCACAGAACGAGACAAATTTAATGACACCTTGACCTTCCCTGTGGGACCCCTAAAAGGGGCTGAACATGACCCCTAAAAGTGACAAACTTGCCAAATTCCCCTAAAATGGAGGAATTTTGCCAAAAAAACTGGTGTAGGGTGGCACAGAAGGAATCAATTTTTTGGACACCTCGACCTTCCCTGTGGGACCCCTAAAAGGGGCTGAACATGACCCCTAAAAGTGACAAACTTGCCAAATTCCCCTAAAATGGAGGAATTTGGCCAAACAAACTGTGGTGTAGGGTGGCACAGAAGGAGACAATTTTAATGACACCTTTACCTTCCCCGTGGGACCCATAAAAGGGGCTGAACATGACCCCTAAAAGTGACGAACTTGCCAAATGCCCCTATAATGGAGGAATTTTGACAAACAAACTGTGGTGTAGGGTGGCACAGAATGAGACAAATTCAAGGACAGCTTGACCATCCCCGTGGGTCCCTTGACCCCTAAAAGTGACAAACTTGCCAAATTCCCAGCGATGTGAAGTTAGTTACTTATTCCTTATTTGACATTTTGATATTTTTTATTCCATCAAAACAGGAAAAATGGCACCTGCTGTAGGGTGGCACAAATGAAGATGAGTTGATTGACATGTTGCCTGTCTGCATAAGGCCTCTCTTTATGGGGCAACCAAGGCCCTAAAAGTGACAACCTCACAGAAAACCTTCTAGATGGGCAAATCTGATCAAATAAAAGGTGCCGTAGGGTGGCAAAAATGAAGACGAGTTGATTGACATGTTACCCGTCCACATAAGGCCTTTCTTTATGGGGCAACCAAGGCCCTAAAAGTGACAACCTCCCTGAAAACCTTCTAGATGGGCAAATCTGATCAAATAAAAGGTGCTGTAGGGTGGCACATATGAAGACGAGATTATTGACATGTTTCACGTCCCCATATACACCCTCTTTACGGGGCAACCAAGGCCCTAAAAGTGACAACCTCCCAGAAAACCTTCTAGATGGGGAAATCTGATCAAATAAATGGTGTAGTAGGGTGGCACAAATGAAGACGAGCTGATTGACGAATTGCCCGTATTAATTATTATTATTGACATCGCGGATAACTTGTGTTAATCCCGCAGATTGACTCCCGAGTATATCCTCGAGTTTAACACGGGATTAACGCGAGTTAATCCGCGATGTCAACGCGTGTTTATCCGTGCGTTTAACGCGAGTTTATCCGCGAGGTAATCCGTGAGGTTAATGCGAGTTTATCTCTGAGGTTAACGCGAGTTTATCTGCGAGTTCATCAGCAATGATAACACGACTTTAATCCGAATTTATCCACATGATTAACGCGTGTTTAACGCATGTTTAACGCGTGTTGTGTTTAACGCGAGGTAATCCTTTTTGTTAACTGGTCTTTATCCGCGAGATTAATACGAGTTTAACGGGAGTCTGTTTGCGAGGTTCACGCGAGTCTATCCGCAAGGTTAACGCCAGTTTGACGCCAGTTTAGTCGAGTTAAACGCGAGTTTATCCGCGATGTTAACACGAGTTTAACGCGAATTTAAAGCGTGGTCGTCGGCGAGTTTGGCGGTAGGTTATCCGTGAGGTTAATGCGAGTTTATCCGCGAGGTTAATATGGGTTTAACGCGAGTTTATCGGCGATGTTAACGCGAGGTTATCACGAGTTTATCTGCGAAGATCACCCGAGTTTGGCGCGAGTTCATATGTGAGGTTATCACGAGTTTATCCGCGAGGTTACCTCGCGTTTAACGAGCGTTTATCGGCGATGTTAACGCGAGGTTATGGGCAAGGTTATTACGAGTTTATCCACGTTGTTAGCGCGAGTAAAACGCGAGGTTAACTCGATTTTAACGCGAAATTGTCTGCGAGGTTATCGCGAGTTTATGCACGTTGTTAGCGAGAGTCAACCCGCGATGTTAACTCGAGATTAATGCGGGTTTTCCGTGAGGTTAGCGCGCGTTTAACGCGAGTTTATTCGGGATATTAATGCGAGTTTATGCGCAAGGATATTGCGAGTTTATCCGCGATATTATTTGGCGCGAGTTTATCCGGGAGGTTAACTCGAGTTTAACGCGCGTTTATCGGCGATGTTAACATGTTAACACGAGGTTAATACGAGTCCATCCACGAAGTTAATGCGACATTGGCGCGTGTTTTTTCAGCGATGTTAACATGAGTTTATGTGCGAGGTTATCGCGAATTTATCCGCTTTGTTAGCGCGAGTTAAACGCGATGTTACGCGAGGATGAGGTGAGTTTATCCGTGAGGTCATCGCGAGTTTGGCGCAAGTGTATCTGCTACGTTTACGCGAGTTTAACGCGAGTTAATCCGCGAGGTTAACGCGAATGTATCCGCGAGGTTAACTCGAGTTTAACGTGCATTTATACGCGGGATTAACGCGGTTTTGACGGGTGTTCATCCGCGAGTTAACACGAGTTTATCTCAGAGGTTAACGCGTGTTTTGTGCGAGTTTAACACGAGTTAAACCCCGAGATTCACGTGTGTTTATCGTCACGATCAGCGCGAGTTTATGCCCGAAGTTAACATGAACTTTTCCGCTGGTTTAACGCAAGTGTTTCCGCGATATTAATGCGAGTTTGTGCGCAAGATTATCGCGAGTTTATCCGCGTTATTAGCGAGAGTTTAACTTGAATTTGTCCACGAGGTTAACGCGGGTTTGGCGCGAGTTTATCCGCGAGATTAACACGAGTTTATCGGTGAGTTTAACTCGAGTTTAACGCGAGTTTATCTGCGATTATAACGCGAGTGTATGCGCAACATTAACGCGAGTTTATCCGCGAGGTTAAATCGAGTACATCTCGAGTTTATCGGCGATGTTAACACGAGTTTATGCGCCAGGTTATCGCAAGTTTATTCCGCGAGGTTAACGCTAATTTAACGCGTGTTTGTCCGGGAGTTTAACACGAGTTTATCCCCGAGGTTAACGCGAGATTAGCGAGTATCCGTGAGATTAGCGCGAGTTTATGCGCCACTCTAACCCGAGTTTATCCGCTAACTTAACGCGAGTCTAACCACTGGGTGCGTGTTTAACGTGTTTAACGCGAAGTTAACTCGAGTTTAACACGCGTTTATCCGCGAGTTTAGATTAAACATATTTTATTTGCAAACAAGAAAGCAAAGGGATTGGAGGACAAGTGCTCAACACTTAGCTAAGCCTCCTCTCCATTACATTAACAATCCAGTATGTTATGATAGCAGTTGATAATGTACAAAAATAATAATGTTTTTTTACAGATTAAAAAGAGAAAAGGAAAAGAACAAAGGCATTAACGAACAAATGTGTAGCAGAAAGATAAGACAAAAGCGAAGGGGAAAGGGCTCTAGTTGATTTAGATACATTGATTAAATAATTGGTATTTAAAACTTTCCACTAAGCTAGGTCAATTTTGTATGGGTTGGGCTTTATCGCGAGTTTAACGCATGGGTAACGCGAGTTTATTCGTGAGGTTAGCACGTGTTTAACGCAAGCTTATCCGCAAGTTTAACGCGAGTTTAACACGAGTTTATCCAAGAAGGGTAACGCCAATTTAACGCGAGGTTATGCACGAGGTTAACACGAGTTTGTCCGCGAGTTTAACGTGAGTTAAACGTGAGTTTATCGGTGATGTTGGCGCGAGTTTATGCGCGAGGTTATCGCGAGTTTATCCGCGTTGTTAGCGCGAGTTGAACGCGAGCCTAGCGCGAATTTATCACTGGGCCAATTGCGAGTTTATCCGCGAGTTAATCTGCGAGGGTAACGCGAATTTAACGCGATACACTAGTTTATCCCCGATGTTAAAGCGAGATTAATCTGAGGAAATCCGTGAGGTTCACTCGTGTTTATCCGCGTGGTTAGCCGGCGTTTGGCGTGAGAATATCCACGAGTTTAACGCGAGTTAACCCGGGAGGTTAACGCATGTCAACTGCTAGGTTAACGCGAGTTATCCGCGAGGTTAACGCGAGTGTAATGCAAGTTTAACGCAAGTTAATCCACGATGTTAACGTGTGTTTACCCACCAGTGTAACGCGAATGTATCGCCGAGGTTGAGGCGAGTTTAAAGCGCGTTTAACACTAGTTAATCCGCGAGGTTCATGCGAGTTTAACTCGAGTTAATTCGCGAGGTTAACGCGATATTAACGCGAAATAATCCACGAGGTTATTAAGTTTATATCCCCGAGGTTAACGCGATATTAACGCGAATTAATCCACGAGGTTAACGCGAGATTAACTCCTCGAGTTAATCCAGGAGATTAATACTAATTAATCCGTGAGTTTAACGCGAATTTAACGAGTGTTTGTCCGCGAGTTGAACGCGAGTTTATCCCCAAGGTTAAAGCGAGATTAACGCGAGTTTATCGGCGAGATTAACGCGAGATTAACGCGAGTTTAACGCAAGTTTAATGCGAGGAAATCCGCGATGTTAACATGTGTTTAGCCGCGAGTTTAACGGGAGTTTATCCCCGAGGCTAAGGCGAGTTTAATACGAGTGTAACGCGAGTTAATCCGCATAGTTAACGCGTGATTATACGCAACGTTAACGCGAGGTTAACGCGTGATTATACGCGAACTTAACGCGTGATTGTCCGCGAGTTTAACGCGAGTATATCCCCAAGGTTAACACGAGATTAAAGCGAGTTAATTCGCGATGTTAACGCGTGTTTATCCGCGCGGTTATCGCGAGTTGATCCGCGAGTTTAACGCGAGGTAATCCGCGAGGTTAAAGCGACTTTATCCCCGATGTTAACGCGAGATTATCCGCGAGTTAATCAGCAAGGTTAACGCGACTTTAATTCGAGTTTATTTGGAAGGTTAACTCGAGTTTAACGTGAGTTTATCCGCGAGTTTAACGCAACTCGTGGTTAGCGCGAGTCTATCCGCGGAAATAACGGGAGTTTAACGGGAGTCTGTTCGCGATATTAATGCGAGTCTATCCGTAAGGGTAATGCCAGTTTAACGCGAGTTTCCCCACTGCGTTTAGTCGAGTTGAACGTGAGTTTATCCGCGACGATAACGCGAGATGATGGGTGAAGTTAACCAGAGTTTAACGCGTGTTTTTCCGCGAGGTTAAGACGCGTTTGGCGCGAGTTTATCCGCGAAGTTAACACGCGTTTATCCACCACGAGGTTAACATGAGTTTATCCGCGAGGTTAACGCGAGTTTGGCGCGAGTTTTTCCCGAGGTTAACACGAGGTTATTCTCGAGGTTAACTCGAGTTCAACGCGACTTTATTTGTTTGTCCGCGAGTTTAACAGGAGTTGATTCCCGAGGTCAACGCGAAATAAACACGAGTTAATTAGCGAGGTTAACGCGTGTTTACCCGCGGGACTAGCGCGAGTTTTTGCGCAATGCTAACGCGAGCTTAACGCCATTTTATTTAACGCGAGGTTAACTCGAGTTAAACACGAGTTCATCCGTGAGATAAAATCGAGTTTAACAGGCGTTTATCCGCATTGTTAGCGTGAGGTTGACGCGAGATTATCCGTGGGGTCAGCGCGTGTTTAACGCGAGTTTATCCGCAAGGTTAACGCGAGATTAACACGAGTTTATCCGCAAGGTTAACTTGAGTTTAACGCGAGTTTATTGACGATGATAACGCGAGTGTATTTGCAAAGTTATCGCGAGTTTATCCACGTTGATAGCGCGAATTAAACGCAAGGTTAACGCGAGATTAAAGCGAATTTGTCCGCGAGGTTATTACGTGTTTATAGAGACAGTGTTGTTAGACACAGTTAATCCTCGAGGTTAACGCGAGGTTATTGCACGAGATTATCCGTGAGGTTAACGCGTGTTTAGCGCTAGTTTATCCGCATGGATAACGCGAGTTTAACACGAGTTTATCCACGAGGTTAACTCGAGCTTTACGCGAGTTTATCGGCGATGGTAACGCGAGTTTACGGCGAGGTTACCGCGAATTTACCCGGTTAAACCTGCTGTTAACGCAAGTGTGCGGCGAGTTCAACCGCTAGGTTCTCGCGAGTTTGGCGCGAGTATGTCCGCGATGTCAACGTGAGATTAACGTGAGTTTATTCGCGAGGTTACTACGAATTTATCCGCGAGGTTAACTCCAGTTTAGCGGGCGTTTATGCTCGAATTTAACGCGATTTGGCGCGTGTTCATGCACGAGTTTAACGCAAGTTTATCAGCGAAGTTAACGCGAGCTTTACGCGAGTTTAACACGAGTTAATCCGCGAGGTTAACTTGTGTTTATCGGCGCGGTCAGCGTGAGTTTAAGCGCGACGTTAACGAGAGTTTTTTACCGCCAGATTAACGCGACTGTATCCGCGATATTAATGCGAGTTATCGCGAGTTTATTCGCGTTATTAGCGCAAGTATAACGTGTGTTTAGTCACGAGGTTAACGCGAGTTTGGCTCGAATTTATGCGCGACGTTAAAGCGAGTTTATCCGCGAGGTTAACTCGAGTTCAATGCCAGTTTATCGGCAATGTTAACATGGATTTATTACGCCATAGTTTGTTTGACAAAATTACTCCATTATAGGGGAATTTGGCAAGTTTGTCACATTTAGGGGTCAAGTTCAGCCCCTTTTAGGGGTCCCATAGGGAAGGTTAAGGTGTCTAAAAAATTGTCTCCTTCTGTGCCACCCTACACCACAGTTTGTTTGGCACAATTCCTCCATTATAGGGGAATTCGGCAAGTTTGTCACTTTTAGGGGTCAAGTTCAGCCCAATTTAGGAGACCTACGGGGAAGGTCAAGGTGCCCAAAAAATTGTCTCCTTCTGTGCCACCCTACACCATAGTTTGTTTGGCAAAAGTCCTCCATTATAGGGGAATTTGGCAAGTTTGTCACTTTTAGGGGTCATGTTCAGCCCCCTTTAGGGGTCCCACAGGGAAGGTCAAGGTGTCATTAAATTTGTCTTCTCCTGTGCCACCCTACACCATAGTGTGTTTGGCAAAACTACTCCATTACAGGAGAATTTGGCAAGTTTGTCACTTTTAGGGGTCAAGTTCAGCCCCTTTTAGTGGTCCCACAGGGAAGGTTAAGGTGTCCAAAAAAATTGTCTCCTTCTGTGCCACCCTACACCATAGTTTGTTTGGCAAAATTACACTATTAAAGGGGAATTTGGCAAGTTTGTTACATTTAGGGGTCAAGTTTCGCCCCTTTTAGGGGTCCCACATGGAAGGTCAAGGTGTCCAAAAAATTGTCGCATTCTGTGCCACCCTACACCACAGTTTGTTTGGCAAAATTCCTCCATTATAGGGGAATTTTCCAAGTTTGTCACTTTTAGGGGTCATGTTCAGCCCCTTTTAGGGGTCCCACGGGGAAGGTCAAGGTGTCACTAAATTTGTCTCGTTTTGTGTCACCCTACATCACAGTTTGTTTAGCAAATTTCTCTGTTATAGGGAAATTTGTCAAGTTTGTCACTTTTAGGGGTCAAGTTCAGCCCCTTTTAAGGGTCCCACAGGGAAGGTCAAGATGTCCAAAAAATTGTTTCCTTCTGTGCCACCCTACACCAAAGTTTGTTTGGCAAAATTCCTCCATTATAGGGGAAATTGGCAAGTTTGTCACTTTTAGGGGTCATGTTTAGCCCCTTTTAGGGGTCCCACAGGGAAGGTCAAGGTGTCGTTAAATTTGTCTCGTTCTGTGCCACCCTACACCATAGATTGTTTGGGAAAATTACTTCATTATAGGGGAATTTGGCAAGTTTGTCACTTTTAGGGGTCAAGTTCAGCCCCTTTTAGGGGTTCCACAGAGAAGGTCAAGGTGTCATTAAATTTGCCTCGTTCTGTGCCACCTTCCACCATAGTTTGTTTGGCAAAATTACTCCATTATAGGGGAATTTTCCAAGTTTGTCACTTTTAGGGGTCAAGTTCAGCCCTTTTATGGGTCCCACAGGGAAGGTCAAGGTTTCCAAAATTTGTCTCGTTCTGTGCCACCCAACACCAAAGTTTGTTTGGCAAAATTCCTCCATTTTAGGGGAATTTGGCAAGTTTGTCACTTTTAGGGGTCAAGTTCAGCCCATTTTAGGGGTCCCACAGGGAAGGTCAAGGTGTTATTAAATTTGTCTCGTTCTGTGCCACCCTACACCATGGTCATGTTCAGCCCCTTTTGGGGGTCCCACAGGGAAGGTCAATGTGTCATTAAATTTGTCTCGTTCTCTGCCACCCTACACCACAGTTTGTTTAGCAAAATTTCTCTATTACAGGGGAATTTGTCAAGTTTGTCACTTTTAGGGATCAAGTTCAGCCCCTTTTAGGAGTCCCACAGGGAAGGTCAAGGTGTCCAAAAAAATTGTCTCCTTCTGAGCCACCCCACTCCATTATAGGGGAATTTGGCAAGTTTGTCACTTTTAGGGGTCAAGTTTCGCCCCTTTTAGGGGTCCCACAGGGAAGGTCAAGGTGTCCAAAAAATTGTCGCATTCTGTGCCACCCTACACCACAGTTTGTTTGGCAAAATTCCTCCATTATAGGGGAATTTTCCAAGTTTGTCACTTTTAGGGGTCATGTTCAGCCCCTTTTAGGGGTCCCACGGGGAAGGTCAAGGTGTCACTAAATTTGTCTCGTTTTGTGTCACCCTACATCACAGTTTGTTTAGCAAATTTCTCTGTTATAGGGAAATTTGTCAAGTTTGTCACTTTTAGGGGTCAAGTTCAGCCCCTTTTAAGGGTCCCACAGGGAAAGTCAAGATGTCCAAAAAATTGTTTCCTTCTGTGCCACCCTACACCAAAGTTTGTTTGGCAAAATTCCTCCATTATAGGGGAAATTGGCAAGTTTGTCACTTTTAGGGGTCATGTTTAGCCCCTTTTAGGGGTCCCACAGGGAAGGTCAAGGTGTCGTTAAATTTGTCTCGTTCTGTGCCACCCTACACCATAGATTGTTTGGGAAAATTACTTCATTATAGGGGAATTTGGCAAGTTTGTCACTTTTAGGGGTCAAGTTCAGCCCCTTTTAGGGGTTCCACAGGGAAGGTCAAGGTGTCATTAAATTTGCCTCGTTCTGTGCCACCTTCCACCATAGTTTGTTTGGCAAAATTACTCCATTATAGGGGAATTTGCCAAGTTTGTCACTTTTAGGGGTCAAGTTCAGCCCCTTTTATGGGTCCCACAGGGAAGGTCAAGGTTTCCAAAATTTGTCTCGTTCTGTGCCACCCAACACCAAAGTTTGTTTGGCAAAATTCCTCCATTTTAGGGGAATTTGGCAAGTTTGTCACTTTTAGGGGTCAAGTTCAGCCCATTTTAGGGGTCCCACAGGGAAGGTCAAGGTGTTATTAAATTTGTCTCGTTCTGTGCCACCCTACACCATGGTCATGTTCAGCCCCTTTTGGGGGTCCCATAGGGAAGGTCAATGTGTCATTAAATTTGTCTCGTTCTCTGCCACCCTACACCACAGTTTGTTTAGCAAAATTTCTCTATTACAGGGGAATTTGTCAAGTTTGTCACTTTTAGGGATCAAGTTCAGCCCCTTTTAGGAGTCCCACAGGGAAGGTCAAGGTGTCCAAAAAATTGTCTCCTTCTGAGCCACCCCACTCCATTATAGGGGAATTTGGCAAGTTTGTCACTTTTAGGGGTCAAGTTCAGCCCCTTGTGGGGGGTCCCACAGGGAAGGTCAAGATGTCATTAAATTTGTCTCGTTCTGTGCCACCCTACACCACAGTTTGTTTGGCGAAATTCCTCCATTATAGGGGAATTTGCCAAGTTTGTTACTTTTAGGGGTCATGTTCAGCCCCTTTTAGGGGTCCCACAGGGAAGGTCAAGGTGTCATTAAATTTGTCTTTTTCTGTGCCACCCTACACCACAGTTTGTTTAGAAAAATTTCTCTGTTATAGGGGAATTTGTCAAGTTTGTCACCTTTTGGGTCAAGTTCAGCCCCTTTTAGGGGTCCCACCGGGAAGGTCAAGGTGTCCAAAAATTGTCTCCTTCTGTGCCACCCTACACCAAAGTTTGTTTGGCAAAATTCCTCCATTATAGGGGAAATTGGCAAGTTTGTCACTTTTAGGGGTCATGTTCAGCCCATTTTAGGGGTCCCACAGGGAAGGTCAAGGTGTTATTAAATTTGTCTCGTTCTGTGCCACCCTACACCATAGTTTGTTTGGCAAAATTACTTCATTATAGGGGAATTTGGCAAGTTTGTCACTTTTAGGGGTCAAGTTCAGCTCCTTTTAGGGGTTCCACAGGAAGGTCAAGGTGTCATTAAATTTGCCTCGTTCTGTGCCACCCTACACCATAGTTTGTTTTCAAAATTACTCCATTATAGGGGAATTTGGCAAGATGTCAATTTTAGGGGTCAAGTTCAGCCCCTTTTAGGGGTCCCACAGGGAAAGTTAAGGTGTCCAAAAAATTGTCTCCTTCTGTGCCACCCTACTCCACAGTTTGTTTGGCAAAATTATTCCATTATAGGGGAATTTGGCAAGTTTGTCACTTTTATGGGCCATGTTCAACCCCTTTTAGGGGTCCCACAGGGAAGGTCAAGGTGTCATAAAATTTGTCTTATTCTGTGTCACCCTACACCACACTTTGTTTGGCAAAAATTCTCCATTATAGGGGAATTTGGCAAGTTTGTCACTTTTAGGGGTCATGTTCAGCCCCTTTTAGGGGTCCCACAGGGAAGGTCAAGGTGTCTTTCAATTTGTCTCGTTCTGTGCCACCCTACACCACAGTTTGTTTGTCAAAATTCCTCCATCATAGGGAAATTTGGCAAGTTTGTCAATTTTAGGGGTCATGTCCAGCCCCTTTTAGGGGTCTCGCGGGGAAGGTCAATGTGTCATTAAATTTGTCTCATTCTGAGCCACCCTACACCACAGTTTGTTTAGCAAAATTTCTCTATTATAGGGGAATTTGTCGAGTTTGTCACGTTTTGGGTCAAGCTCAGGGGTCAAGTTCAGCCCCTTTTAGGGGTCCCACAGGGAAGGTCAAGGTGTCCAAAAAATTATCTCGTTCTGTGCCACCCTACACAGCAGTTTGTTTGGCAAATTTACTCCATTATAGACGAATTTGGCAAGTTTGCCACTATTAGGGGTCAAGTTCAGCCCCTTTTAGGGGTCCCACAGGGAAGGTCAAGGTTTCCAAAATTTATCTAGTTCTGTGCCACCCAACGCCAAAGTTTGTTTGGCAAAATGCCTCCATTTTAGGGGAATTTGGCAAGTTTGTCACTTTTAGGGGTCATGTTCAGCCCCTTTTGGGGGTCCCACAGGGAACGTCAAGGTGTCATTAAATTTGTCTCGTTCTCTGCCACCCTACACCAGAGTTTGCTTATCAAAATTTCTCTATTATAGGGGAATTTGTCAAGTTTGTCACTTTTAGGGGTCAAGTTCAGCCCCTTTTAGGGGTCCCACAGGGAAGGTCAAGGTGTCCGAAAAATTGTCTCCTTCTGTGCCTCCCTACAACGCAGTTTGTGTGGCAAAATTAATCAATCATAGGGGAATTTGTCAAGTTTGTCACTTTTAGCGGTCAAGTTCAGCCCCTTTTAGGGGTCCCACAGGGAAGGTCAAGGTGTCCAAAAAATTGTCTCCTTCTGTGCCACCCTACACCACAGTTTGTTTGGCACAATTCCTCCATTATAGGGGAATTTGGAAAGTTTGTCACTTTCAGGGGTCAAGTTCAGCCCCTTTTAGGGGTCCCACAGGGAAGGTCAAGGTGTCATTAAATTTGTCTTTTTCTGTGCCACCCTACACCATAGTTTGTTTTGGACAATTTTAAGTGTCGCAGGTCAATAAATGTGCTGTAACAATCTGCAAATGGAGCTACCAATTAAGAAGCAACAGGTATGAAAAATGACGGTGAGTATACATTAAATTCGTTGACATGACAGCTTTTCGCAGCTTGAAAGACCGGTCTGCCAAATATTGTACGACAGTTGAGCACATGGGGTATGGTCATCTACACGTGGTTGTGATTGATTTTACCTAACAAATGATAAATACACCGATAGTTAGGCCACAACTATGGACAATAATGAGTAATAACAATATCGAAACGAGAAAACGTATCGTGCAAGCACAAGCGCGAGAAAATGCCCACGAAACACTCTTATTTTGTGCATATATCATGCAATCTCTTCGTATTAGTACATAAACAAGAAACATTCTGTGAACAAACTTGAATCTCTCTCACTAAAAGAAGATATACACATGAACATCTCAAAATACTGTGACTGGTGGTCACAAAAAATTATTTAAAAATAATTCAAGTTTATTGGACTGGGTTCATAACCACGGGGCTTAATATCTTCATTCGAAAACACTCGAAAGGGTACCCCTCCTAAATAAACCACCCCCTCCCACGAAAAAAACCCTGAATAAATCAACTTTTGGGGGTCTTTTTTGGACGAATCGCCCCGGTTTGAAACTCGACTTAGGATAAAACGCTCATCTAATATAATCGAGAGTGGATGTATCATAACAAAAATGATTTTAAAAAGTACTTCTAATGCGGAAATACGTAATTCGAAATCTTGGCTTTGACAAAACACGAATACTAACACCGAATACGATGAATCCCAGTTAAAAACTATCTATCCGAACAAGGCCGATAAAATTTGTAACGGAGTCAAATACTTTTTCCAATGGAGTATCTATCAACCTATTCTCCGCAAAGATTTAATTTCGTGACAAAATGAAGGAAAAGATTTCCCAGTTATGAAAAGTGGATTTTCATAGTCAAAGTTAATCGGCCGAATTCCAAGTCTCATTCCTGAAATTTGACGATGATTCCACCTAAATGTTATTTAGAGATATGAAAGGTGAATATGGGTGGGTTCAAAATTGAAATCATATGTTGAATATTGAAAAAAAAACTCTAAAATGTATACCGCAAACCGGGACAGCGAGGGTTACGTCGCAGAACACGCCAATGTTTGGCGCACGGGCCGAGTTTCTGAATCAAATATATTAATTTTATCTGTACTCTGTTCTTCTGAGTCGTCCATTTTTATGTGTACCCATACTATGTATGGTACACATAATGCCGACATCCGGGGTGGCCATCCGTCGTTCGTCCATCCTTTGTCCATCCGTCTGTCTGTCCGCCCGTCTGTCCGTCTGTCCGGGCCAACATTGGGGGTTTAGGGGATATAATTATTAGGGGCTACCTCCAAATTAAGGTAGTGTTAGGGTTAGCAGTGGGGTGGGGTTAGGGTTAGGGGTAGCCCCAGAGTAGGGCTTAAAGTTGGGGAGGGTTAGGTCTCGGGGGGTTAGGGTTGGGGTCAGGGGTGGGGTTTTAGTTTTAGTAGCCCCTAAACCGAAAAATAGCTCCTAATCCTATTGGTTTGGCTAGGGTGGGGTTGGGTCAGGGGTGGGGTGGGGTTAGGGGTAGTCCCCGAGTAGGGCTTAAGGTTGAAGGTTAGGTCCAGGGGGTGGGTGGGGGTTAGGGTCTGGGGTGGGCTTTTAGGGTTTAGGGTCAGGGCGGGGTAGGGTTAGGGTTAGGGTGTGGTTTTTTGGGTGGAGGGGTGGGGTTAGGGTTAAATATAAGTTCTAGGGTGGAGGGGGTGGGGTTCTGGGTAAAATAAGGTTTTGGACATACAAAATGTTTTTTGGTAGCCCATAAACCCGAAATGTTGGAGCATCCGTCCGTCCGTCTGTCCGTCCGGCGTCCGTATCCATTTCTTTGGCATTCGATAACTTGAAAAATATTGCTTGGGTTGTCTAATTACTTTATATTTGTGTTCAGGTTACTGATTTGCCGAGCTGTATAGTTTTTGGTGTAAATCTGATAATTTGATCCTGAGATATTAACCCTTTACTCTTCAAATTGAAAATTCCTCCAATCCCTTTGGCATTCGATAACTTGAAAAATATTGCTTGGATTGTCAAGTTACTTTATATTTGTATTCAGGTTACTGATGTGCCGAGCTGTATAGTTTTTGGTGTAAATATGTTATTTTGATCCAGAGATATTAACCCTTTATCCTTCAAATTGAAAATTCCTCCAATCCCTTTGGCATTCGATAACTTCAAAAATATTGCTTGGATGGTCAAGTTACTTTATATTTGTGTTCAGGTTACTGATGTGCCGAGCTGTATAGTTTTTGGTGTAAATCTGATAATTTAATCATGAGATGTTAACCCTTTATCCTTCAAATTGCTGTCCGTCCGGCGTCCGTATCCATTTCTTTGGCATTCGATAACTTGAAAAATATTGCTTGGATTGTCAAGTTACTTTTCTTTGGCATTCGATAACTTGAAAAATATTGCTTGGATTGTCAAGTTACTTTATATTTGTATTCAGGTTACTGATGTGCCGAGCTGTATAGTTTTTGGTGTAAATCTGATAATTTGATCCTGAGATATTAAGCCTTTATCCTTCAAATTGAAAATTCCTCCAATCCCTTTGGCATTCGATACCTTGAAAAATATTGCTTGGATTGTCTAGTTACTTTATATTTGTGTTCAGGTTACTGATTTGCCGAGATGTATAGTTTTCGGTGTAAATCTGATGATTTGATCCCGAGATATTAACCCTTTATTCTTCAAATTGAAAATTCCTCCAATCCCTTTGGCATTCGATAACTTGAAAAATATTGCTTGGACTGTCATGTTACTTTATATTTATGTTCAGGTTACTAATGTGCCGAACTGTATAGTTTTGGGTGTAAATCTGTTATTTTGCTCCTGAGATATTAACCCTTTATCCTTCAAATTGAAAATTCCTCCAATCCCTTTGGCATTCAATAGCTTGGGAAATATTGCTTGGATTTTCAAGTTACTTTATATTTGTGTTCAGGTTACTGATGTGCCGAGCTGTATAGTTTTTGGTGTAAATCTGATAATTTAATCCTGAGATATTAACCCTTTATCCTTCAAATTGATAATTCCCCCAATCCATTTGGCATTCGATAACTTGAAAAAATATTGCTTGGATTGTCAAGTTACTTTATATTTGTATTCAGGTTACTGATGTGCCGAGCTGTATAGTTTTTGGTGTAAATCTGACAATTTGATCCTGAGATATTAAGCCTTTATCCTTCAAATTGAAAATTCCTCCAATCCCTTTGGCATTCGATACCTTGAAAAATATTGCTTGGATTGTCTAGTTACTTTATATTTGTGTTCAGGTTACTGATTTGCCGAGATGTATAGTTTTCGGTGTAAATCTGATGATTTGATCCCGAGATATTAACCCTTTATTCTTCAAATTGAAAATTCCTCCAATCCCTTTGGCATTCGATAACTTGAAAAATATTGCTTGGACTGTCATGTTACTTTATATTTATGTTCAGGTTACTAATGTGCCGAACTGTATAGTTTTGGGTGTAAATCTGTTATTTTGCTCCTGAGATATTAACCCTTTATCCTTCAAATTGAAAATTCCTCCAATCCCTTTGGCATTCAATAGCTTGGGAAATATTGCTTGGATTTTCAAGTTACTTTATATTTGTGTTCAGGTTACTGATGTGCCGAGCTGTATAGTTTTTGGTGTAAATCTGATAATTTAATCCTGAGATATTAACCCTTTATCCTTCAAATTGATAATTCCCCCAATCCATTTGGCATTCGATAACTTGAAAAAATATTGCTTGGATTGTCAAGTTACTTTATATTTGTGTTCAGGTTAATGATGTGCCGAGCTGTCTAGTTTTTGGTGTAAATCTGTTATTTTGATCCTGAGATATTAACCCTTTATCCTGAAAGATATTGCTTGAATTGTCATGTTACTTTATATTTGTCTTCAGGTTACTAAAATGCCGAGCTGTATAGTTTTTGGTATAAATCTGAATTTTCAATCCTGAGATATTAACCCTTTATCCATCAAACTGAGAAATTTTTCAATCCATTTCTTTGGCATGCGATAACTAAAAAAAAATATCTTATCGAGTGTCATGTTACTTTATCTATATGTTCAGGTAACTGATGTTCCGAGCTGTATAGTTTTTTTGTGTGATTCTGACGATTCAATGTTGAGATATTAAGCCTTTATCAATCAAATTGAGCATAATCCAATTGATTTCTTTGGGCATGCAATAACTTAAAAAACTATTAATTAGATTGTCTTGTTACTTTATATTTGTGTTCAAGCTACCAATTTGCGGAGCTTTATAGCTATTGGTGTAAATCTGATAATTTGTTCTTTCGATTTTAACCCTTTATTTATCAAAATTGAGCAGTTTTGCAGTTCATTTCTTTGGCATACGATAACTCCAAAAAATATCAATGCAATTGTCATGATATGTCGAGCTGTATAGTTTTTCATGTAAATCTTACAATTTGATCTTGATATGTTAACCCTTTATATTCATCAAATTTAGCATACTCCAATCCGATTCTTTGGCATGCGATAACTTAAAAAATATCAATTGGATTGTCTTCTTACTTTATATTTATGTTCAGGCTATCGATTTGCTGAATTGTATAGCTATTGATGCAAATATGAGAATTCAATCCTCAGATTTTAACCCTTCATCCATCAAAATTGAATATTTCTCCCATCTATTTTTTGGCATGTGATAACTCAAAAAATACCAATCCAATTGCTATGTTACTTTATATATAGGTTCAGGTTACATAAATCCAATTATTCGGTCCAAGGTATTAACACTTGGTTATATTACTATCCCTTTAGCATTCAGAATCTCAAAAGATATTAGCTATTGCCTGATATTATACAGATGCATTTAGGTGACTGCTGTTCTGAGATTTACAGTTTTTTAATCCATTTTTTGATGAACGTGTGTTGTGTTTTAAATATTTGTTGGTGATATGCAAACAGGTATTTTTCGAACAGACATTTTTTTGCTGATAGCAAGAGTTATAATCATGGTGTGATTGATGTCAAGAATACGAAGGTGATCTGGCAGAGATTTTAGATATCTTGGTAAGTGACTAGTATTTCTACTATTTTCATGGATTGAAGTACCAGGATGCAATTAAGTAACTTTTCTTAATATTTTTGCATGACTTTGAAAAACAGAATCTCATGCACTTTCAATGACATATTCAACAGGTTTTGAGTTTTGATGTCACAGCTGTATTACAGATTTATTTGTTCACAAAAAATCATGCACATGCAGTAAAAGGGTTATGTAGGAAAAAATTTGCACAGTCAATGAGTGCTTGTGCAATATTTGTCATTCTCCAACTGAAAACATGAGTTACACAGATTTTGAAAATTTTGAATAACTAATGATTGTTTACACCATATTTCCAATTCTTTTGCATTGCAGTTTTTTTTATATCTACTGAAATGTATAATTTTAAGCCCCCTGCCAATTAAATAAATTTCATTAGTGAAATATAGTGACAGTGCATAGTGGTGGTGGGGACAGCATTTTGATGGATTGAACTACAAGGATGCAATTAAGTAACTTTTCGTAATGATATTTTTGCATGACTTTGAAAACAAATTTCATGCACTTTCAATCACATAAAACAACTGATTTTGAGTTTTGATGTCACAGCTGTATTACAGGTTTATTTGTTCACAAAAACCATGCACATGCAGTAAAAGGGTTATGCAGAAAAAAATTTGCACAATCAATGAGTGCTTGTGCTATATTTGCCGTTCTCCATCTGAAACAGGAGTTACACAAATTTTTAAAATTTTGAATAACTCTTGATTGTTCATACCATATTTCCAATTCTTTTGTATTGCTGTTTTTTTTATATCTACTAAAATGTATAATTTTTAGCCCCCTGCCAATCAAATAAGTTTCATTAGTGAAATATAGTAACAGTGCACAGTGGTGGTGGGACAGCATGCATTTCATTAATTAATTACACGTACAGTAGTTCCAATATTAGTTTCTTTCTGTCACTGGTACACCTTCATTTTCTTTTTTGCTGCTGAAAACAGCATGCATTGTGTTCTCTATTTTCATATCATAAACAATGAACCTTTCTCACTCTACTGATCTCTCACTCTCTGTTTGTGCCTATAGTGTATCTGCAGTCAAAAGATGTTCTCAGTCCCTGTGGGGATCCTGGGAGGCAAAGCAGTGCTTGTTTACTTTGGTAAACAAGTCCTGTTTTCCTGGTAGAATTGGACCCAGTAGCCAATGCTTGGGGGTAGAACTCTTCTAAAATGAGCAACATAGGTATAAATAATTGGCTAAACTTGAGTTTATATCTGTGTGGCGGACATCATTAGCCATTGTGCAGAAAATTATATCCTTAAACACCAATAAAAAGATGTTCCAGAAAAGCATTTTTCTGTGGATTTTCTCATTCGTTCATTATTTTTCTTAAAGCTATTTCTTTTTGAGAGCATCAGATTGAAAACTATGAATTTTGCAAGATGCATGTATGAATCCTTACGTTGTTTGTATGTATGCCACTTTTATCAGGTGTTTCCTGAGTAATTCTGATCACTTGGACAATTCGTACCCCGGTATCAACTTTATCTTTATGAATGAATGAATAAATAAATAAATAAATAAATAAATAAATAAATAAAAACATAAAAATTAACAAGTAAATAAATTAAATAAATAAAATAAAATATATAAATAAATAAATAAATAAATAAATAAATAAATAAATAAATAAATAAATAAATAAATAAATAAATAAATAAATAAATAAATAAATAATGTTACCCACACAAGCCATTCCCACTCCCCTACAGCATTTTTTATGCATTATTCAAAGTGTAATGTCTGGTTTCAAATTCATGAATGAAAAGTGTTAATACTGGCTTTTCATGCTTTTTTTGCAACTATTACCAGTTCTCATTTGTTTACAGCTCCCCAGTCTTAATCATTCTTACATAAAACTCGACAGTGAAAGGAAAATCTGCTCTTTCATATATAATGTACATGCAAGGATGTTGACTGATATTCCATCAAATGACTCCCAACAAGTTCCTGTATGTTGTTTTACAGATTGTTTGATGAAGTTTCACAGAATGAGCTTGCACTTCCCACAAACCGCCCAAATAGATTTTAATATGTTCTGCTCAAAGTCCTCTAGCCTCACTCCTCCACACACACACATGGCATTTTCAGAGTAAAACAGATCTGAAACCTGTGAACTCATTAACATCAGTAATTTTATTACCCTCACTGAGGTGAAGCACTGTCTCTTAGACATCATTCTCTTTAAACAACCTAAATCTCACTGACAAAACTTCTGTGTGTGTTGGTGGGAGGAGGGGTGGAGAGAGTGGTAGATGTGTGACCTTCTGAGACAACAGTCTGGCTATAAGTTAGATGTCACAATCACATCCCAGTGGTTTAGGAAACATTCTAGTAGTAATGATACCATAATACTATTATACTGTACTATCGATATTTCTTGCATCATTACCCTTATAACTGTAATATAGATAGCTGCAAGTGACAAAATTTAACAAAAAAAACCCCATTCTGACCCGATTCGCCTCCAATTGCTGTCATTTCTTTTTACCACTAAATGACTTGGGGAATGACATTACATGGTGTTATGTAAGTTTAGGTGTCTATTTTTGCTTAGCATCAATATTATGTTAGTGTTTGCATTACAATCGCAACCATCACGTACTAAAATATCTTGGAGAACAATTTTTCACTCTCCTTAATTTTCGGGGACTTAGCACCGAAGCGAGCTTAAAAAAAACCTCTTTAATATGCCAGGCCTGAAGAAGGTGAAAAAATTCTGCTTTGCACGCTGCTCTTTGACATGGTCCATCATTGTAAAATAAAAGTTGACACAAGTTGAGCCTGCTTTGTAACGCAGTATCTTTAGTATGAAAAATAGAGAAGCTTATGCTGTAAATTAGTCAGATTTACAATGTTATAACTACTAGATATTTAAAAGATGGCGTTTTAATCATTTGCGACCAAAGACGAGAGCTGGTAGTTTTGAGTATGAAATTTTTGGTGCATGTCAAAATCTTACCAGCTATGACCTGACCACATACCCTCATCCCTTAAATAAATTATAGAGTTCCAGTGACCTAGATTCCATTGATAAATTGTTGAAGTCAGAAAAGTTCTTTCTTTGTGATTATTTTTTGCAGATACTTCATCTAGTTTGCAAGTAAAAGGTCTCTTCTCAGAAATAGTTAAACAAATTGTCTTCTCTTTGTAGTTTGAGATGGATTTAATCAAATCAGCAACTCTCCAGATAACAGGGATTTTCACTAGGCTGCAGTGTGGTCAATATTCACAACAAAGGGCCATGCAAGAAGCACTTACACGCACTCAGCGGATTGACAAAATTGCTGAGAAAATGAATAGAGAAATAAAAGACATGAGGAGAAAACTTGCTCACAATGCCTTTGAAAATTTCAAACTCAGAGAAGAAAACCTAAATTTAAAGAAAGAAATAACAAAACTGAAAGAAGAGAAGGGTGATCTCGTATCTTCATTTGTTAATGAAACTTTCAGTGACTCAGATGCATTTAATGATTTTGAGACTGTTCCATCAGTGCTTCAGCCCACAGCAAGTTCGACCATTTCTGATCCTAATGTTGCAGAAAATCAGTATTTGCTAGCTGACACACCACTGATGCACTCCACGCCCCCTGCATTGGATTCTGATTCCGTGGAAACAGAATTTGAATCTGCAAATGCACCAGTTTTACCTCTTAACTCTGCTGACACTGATAATAACGAAGACAGTCCTTAAATAGGCTGATAACACCCCTGAGCATATGACTGCTTGCTTTTTGCTACTTTTGCTTCATAGATTGCTTAATATAGTATATCGAAGTAGCTTCTTTGTTTCGTTAATTCTTGTGCAAAAGTATTTTTCAGTTTATTTTTTGGAACTCCCATACTACACACGTAGCTTGCTGGAACTCCCATACTACACATGTAGCTTGCTCACTTTCTAAGGCTTTTTCTCTCACCTGAGCTTCACTAATCATTTTTTTGTCCATCAAGGTCGTGACTTCTCGTCCATTATAAAATTTACAAAAACATCTTCCAAACTACTGGCCAGAATAGAACTAAATTTAGTGGGCATCTTCAATGTCGTATATGAATTGAATTTTATGTGAATGGAGTTGCTGTCCCACTGGATGATTCTCAAGGGACATAATTCTGATAGCCCCCATAAATTTGGTTAAAAAATAGTAAATAATCTTCTTCAGATCTCTTCGTCAAATTTCTTTTATATTAGGTATTCATTCGGAAAGGATCAATTCCTAGTTTGTGTAAATTGAGCTTATGTGTTAATGTTCAGGCTCGCAATGGGAGCTCAGTTTTCAACTGTGTATCATATGCGGCAGTTTCTTTGAAATTCCCCTTCTCTAGATTCATAAGTCAAATTTCTTACATATTTGCTATACTGCATCTTTAGACCTGACAAATTCTAACTTTTATCAGTAAAGTTTCTGTGCTCATGTTTAGGCTCCTTGTACCTTCTTTTCACAACAACTTCTGTAGATGGGACTAGATTGTAACTTGTGCTTTTGGGCACCTCAAATTTTAATGTGGTATAACATAAGATAATTATTAGCTCACAGAAGTGAGCTCAACTTATCACTTGCCATCCATCATCTGTCCATCCATGGTTGTGCCCTTTTTTTAAACGACTTCTCTGAAACCGCTGGGCCAAATTTAACCAAACAAGGAAGGTATATATTCCCTACTGACCCAAGATTTAAGTTTGTTCAAATTAGATTGCCTACATGGGTCCCAGAAAGAGGAGATAACTGAAAAAATCTTCTCCAGAACCACCATGCAGAAAATGTTGATTTTTTGCATGTGGCATCTTTGACTTATCTACATTCAAGTTGGGCAAATTTCTTAGCTATGCCCCTATCCCTCTATTTTTGTAAACCCGTAACATATTTTGTCCAAAACTTAGTATGGTTGCTCATTAGGGGGCATGTTATTGATTCTCTTGAAATAAATTCACCCTCCGCCCCTGGAGTGGAACAGGGGCTTAAAAAATAGTAACAAAATTCAACATTTAATATTTTTAAAATTGCAAGGGAAAATATTTTTTATTTTGCTTGTAGCATTACTGGGAGGTTTTGAATCCAATAGGCATAAAAACTGCACCCAATCCGCCCATAGGGGGCAAAGGAGAGAACTTTCAACACTGAACCCTATGCTGGTCTATGATGACTCAGCAAATATTTTGCAATGTTTTTTTCCTCCAAAACAACTGGGCCATATTTAGCCAGATATAGTAGGTATAATCGCTAACACCCCAAGTTTAAAGTTTGTTTAAATTGGTTTATCCCCACCTACATGGGCCCCAAAAGGGGAGATGACTATAAAAAACCTTTAAAAATCTTTTCTCCAAAACAACGATTTACAAAATGTTGATATTTGGTATATAGTATCCTTGACTCATGTACAATGAAGTTTGTTCAAACCAGGTCTTTGTGTTTATTTTTAGACTTGTTCTGGATCGGGCAAGCTCCTTAGCCATGCCCACATCCCCTATTTGTCTAAAGCCTTGATAGGTTTTGTCCAAACTTGGTGAGGTGGTTTATTGCGGAACTTGTAATTAATTTGCTTGAAAAAAATTACCTTCTGTCCCTGGGGTGGGGCAAGGGCTGAAAAAAGAAACAAAATTCAGCCTCCAATATTTTTAGAACAGCTATGCTGAAAACAATTTCTAATTGTGTCTCTGCATTCATATTTGGGTTTACTTTTGGACTTCATTCCTAATTTTTTTTTTCAGATACATCAGCTATCGGTATAAAATATTCTTTTGAAGACAGATCATAGAATTCAAGTTTCTTCAAATAAGATCTTTGGGTTAATATTTTGGCTAGAGCCTCAATGACAACTTTGTGTTATGACTCAAGTTTGTTCTAATCAAGCCCTATTGGTCTTTTAGCTTCCACAATAGCATGAATTTAATTTGTACAACATGAAGAACAATCGTTGAAAAAAAAATTGTCCATCAACAATATGGAGCATTCGGTGAGCACCTAAGGCCCTTTGGGGCCTCTTATTCAATTTTTTTTTCTTCCTTACATCCACAAGCTAGATTTTTTCTCAGCATTTCAAAATGGGGGCAGATTCTGATTTTGGGTCTTGGGAGCTGAAATTACAACTTCCAGATCCACCAGCCACTATCCAGATTACTTTCTCATTTGGTATACAGTCAGTAATCATTCTGAGTTTAATTTTTGGGTCCTTTTTGAAAGTGAACCAGTAAATTGGGTGAATTTAATTTTTGGGTCCTTTTTGAAAGTGAACCAGTAAATTGGATGAGTGATAAAGCCTGAGGTACATTGCATTTGATAACATTCTTTTTTATCATCTATTACAGAAAAATGCAATAATGTTTTTCTTTCAGAGGGCCTATATTCGTTTATCTTTTCAGAAGCAAGTTCTATTAGAATCAAACTCTTTTAACCCTTTACCCAACGAATTGCCCGCATCCGCCCGCGTAATATGCAAACTGAGCAGTTGAAAAAAATTAAATTGTTCAAAATAATTCAACAAAAACCATATCATGTGACCCCTCACTGGAACGAGCTCACTGAGCACGTTCCAATGAGTGGTCATATGATATAGTTTTGTTGAAATTTTTTTAAAATTTAAAAAAAAAATTATATTTAAAAATAATAAATTTGATATCGTCTGCGTTGGGTAAAGGGTTATTAAAATTTGCTTTATTAAAAATTAGCAGAAAAATGCTTTCTGGTTTTCTCATAAGTATAAATAAAGCAGGTTGAAATAAACATAATTAGGTGTTGAAGGGTCCAAATTTCTATTAAAAAATTGCAGTGACTAACCCAGCTGATCAACACTTATGGGCAAATGTTTCAACACAGCTGTGTTATTAAGACTTGGAATTACTGATAATTATTCAGGGGCGTGGTGGTGGCGGCCCAATAAATCAATCAACTGATAATTATTCAACATTTGATTCACTAACATTCATTGCAGAATACCTTTCATTTTTATGCCAATCATTTAGAATAAAACAAATTTAATAAATACAATTCTATGTTGATGCGATTGATTCTGGAGCCAGGCAGAACTTGAACTTATGACAATTCCTCATTCTTGAATTCAAGTTATTACATGCCTTGTTTTTGCTTTAAAAATGTAAGGGTAATAGAACTCTTTTCTATACACAATCCTTGTTATTCTTATATTGCAGCCTCCTTATTTTGCTCAACTTCAGTAGTCAAGCAAAAAGGCAATGCAAATTTTGTTAAACCTTTTTTCAAGTTAAACAAAAATTATATTTTTGGAGAATTGAATTTAGTTTTTACCCTTAATGCATAGCATCCTGAGTAATTCCTTGAAATTGTCATAAATTGAGTCGATGTCATTATTAAGCTATTAGAACAAATGAGTAAATGTAACACCAAAGGCTCAATGAAACAGCAGACGGTTTTACTATGAAGTGTACTATTAGGCAACATTATCTCCTGCTAATGCTAAATTATTGTCTCAATATTGCCAAATTGCTATTGACAATCTGGCAATATTAAGGCAATAGTCTGACATACGAGGCCATTTTTGTACTTTAGGCGCTGTTTCCGCATTCTTGAACAATTTGTGAATTCATAAATTTTTCAAATTCTTCAAATGTATCTAAATGAATCAAAATCTGATCATTGACACCTTATACCATGTACATTCAGCAAAGTGTCAATCATCTGACGTTGCCACATCATGGGACATCATAGCAACACTGGCAGTAATAAGGTGAATTTTACTTAGATAATTTACCCACTGTATTGTACAACAATACTAATTTTTATTAGGGGATTTGGTCTATGCCTAGAGTATTTAACACTTGAGGGCGCTATGTTTTCTACATTGGTAGGGGAATTCTGCTCTCAACATGCGAAAAGTTGAACTTCCAATAAACCTGATAAATGTCATTCCTTTTTTTATATGTTTACAGAAGACCTCGAACTTTTTATTTATTTTTTTTTAACTGGTAGAGTGCTGGAAGCCCATATTTGGGCTTTATTCTTAACTTGAGGTACCACAGCTTGAAGGCTCATATTCAGTACATGTGCTTTGTATTATCATTGAAGTGATATTATGTAGTTTATAAGGAATTGCCGTGTTACAATTTATGGGAGAGTGCCCACAGGCACTCTCTCATAAATCGTAACAAGGCAAAGACATGTGTACAAGATTTGATGGCCAAAATAAATTTAGCACTGGGCCAAAAATAATTTAGCACTCTACCAGTCAATACTGGTAGAAAGACAGAAGCTGTATAGTATATTTGTTTTAATTTTCTCATGCATGGATATTATTGTTAGAGTCTATTCTTGTACTCGAGCTTGGAAAACAATTGTCCCTTTTTAATGCTTCAGATTTAATCCAATCATCATAAAGCTTTCTAAGCAATAACCCATTTGGCAATAATTGCTGTTTGATTTGTAAGTAAGAATATAGCACTAATAGTCATTTTGAATATGAATCTAAAACTATCAATCGACCATACCCTAGAAATTTGCATTTTTGATGCAGCTTTCAATTTTTACCTATCACTTGTATGATTCCTCACAACTATAATATGAGATTGAAAGCTGAAAATCCATCTTACAATCCTAGCGACTCAGTTTCAGATCTCTTTTTCGTTTGTCATAACATCTCATTTAGAACCGTGACCTGTAAATGACTAACTCACACTTCAAGGTTATCTACCAGCAAATATTCCATGTTCAGTCTGGCTTTGCGAATTCAACAATTTTTCCAGATTTCGATGGCAGATCTTGGAGTTGTGATTCAATGTCATAATCATCATGAATGTTTAGTGAGTAAAACATTTGAATATTATATATCTGATGTACTTTTTTTGTCATAGATGTGTTTTGCAAACATTGTGTTAATTGTTAAAATATTCTTGTTTCGTAATAAAGTTGTTTGTTTTTTTTTAGGATGAAAAATCTGTTGAGATGAAACATCTGTTGAGACAGAACAGAAACAATTATTGCGTCCTAAAGTTTTCGATACTTGTAAAATGGCAAAGAAATAAAGTTCTGTGCACCCGTAAAATTTCACAATTGCAGAACAGAAACCATTCAAGAATCAAAAACAAAGAATGAATAATCATAACAAGTTAAATTGACAGAAGAAATTGGTTCTGGAATTTTCTGTGGATACACTTTTTTATGCTTGTTGTTCTAGCCATGATGGAAATTCCTAGTATTAAGCACCACAAGTGGTGAAAGATTCAGTGACCATTAGAATTTCATGATCAGTCCTGGTTTAAATGCCTTCGAAGATAGGCTCAGCACCACCCATAACAGAAATTGCATGACTCTAATTTGTATCCCATCATAGTCGAAATGCTCTGGCGCATGAATTTCACTCTCCATGTGCCATCACTTGCTGTACATAATCAATCACAACCATGCAACTAATTAAAGACTGCTTAAAAAATTGTTCGTATAGTATTGATTCTTTAAGTCACTGGCACCGAAAATGCAAACATGCAATGATCTGCAAACAGTTTTTCACTTACATAACTGTCATATTGGAACTCACTGAACCCTCATTATTAATGAAATAAAATATGAGACATAGCACATGACATGAATTCCAATCCTCATTATTAGTGAAATAAAATATGGGACATTGCACATGACATGAATTCCAATCCGTGTTTCTCAGTAGTGACTCGCCAGCCATTCAGAACCATGCAAAGAAGAATCTGCTAACAGTTTATTTGTGTAGTTCTGGTGACTTTAATACATTCTGAATTCTTCGTGCTGACATGAATTATTATGATTATTCAAAACAGATTTTCTGTTGTCTGTTTGATACTCATTTGACCATCATTTGGAAATGACTGAATTATCATTACCAGAAAGAATAATATTCGGCCAAATTAAAGTCGGGTGCAGGATCTGAATATTTGAATCCGATCTGATTATAAATCCAATTGGCTTTTGATTCAGATCAGATTCTTGATTTCATTTCTGATTTATAGCGGATGGGCAGAAGGGGGTTTGATTCCTGATCCGATTGCTAAAGATATGTTGGTTATCAAAATAATCTGACATCAATCTGACAATCACAAAACTTGCAAAGCTTTGTGAGCAAATGTATAGACTGGCTCTTCACATGAATTTCAAAACAAGTATTGCATTAGTGTCTATTTCCGGTCACAAACTTGCAGACCATTTTTGCCCTAAATTGAATGGTCAAAGCTTATATGCTTGGCTGTGATTGTTTGTATTCACGCACTGGTAATTAGAAATAGTTTTTGACACACCAATGAGAAAGTTTTAAAAAGCTTGATAGTTATTTCGTAAATAGTTCTACTCACAAACAAATGATATTTTCCCTCATTATCTTGTTGTTTTCATAGCAACCTTGTATAAAGGGACTTGCTCATTACCAACTCACTGCAAAAAGTTAATCTGCTGTCATCGCTAAAATTATGTCTCACATCAACCTAATCAGTGCCTGTTTCTAAGCCCATACTACGGTGCACACAATTTTATCCTAACTAGTCATAGATTATCTACATGGTTCTTCATTGCTTGGGTGTATAAATCAGTCATTTAAAAAGCTTCTCTTACACATGTCATGAAAAAATTATGCTGTGTTTGCCCTCCTGGGCCGTTCAAGTGTATGGACCTTATTAGTTTATCGTTTGCGTAACTATCAGTCCAGAGAAGGTATTGTCATCATCGCATTTTTCACATAACCGTCATCCCAGAACTGAATCCTGATTATCAGAATCACTCACATGTTACGTTGTATAATATGTGTGACACAAATTAACAACCAGCTGTTGTTAATTTGGGTGCACAACCTGTCTTAAGGTCATCACAATCATGCAGAAAATCTATTTCTGGTTTGGTCAAATTGTATGCACATGCTTCTGACTGCCAGTGCTAGTAATTTTGATTTATATTTGGGCAGTTCCCATGAGGATCTTCGGAAGTGAAACAGTGCTTGTTCACTGTGGTAAACAAGCCTTGTTTTGCTGGTAGAATAGGATCAAGTAGCCAATGCTTGGGAGTATAAGTCTTAAAAAAGAACGGGCGACATAGGTATAAACGATTGGCTAAACCTGAGTTTATATCTATTACGGTCATGATTAGCTATTGTGCAGAAATCTATGGCCTTGAACCCAAATAAATAAATAAACCCAAATAAATAAATAAATAAATAAATAAATAAATAAATAAATAAATAAATAAATAAATAAATAAATAAATAAAAATAAATAAATAAATAAATGTTTGGGCAGATTCGGCAACAAATCAAAATGTTCAGCCATTAATTTATTTATGCAGTTATCAGTCAAAACCAGTAATACCAGCCCAAAGTACCAGTGTGCATGATACACAATTGCCATCTGTTAAAATAATGCAACATTGAGTTTCCAATCAAGCACTATGATTCTTTCAACAGTTATGTCACAATATCCAGATATTTTTTTTCCTTGGTTGCTCACTCAACCATCTATTTAGATTTATTGCAAGCTCAGTCGTGAAAGAAAGCCATGACCAGGATTGGCTAATATGGAGCTTCACATTGTTCTCTGACCTTACACAACATCATTGCCTGTTCCAAAGCCATCACTACTTCTCAGTGAGTTTTTGATGACCTGTTATGGACTATCTGTATGGTTTTGATTGCTTTGGTATCGGCACAGATAAATCAGAATTGTACATCTTCTTGAACATCATATATTTGGCAGGACATAAAGTCTCGACATCCATGCTCAAAGTTGCACTTCACAAATTCTATACCTGCAATTTTGTCAGTGTCTGTTGGCAAGCGACACAACAGAACTCAAAATCTTTGCATTGATTTGTCAGACATTATATAATTTGGGTTGATTTCATCCGCATAGAAACATGTAATTCAAAATATGTGGCAGAAATCTATATTTAACCCTTACCCAACGTAACGGCCAAAACCGGCCAGCGCTATACACGAATATCGCTATTCAATCTTTTTATATTTTCATTTTTTGCTTTTAAAACATAGGTTATGCCCCACCATTGGAACGAGCGCATCATGCTTGTTCCAATGAGGGGCCATAACCTATGTTTTGGAAGCATAAAAAGAAAAAGTTTCAGTTACAAGTGTCGCCTGCTACTAGAATTAGGTAAAGGGTTCAAAATGCTATTTGAGCAGTTTTCATTGTAATCAAAAATTGTTTCAGAATCCCTTACCCATGATGCCTCGAATGAAGAAAATGAGTGAAAAGACAAAGGCTCTAAAGAAAAAATTCAGACGACAGAATCAAGCAGTGTCTCCACTACATATTAGTCCCTCTGTAACACAGAGACCTGTAACTGAAACTGTTCAATCTTCTACTTAGGCAATAGTCAAACTTACTCCTGTCACAACTTCACAATCACCCATGGTTAAAATGACACAGGACATAATGCCGACATCATGTACAGCAACAGTGTATAAACTCATGCTACCAAAACCATGCAAAAAATCTTTGTCTGATTAAGATCATTCTAAGGACTCTTATTGTGACACCTTTTGGTTTCAGAATCAACCGGCAAGTCAATATGATGCTTTAGCAAAAGAACTGCAAAGGCAAATGCAGTGGCAGAGAAAAAAAGAATTAACTGACAAGCAAAACTATCAACAGACTAAACATGAAAAAGCTAAAATACTTTTTAATAAAAGGCGATCTGAATATATAAGAAAGAAGAGATTGGATAAAGAATTTAAATCTAAAGAGTGTGAAAACGATAAATTAAGAAAAGCATTACTAAGACTGAACCCTGCTTTCAAAAGTGATGAAATAAAAAAGAAACAACAGAAAAGATCCTTACCTGAAATGAGAGCAGTTGAACGTGACACAGAAAACAATTGAAAAAACAAAAGCGGTCACAGTTTGTATATAGAGAGACTGAACGAAAGAGAGAGAAATGTTTAAAAGAACAAAAGCGGTAACAGACAGAATATATAGAGAGAGAACAAAACAGGGAAAAATGTCGCAAAAAACAAAAGCGGTCACAGTCTGAATACAGAGAGACTGAACGAAACAGGGAAAAATGTCTAAAAAAACAACAGCGGTCACAGAGAGAATATATAGAGACAGAACGAAATAGGGAAAAATATCACAAAAACAAAAGCGGTTACAGGCTAAATATAGAGAGACAGAAAGAAACAGGGAAAAATATCTAAAAAAAAAACAAACACAGTCACAGACAGAATCTAGAGAAACAGAACAAAACAGGAAAAATATCACAAAAACAAAAGCGGTTACAGTCTGAATATAGAGAGACGGAACGAAACAGGGAAAAATGTCTAAAAAAACAAAAGCGGTCACAGACTGAATATAGAGAGACAGAAGAAAACAGAGAAAAATATCGCAAAAAACAAAAGCAGTTACAGTCTGAATATAGAGAGACAGAACGAAACAGGGAAAAATGTCTAAAAAAACAAAAGCGGTCACAGACAGAATATAGAGAGACAGAAGAAAACAGAGAAAAATATCGCAAAAAACAAAAGCGGTTACAGTCTGAATATAGAGAGACAAAACGAAACAGGGAAAAATGTCTAAAAAAACAAAAGCGGTCACAGACAGAATATAGAGAGATGGAAGAAAACAGAGAAAAATATCGCAAACAACAAAAGCGGTTACAGTCTGAATATAGAGAGATGGAACAAAACAGGGAAAAATGTCTAAAAAACAAAAGCGGTCACAGTCTGAATATAGAGATTCTGAGCGAGATAGAGACAGAAATTTAAGGAAAAAAAAACGCGCCATACCTGAAGTTAGGGCATTAGAATGTCAAATGGAAAACAAACTGAAAAAACAGAAACGCTCTGAATCTGAATATAGACTTACTGAAAACTTAAAGCATCAATTGTCAAAACAAACAAAAAGATTAATTCCAGAACACAGAGAAGTTGAAAATGCATCAATGAGAAAATTTCAGAAGCAAAAAAGAACAGACACAAATTTTAACTGCAAAGAAGCGCAACGGAAAAAGATCAAAAGATCTATTGATTTAAACACAGTGCGATTGATAGAAAAAAAGTCAAAGCAAAAAAAACATGCAGACCCTGAATTGTCATGCAAGGAATCTGAAAAATGTGCACAATCTACGAAAAGAAAGCGACTGAATGATTCTTTCAAGGAAAAAGAAATGCTGCACAAAAGAGCTAAAAGACAGATAGAACATGAACAACAGACCTTTCCTGTAACCAAAACACAAAAGCAATCTCAGAAAAACTTTGTTAGTGACTTTCATAAACTTGTTGCTCAAGAATGCACATATGCTTGCAGTTCATGTCACCAGCTTTGGTACAGACATAGTGTTGTAAAAACCTCAAATTTACAAGAAAAATCCAACTCTTCAATTGATTTGTGTTTGACAGGATTGAAAAGTAAACTTGATACAGAATGGATATGCTTTACTTGTCAGAAATATTTGATCAAGAATAAAGTTCCTCCATGTTCTATTCATAATGGTATGGGTTTTCCTGATAAACCGGATGACTTGGAACTCAGACCACTTGAATGGAGACTTGTCTCTCCAAGATTGATGTTTCTTAAATTGTTTCAAATGCCAAGAGGGAAACAGTACAAATTAGAAGGAAATGTTGTTAATATACCAGTTGATGTGAACACTACTGTCACCCAGATACCACGATTGGAAAATGATATGCAGACAATAAAAATCAATCTTAAACGAAGACTTGTTTATAAGAATTCAGTGATGTCTCAGAATATTCGCCCCGGCATGGTTCATAAAGCAGCTGAGTGGTTAACAAAAAATGGACATCTCTACCAAGAGAAAGGTATAATTTATAATGCAGATGTCCCCTTGTTTTCTGATGATGACATTATTATTCAAGAATGTGATTATAATGTTGATAATGTGCCAGCTTTAATGGAAGGAGAAATAGAAGATTGTGATGGCCAATTTGCAAATGAGTTTTATCTGATCCTTGATAAACCATACAAGTATAGCCCTGAGATAGATACAGACGACATTCTTCAAAACTATAAGAAACATATGAAACTAACTTGAAAGCCCGAATATAATTAATACTGAGAACACTGAAAAATCATTAGAGAGTAATACAGTGATCTTGACAGAGATGGTAGAGATGCCTGAGAAAGCTTATCCGTGTACCGTTCCAGGATGTATGTTTCTTTCTTTTGACTCATGACAGATGCAAAATCACATTTATTATGACCACAATTGCAGAAGTCATATAAAAATCGCTCAGTCACAAGATAAACTTTTGGACATTTGCTACTTATGTTTTGTATGCTTTTATCCAACATTTTGTAAAAATGAAATAGTTATGCACATGTCATTAGCACATGACTTCCCATCATTTGATGACTTGGAACTGCTCACTAAATTCAAACAAAACGCATACATTGATGAATGTGCATTTGTTGCATCCACCAGATAAAGTTACTTTAGTTGATTTGAAGCCATATTCTTTAGGAACATCTCATTCATGTAAATATGCTGTCACTGCTCCAGTGAAACTGACTCTTGGTGAGCTACCTTAAAATCTTAATCAGCAGAACAAAACATTGTTGAATAATAATTATTGTTTCAGAGAATCGGATAAACATTCATCAGTATCATGTGAAATTGCAGCCTCAAATAATAATGAAACAACTTGTGATAGTGATAATGAAGAGGAAAAATCTGGATCATTAGATACACTTTTTACTGGAGCTGATTACCTTGATGATGAAAACGTCAGATAGCTACATCATTTGCTCCTGGCGAAGGCAGTAAACCAATCAGCATTTTCAAAGATCAATATTGTGAGGAACTGGCCTTTCCTGAAATATTCTTTGGTTCATCCAGAGAAAGTAATAAAAATCGCTGTGTTCCTGTACACTACAGTGAAACTTGCAAATCGGAACTTCGTCGACATGACAGAAGAGCAGCCATGTGTGTTGACAATATCTTTTTCAAAGCTAAAAAGCTGCAAATGAAATCAATCATAAGTAAAACAATGCTTGCGGTAAGAAAACACAAAACACGTGGGAAAAAATTCACAGCCGGTGATTTGAAAAAATCAGATGCTATAAAGAAACTTATACATCATGATGAAGGATATGCATTTCTTAGGGCTCTTAGAGGATCTCCTCCTTACTTTGAAAAAGCAAAAAAAGATTTGTTTACTATGCTCAGACAACTGAGGCCTGCAACACTTTTTTGTAGTTTTTCAGCAGCCGAAACAAAGTGGATACACCTTCTTAGATTGCTTGGGAAATTAATTGATAAAAAGGAATATAATGATCAAGAACTTGAAGACATGTCTTGGGAAGCTAAATGTAAACTTATATCAAGTGATCCAGTTACATGTGCTCGGCATTTTGACTATCAAGTCCAGTGTCTTATTCATAAGTTTTTGCTGAGCCCACTTAACCCACTTGGAGAGATTTGTGATTGGTTCTATCGCGTTGAATTTCAAAACCGTGTAAGTCCTCATATTCATATGATGATATGGGTAAAGAATGCACCAATATTTGGAGTGAACAGTGAAGAAGAGATTGTTGATTTTGTAGATAAATACATAACATGTGCGGTACCAACTGATCCAGAATTATTCAAACTAGTTCAGAGAAAAGTCCACTGGCATTCTAGAATATGTCACAAAAAGAAAACAGGAAAATGCCGTTTCAATTATCCACAACCACCTCTAGAAGAAACTGTTATTATGGAACCTCGTACACCAGATTGCAATATCAAGAAGCACAGAACTGATTGGATCCGTATTCGCAATATAATGAACTCCATGAAACTTGGAGATGAACTAACACACCGATAGTTTCTAGATAAACTGGAAGTAACAGAGGAAGATTATATTCTTGCCATAAGAGCTTCAATTCAGGCTACCACACTTTTTCTTAAAAGAAAACCAAATGTGGTAAGATTCAACAATTACAACAAACTTTGCCTTTCTGCTTTTCGAGCAAACATGGATTGTCAGTTTATTTTGAACATGTATTCCCGTGCAACATATGTTGTGTCATACTTAGCTAAAGCACAGCGTGGGATGAGTGATCTTCTTTATCGAGCATGTAAAGAAGTGAAGGAAGGAAGCCTTGACATCAGACAACAGGTTAGGCATATTGGCAATAAGTTCCTAAATAATGTTGAAATTAGTGCACAAGAGGCTGTCTATATAGTACTTGGTTTGCCAATGAGGAGAGCATCAAGAGAAGTGATATTCATTAATACTGCCCCTCCAGAAGAGAGAGTTGTGCTTTTGAAACCACTTAAGAACGTACAACAAATGAATGACCAATCAGAGGATGTTGAATCAAATTACTTGATAACCAGATATGTTAATAGACCGAGAAAATTAGAAAATATAACGTTAGCAGATTGGGGATCTCTATATGAAAAAATGAAATTTTGGCAAAAAACAGACCGTAGAAAGACTGATACTGATGGCTTTCCATCCGAAGAAATTGATCAAGATAACATTGAAGACGAACTTCAAGTAACTGAACAAAATATGACACACTCAAAAAGAAAAGTTATTCGAAGTGTATGGTTCAATAAAGACATTCTGCCTGAGAAGCACTACCGTGAACTGCTGATGTTATTTACACCATGGAGGTCAGAAAACAATGACTTGTTAGCCAACTGCAATACATATGAAGAGCGATATCAGCAGTTAAGATCAAGTATTGACCAACAAATGAAAATATATGCACCTTGTGTTGACAGCCTAGATGAAGCAATCTCATGCCTTCATAATAATGATTATGATGAAGATGCCATTGTTGCTCCCAATGCACAACACCAGGATGAAATTGATGAAGATGAGGAAATTGTACCTCTAACTGATGACCCCAGAATTACTTATGATTTAGCTGAAGATTTAGGTATTGGAGTCACTTCTCGAACTGAAACAGACAGCCTGGATGCCACAATCACAGAAGAGGAGTTCAGAGATTCAATGAGGAAAATGAATGATGAACAACTAGCATTTTTCTATCATGTATTGCATCGAGTGAAGACAACCAATGATCCTTTCTATTATGTTCTAAGTGGTGGTGCTGGAGTTGGAAAAAGTTTTCTAACAAAATTGCTTAATCATATTTTGAGGAAATATCTCATAAGTGAAGTTGGCGAAGATTTCAATTTGAAAAAATTCTATTGCTTGCCCCAACAGGTAAAGCAGCCCACGACATACATGGACAAACAATACACAGTGCACTCTGTATACCTGTCAGTCAAGCACTGAAGTATAAACCACTGGATAGCGACCAACTCAACACTCTCAGAAGTAAATATAGTGGCATTTCACAAATCTTCATTGACGAAATATCAATGGTTGGCTGTAAAATGCTGAAATTCATCAATATGAGACTGAAAGAGATAAAAGGCAATAACCTAGATTTTGGTGGTGTGAGTATAATTACTGTTGGTGATTTGTTTCAGTTAAAACCTGTATTTGATGGTTGGAGTTTTTCACCTCTCGATGATGATTATGGATCACTTGCTACAAATGTATTTGAAAAACACTTCAGGCTTTTTGAGTTGACAGAAATTATGCGACAAAAAGAGAACAAAACTTTCGCTGAGTTACTCAATAGACTTCGAGAAGGAAAACACACTAAAAATGATATATCATTACTGAAATCAAGGATGTGGAAAGCAGGCCAAAAAGAGTATCCACATCATGCAACCCATTTATTTCTGACTAACAAAAAAGCGAATGCTTTTAATGAAGATCGATATAAAAATAGTAAAGAAAAGAAGTATGAAATTCAGGCTATTGATTCAGTAATTATAGTGACAGGACGCATCATGAAAGAAAAAATAAAAGAACGAATACCAACAGATCCAAGAAAGACCATGCAATTGATTAAAGTATTGAAACTTGCTATTGGTGAACGATGTGAAGTGTGTATTAATGTTGATGTTGAAGATGGACTCTCAAATGGCTCTTCTGGCATAGTTAAACATGTACAACTTGCTGACAAAAAAGGCATAGTGTGGATTAAATTTGATAGCAAATTAATTGGCAGAAATTCACGAGCGAAAAATGCTCATCTTTATAACAGTTCCATTGACAAATCCTGGACACGTATCTTCCCAGATTCAAGACAATTTAGAGTTGGACGTACAGAACACAACCAAGTAATTGGAAAGCAATTCCCACTCAGACTATCTGCTTCCAAAACTGTACACAAGTCTCAAGGTGATACCGAGAATACACTTGTTGTTGATTTAGGTGGAAGAAAAAATGACCATATCCATTATGTTGCCCTAAGCAGAGTTACAACATTACGTGGACTGCACTTGCTCAATCTCAATGAGGATAAAATTTCCGTGTCTGAGGATGTAAAATATGCAATGGATTTACTCGGAAAAACTGGGAAAATCGTACTTGCAATCATACCACAAATAAATCTTACTGAGAAATATAAGATTACTTATCTAAATGCCAGATCTCTTCATAGATATCTAGAAGATGTAAAACTTGATAAGAGATTTACTACAGCTGATGTTTGTTTATTCTCAGAAACCAGGTTCAATGATAGTGATCAAGATGAAGCAATCAGCATACCATCATTTTTAATACACAGGCTTGATAGTCCTATGAGCAGAAACCATGGCTCTGCAGCCTATACTAAACAACATCTTCAAATTACCAATTTTCAAGTCCTTCAGAATACCGAGGAACTAGAACTGTTATCTTTGAAACTTCATGATGACACCAGGATCATTAGTGCATACAGAGCCCCCAAATCTGACATTCAGAAATTATTTACTGTTCTCGATGACATTTTCAAAGACATACATCAAAGCCAAAGAATTATACTCATTGGTGATTTTAATACCAATCAGAATTTGGAAATCCAGAGAGACACAAGTCAGAAAATGTGTTCTGCTTACAATTTGTCTCAGGTGATTCATACCTATACCACAGCCTATAGAACAACAATTTATCATCTTTACACCAACATCTCACAACAGAGCCTTCAAACTGGTGTCTATGAAACATACTATAGTGACCATAAAGCAATATGGATAACATTTCCCATCTGAAGTAACCTGTCATGAATTGGATGAAATCTAACATTCAGAAGTTATTTACTGTTCTCAATGACATTTTCAAAGACATACATCAAAGCTAAAGAACTTTACATACACTCATTGGTGATTTCAATACAGATCAGAATTTGGAAATCCAGAGAGACACAAGTCCCAAAGTATGTTCTGTTTACAATTTGTCTCATGTGATTCAAACCTATACCACAGACTATACAACAATTGATCATCTGTACACCAACATTCCCCAAGACAGCCTTCAAACTGGTGTATGTGAAACATGCTTTAGTGACCACAAAGCAATATGGATAACATGTCCCATCAGAAGTAAACTGTCACGAATTGGACAAACTCCCTGTCGACAATTTCTCTGGTGAGTTCATTTCAAGAACTTTGGTTTAAATCAGAAATATTTCACCACCTGAGTGCAACAAAGTGCCATCTGCAATGAGCTAGCATTTCAGATGGCTTCTTACTGCACTCAAGAGGTGATATTATCATTTAACCATTTAGCCAACATAAAGAAAGAAATGGCGGCAAAACAACTCCAGATAGGCATCCCAAGGCGCAAAGTAAATTTTTACTGCCTCAACAAAACCATAGAAACATTGATATAATTTTTTTTATTCTTACATTTCTACCCAATTAGAAATTTCTCCTCTGCCATATAATGATGGAAAAATATTCATCCGGTTTGGAACACAATGTCAGCATCTAAAGGTTATTGTCCATTGATTGACCCTTGTCTGACCATCTATTCATTTATCTGTCCATTGATCGACCCTTGTCTGACCATCTATTCATCTATCTGTCTGTTCATCTTTTTGACAACTGTACTCTTTTTCAGTAATTAAAAAAAAATGCCTTTTTGGTTATAATATTTTCATACTTCCAGATAACAAACAGGGTGTGCTGACAAAATGCCCTCACATGGATTTTACCTGTCCACAAATTTTGTCCTAAGATAACAGCTTTCTACTCGTTGCGCGAGTAGGTACACATCTGACGATTTAGTCGGCCTATTTTTTTACGAGAGTACCGTGACTTGGTAAAGGAAACAACCAAAGTGATGCCACGTTTTATTCTGAAACTGTCGATGAGATTTCTGGACGGAATGTATTGCAGACATGGTTGCAAAATACTGAAGTGCGCCAAAAATTCAGAAATGTTTATGCCAGCTTATTATGACGTAAAGGCATATAATATTAAAAATAAAAATAAGAATTAATAACAAATCCCGCATATCAGTGGATCCAGTATTTGTACGGTTCCATTTTTGTTTCTGTAGTGATAAGTTAATGACTGGTCCCTGATCGCCATTACTTCAATTTACTTGTGACTGAAATAATGAGTACTCCATGAGAGAGGGAGAGAGAGATCGCCTTTTATTGACAAGTAGTCAACATTGAGTTTTCTTTATTAAAACTGTTAATCACAATGAAGGTCTTTAAAACAGACTTGATTTAGAGAACCCACCGATACAGTTTCTTTTCCAAATCAGTTGAATCGACCCGAGAATTCAGTACCGCCTGATCTGGGGCAATTATTACTCCACAATGGACGCGCGCTAAATGACCAAGCTTCTCTCAATAGTTTATGTCACAAATAAACCATTGTTAAGTGGTACAAATGGCGAATGTAACAAAATAATAAAAATAAATAACATAGCCAGCAGTCGAAATTTTCAACGCACCCCCTCAGTTTTTTCTCTTTTTTTCCGCTTTTAAAATTTATTTATGGGTGATTTCGAGCACAGGCAGAACGGTGCGCAGCTGTCCACTTGCTCCGCGCCGCTCTGCCTATGCTCTAAGTATTAATTTGTATATTTCTCGGAGAGCGTTCATAAGGGATGCATTGTTGGAAGAAGCGACCACAAGCGCATTACTGTTGGTAACAGAATATACGTTTGTCTTTATAATGCTGTACTCACTCATGTGGTAATAAGAAGGGCATTAGAATGAATCTCTAACAGAGAGCTTTCCAGAAAATGATGTAAGATTCTTGTATTATCAGTGTAGAAGCAGAAGCAGCAGGAGTCTTAATTTATTGTAATTATGTTACAACCTATTTTGACTCTTTGAATGATAATGTACATGTATTCTGTAACCTTTTTTTACATGTTTTGGGTTTCTATACAGCACTTAAGAGATTTAATAGCATTGGAATTCCTGTTGCATTACAGTTTCCATTCCATAGGAATTCAAAATGTAATTTACAATGTCTACGAAAGAATATTACTTAATGAAAACTAATTTTTGGGTTTATGTAGCTTTGATATGCCAAAAACCCCGACCCGTGAGTGCTGGGAATTTACCCTTCTGGTACTGTTAATTTCTTTTTCTCAAACATTGGAAAATGAATTGATAAAAATCTCTATAATCCACACACCTCACTGCCTAACCCTTTACCTGACAAATTGACTGCAACTACACACATAATTCATGAATTTAGCAGGTAAAAATGTTTTTTAAAAAGTTTTATACAAACAACATAATGTGATCTACCATCGGAATAATATTGTTCTCCTGAGGGCCAAATGATTCGATTTGCTTGAGACTTGGTGGCTCGTGACTGTTTATTTACAACATTATTTTGGATTAAAACTTTAAATAACAATATCACTAGAGGCATGTTATACTATATATTCACTTTGGTGGCCCCAATCAATCAAGTAATGAAAACTGAAGCGGGAAGTCTACTTTTGCTTGCTAAAAATAGAGCAATATCTGCACCACTCCTGTCATTTCTATGAACTTGTATTTAAAGATTTGTTACAAATGGTTGCACGTCAAGCAACCTTCACCTGTCTTGTAATTGTCTCAAATTGGTATTTAATGATTCTGCGTATTGAGGTACTTTAATGGATTTTCCCACAACTGCCAGATATAATGGAAATATATGCTTATGTACTTTATGACATGAACATCACTTTGCATGACAATTCAGTGTAGTTGTTACCATTATTTATCTTTTCATAGCCACGATATAGCCTCACCTGATGATGTGGCTAAACCAATAAATAAATAAATTAATTATCTTTCCAAAGTGGGTAGCATTCTGTTATCAGCAAATTGTCCTAAATCAAATGATTGTTTTTAAATAATGAATTATGACTTATGATATCAACATTACCGGTTGCACTTGGTTGTATCGCGTACAATAAAGTTCTGAAAATCGTGTTTTATTATCACAGAACGTCCATTTGGAATATTATATAGTGTCACCTGAAACAATTCAGTTGGTCCGAGTTTTGTTGTTTTCACAATTCTAATAATCTGGTTTTGTTTTGGTTCTTTTTAAGCTTGTTTATATCATTTCGGTTTTACTTTGTACCTTTCTCTCTTTGTCATAATGAGAGAAAGGTTGTTTGTCAAGGGGAAAAGGAAAACAGGTAGGGACAAAAAAAAAATCCTCCAACAGTAATGAAATCTCTAACGACGTAGTACTGCTTGACAGCAACCAATATGTTATCATGGTCAATAGAAAGTCACACCCAAACCAGGCGCTACAGTCTAATCAAGCTGGCTGTTCTTTCTGGTCTAATCAATCGATGGTCCTTTCCTATGAATCAGCAAAAAATATAGAAGCTGAAGCATCCATTTTTAAATTAAATAAAAGTACAGCAGGCAATTGTCAAGCAATACATGGCTGGCTGCTCGTTTTGGTATGATGATCCATTTTGCATTCCTATGCCTCCATCAAATGCATCAAGGATTAAAAAAAATCCTCCAGCCTATCCTCGGATGATGCGTTCACTTCGAGAAAATCAAATATCTATGCCATCTCAACAAAAGCTCTATGGAAGTATAATATTATAGGACAACATACTGATCACAGACAGAGAAAGATCACAAACAGATCGTTACAGATGATAGCTTTAAATAATCAAGTCACAAAGTTAAGATAAATATGCCCCAGATGAAGACTGGAAGAGGAACAAGTCAAGTCACAGTGTATAGAAATATATGCCACCGATGAGTGTATGACTGGTTGACATTCCTTTCTTTCTTTACTTTTAAAGCCTAATACTTCTTCTCTTCTTTCTTTACTTTTAAAGCCTAATACTTCTTCACACTCTTCTTCAAATGTGACACCTTTTTCTTTCCCAACGTCCTCAACAGTGGAGTCGTCGTGTCGCTCACACGAATGTCTTGCTTCTATTCTGCTCTTCTCTTCTTTCTTTTTCTTTACCTTTAAAGCCTAATACTTCTTCACACTTTTCCTCAAATGTGTTACTTTTTTTCCCAACGTCCTCAACAGTGGAGTCGTCGTGTCGCTCACATGAATGTCTTGCATCTATTCTGCTCTTCTCTTCTTTCTTTACTTTTAAAGCCTAATACTTCTTCACACTTTTCCTCAAATGTGTTACTTTTTTCTTTCCCAACTTCCTCAACTGTGGAGGCGTCGTGTCGCTCACATGAATGTCTTGCATCTATTCTTCTCTTCTCTTCTTTCTTTATTTTTGAAGCCTAATACTTCTTCACACTTTTCCTCAAATGTGTTACCTTTTTTCCCAACTTCCTCAACAGTGGAGGCGTCGTGTCGCTCACATGAATGTCTTGCTTCTATTCTGCTCATCTCTTCTTTCTTTACTTTTAAAGCTTAATACTTCTTCACACTTTTCCTCAAATGTGTTACTTTTTTTCCAACTTCCCCAACAGTGGAGTCGTCGTGTCACTCACATGAATGTCTTGCATCTATTCTCTTCTTTCTTTACTTTTAAAGCCTAATACTTCTTCACACTTTTTCCAACTTCCTCAACATTGGAGTCGTAGTGTCGCTCACACGAATGTCCTGCATCTATTCTGCTGGTTTAACCTGCATCCCTCTAGCACTTTTTATCCATTAAGCGTACTTGCGCTACACACTGTGTTCTCCGCTGCTTTGTTCCTTCAGACCTAAAGTTTGATCTTTCAAAGAAAAAAAAGGATGAATACTTCCCTTATCAGCACCTCCCTTGAGTATGACTTCTTGTAATGATATTTTTGATTTCCCCATGAGATCCATGTGCCTTTTTTTTGGTATTTCTCGGTGACAAAAACATTGAGTCCCCCCCCCCCAATTAAAGTGAGTCTCAGGTTTAAGGAGTCGTCTCCTTCCAACGTATGTCATGAACCTCACACCATGCTACTTCAGAACCTCATCCCACACACCCTTATTTTCCGATCCACACTCGCTGTTGAAATCTCCAAGTAAATTAGCACATCCAATTTTTTTCGCTTTTTTATTGTTGTTGTTTTTTCTGCATGGTATCACTCCAGAAGCTGTAAAAATCAAATGTAACTGATACACTAGCCTCATTTGTTAGAGCGTAGCACAGCAAGAATGTCAAGAATCCGTAGAGGCTTTTTAGCCTTGCTGATATATGTCGCCTGTTATGTGCTCATCGCTATACTACTGGTGTTTTCCGTCTGGCTATGTTCTCAGAGGGTAATACCTTCAGTCCACTATTATGAGTCATGGCCCCTGAATTTGTCCAGCTATTCTTACTTACTGCAAGCACTTCTAAGTTATACTGCATCAATTCCACTGATTCATTTTCCAAACGTTCCTGTTTAATACAGAGTACGAACAATAAAGCATCCAATCAGAAATATTGCTTGAGAGGAAGGATGAACTTGATCGATATGCCCCAACTTGCCATAAATCTCTTGTAACCCCTTTCTGTCTAGCCAATGTTCTATATTGATGAAGGGTTTCCTTTCCGAACCAATACCTTTCTATATGGACTAGTCAGTGGCCGGTCGTAAAAACTTCCTCCTTTCCCTTCCTGCATTTGGGAGCTCGTAAGTGTGTAGAATAAAGACAACAAATCTTCACTTAACCACATGTTCACATTTTCACGGTGGTAATAGTAACAGCTTTATATGAAAGCAGGTCATGAAGTATTTTGCACCATGTAGTTTTGAATTTAATTTTTACAGTTATTGTAATTATATACGATATATCGTGGAACCAGAATTTTCATAGACAAATACTGAGTAGAAGTTTCATAAAATAATAAAATCATTGTTCTCTGCACAGGCAAGGGCCGGTGGATGTTTTCTCTGTTTCCACGCGAACGCACCTACGGCAAAGCTGTTCGTTGCTCTTTCATATCGTTGGATAACAAAAATATATTTAACACATATGTGATTTCTGTAAGCGCCCTATCTATGCTTGCTGTGACATGCAACAGAAAAAGGAACACCTTAAGGTGCAGTAATTTATGCCACAGTCCGTTTGTCAATCAAAATCTAACAATAAAAACAAATATGCGTAAATAAACATTTTCATGTTTTAAAGATTATGAAGCAAATTATCTCTTCTAAAGGTCACACATTCATGCGCGCACACACACACACACATATATATATACGCATTGAACCTTGTCAAGATAGTTGGTTACACTGATTGGGGTGCTGTCCAAAGACATTACTCCTTCTGTATACAGAAATTACATTGCAGTTGTGTGCTTTACAGTTCTGCAAGAAAGTCGTATCTTAAACCACTTGAATTAAAATGGCTACATTTAGAACCTCGACATTAAGTTCGAAGCAAGATAGAATTCTCTTGAGAAGCGTAGGATTAAACTGTCACTACGATGTGCTTTAAAAGTATCGGCCAATCATCAAATTTCTCCTATATTTATATCTCATATCATTTTAACAGACACCATAAACATTTTTCGTAAGCATTTTTTCGTTATTTTCTCTTTACACACGCTTGACAGAACAATACTCCTTGGACACCAGCCTGCCGAAGCAGTAGTGAACGGGTTGGAACCAATTCTACAATGTCTACAAGATCTTCATGTACTCGAATGGCATCTCACATCAAAGCATCACCCATTTGTGAAAATGATGGCACTACCGAAGGGTGGTCTGACGAGTTAAAGTAAAACTAGAGAGAAAATTATCATTTGAGGGATATGTTCAATATAAGTTTATTGTAGTCGATGAGCTACAAACAGCATTAGTGCATCTGAAAGAGCACAACCAACACAATGACAATGCGACGATTGCAACTGAAAGTTTTGACAACTCCGTTTCAAACGAAATTACTCAATTAGTGACTAAACAAGACAGCCAGGAGGAGACTTCCAACAGTCATGAAGGAACAGGCATAGAAGGTATCCAAAGTGACACTTGTCTGCAGCCCATTGACATCGTGTAGGAAGTATTGTATAATACAGTCGAATGAGTTTATTGTGTTGCTGTCACAGAAGGTGATGTGCCTGTCAGAATTATGCAACACAATTACAATGAAGCAATGTCTTTTCCTGTACAATACCCCGAAGGTCATTCATTGACATTTTTCTCCCAAGACTCATGGATGCTGATACCCGTTCACAAAGTGATATGTGACCTACTTGTTTTATGCGCAATATATGAAAAAATTACAGGAGGTGATATCACAAGTATCTACCGCATTGTAAAAAAGGGACATTGCGACATAATGTTGAGAAAGTTGTTGCAGCTGAAAAGTTGACTGATCGAAACTTCCTGCAAAACATCATCAAAGCAGATAAGGCCTACAAGTTCATGAAGCCAATTAGAGGTACATTACCGTATTGACAAGCAACACTCAGTATCTCTTTGGTATGCTTCGTCAACTTGGAAAGCCTACTTGGTTTTGTTCCCTCTCACCAGCTGCATTTCATTCCCCCAAAACATAAAAAAACATTCTACTGCAACTAGTTTAGCTGAAGTAAATGATTTGACAAGGGCACAGAGATGTGGCATATTGTGAAAGGCACTGGTAACGGCCGCGAAAATGTTCGATGATAGGTTAAGAACCTTAAAGTACTTCTTCCGGACGTGGAACCTATTGGTAACATAACTGACTATTTCAATCGTGTGAATTTTCAAAAGCGTGGTTCACCACACGAAACGTCCTTTTTCTCCATTCAGAATGCACTACAGATAAACGTAGCCTCTGATCAAGACTTTAAAGCGTTTGTCAACAGATATGTGAATTGATTGTCGCCTACCCTATAAACATACTGATTATGTGCTACGTGAAATTCTGGTCAGTGTACAACAACGTATAAAGCAGCACTTCAACATTTATAAACAGAAGGGAGATGCATGCCGGTTCAATTCTCCTCGCCAGCCATCAAGTAAAACATTCATCTGCCGCCCCAATCTGCATCGAAAACCTTCCAGATCTCTTAGCCGAAGGGAATGTTTACACTGCAAGGAATGTTTTAAACAATGTAAACCACGATATAGCGTTGGCTGCTGGTGTGGTGTTAAGTACCAATAAATAAACAAACAATATAAAAGAAGCACATAACTAGCATTCCAGGATGCCTTTCCGTTGTTTCCAAAAGAATATCGATTGTATCTCAAAGGAAGCTCACTGACATGTGGATTAATAATTATAATCCCACTCTACTGCATTGCTGGAATGCGAATATGGACATACATTTCATTACTAATACACAATCCTGCATCATGTGTGTTATATCCCATATTTCTAAGGCTGGGACAGACACCAATCCAGTTTAAAAACAACAACAACAACAAAAAAAAGAGCCGCAAAGGAAATTTGGATGCACAGGAGCCATGAAGAAAATAGGTGGGGTGTACTTTAGTCCCCAGCAAGTCGGTGCTGAGGAGGAAGCACACGTGGGCATGTGAACTGCATCAGAAAAAAGCTCTAGAAACGTGCAGTTCATATCCGTTGGCTGAAATCCGGTGCGGCTGAGTGTGCCCCTCTTTGTCTGTCGTTCAGTCACAACATGCCGAATGGGAGGAGTTTGGTTGTTTAGTTTGGTTGAACAATACAGAGCGACATTATATACGGATAAATTTTCGAATATGTGCCTTGCCACTTTTGCCTCGGATAACAAGACTCTTGTCTCGCTCTGAACTGAACAACACAAACCGTCAAAATGTTTCGACACTCTCTGGAGATTTAGGCTATGCCCTGAAATGGACTCGCACAGACTCGGCCATAATAACTACCTCAGGTTTACTGCAGACAAACAACCTGAAAATTATTGTATCTCCCAACTTCAGCTGTAGCCTCACAGAACTGTTGATGATCTTAAGCCAATGCCTCATGCATCCCATGAAGACTACTCCGTCAATGGCGCAGTTTAGATGAGACCATCATTGATACCAACAGCTGCGAGAGATGTTCTTTTCAATAACTATGTGCTGTCTATTAAACTACAATAGAATTATGAAGACAAATTTGAATTGCAGTTTGTTCCTTGGTTTCAGCAGGCATGGTCTCAACTGCTGTGAGAGATATTCTTTGCAATAACTATGTCCTGTCTAGTAAAATAGAAGAGAATTATGAAGACAAATGTGAATTAGTTTGTTCTTGGGTTTCAGCAGGCATGGTCTATTTTCTATCCTAAAAGTGAGCATAAAGAATCGAGTGTCTGGTCAGCAGACTAGATGATAGAGACCCTGGGGGGCTTACCATCATTGCTAATATTCCTGATTTAGCGATTAATCCACCGACGGTCAGTCACACATCTTTTCATATTTTACAGCCAGTTTCCACAAAACGTGATATATTTATTACCTTTTTTAAAGTCACTCAACAGAAAACAAGAGATGTAGTTTATTCTTTTATTCTTGTCTGGAGAAAAGACAAGGGAAGAGTCCTAAACCATTTTCCATGTTTTGGACGGGAGGCGCAGGAGTTCGAATGTCTCATTTGATGAGAGCATATTTAATGAGGCTCGAAGAATTTAACCCTGCTATGCAAACATAAGTCGCAATTTCCATTTTTATGTGTGTTCTTACAGAAACAGCTGCTTTTAATATTGGAGAGGCAACCATTCATGTAGTTCGTGGTATTGATAAATGTTCGAAAAGTTTACCCACTTCTGAGGGAGGCGCGAATAAATGCTCTGAGATCAAGGCTTGGGAGCATAGAAGTCCTCATCATAGATGTATCTCAAAGGTTAATTGAAATTACTAGAGATGTCAACGTCGCCACTGAGTAGTTACCCGTACACTTCTGAGTATAATGGATAATATATGTTACCAACCTGCTGTTCTTATTCCCCCAAGAGATGAGTATCGCTTCATCTCAGACCTCAGACTAAAAATTCGCCAGCATCTCAGAATGAGAAAACTTGTATACAGGTGAAGGCAGACTCCTCAAAATGTTGTATTTTTTAACAGACACCAGAAACATATTTCCTAAGTATTTCCTAAGTTACTTGGCAGTCAATTCCACAGAAAACAGGTTCTTAGCAGGTATTACCATCGATTAAGATAATGAGGCTAAACTTCGAGAAAGTGGTCAGTTAAGGTATTTGTCTCATAATGTCAATAACATTTCAAGCTAGCCAACTTAAATTTTGAAAGTATATATAGTATGTGTGGTGGCCTATGTGGTGATGACCACTACGACAGAAAATGGTAATGGAACGGAGTGTATACTTTTTATGACCTGCCGGCAGTCATAACCGCACCCATCTAGTTATTATTATTATTAAAAAGATCTAAACGACCAGTCTAAACTATAGATGTAATGTTTCCTATACAAATAACGCAATAACCGGATATCCCTTTTTTGTGAATCTCTAGCAGGGAGCTTCCCAGAAAATGATGCAAGATTCTTCTTGTTTTATCAGTATAAAAGCAGAAACAGCAGGATTCTTAATTTTTGTAGTTATGTTACAATCTATTTTGACTCTTTGAGTGGTAATGTACATGTATTCTGTAACGGTTTTTTTGCATGTTTTGGGTTTAAACACAGCACTTAAGAGATTTAATAGCATTGCAATTCTTATTGCATTAAACTTTCCAAAGCATAGAAATTCAAAATGTAATTGACAATATCCTCGAAAGAATATTACTTCAGGAAAACTAATTTTTTGGGGGTTGATCTAGCTTTGATATGCCAAAAACCCCGACCCATGAGTGGTAGGAATTTTACCCTTCTGGTACTGTTAATCTTTTTCTCAAACATTGGAAAATGGATTGATAAGAATCTTCATAAGCCACACACCTCACTGCCTATCCCTTTACCTAACATATTGATTGCAACTGCACACATAATTCATGAATTTAGCAGTTGAAAATCATTTTTTAAAAGTTTTATTCAAACCACATAATGTGATCTATCATCGGAACAAATTGTTCCCCCGAGGGTGACATGATTCGATTTGCTTGAAACGTTTTGTGTAAGTTTGAAAAATTTAAATTTAAATTTCCAGTTTTAATGTTATCTGTGGGTAAAGGTTTAAAAAGTAAAGTACAAAATGTACTGTACTGCCTTTTTGTGATCAGTGTACTGCAATTGTAGATTATTTCAGCAAGTCAAAATTTCTTATTTTAAATTTGTTTTATAATCACGAATTATTGAAGTGCGGCTATGGCTACAGTACAATAATTTTTAATAGAATTAATCTGTAAATGAACAATTATTTATTTAACCCTTTACCTAACATGAAAAGCAGACGACACTTGCTAATACAATTCTTGAATAACCATTGTTTTTCATTTTTTGTCTAAAAAAAACATAGATTATGACCCCTCATTGGAACGAGCTCGTCGAGCTCGTTCCAAAGAGGGGTCATAACCTATGTTTTTGAGACAAAAAATGAAAAAAATAATGAAAATTAATTGATGATTTTTTGTGCATAGCGCTGGCCAGTTTTGGCCGTTACGTTGGGTAAAGGGTTAAAAGCTAAGTATGATATGTTTGGAAAAAAGAATCCATATGAGTGTAAGCGCTTGATAGAAGGTAGAAACATATGTTCAAGTCTACAAATATTGTATGAATCAAAATAAGTTTTAGCATAACCGCAATGGGCAAAGTAGCCCACTGCCATTACACCAATAACACAAGGACCCGAAATCATTTTCCGGAAAGCTTTCTGTGAGAACTTTCCCGAAAATGATGTCAGGTTCCTGTGTTATTGGTGTAGTTGAAAATGCATAGTTTATAGTGGTTATTATACAACTTATTTCAACTCGTACTGTAAGTCAAGTGATTTCTGAATTCCACTCGGAGGTCTGCTGGTTGGAATTTTGCTTATGCAGAACAACGCACATGGGCATCAACCACTGACCATACCTGACAGCCAGTGAAAACTTGTGACTCACCAAACAAATCTGCAGTTTAAGGAAAACTGATAAGTTAGTGATGTGGTAGTCCATAGATTGCAGATCAGCTTGTTGAGTCCCAAACTTTCTACAAGACTGGTAAGAATATGTTGGAAATATATGTATATCCACCTACTCAGAGGACAAGTACAAAATCACCCGTGTGTTCTGTAATACAGTATCTATGTCTGCACATTTTAGTCATTGATCCAGGGTCGGAGAGAGGGTGGGGACCCGGGGTACAAACCCCAGAACCCGGAACTTTGGGCGAGGGGGGGGGGGGGGGGGGGTTGGCCCGGGTTACAGCTGCTCACTGCCACCCCTAGTCCAAACATGACCCGAAAGACTGTATTTTATTTTTTTTGGTTTGGTACGTCCTTTCAAATTAAAATATGGGCTTTCAGGCCATGTTTGATCTAGTCCCCCTCCCCCAAGGTTCTGACTTCTGTGCCAACAGTTAAGAAGAGAGCCGTATCGTGAATGAAGCTTTGCACTTGACCAACGGGTGTTCTTGAAGTAATCACTTTATTAAATCAATTTGACGTAACCAAGTTATCACTTCAAGAATTACGCAGTCAATAGCTTTAGCTCTAGGTCATTGGATACTCATTGTTGAACTTGGAAATTTGAAACATGCTGCTAAAAAACGTCATTTTGACAGCCAAAAAATGACGTAGGTAATTATTTTTTATCCCAAAAACCAGCAGACAACACCATTTACCTAATAATTGATTTCAAAATTTTGTCGGGGGAGAATCCCCCCCCCCCCCCAACCACTCTATGTTCGATCGCGCCTCCGGCACTCGCTGCAGATGCCTTTATCATTTGTGCAATATCCCCGACATTTTTGAAGGGGGGGGGGGGGGGGGGTCACAGAATTAACTGCGTTGTTAACCCCGGCGCTCAAATTCCTTTCCCGGCCCTGCGTGGATCTTCCACTTTGTGGGTGTTTTTCTGTAATAAGGCAGCTTCCACTGTGTGGCATGTAAATTTGAGTTGAAGGAGAAAATGGTCAAAAGAAGAATTTATATTTTTTATGTCCGATTCTTGTGTTATTAGTATATGAAACATTAAATCTACAGTTTATACGGGTAGTGGTTATTCTTCAACTCATTTTGACTTGTACTGTATATGGACAAACTATTATTAGACATGTGACACTGCTACTAGCAGACGTTTTTCACCTTTTAGAGACCACTCTCGTAGCTCTACCAGCTGGAACATTTATTTGTTATGCTTTAACTCTTTACCCAACGCAGACGATATCAAAATTTATTATTTTAAATATCATTTTTAATTTTTTTCAAAAATTTTCAACAAAACCATATCATGTGACCCCTCGTTGGAACGAGCTCGTTGCAACGAGGGGTCACACGACATGGAATCTTTTTGAAAAATACAATTTTTTCAACTGCTCAATTTGCATATTACGCGGACGGATGCGGCCGATTCGTTGGGTAAAGGGTTAAAATATTTGGTTTGATTGGTTGTTTGGATACCCAGGGTTTGAATTTTCACTTCGTTTGGGTGATCTATCTGCCATTTTGTCACTCATCAACAACAACAAAAAAACACAATGCCGAATCTGCCTTCCCTTATGGTTCATTGCGGTATTCACTTGACGAAAAAAATCAATATTATTTTCTTCTGTCCATTAAATGGGGTGTTGAGAGTATGTTATTTTTCTATCTTTATTAGTATTAAATTGAAAACGCACATTTTCTCGATTCAAGCGAAACATTTTGTTTGTTTCTGTCGCATGTATAACAGTCTTGACAGATAGTCTGATCGAAGTGTTTACCGGAAACGACCTCAGATCTTCCATATCATTAACGTCAGACATGGCGAATGGGCAATGGGCGTATTAAAGTAAGCTTTCACCGCGTCTAAATCAGATGCCTTATTAGATTACTGAACAGAGAGGTTAAATAAACAATGGAGGGAAACACTGCTACACGACGACAAAAGAAACATGCTAAGTTTGAAACAATTGAAATTAAACTCGATATACTGTGAATAGTATTGGTTGGCATTACAATATATTTATTATTTACTAGCAGGTTTACCCGGCGTTGCTCGGGCTGAGTTGGTGCCCCTCTACTCCCCCACTCCCACCCCACCCCGGCACTTTTTTAAAACTCACCATTCCTGGTAAAAAATACCCCTAGTAGACCCCTTTGAAGACCTTTGTCGGTGTGAAAAATTTTGGTCATAACTTTTGGTGCCCCTCCACACCCCCACCCCCATCCCGATACTTTTTAAAACCTCACCATTAGATTCCTGATAAAAACGTACCCCTAGTAGACCCCTTTGAAGACATATATCGGTAAAAAAAATTGTTCATAACTTTTGGTGCCCCCTACACCCCCACCCACCCCCACCCACACACTTTTTTAAACCTGACGATGACCTCCGCCATAAAAAAGTACTCCTAGTAGACCCATTTTGGACACTCGGGGTGGCCCCATATTCATTTCTATAGCGGACAGACAGACATACAGGCATTCTAAAATATAGTATAGATTTATTGGCGTTTAAGGTCACGTACTTATAAACAATGGCTAATCATGGCCGTGACAGTTATACGGGTGGAGGAAGCCGGAGTACCCGGAGAGAACCATCGAGCAACGACGAGCAGCTGCCAGCTCCACAACATCGTAACTCCGCACTGCAGCACAGGCAGGGTTAGATTGGTTGAAGACATGCGCACCATCGACGTGTAATACGCCTTAGTACTCCATATCATCGTGCCCCATGTGGACAAACGGGGTTAAGTGCCTTGCCCAAGGACACAACGCGGGAGTCCGAATCGATCGCTCAGAAGGTCACCCAATCGAGGACTAACCGGGCTCGACGTTGCTTAACTTCGGGAATCTGACGAGAACCGGTTACCGCAACGCACCCCCCCCCCCCCCACCCCCGTCAATGCAATATAACAACCGTAAATTAGTCTATCATGTTCTGAACATGACCCGGCGTTAATAATATGTTTCAGGTCATTTACAATGGCGTGTTAACGGGGGTCTCCAGCACATTGATGTGAGAGAATACACACCACTTGACAACGCAGTTTTCAGGACTCAATGAAGGGTGTGTTCTCCAAACGTCGAAAAACTAATATTCACACCTCGGTAAGTTTGTTTTGATAATAATTATAGTTTATATCTAATTAGTCCCAATTTAGTGGTCACTCCTGGGATGTTTCTGCGTTCAGAGATCAATCAGAGAGACAGTCGGTGGGTTTTCTGTGTTCGGTGAACAGAGTTTACTGAGTACGTGGAGAGTGGATTGTAACCCAGCGAGTAGAGTTATCACCCAAAGTATCACTTTCAAATTCTGAACATGTGAACAAAAAATACAAGCAATGTTTCAGCCAAATGGTTGATATTGTTGAGTGCTTAGACTGTTTCATTGAGTGTTGAAAGCCTTTTCTTGATGGCTTTAATTGCTTGGCTTTGGCCAGAGTACTTGTTGCTATTTTGTTGTTGAAGCCTTGTTGATGGCTTGTTATTGATTGGGGTTTGCCATATAACCTGTTGCATTGGTTGGCAACTCATGTTTTTTTTGTTTGTTTTTTTTAGGCCTTGTTGATGGCTTGTTATTGATTGGAGTTTGCCATATCACCTGTTGTATAGGTCTGCAACTCGTGTTTTGTTTTTGTTTGTTTTTTTTTAGAAGGGGGTGGGGGGGGGGGGGGTCAGTAGTCTTTAATATTTTAGTTTGCATTTCAGATATAGATATGCCTAGGTCTTCAAAACGGAAGAGCACCAGTCCTTATGCCTCTAGGCAGCAGACCCAGACGCGTAAGCGGAAAAGGAATGTATCGGTAGTTGATAATGTGGACAATGCTGGTGACAGAACGCGTAGTGTTTCTATTGTGGTGCCCGATACGGCGGCTAGTGATTTGCAGAGCGACCTGGCTGATTATTCGGCAATTGCAACTACATCAGGTATGTCGTCTACACCCGACCAGAGCTGTAGACCCGTTGCGACTACTTCGGTATCTGATGTCTTAGGCTCCCACATTTCACCTACGATACAAGCCAAATTTCAAATTGGGGAGTATATTGATTTATCGTTGATGATCTCGAACGCGGCTGACGGCGAACAAGGTAGGTGAAAAGCGTATCACTTTCTTGAATGGAGAACTGCTGGTCCTCCCAGTGAACAAGAAGTCAAAAATTATGGACATTGGCAAGTGGACGGATGCGATGTTAACGCTGGCATCAGTTTATTTGGCTGTTCATCCTTCTGAAACTCAGGGTTTGTTAAAATATATTGCCACTGTTCGGCTCGGTGCTAGTCGAACAAATACGTTAGGCTGGAAAGACTATGACGAGCACTTTCGACTCAAGAAAGCGCGCAATCCAAGCATGTTAATGGGCGTTGTTGACACTGAGTTATGGCTTTTATATATGCATAAGAACGAGGTACAAGCGGGGCCTACACCAATCAACAAATTTGGGAAATGTTTCGACTTTAATTTTAAGGGTACATGCTCCAGAACGCCTTGTCAGTTTAAGCATTTATGTCTAATTTGTGGTGGCGGGCATTCTTCAACCACGTGCATTAAAGGCAAGCCTTTTGATCAGATCTCTAGATATAAGGGAGCTGGTAATAGCAATTTTCGTCCATCGGGATCGGACCGTTTTACACCGGGCTTTAACTCCAGACAGGCAGGATCTTATGTCCCTCGGTTTCTCCCCCATAAAGGTCAATGAGTTGAAAGAATTGCTATTTGATTATCCTGAAACACAGAAAGCTAGTGAATTGCTATCAGGTTTTACATTTGGTTTTAGACTTCAGTATTTTGGTCCCAGGCAGGCTTCGGTTAGCCGTAACCTCAAATCGGCTGAGGATAACCCATCGGAATTGTGGAACAAAATACACAAGGAAATTGAGTTAGGTCGGATTAGTGGCCTCTTTTCTCGTTCACCTTTACCGAATTTGAAAATTTCTCCGCTGGGGTTAGTTCCCAAGTCAGATGGCCGTTAGCGCCTAATAACTCATCTGTCACAACCAGATTCTAACAGTGTCAATGACTACATTGATCCAAACCTGTGTTCAGTGGAATATACTTCTTTTGATACGGTTATAGCCATGATTGTCAAACTAGGGAAGGGGGCTCTGCTAGGAAAGATGGATATACAGGCAGCTTTCCGGTTATTACCGGTTCACCCGGATGATTTACAGTTGCTTGGATACAAAATTGACGATTTCTATTTCATCGACAAGTGTTTACCCATGGGTTGCAAAATTTCATGTTCATCATTCGAGACGTTTTCATGTTTTTTAGAATGGTGTGTAAGACATAACCTGCAGAGGGATTTAGTACAGCACTATTTGGATGACTTCCTTTTTGGGGGGCAGCGTTGACAGATGATTGCAGCATCGCAATGAAATATTTTGTTGCTTTATGCGATAGGCTAGGTATCCCTTTGGCAGAGAATAAAACTGTTGGTCCGACATCGCGTTTAACATACCTTGGTCTGGAAATCAACACCTTGGACATGAATGTCAGAATTCCCCGTGACAAACTCACGAGATTGCAGGAAGACATTAGGGACATTTTGGCTAGAAACAAAATCACATTACGGAAACTGTAGTCTATGGTCGGCTCATTAATTTTTTGCACGCGGGTCATACATGGGGGTCGGGCTTTCAATAGGCGATTTTATGACGCATTGAAGAAAGCAAAACGCCCACATCATCTCCTTCGGGTGAGTAAAGGTATGAAGGAGGATCTGCAAGTGTGGCTTGAATTCTTCGATAGTTTCAATGGTTGCTGTTATATGAGTGAGCAAGTTTGGGCAACTAACACAGTGTTGCAGTTGTTTACAGATAGTGCTGGGGGTCCGCATTAGGCTGTGGCAGTTATTTTCAAGGTCATTGGAGTTTTTTCGGTTGGCCCAAAGAATGGGAAAGCAGAAAATTTCTCAAAAATGTTACATTTCTTGAACTAGTTCTTATTGTGTTAGCTCTCTGCATTTGGGGTGTTCGGATGCAGAACAAGAAGGACTTGTTTTACACAGACAATCAGGCCCTGGTATCAGTTCTCAACCGTAAGTCCTCAAAATGTCCTTTGGTTATGGTCTTTATGAGGAAGCTTGTTTTATTTGCCTTACAAAACAATATTAATTTTAGGGCCAAGCATATTCCTGGTCTTCACAATAATATTTCTGATTCTCTTTCGAGGAAGGTTGGCCTCGGTTTCGGCGCTTCGCTCCAGGGGCAGATCCAGATCCTGCAAAAATACCAGAATGTTTTCGGCAGCTGCTCTTGAACGTGAACAAAACAGACCACTAGATGGATCACTGGCATGAAATACTCATTTGGCCTATAATCAGGGATTGCGGTCTTTTAATAGTTTTCGGACTGCTTATGAGCTGGTGGCATTATGGCCTCCTCCTGTGGATAAACTGACGCGTTACATAGCGCACATGTCCTTGTCGTCATCGGCTGCATCGACTATACAATTGCACATCTCGGCGAAAGCTCGTCAGTGTAAAATTACAGGGTGTGTGGATACCACAAAACATTTTCTTGTGTTAAAATGTTGGAAGGCATGAAACGTCGGAGCTCGAAAGCGGATGTGCGGTTGCCCATTACTTTTGATATTTTAAGGAAAATTTTACAGATTCTTCCTGAATTGTGTCTTTCGACATATGAGTGTAAACTCTTTCGTGCTGCTTATGTCCTTGCCTTTTTGGATTCTTAAGAGTTGGGGAAGTTGTCCCAACCCATGCAGCTGCATCCGGTCATTTTTTGGAAGTACATGATGTTATGTTGAACTATAAGAGGGGAAAAAAAATACTTAAAATTAAGCATTCCAAGTCGGATCAGTATGGTCGAGGCTTTTTCATTATCAGTCCTGGCTGTAGCCGGGGTGTGTCTCCATTTGCTATATTGGATGATTATGTGTCAGTTCGTCCCAAGATTGAGGGTCCTCTTTTCTGTCATTTTGGTGGCAAGCCCCTCACGGGTTACCAGTTTTCAGCTCTTTGTCTGGCAGGTCTTACAGAAGACGCAATACAGTCACTTGGGCGTTGGGAATCGGATGTTGTAACGAAGTACATTCGTGTCCAAACACATTTATTGTCGTCATACTAGTGATTTTGCATGAATCACGTTCATTTTATTATTTCAGATGAGGCGAAACGCCTTTGGATTGTGGGCTCTTCCATTGTCAAGCATGCATCTGTAGCAGCTCGAAGTCGTTGTGGGGGTATTAATTTGGAATTACAGGGAAAGGGGGTTGCCATCTGGTAGCAGGGAAAGGGGGGTATGCGGTGTAAACATGTTTTACCCAAATTCTGGCAAATGCTGCAGTTTGAGGAGAGGCCACATTTGTTAATTCTGCACGTTGGAGCTAATGATTTTGGTTTTATTCCCGACAAACAATTGAGAGTCATGTTAAAAGGAATTCTTTTTGAATTATCTCATATGTTACCCTCTTTTAAAATTGTTTGGTCCCAGATGTTGCCCCGTAGTTCCTGGCGGGCGGATATATATGGCTTGGCGTCGCACCGCATCAATCAGGCTAGAGTTCGGGTTAATTCTGCAACCACAAAAGCAACTCTGGATTTGGGGGTGGGGGTGGGGGGTGAATACTTGAAGCATCCAACTATTACTTCCAACCCTCTGTACTTTTGTGAGGATGGGGTTCATTTGTCGGATATTGGTAACGACATTTTTTTGGACAATTTTCGTATTGGGATTAACAGAATGCTGGCTTTGGAAGATTAATTGCGTTGCTTTAATTGAATTCCCTATTGTGCTTTGATTGCGGCTCAGTTTGCTCATTTTATCATTGGGTATGGGTCCGCTCCCCCACTTGGTGGCGGAGATCAGTCAGTCATATTGGTATCTGTTTGACTGATCTTGTTGCGAATAACGCGGACTCATGCGCATATGTGACTTTGCTGAGGTTGTGTTGTTTTGCTGAATCGCTGAGATTGCACAGGATTCAGTTCTCTATTTTGTAAATCTGGAATGGGATTGAGCCGTGATCAAAGTTTATGCCATACGGGTAGAATTAAGTAAAGTAAGGTAATTTTTGTTATTTTTATTGCACTCTCTGATATAAAAGGATTTATCACTCAAAAAATAAATCCAATTTATAACAGGAGCACAATATTGGTGGTGTTAATTTGGTTACCTCCCATTGACTGAATCTGAGAGATTTGCAAAGATTTATGTCATGTGCTTGGTATTTCGTCATATTGAGCTACCATTGAAAGTTTTGCGAAAGCTAAACAAAGTATTGGAACTGGAAAAAACGGAAAGTTGGGAAGTATAGATTCTGTTTAGTTTTAAATTTCCCTCCCACCCTCCCACATTCCTCGGTTTCTGCTGGCTTTCTTTTATATTTCAGTTATGTTGCTTGCTGTCATGTTTGTGATCAATTAGAGGTAGATGTGAGACTGCTGTTATATGCTGAATTTTTCCTGGCACAGGTTTTAACCAGTTTATTCATCGACACGGCTTATCTCAGGACGATAATGATTTGGAAAGCGAATAGCGCGGACTCATGCGCATATGTGACTTTGCTGAGGTTGTGTTGTTTTGCTGAATCGCTGAGACTGCACAGGATTCAGTTCTCTATTTTGTAAATCTGGAATGAGATTGAGCCGTGATCAAGGTTTATGTCATACGGGTAGAATAAAGTAAAGTAAGGTAATTTTTGTTATTTTTATTGCACTCTCTGATATAATCAGAGGTAAAAATTGGGGAGCAAACAGAAATACGCTTCTCAAGCTTTACAAATCATTCAACCATCAGTGAGAATTACTCAACAGACATGCATGGTTATTCCCCACGGTTATAGACCCTTCCCGCAAAATACCCGATCCTAAGTAGATATAGACTATAGCCTTAAGCCTATTGTTCACTTGTGTAAACACACCGGTACAGAGTTTCATTTTTTCGACGTTTTGGGATACAGCCCAATGAAGATTACCCTTGGTAGTTGGATTCCATCTCTGTTTTAATAATCTACACCAGTTTTGTTGTTTATTTACAATATGCTGATGACCACATATATGCCATCCAGCGAGGGAATTAATTACTTTGGTATATTGTTTTTCAATTTATTTAAAACCACCAGAATATAATATGTACAAGCCTGGAAATAAGGATCTTACATCTTGACCAGTTAGCAGGTTACGCTATAAGTAGTATGTCTCGGGCTTTTGAGGACCCATTTGGATGATCTCATGGATGATCTCATGTGACGTCATAGTCACGTGACGTAGTGGCGCCATGTTGTGTTGTTATGGTAACCCGCGTGAGCGGCCATGTTGTGACGTCATCTCCATAGTGATACGTGGTGTGAGTGCGCATGCGCAGCGCGTGTTGTTAGGGTGATACGTGTTTCCGTCGTCCATTTTGTATACTGGAGGCCGCCATCTTGGTTTCTATGGTAGCGCGTGGTTGCTATGTGACCCAATTGTTTTGTAATAGGACGGGGTATGTTCGGAGGGTGTGTTCGATTTAATCGGAGTAAATCTAATTACCACAAACAACCCGACAATCCTTCCAAATCACCAAAATCCACCCGAAATCACCGAAATTGACTTTATTTCCCCATTTTATCGGTTTAGCACGTAGTGCTATAGTACTAAGGGGTACAAGGGGTGCATTCGACTGAAGTGGAGTAATTTTCTGGTTCGGATTTTCCCAGAATCCTCATTTAATTACCCAAATAAACCCGTCAAGTTGTATTATTTCGAATTCTTTAAGAATCCCTTTTTTTGGATCCCATGACGTGTTATTTCCCTATTAAGAGTAGCACGTAATACCGAGGGGGTGTGTTCGTTTGAAGTGGAGTAATGTTCCCATTTTTTTTGGATCCCATGACGTTTTATTTCCTTATTAAGAGTAGCACGTAGTGCTATAGGACAAATTTACCCAGAATCCTCTGCTTCTACTTGGAACTATATTTTTATAAATTCCTACGCTCTGTTTTTAGTAACATCCTTAACTGACCCCCTAACTAATTGTTAGGGTCTATATTTAGCAATTTCTTTAAATGACCCCCCTAACTACATGATTTTAAATAATAAAATTAATGAGGATCAAGATGTTTTTACACCAACCAATCAGAGCGAAGTTAATCCACCAATCAGATTTCTGGATTCCCATTGTGTTTCTTTCCCATTGACTTCTATACTAATTTTCTAAATTTCCCAACTTTAACCTATAATCCTATAGGAAACAAACACAAACACCCATCGAGAATGAAAATATCGATGAAAAAACGTTGTGACGTCGTGACGTTTTCAAAAACGTCCGTCACGTCGAAATAAATTCCGGAGAAGAATAACGTCGCGTCATTCTGTTTCGATCCTTCGAACTGAACACATCGCTAGAGAGTTTTCTATAGCAATTTTGCCTTTGCAAAAAATTTATGAAGATGTCTGAAGCTGCTACTGCCGTTACCAGAACTGATGTCTACGCCTGTGAAGAGTGTGGGAAGACCTTTACTGCAAGAACGAATCGAGATCGCCATGTACGCACCCAGCACGCCACCGGAGAGAAGAAGACCCACGATTGTACCAACTGTAACAAGAGTTATCCTTCCAAGCAGAAGCTGGATCAACACCTGATGAAATGTTTGGAGATATATACATGATATATATACATGTATGGAATGCGGCCAGGAGTTTAACCAACTACTCCATTTTAATCTACATAAGAGCGTTGCCCACCGACCAGTTCCTGTTCCATCAAAAAGGAAGACTGATGAACCACGGACCACGACGACCACCCATTATGATGTTCACCCAATGGAGTTTGAAAAGAATATGATGTCTGAAGAAGAGCCAGATGAGATATTGACCGTGTACGAAGATAACTGGAGTTGTATTACAACTCGCCACATGATGAACAGAAGAGTCCAAGACCAATATAACTACCCGATCAACGATGTGAACCTGAAGATGATGACTGATGAATTGATGACTACCATATTTCTGCCACAACAGCTAAGATTTAAAATTAATCTGAGTTTTGGTTTTATCCTGCGACACAATGAAACGAATGAACTGAAGTATTACCATCCATCACAAAACAACGCCCGGGTACTTGATGTTCCACAACTTGTATGCTGCCAAGAAGACTTTGAAGAATTCCTTGATGATGTCATGGAAGAAGATATCCTGGAATGGGCCAAATTAAAACGACCCAACACCAAATGGCTTGTGGAGAGAGTTACCAACGTCACATTTTATGTGAACAAGCTGAAAGACCATCCAATTGGAATGGTAGAAGATCTTCCTGACTACATTCTCCAGAACAAAGCAGTAAATGCTTTGGTGAAAGATAAACATCACCAGTTTACCTATGAAGACAACCTGTGTATTTTCCGCTGTTTAGCTTTATGGAGTGGTTCCACAGCACACAACCTCAACTATACAACAGATGCCATGTACAGCAAGTATTCAGAGAAGCCAAAGAATGAATTCCGTGGAGTAACTTTAGCCGAATTACCTGACTTGGAGAAATGTTTTGAAGTAAATATCCAAGTATATGAACTTGTCAAGAATGATGATGACCAAATTGTTGCCAAATTAGTACAGAGATCTCACAGAAAGTATGAAGATACCATGTATGTGAACGTTTACAAGAACCATTTTAGCTACATCATCGATATAGACCAATACTGCAAATCCTTTGAATGCCGCAAATGCGGCAAATTATGGAAAAAGGTTTACAGACTCAATCGTCACGAGAAAACCTGTACAGATGAAGTAAATTACCAGTATGTTGGCGGTGTATACCATCCATCCCAGTCCATATTTGATCTGTTAGAAGATGAAGGTATAGAAGTATCTGAAGAGAAGAAGTTTTATCCATACCGTGCAACGTTTGATTTTGAAAGTTACTTTGTCAAATCCAGTCTACCTGCTGACAGTGATAAACTGATATGGGAAGCAGAACACCGACCATTGAGTGTTAGCATATGTAGTAATGTTCCAGAATACCAAGAACCGAAATGTTTCATTACAAATGGAAATTCTCAAGAACTTGTTGAAGAAATGATGACATACCTCACAGCCATTTCATCTCATTGCCACCAACTGATGCAGACCTATCATGCTTGGACCTTGTTTAAACTCAGACAGAAAATTGATGAAACGCTGGAAGCGGAAGCCAGAGCTACTGGAGAAGATACATCCAAGATGCACCCTTTACAAAAATTGGAGAAGAAATTTCAAGATTACCTGCAAGAGATGCCCGTCATCGGATTCAACTCTGGAAAATATGATATGACTGTAGTCAAGCGTGAACTGATGACATACCTGAAGAGACAGAATCCACTCAAGTTTGCAGTGAAGAAATCGAATAACTATATGTGCGTCTCGACAGAATATTTCAAGTTTGTTGATATTTGCAACTACCTCGCTCCAGGATTCAGCTATGACAAGTTTTTGAAAGCATTTGGCTGCTCCGTGACGAAGGGATTTTTACCATATGAATGGATCGACAGCTTGAACAAACTGGATCAAGACCACCTACCAGACCATGAAGCCTTCTACAGTTCTCTCAAGAAAGAAAATATATCCAATAAAGAATACCAGTACTGCCAGCATGTATGGAACGACCTGGAGATGACAACTTTCCGTGATTTTCTGATCTGGTATAATAACCGAGATGTAAAACCATTCCTTGAAGCAGTTGACAAGCAGTTTGCTTTCTACCAAGAACGCCACATCGACATGTTTAAAGATGGTATCAGTGTTCCGGGCCTCACGTTGAAATACCTGTTCCAGACCATGAATGATGACACTTACTTCACGTTATTTAACCAGAAGAATAAAGACTTGCATCACTTGGTGAAAGATAATATCGTTGGTGGACCTTCAATTATCTTCAACCGATACCACGAGAAAGATGTTACCCGAATCAGAGAAACAAAATATGGCAAAGAAGCAAAACCATGTGGAAGTATTATAGGCTTTGATGCGAATGCATTATATCTTTGGTGCCTAATGCAAGAGATGCCAACGGGTTGGAGTATTAGACGTCGTGAAGAAAACCAGTTTAAACCAGAACATCCAATGAAGTATGGTAAAATGGCTGAACAATGGTTAGAGTTTTTATCCATGAGAGATGACATCCACATCAGACATCAGTTTAACGGAGCTGAAAAAATGATTGGTCGAAGACAGTTGCCTGTTGATGGTTGGTGCAAAGAGACACAGACTGTATACCAGTTCCATGGCTGCTTCTGGCACGGACATACCTGCATGAAAGATAAGAATGGCCTTCCTATCATCCATAATGAAGTCAGAGATAAACCGATGAAAGAACTGCTACAAGACACCCGTACCAATGCAAAGTACATCACCGATTTGGGCTATAAACTTATTGAAATCTGGGAGTGTGAGTGGAGAGAGATGAAGAAGACCGATACCACACTCAAAGCCTTCCTGAAAGAGAACTTTTCAGACAAAATAGATGGTGCGATGACAGAGGAAGAAATACTGAACAAAGTGAAGTCCGGTGAACTGTTTGGTTTAGTCGAATGTGATATACATGTACCAGATCACCTGAAAGAGTACTTTGAAGAGATGACACCTATCTTCAAGAATACAGATATTTCCATAGATGATATTGGTGAACACATGAAGGCCTTTGCCGAGAAGAATGGAATCATGAAGAAACCCCGTAGAAGTTTGATCGGAAGCTATGGAGCGGAAAAAATGTTATTTGCAACCCCTTTACTGCAGTGGTACCTCCAGCATGGTATTGAAGTTGATCACGTCTATCAAGTTATCCAATATAAACCAAGAAGATGTTTTGAAAAATTTGGAGATGAAGTATCTGAAGCAAGAAGACAAGGAGATGTTGACCCTGATAAGTCGATCGTTGCCGAAACCATGAAGCTGTTGGGAAATTCTGGATATGGCAAAACCGTCACCAACAAAGAGAAGCATCGACGTGTGTGCTATTGCGACGACGAAGAAGTTACCAAAGCTGTAAATGACATGTCCTTCAGAGCCTTGAATCCATTAGATGATACATTATATGAAGTCGAACTCAACAAGAAGACCATCAAGTTGGATCTGCCACTTCACATCGGATTCTTTGTTTACCAGTATGCGACACTCCGGATGCTTCAGTTCTATTATGATGTCATCGATACTTTTATCAACCGCCAAGATTTCGAATATGCTGAAATGGACACAGATTCTGCATATATATGTACTTCGTCACCATCCATAGATGAATTAGTGAAACCAGAGAAGAGAGTAGAATTTTACAAAGAGAATCACAAGTGGTTTCCATCAGAGTGTTGTGATTTCCACAGAGATGATTATGTGAAAACCAAATTAGAAGGAAAAGAATGGCTGTCACCCTCATGCTGCCAAGAAAGAAAGCGTTTTGACAGGAGAACTCCAGGCTTGTTTAAGGTAGAATGGCAAGGAACCGGCATTGTTGGACTGTGTAGTAAAACATATTATTGTTTCGGAGCCACCAATAAATTCAGTTGTAAGGGAATCAGCAAACGCCACAATGATTTGACGAAAGACAGATATTTGCAAGTTCTGAAGACTCAACAAAGTGGATCTGGCATCAACCGAGGATTTGTGATGAATGACAACACTATGTATACCTACCAGCAGAGCAGAGATGGACTATCATATATCTACCCAAAACGAAGAGTTTTAGAAGATGGAGTTAGTACCATACCACTAGAGATTTAAAGAAGAAACAGTTGAGTGAGTGTCATATTTTTCTACAACCTGAACCAAGTCTAGCTTTTGCCTACAAAAAGTTCTATTTAGTTGATCAAAAAAAATTCCTAAAAAAAAACCGAAATGGTTTTTAGGTGGTCTACTCAATCATATTAGGCTCATCAGATTTTTAAAGTCCTTTATGGCATTCTCTAAAGTCCTTTATGGCAGTCCTCATAAAGTCCTACATGGCATTCTCTAAAGTCCTTTATGGCAAGTTTTTCACAAAGTAAAAAGTCCTATATGGCATTCTCTAAAGTTCTTTATGGCATTCTCTAAAGTCCTTTATGGCAGTCCTCATAAAGTCCTATATGGCATTCTCTAAAGTCCTATATGACATTCTCTAAAGTCCTTTATGGCAGTTCTCATAAAGTCCTACATGGCAAGTTTTTTCTCAAAGTAAAAAGTCCTTTATGGCATTCTCTAAAGTCCTTTATGGCAGTCCCCACAAAGTCCTACATGGCAAGTTTTTTCACAAGTAAAAAGTCCTTTATGGCAGTCCTCATAAAGTCCTATATGGCAGTCTTCAAAAAAATTCTAAATGGCAAGTCTTACAAGGCAATACATTTTTTCTAGTGTAAAGATTTTTTCAATTTTTTTTTATTTATTCTAATACAGAGGGTTTTTTCATCATTGTCATCATCATCATCATGTTCCTGATATACTTTAGGCTAAACCTATTGGAAGTGGAGGATACTTCTTTAGTTTCATTCAAAACTTAGTTTCATTCAAAACTTTTTAGTTCAATTTATTTTTAAAAAATGTTGATTCATGGTATCTTTTAGGTTACACCTATTGGAACCAGATGATACTTCTTTATTCAAAATTTAGTTTCATTCGAAACTTTTTTAGTTCCATTTATTTTAAAAACATGTTGATTCATGGTATCTTTTAGGTTACACCTATTGGAACCAGATGATACTTCTTTACTTTTTAGTTTCATTCAAAACTTTTAGTTTCATTCAAAACTTTTTAGTTTCATTCAAAACTTTTTAGTTCCATTTATTTTAAAAGACATGTTGATTCATGGTATCTTTTAGGTTACACCTATTGGAACCAGATGATACTTCTTTACTTTTTAGTTTCATTTCATTTTTTTAAAGTTGATTCCTGGTGTCTTTTAGGCTACCCCTATTGTATAACCAAAGGAATAAATCATCATCACCATTACTAAGAAATTCTCTGTTGTGAATATTTAAAAGAAATGAGAAATTTTTATGATAGAAAAACTAAATTGCTAAGTTGGACATGTTGTTTTCGTTTTCTTTTTTGATGAACAAAAAAAAAATTCCCTCAAAGAGGATACGAACTGTAGGGGGTGGGAATGCACTCGAGCTATTTGACTTATCTCCATTGGACAGAGGTTTGTAGCTTGACCTGTCCCAAGCCAGTATAAAATGCAGAGGGCCATATCCTACAGTTTAAGAATCAAGATTGCAGTTTGATCGCCAAACTGACCAATCAGATCGAAGTTAATCAACCAATCAAATTCCTGTATTCCCATTGTGTTTCTTTCCCATTACTTTCTATACTAATTTTCTAAATTTTCCAACTTTAACCTATAATACTATAGGAAACAAACACAAACCCCAACCAAGAATCAAAAACTCAATCAAAATTTGTTGAACTGGGGTGATGTTTTCAATCACGTCCGTCAAAGATATATAAGATTAGGCAAAGCATGGACTTGGCATCATTCACGATCGAACCATTGACCAGAGAAGATGTTCCGAATTGGCACCAAGCAGACTTATGCTAACGTCACCCAGTACCAGGGTGAACTGAAGATTCATCTCAGAAGATACTTTGAGGGAAAAGACCAGAAACCTTATCCTACGAAGAATGGTATTGCTCTATCTTTAGAAGAATGGAATGCCTTGAAATCTCAAATAGAAGAAGTAGATGCAGCCATCAAAACCCAACAAACAACTTTAACTGAAGACACTAAACCTACTAACCATGAAGACTTCAAAAATCCAAATCAAGAACCACCTTTGAAGAAGAAGAAGAAGATCACAGTGAGAATAACCCAACCACGACCATTGATCGTTGATGAAATTGATAGTGAACTCAGGCAAGTTCGCTTGCAGCATGAACTTTGCTTGGCATATGCTCATTATGTCGAAGAGAACATTGACGCTGTAATGAAAGAAAAATGCTATGGATGTACAGTCGATCACCCAAGTCAGATTCAGCATAATGTATGCCTAATGATGTCTGAAGAAGAGAAGATTATAACATGTTTTAGTGACGCACTTGAAAGAGTTAACAAGAATGATGTTCATCTACTGTGGCACCATAATACTTCACCAGTACAGAAAGAATATGAAGATATGTTCGAGAAACCTCTCACAAATGAACAGAGACGTTGTATTATGGATTTGGTGATTGAATGTATGACCATCAAGAAACCTGTTACAATTGGATTCTAATTGAAGATGTAAATAGATGTTGTAAATTTTTATAAAAAAAAGAAGAAAAAAGAAGAAAAAAAGTATAAAATGAAGAAACAAGAAAAAAAGGTGGTAATGACGCTTAAGTTATTTGATGTTTATCTTCTTGACAAATATCAAACAAACTTAAACTGTCCCCAGCCAGTAAGTCAGAGGGCCACCAATTTTAAATATTTTTTTGGATGACGGTTCATATTGACCACCTCTCCAAAAGGTATAAAAGGGGAGTAGTCCCCACGTTCAGTGGGGGCCACCTCCCCAAAAGGTATAAAAGGGAAGTAGTACCCACATAGAACAACAAAGATGGATCCTCGTTGGAAGCATCCATTCACTTGTTTATTGTGTGGTCCCACGGGTAGTGGTAAATCATCCTTTGTAAATCGGATTATTCAAAACATTCAAAATATTATATCACCTGTCCCAAGTCACATCATTTGGTGTTATAGTGAATGGCAACCATTATACAATACTTTACCCCAAGTAGAATTCGTAGAGGGTCTCCCTCAAGAATTAAAATCTGATAGTTTAGTCATATTGGATGATCTGATGCTCGATGCAGATGTTCGAGTGTCTAGATTATTTACTAAAGGTAGTCATCACCGTAACATTAGTGTGATCTACATTGTTCAAAATTTATTCGATAAAAATAAAGTCCATAGGACTGTAGCTCTCAATAGTCATTACATGATCTTGTTTAAAAATCCTAGGGATCGTTCTCAGATCTCACACTTGGCAGCACAGCTGTATCCTGGTCATTCCAAGTTTCTGAGAGAAGTTTTTGAAGATGCCACTTCGACACCATATGGTTACCTTTTAATAGATCTCAAACAAGATACTCCAGAACACATGAGATTAAGAAGTCAAATTTTTCCTGGGGAAACCCAATATGTGTACCTCCGAAAAGTATAAAAGGGGAGCAACAAGTCTGACTCGAGTCAGAAGCATGTCTGACCATCTCAAGCGCAACATCGCTCTTCTCAAGGTTCTTATTAAATCGAAACCCGCACTCGTCAAATCCATACTAAAACATGCAGACAAAGAATTGATAACTTGTTTGTGTGACTGTGCCTCGAATATACTGAAGGGAGCAGTACCTCTGACCAAAGCTCAGAGAACCAAACTCGTTCGTCAGAAACAACTAGTGAGGGCAGTGGCAAACAAAGGTACCTCTGACAAAAAGAGGAGACAAATCTTGCAGAAAGGGGGATTCTTGGGGGCATTGCTACCTCCTGTACTATTGGGTGCTGTTAAAGGTATATTTGGATGATGGAATATGCAAAGAAGATGGCTTTGGTAGAACCAAGGTTATTGGAACGTCTACAAGAGACTCCAAGACAACCGAATGAACTGGCTGTTTCATCACTGGATACAGAAATGAGAGATATTCTCGATGCCCCTTTTCATTCGGCTGATGAAAAGATGACTCAATATAATCAAATTTTACAAAGATACTTGACATTTCAACAAAAGGTAATGGCTCCTCGACCAATTAAAGTCGAATTCGAGAAAGATAATAAAGACGAAGACATTCTCGATTCTGTACCTATGACAATGAAGAGAAAGGGCAAGTTGTTGTTGAATCGTATTAGAAATGACCCAAATATATCTTGGAATGAGAAGGGTGAATTAGTCTACAAAGATCAAACAGTGGTAGGGTCGAATGTAACAGATCTTCTAAACGATTTACTTAGAAGACGAAAATCTTTCCAACCAAAGGGATGGGAAATGTTGGCCGAAGCTTTGAGAGATAGTAACATACCCCAAGAATTAATTGGTCATAAAGAACGTTGGGATTTTATGAAACAGGCACCGATAAAGTCGGAACCAAAACAACCAAAGAAAACAGAAACGCCAAAGTGGACCGAAAAAAGGTATAAATAGAGTTGACACTTGAACAAGGCAGTCATGGAAGCATTCTACTATGATTCTGAAGTGCCTGGTAGTTTTGGTGGTGTAGACGCTCTCCGTAGAGCGTCCAAGAAAAAAACCAAACAAGTTGTAAAATGGTTAGAGACTCAAGACACATACACTCTTCACAAACCTGTTCGTCGTACATTTCGTAGAAGAAAAGTAATAGTTAGTGGTATAGATGCACAATGGCAAGCTGACTTGGTAGATGTTTCAAACATAAGTAAATTCAACAAAAACATAAAATTTTTGTTGACATGTATAGATGTGTTTAGTAAATATGCTTGGGTGATACCATTACAAAACAAACTTGGTGATTCCATCGTGAAAGCTTTTAGTAAAATTTTCAAACAAGTGTGACGAATCCACTATCCCCAACCCAACACGAGTCTAGATTCAATTTCTCCCTCCCAAAAACAGTTCGATCAGCCGAGGCGGTGCGGTTTCTAAAACCACATCACCCCAGATGGTCGAACTATTTTATAAGAGATATTTAACATTTGCGTTTCCGACCGGGCTTTAAAATAAGGAAAAGGGATCGCAGTTATAATGGGTAGGTCGGAGCCCCACATAAAGTTCTCGGGTAGATGACCCACCTTTAGACTGAAATTAAAAACTACAAACCATCAAGATGTAGCAAGGTAACAATAATTCAACACTAAAAAATGTTATGGTATAATTTATTGAATGAAATTAAACATTATTACATATCCAAAAAGCGTTTGTTTCACTATCTTAAATTGGGCTGAAATTCGGAGGCTAGAGAAAAAAAAATATCAAGAATCCGATAAACAAGGCCCTTTTTATTATGTCCAGGCCACCCAGATTTTCTAATATAATATTAGGAGACTACTATTCTCCCATAGAGGACGTACCAATGACCAAAGGGAACTGTCATAAGAAGCTTCCACCCTCGAAGAACCAGAGTTCGTCGAGTGTGAAGTCTTCCAAATATAAATGAGGAATCACCTACATTCCTCCATAGATGTCATCTCCCAATAGTAATGGTCAGGACTACACAGGTAAGAAGCTTTCACCCTCGAAGAGCCAAAGTTCGTCGAGTGTGAAGTCTTCCACATATAAATAAGGAGTCACCTCTGCTCCTCCATAGGTGTCATACCAAATATCAATAATCAGGCCTCAATCAAGTAAGAAGCTTTCACCCTCGAAGAACCAAAGTTCGTCGAGTGTGAAGTCTTCCAATATAAATGAGGAGTTACCGCTGCTCCTCCATAGGTGTCATACCAAATATCAATAATCAGGCCTCAATCAAGTAAGAAGCTTTCACCCTCGAAGAACCAGAGTTCGTCGAGTGTGAAGTCTTCCAATATAAAAGAGGAGTTACCGCTGCTCCTCCATAGGTGTCATACCAAATATCAATAATCAGGCCTCAATCAAGTAAGAAGCTTTCACCCTCGAAGAACCAGAGTTCGTCGAGTGTGAAGTCTTCCAAATATAAATGAGGAGTCACCGCTGCTCCTCCATAGGTGTCATACCAAATATCAATAATCAGGCCTCAATCAAGTAAGAAGCTTTCACCCTCGAAGAACCAGAGTTCGTCGAGTGTGAAGTCTTCCAATATAAATGAGGAGTTACCGCTGCTCCTCCATAGGTGTCATACCAAATATCAATAATCAGGCCTCAATCAAGTAAGAAGCTTTCACCCTCGAAGAACCAGAGTTCGTCGAGTGTGAAGTCTTCCAATATAAAAGAGGAGTTACCGCTGCTCCTCCATAGGTGTCATACCAAATATTAATAATCAGGCCTCAATCAAGTAAGAAGCTTTCACCCTCGAAGAACCAGAGTTCGTCGAGTGTGAAGTCTTCCAAATATAAATGAGGAGTCACCGCTGCTCCTCCATAGGTGTCATACCAAATATCAATAATCAGGCGTAAACCAGAAAAATTACAAACTGATCAAGGCAAAGAATTTCTAAACAGAAAATTTCTGAATTTTCTCAAAGATCACAAAGTCGACTTTTTCACAACACAAAATGTGGAAACAAAATGTTCCATAGTAGAAAGATTCAATAGAACTTTGAAAACCAAAATGTGGAAATATTTTACCAAGAATGATACACTAACTTTTCCACTTCAAAACTTGGTGAAATCATATAATCATTCTCATCATCGCAGTATAGGTATGGCCCCCATCGCCGTGAACTTTGAAAATCAAGAAGAGGTTTGGCAAAGGTTGTATGGACAACCCTTAAAACACAAGACACCAAAGTACAAAGTAGGTGACAGAGTGAGAATCAATAAAGTTAAGAAAACTTTTGAGAAAGGTTATTTGCCCAATTGGACCGAAGAGTTATTCACAGTAGTAGCCATCAAGAAAGGACATCCAGTCACATACATGTTACAAGATGATAATGGAGAAATATTGAAAGGGTCATTCTACACTTAAGAGCTTCAACGAGTTTCACATAAAACTATTTACAAAATCGAACACGTACTCAAGAAACGTGGTCGAGGTAAGAAAAGGGAATTGTTCGTAAAATGGTTGGAATACCCAACTTCGTTCAATTCGTGGATCAAACAGAGTCAGCTCACCTATAAAAGGAAGTGAACCTCTGAAGTTTCTTCAAAATGGAAGAAGGATCGAACGGTTCTTGGCCTCTGTTTGGTCAATTTTTGTAAAAATTTCACAAATAATCATTTTGTATATCACCATCATTACCAGTGTCCTTAATCTCACTCTCGAAAACACAGACAGCAAGTTGTGGACTGCTCTCTTGAGTAGTAGCATAGGATATTTGTTACCAAATCCAACCATTAAGAAAAAGTAATGTTTTATTTGACTCTACCAAGTAATAGTTCCATGAACGTGTTTCCAGAAAACACGTTGACTACGTACACCACTCAGTTATCACAACCAGTGAATCTCACGGGAGAATGGGAAGTAGGTCTGGCAGAGATTCAGAATCCAAATACTTGGTTCAATATTCGTGGAGAAGAAGCTTTCGTTACAGTGTTCTGGTCTTCGAAAAAGAATTACCGACTTACTCTCAAGGAAGGTCGTTATTCGGATCCCATTGATGTGATACGAGCTATCAATGGTGTTAAAGAATTACTCTTGCCTCGTCACGATAAGGTAGCTTTTGAACTGGATAGAGTGACTAGTAAAGTTCGTATCACGGTACGTGATGGAGTCGTGGTCACATTGAGCCCTACTCTTCAAAATATTTTGGGATTTAATGAGTGTGTTTTTAAATCAGGAACTTACAATTCTTCCAGAGTTGCCGATGTCAACCAAGGATTTTATTCACTCTATGTATATTGTGACTTGGTTCGTGACCAAGTCGTAGGAGATACAAGAATACCACTTCTTCGTATCGTACCTGTGCGTGGGAAATATGGGGATATCATCTCTAAAACATTTGAGAATGTGTATTATGTACCAGTAGAACGAAAAAATTTCAGTACCGTCCAGGTGTATATAAGGGGTGACACAGGAGCCATAGTACCATTCGAGTTCGGGAAAGTGACAGTGACACTTCATTTCAGAAATCGTAGATCTCTTCATTTCACATAAACATGACTTACTGTTGTAAGTCCAAATTATACGAAGAATATTACACGAAACAAGCTGGGAACGGTCTACCGGCTTTTTCTGGAGCTCAAATACAGAGAGGATATGGTTTGGGAAGTATATTGGGAGGACTGAAGAAAATGGTGTTACCTTTATTGAAAACTACAGCCAGGACCGTGGGAAAACAGTTATTGAGAAAAGGAGCAGCCTTTGCCGAAGATGTCATTGAAGGGAAAAATGTAAAAAAGGCAGCAATCAAAAGAGTCAAAGAGGCTGGTGCAGGAGCTTGGAATAAAGTGGTTGGTGGTTCAAAACCACCCGGTAGGAAAAGTATAAAAATGCCCGCACCACGCAAAACTAGCAAATCGACAAAAAGAAGGAGAACTGTTCAGACCCAAGACCATCTCGGTGCATGATGTCTCTCATTAATGAAAAATCTTGTGAGTGTGTCAACAGCGAACTCGACTTGTTTTCCATACCACCAACACAGACTAGTGTGGAAAATGGGCAATGGGTAGAACACAGGCCTTTGGCGACTATAGGAAACAGTGGTCCAATAGAATTCCACATTGCAGGATTAGGAGATGATTATTTGAATTTGGCACAGACATACTTGTATGTTAAAGCAACGGTTGTAGATTCCAATGGGGCATCAATTGCACCCGATGCCAAAGTGGGCCCAGTCAATTTATGGATGCATTCCTTATTTAATCAAATCGATATCAGCTTGAATGAAAAACTGGTATCTCCTTCCAACAACACTTATCATTACAGAGCTTTCATAGAAACTTTGTTGAGTTATGGACCAGCTGCCAAGAAGTCACAACTGACTAATGCATTATGGTACAAGGATACGGCCGGACACATGGAAGATTTGACAGATGATAACAAGGGATTTCTTCTTCGAAAGAAATTTATAGAGAAAAGTAAAATCGTGGACATGACTGGAAGATTACATTTGGACATGTTTTTCCAAACTCGTTACTTGCTGAATGGAGTTAATGTTCATGTTAAAATGAATAGAGCCAAAGATGCTTTCGCATTGATGGCCGATACCGCTACATACAAGATCAAAATTCTAGATGTATCCATGTTTGTACGCAAAGAGAGACTCCAATCATTCGTGAGAATGGCTCACGAGAAAGCACTAACAAAAGCAACTGCAAAATATCCTATCGATCGTGTGGAAATCAAGGTGTTTTCAGTGCCGAAAGGAAATCTGAGTATTACACAAGAAAATTTATTTTTAGGTCAACTACCTAAACGCATCGTAGTGGGATGTGTAGACAACGATGCTTTCAATGGAAACTTTTCAAAGAATCCATATAATTTCAAGAACTACAAAATCAATTACTTGGCATTGTACGTGGATGGGCAGCAGATTCCAGCCAAACCATTACAACCTTGATTCGAACAACAAGAAGTGGCGAGATGTTATGCAACTCTGTTCCAAGGAACTGGACAAATGTATGAGAATGAAGGAAACCACATCAGCCGAGAAAAGTACATAAATGGATACACCCTATTCGTATTCGACCTGACTCCAGATCTATCACATGAACAACACTTCGATCTGGTGAAGAGAGGAAACTTGAGACTAGAAGTCCATTTCGAAAACCCATTACCAACCACAACCAACGTACTGGTGTATGCAGAATTCCAGAACATCATAGAAGTGGATAAGAATAGACAAGTAATCTTCGATTACTCACGTTGCAGTTAGAGAATGCACTTCGATCAGATAGTTGTTTGAAGCGAATATGTTTGGGTGTATTTTCAAGAAACAAATTACCAAGAAGATTACCAGTTCACAGACCAGTGGCTTTGATAGCCAACACGAATCCAGACCACAGAAAAGGAGAACATTGGGTGGCTCTCTTTGTGAGTCACCACAACGCAGAATACTTTGATTCCTATGGATTACCACCACAATACAGACCATTCGAGAATTTCCTGAAGAAGAATTCCAGATATTGGAAGTATAATACGAAACGCCTTCAAGGACCATTACCAGTGTGTGGACAATACTGTTTGTTTTACTTGAAACATCGCTGTCGCGCTGTACCGATGGAAACCATATCCAACATGTTTACCACTGATCTAATGGATAATGATGTGTTGGTTAATGACGTCATAGAGGAAACCAGCCACTAGATGTCGCTGAATTGAAGGAAAACTATAAAAACTGGTGCACTTGGTGTTCAGCTCATTTGTGTTTCGACAGCCAAAGAAGAAGGATGTCTACTAATGTGACCGTCTTCAAACTTAACAACGATTTACAGATTCAACTGTTCAAGAACGACGTTGGGTTCCAGTTTACCACCAGAGATTGGGAACAAGTGACCAAAGCAGTGGATATTGCAAAGAAGAGAAGTCTTGAAATAGGAGAACCCAAACCAAAAAGAGAAAGAAAACCAAAGAAGAATGAAGATAAAAAGGATTGAAGAATGTTCACTATTCCATGTTTGATCAGGATAGCACTGAATGATTATCAATCAAGAAACCAAGAAACAAGAAATCCAAGAGACTTTGTAGAGAGAATGAGCGTTTCATTCGAAACGTATTTTCGTGATGTTCCGCCACCGGTACTGGAGCAGTTATTACGTGGAGAAGAAAAAATAAGAAAGACACCAGAACAAAGACCACCAAAACACATCAAGTATGCATTGGAGGAAAATCGTCTCAAGACATTTCAATTCATGTTACAAAGTGAAAGTGTGAAAACCCCGAATGAACTGACAAAAGCTGGATTCTTTTATTTGGGGACAGGAGACAGAACTCAATGTTTTCATTGTGGTATTATTGTTCGTTTCTGGGAAACAGAAGATGATGTTATAGAAGAACACAGAAAATATTCTCCAGACTGTTATTACATTCATAATTTACCACCTGAATTCATGGACGTTGAAAAAGAAGAAGAAATGGCCATCAGAGAAGAAGAAGAAATGGACACATCATTTCTAGAAGAAGAAGATTCACGGAGGACAAAATGTAGTGTGTGTTTATTAGCTGAAGCCAATGTCGCTCCGCGACCATGTAACCATTTGTGCCTGTGCAAAGACTGCTGTAAACCACTCAGAAGATGTCCAATCTGCAGAAAGACTGTTTATGAATATCTGACAATCTACATACCATAAAAAGATGTATTTTTGTTGTTGAATAAAAGAAATGTAAATTTATATTTAGTGTTATTATTTTTTTAACTTTCCATCGAAGTACAAAGAAAAATCAAAATGCGGGATAGTAAATTAGACCTCGTACGACACATCTGTTGGGTAGATCCTCATATGAGTATATGGTGGAACTTAGCTTCATGGCCTTCATGTACACATATGGGTCCTACTTATAATTTTAATAATGGGTTCTGGGTAAATTTGTCCTATAGCACTACGTGCTATACTTAATAAGGAAATAAAACGTCATGGGATCCAAAAAAATGGGAACATTACTCCACTTCAAACGAACACACCCCCTCGGTATTACGTGCTACTCTTAATAGGGAAATAACACGTCATGGGATCCAAAAAAAGGGATTCTTAAAGAACTCGAAATAATACAACTTGACGGGTTTATTTGGGTAATTAAATGAGGATTCTGGGAAAATCCGAACCAGAAATTAACTCTTCTACAAAGGAACACACCCCCTTGTACCCCTTAGTACTATAGCACTACGTGCTAAACCGATAAAATGGGGAAATAAAGTCAATTTCGGTGATTTCGGGTGGATTTTGGTGATTTGGAAGGATTGTCGGGTTGTTTGCCGTAATTAGATTTACTCCGATTAAATCGAACACACCCTCCGAACATACCCCGTCCTATTACAAAACAATTGGGTCACATAGCAACCACGTGCTACCATAGAAACCAAGATGGCGGCCTCCAGTATACAAAATGGACGACGGAAACACGTATCACCCTAACAACACGCGCTGCGCATGCGCACTCACACCACGTATCACTATGGAGATGACGTCACAACATGGCCGCTCACGCGGGTTACCATAACAACACAACATGGCGCCACTACGTCACGTGACTATGACGTCACATGAGATCATCCATGAGATCATCCAAATGGGTCCTCAAAAGCCCGAGACATACTACTGCTATATAACGTAGTGGTTGCCTTTTGGAAAAAGTGTTGTAATGCTTTTCCGCCTCCTCTGTTTTTACTACGCCAGCCAAGCTGTTTACGTTTCAACATAATTTCTGCCAAAATAAATAGCAACAACTAAGGCGCGATCTCACTTTGGCGCGTTAGTTGTTTCAATATATTTTGATGGAAATGCTCTTATGATGTAAACGGCACGTCACTTTATATATGTGGATGCAATACTCGACCTTTGTGTCGATTTAGTTCCGAAAAATTGTCAAGTCTGACTGGCAAACATGCGGGATTTGGAATTCAATTTATCTTGAATTATTTTCTCGTAACCTGTAGTTCGTTCGCGTATTTTCTGATTGACGTAACCCCACGTATTCTAAACGACCGCTCGAGTGTTATTACCAGGGCTGTGTGTGTCTATTATTCACACTAGAGTGTCCACAGAGACTTCCAACATGTTGATGCAAAACTGCAAGGATAGTATAATAATACTGCCTCTGGGGTGTGGAAACATAGTTTTGGGAGAAATATCCCAGCAGACAACACACAGCTCCCTCATTTCAATTAACCCTTTACCCAACGTAACGGCCAAAACCGGCCAGCGCTATTCTCAAAAATCGCCAATTAATTTTCAAAATATTTTCATTTTTTGTCTCCAAAACATAGGTTATGACCCCTCGTTGGAACGAGCTCGTCGAGCTCGTTCCAACGAGGGGTCATAACCTATGTTTTAGAGACAAAAAATGAAAAAAATTAGTTATTCAAGAATTTTTTTTGCAAGTGTCGTCTGCTTTTCATGTTAGGTAAAGGGTTAAAATTACCTCTGGTGGGTGTATTTCAGTTCTGTTATGATTATCTACACTAGGGCATCTATGTAGTCTTCAGTACACTGTTAACAAATGGCTGTATAGTGTACTGAAGACTACATAACACCCCCCCCCCCCCCATCAGTAAATTAATTACTGGTATATAGAGTTTCAAATGATTGAAGATCCCCTATATGCAGGTGTTTTCCATGAAATTGGGGCAGAATTTGATATGTATCTATTATTCACATTGGAGTGTTCATGGGGACTTCCAACTTGTCGATTAAAAACTCAAGAATAATATTACTGCTTCTGGGACGTGGAAACTTTCTTTTAGGAGAAGCACACTAGAATACAACACAGCTCGATGGAAGTTACCTTTTCGTAGAAGGAGTGCAGTCTGTTATAATACTCCACACAAGTATGTACTTTTGTAACCTTATCTTTGCAGGTTACGCACCAACATCTTACGTGAGTAGTATGTCATGTACCCGGACAGGGGTTAGTTGGATGATCTCATTTGGATGTTCTCATGTGACGTCATAGTCACGTGACCTAGTGCCGCCATGTTGTGTTGTGTTGGTAACCCGCGTGAGCGGCCATGTTGTGACGTCATCCCCATAGTGATACGTGGTGTGTGTGCGCATGCGCAGCGCGTGTTGTTAGGGTGATACGTGTTTCCGTCGTCCATTTTGTATACTGGAGGCCGCCATCTTGGTTTCTATGGTAGCACGTGATTGCTATGTTACCCAATTTTTCTGCAATAAGACGGGGTATGTTCGGTGGGTATGTTCGATTGAATCGGAGTAAATCTAATTACCACACACAACCCGACAATCCTTTCAAATCACCAAAATCCACCCAAACTTTTACTATTTCGAATTCTTTCAGAATTCTCTGCTTCTATCTATATATGCAATAGTTTTCGTCTATATGGCCATGTTCCTTTGTTCTGGAGTATACTCCAGTAGCGTAGAAGAGCCTATTAGTTGGAACAGTTTATCTTATTACTACTATATTTAGCTTTTCTGGTCTATTCTTGCTAGTTCTGACCCTATTCCGTGTACTCTTGTTGTTTCATTTATCTAGATCATTTATAACCAATCAGATTGCTTGATTTCCCATAATCTGTATGCAGAGTTATCTCCCTTCTGTAAAATAAAAGCCTACATCCAATGGCCATATCCCATGGAATCCCATTTTTGGGAAACACCCGTGGCTATGGAATCCCTTTATTGTCGTATGAGGCTATGAGGGCTATGTAAAAGCCCTCAGTGAGTCCTCATTTATTATCCCTCATACCCCCATTGAATTTTGAGGTTATGTGGACTATTAAAAATCCCTCAATGAGGTATAATTTACTACGACTCTTAGCCTCATTTCAGTATTTAATAGGTATAGCCTATGGAATCCCATTTTGGAAAACGCCTGTGACTGTGGAATCCCTTTTTTGTTGTATGAGGCCATGAGGTCTATGTAAAAGCCCTCAATGAGTCCTCATTTATTATCCCTCATAGCCTCATTGAATTTTGAGGTTATGAGGACCATTAAAAATCCCCCAATGAGGCATAATGTACTACGACTCTTAGCCTCATTTCAGTATTTAACAGGTATATCCTATGGAATCCCATTTTGGAAAACGCCTGTGACTGTGGAATCCCTTTTTTGTCGTATGAGGCCATGAGGGCTACGTAAAAGCCCTCAATGAGTCCTCATTTATTATCCCTCATAGCCTCATTGAATTTTGAGGTTATGAGGACCATTAAAAATTCCTCAATGAGGTATAATTTACTACGACTCTTAGCCTCATCTCGGTATTTGAGGATACCCATGGCCTGGTATTGTATTATTAGAGGATACCTATCGGGGATACCTTTTGGAGAATCCCTTTTTGGTCGTATGAGGCCATGGGGGCTATGTAAAAGCCCTCAATGAGTCCTCATTTATTATCCCTCATAACCTCATTGAATATTGAGGTTATGAGGACCATTAAAAATCCGCCAATGAGGCATAATTTACTACGACTCTTAGCCTCATCTCGGTATTCGAGAATACCTGACATTATATTATTTGAGGATACTAGTTGGAATTTACATCCGGGTACTTCATGCTACATCCGGGTACTTCTGTTGGGTAGTTGATAACAAAAACCGCAATATATAATATTTCTTATATTTTTAAAAAATGACTCACGTGGGTGGCCCTCTGACTTACTGGCTGGGGACAAGTTAAGTTTGTTTGATATTTGTCAAGAAGATAAACATCAAATAACTTCAAATAAGCGTCATTACCACCTTTTTTTCTTGTTTCTTCATTTTATACTTTTTTCTTCTTTTTGTCTTTTTTTTTATAAAAAAACATCTATTTATAACATCTATTTACATCTTCAATTAGAATCCAATTGTAACAGGTTTACTCTGCGCCATTTCAACCACTAAATCCATAATACAACGTCTCTGTTCATTTGTGAGAGGTTTCTCGAACATATCTTCATACTTTTTCTGTACTGGTGGTGGATTCATTCCAGAAGTATTATGGTGCCACAGCAGATGGACATCATTCTTGTTAACTCTTTCAAGTGCTTCACTAAAACAGGCAATGATTCTTTCGGTAGCTGTCACTAGAAGACCGTTATGTGTTTTATCACTCTCGTCCACATGAACACCATAACCTCTCTCTCTGGCGATAGTTCCAATATTCTCTTCGACATAATGAGCATATGTCAAGCAAAGTTCATGTTGCAAGCGAACTTGCCTGAGTTCACTATCAATTTCATCAACGATCAATGGTCGTGGTTGGGTTATTCTCACTGCGATCTTTTTTTTCTTCTTCAAAGGTGGTTCTTGAATTGGTTTTTTGAAGTCTTCATGGTTAGTAGGTTTAGTGTCTTCAGCAACTTCAGTTAAAGTTGTTTGTTGGGTTTTGATGGCTGCATCTACTTCTTCTGTTTGAGATTTCAATTCATTCCATTCTTCTAAAGATAATGCAATCCCAGTCTTGATTGGATAAAGCTTTTTGTCTTTTCCTTCAAAGTATCTTCTAAGATGTATCTTCAGTTCACCCTGGTACGGGGTGACCTTAGCATAAGTCTGCTTGGTGCCAAGTCGGAACATTTTCTTTGGTCAATGGTTCGATCGTGAATGATGCCAAGTCCATGCTTTGCCTAATCTTATATATCTTTGACGGACGTGATTGAAAACATCACCCCAGTTCAACAAATTTTGAATGAGTTTTTGATTCTTGGTTAGGGTTTGTGTTTGTTTCCTATAGGATTATAGGTTAAAGTTGGAAAATTTAGAAAATTAGTATAGAAAGTAATGGAAAAGAAACACAATGAGAATACAGAAATCTGATTGGTGGATTAACTTCGATCTGATTGGTCAGTTTGGCGATCAAACTGCAGTCTTGATCCTTAAATTGTAGGGAGTCATTTTTTAAAAATAAAAGAAATATTATATATTGTGGTTTTTGTTATCAACTACCCAACAGAAGTACCCGGATGTAGCATGAAGTACCCGGATGTAAATTCCAACTAGTATCCTCAAATAATATAATGTCAGGTATTCTCGAATACCGAGATGAGGCTAAGAGTCGTAGTAAATTATGCCTCATTGAGGGATTTTTAATGGTCCTTATAACCTCAAAATTCAATGAGGCTATGAGGGATAATAAATGAGGACTCATTGAGGGCTTTTACATAGCCCGCATGGCCTCATACGACCAAAAAGGGATTCTCCAAAAGGTATCCTCGATAGGTATCCTCGAATAATGCAATACCAGGCCATGGGTATCCTCAAATACCGAGATGAGGCTAAGAGTCGTAGTACATTATACCTCCTTGAGGGATTTTTAATGGTCCTCATAACCTCAAAATTCAATGAGGCTATGAGGGATAATAAATGAGGACTCATTGAGGGCTTTTACATAGCCCTCATGGCCTCATACGACAAAAAAAGGGATTCCACAGTCACAGGCGTTTTCCAAAATGGGATTCCATAGGATATACCTGTTAAATACTGAAATGAGGCTAAAAGTCGTAGTAAATTATGCCTCATTGAGGGATTTTTAATGGTCCTCATAACCTCAAAATTCAATGAGGCTATGAGGGATAATAAATGAGGACTCATTGAGGGCTTTTACATAGCCCTCATGGCCTCATACGACAAAAAAGGGATTCCACAGTCACAGGCGTTTTCCAAAATGGGATTCCATAGGATATACCTATTAAATACTGAAATGAGGCTAAGAGTCGTAGTAAATTATACCTCATTGAGGGATTTTTAATGGTCCTCATAACCTCAAAATTCAATGAGGGTATGTGGGATAATAAATGAGGACTCATTGAGGGCTTTTACATAGCCCTCATGGCCTCCTATAACAATAAAGGGATTCCATAGCCACGGGTGTTTCCCAAAAATGGGATTCCATGAGATATGGCCATTGGATGTAGGCTTTTATTTTACAGAAGGGAGATAACTCTGCATACAGATTATGGGAAATCAAGCAATCTGATTGGTTATAAATGATCTAGATAAATGAAACAACAAGAGTACACGGAATAGGGTCCGAACTAACAAGAATAGACCAGAAAAGCTAAATATAGTAGTAATGAGATAAACTGTTCCAACTAATAGGCTCTTCTACGCTACTGGAGAATACTCCAGAACAAAGGAACGTGGCCAGATAGACGAAAACTATTGCATATATAGATAGAAGCAGAGAATTCTGAAAGAATTCGAAATAGTAAAAGTTGGGGTGGATTTTGGTGATTTGGAAGGATTGTCGGGTTGTTTGTGGTAATTAGATTTACTCCGATTCAATCGAACATACCCACCGAACATACCCCGTCTTATTGCAGAAAAATTGGGTAACATAGCAATCACGTGCTACCATAGAAACCAAGATGGCGGCCTCCAGTATACAAAATGGACGACGGAAACACGTATCACCCTAACAACACGCGCTGCGCATGCGCACTCACACCACGTATCACTATGGGGATGACGTCACAACATGGCCGCTCACGCGGGTTACCATAACAACACAACATGGCGGCACTAGGTTTCGTGACTATGACGTCACATGAGGTCATCCAAATGAGATCATCCAACTAACCCCTGTCCGAGTACATGACATACTACTTACGTGACTTCAACGAGAAAATTAAGATTACTGCTAATGATACCACTTCGAAGGCCAACAACATTGCATAACCGGCTTGAACACAAACAACGCCATAGCATATAATCCCTTCTGCCAAATCTATCTTGGAGTCGTATAATGCCCCAAAAAGACTTTGAACAATGAGGCCAAACAATACTGAAATAGTGTTTAGTGTTCCGAAAGTTGTGCCAAAAATCTGCACTCCTCCAATTTCCGTAAGAAACATTTGTCCCGATGAATACATAACACCATTAGCGACAGCATTGGCTATAACTGCTATGGCAAAAGAAATAACATTGCCAACTGCGAACACTGACAATGTTCCACTAATTACAAAACTTATTCCGGAAAATACAAAATATAATGACCGACTGAATGCAGATTTTGCCTTATCGTAAAGGCACCCAACAATTAATGATGCTAACATATTTACAACAGGTGTGATCAAAACAAATAGCATTTCATATGTGTTATACTTCATGGACATTGTCGTTGTTGTTATGTTATTAATGAAGACTAGAGGAATTGATGTAAGCGAAACGAAAAACAAACCAAAGAGAAGAAACTTAACATTCATTACTAAGTTTTTCAAACTTCGTAATGTTGACAGTATTTTACTCATGTTAATTATATTAGTATTTTTTTCATTATTTTTGGAGACGGAGCTGGTCAGTGGTTCGTTCTTAGAAGCTGATAAATACTTTCGCTCTATGTGTTTTATATTCATGAATACAACTGATAAAATACCAAAACTTATAGCCATTCCAAAGAGAAAGATCATGAAGCTGGCATATCGCTGATGGTTGTATCCGTTGACAGAGCTGTCAAAAACCTCATAATACAGCAGTGTGTATAAAGTGGAACTTCCAAGCTTAAAGGCTACCATTGTCCCAATTATTCTGGAACGGTGCCTCTGTGGAAAGTTAACAAGATTTGTGTTCAGTGATGTCACCGTCAGGAACGCAACGCCAAATCCTTAAAAGAGAAAATAATAAAGTAACCATGCTGTTATCTAGAGGAAAGTTTCAGAAAAAACAGACCCTATGCCCAAACAAAAGTGACAGCAGTAACTTGGTCTCGTGATTATGACGTCACTTCCTAGGTACCCCTCTAGGTCCCCCAAATCGGCACAGTTCATCGCTCTCCTACTACTGATGGGAGTCTAAGATATGGATTCTCTCTTGCCAGCAATCAGGTACTTTATAAAGACTAGATTTTTTTACTTGGATTTAGACTCACACACAAAGTCGGTTACAAAGATGTAGAGAGTAATAGCTTGACTGGACTGGTTATGTGAAATAATTCATGAGAGGTGAAGGACGTTGTACAAACACAAGTGCGCGAATACGCACGAGTGTTTTACAATATAGTCCCTCGCCTCGAATGAATTATTTCACGTAACCAGTCCAGTCAAGTGATTACTCTGTTTATTACTTTTCATTATTAACGATAATTATATTATTTAACCATTTACCTAACGTAACGGCGCAAACAGGCCAGCGCTATTCGCCAATTAATTTTCATTATTGTTTTCATTTTTTGTCTCTAAAACATAGGTTATGACCCCCAGTAGAGTGAAACGGGGGGGGGGGGGGGGGGTTCAAGCGCATCTCATTTATTGTCTCGATAGCACCTCACCAAAAACTTAGTTTTGTTCGAGCAAATCGCGTTCATCACGATCGAAATGTATGGATTTGTACGATGCGATACGTACACGATCACATCGTCACTTTTTACTGGTTTTTACAGTGTTTGCGGTAGATGAGGCATCGTGGGTTTAATGTTCAATTTCTCTAACGATCAACGTGGATCCGACTAAAATTTTGACGAATTTTAACAAACTCTATAAAATTCCTTCTCTGAAAAATTCACCTCTAGGTGTGCTCATAACTTTTGCCACGGCCGTTCTCGGGAAAACACTCACCTTTCCACAGAGGTAACACGGACCCGCCATTTAGGTGAATGTTTTCGTCAGAATACCACCAAAAAACACCATCGGTGCGGGTGGAAGACAAGCGATCCAACGTCAATTCCTGTGGAAAAAAGGAGTTCAAATCGAGCAGCGAATTTATCGGTGCGCCGGCATCCGCCGGCGATGACGTGGTGAGGTTTTTGGCAAGGAAAGAGAGATAGCTCACAGAGTCTAAAACGTGCGAGGTGCGCCCGCTCCAGTCCGCGATTATGTGAATATTACGAGTTGAAGATGGACGATAAAAAAATTGTTTTTTAAAATATATATACACACAACATTTAAAAAATAAGAATACAAAAGATATATATAAAACAACATTCAAAAAATAATAAGAATACAAAAAAAAAAATAACTATTTTTTAGAAAAAAAAAAAAAAATAAAAAAAATAAATCAATGTTTCTACACATCAGAGATTCGAAGCGAAGGGACGAGCAGGTTCGCGAATTAATACGGAGTAAGGAGAGTATTCAAGCGCAGGATAGGGACAGACGATTGGGAGAGATGGGATTGAGATGAGAGGCGACCAAATTATTCAGACCCGTCACCGAGGTTCAGGAACGAGCTAGGGAAGAGATCGTGGAGGAATTGAGACCCATAAAATAAGGTTCTCTGAGGATCGGTTTGCACCCTGGTACTTTAGTATCGAGAACTCTCTCTGATTTCGTTCCGACGGGAATCGATACTGATCCGAGTAGCGTCGGTAGTGTTACGTCGAAAAGTTTGTTCGACACTCCGGAGAGGATCGAGACCGATGCGAGTAGTGTCACATCTGATGACGGTAGAGAAAAAGATGAGATTTACGGATTTCGTCAGGAAGGTGATGACGATTTCGTTGGTGACGCGCAAATGTGGTTTGAAGGTGACTATTTGATTGTCGGTCCGAACAGGTACAAAATGACCGATGGATTGCACACTCTGCTCTCTCGCAAGAGACCCGCCGATTACACCGAGGAAGATTACAAAAATTATGGAGACATTCTGGTTCAGACTCACGCCATGAAGAAGAACGACGACCGAAGGATAGGAGAGGTTACAAGTGGAAACACGTGGTGGAACCCATGTGGAAGGAGAACGAATATTTCTTGAAATCGACGACTGGGATGGGAATGACCAACACGATATTTCTTCTGTGCGATCCCGATGCCTTGTTGGGGAGATTGAATTTGTTGATGGCAAGCAGAGAGGCTGGTCACTCCGGAGTGGATAATGAGATAATGAGCGTGTGCGACGAATTGTCGAGGCAGAAGGTCTTGACTAAGAAGGATTATCAAAAGTTGATGAATCGTTTGAAATAATAAAATAGTAAGAGAAAAGAAAAAAAAAACAAAATATTAAGTAAATAAAAAAATAAATATTTAAAAAAATAATAATAATAATAATTAAAAAAAATGTTAGTGATAAATAACAGGGGATACGCTAGATCTTACGTCTATGGCGGATCAGGCATCGTCGATTCGATGATGCAATTTTTAACTCGTAAATTCACCGGTGATGCTGCGAAACAGATCGCGTTGAGCACTCTCAAAATCGGGAAGAAGACGGCAATCGATGCGGGTAAGAAAGCTGCGACCGAAGCGAGTGGTAGAATAGCTTCGGAAGCCGGTACGAGAGGTGCCGATGCTTTGATTAATAAACTGATAACTCCACAACCTGCCAAACGATTGCGAATCGAACCAAAAAGTTGGAGAGATTTCTATGATGATGTCGTACCGATACAAGACTTGTCTAAAATGATGAAAGGATCAGGATTGAAAGTGATTTATAAATAATAAAAAAAAACTTTTATATATATATAAATAGAAATTAAAATATAAAAAAAAATTAGAAAAAAAACATAATTCAAAACATAGTAAAAAAACAAACTAGAGATAAAAAAATGAATATCAAAGACATGTCTTGGAATGATGTGATGACCAAGAGGTCGAACGAAGAGTTCTTTCCCAAGAGCATAAGAGGACTAATAGTGGGAAAATAGAATTGCGGAAAGACCAATCTCTTGATGAATCTATTGTTGCAACCTGGTTGGTTGGATTACGATAGATTATTCGTTTTTGGCAAGAGTCTCTTTCAACCGGAATACAGATTGCTTCGAGAGTGCATGATGTGTAAATTACCTAAGGATGTTATGTTGAGAATCTTTGACAATCGAGACGAATTCGACGGATACGAGACTTCGAATATATTGGAACGAACGGCGAGAGAATTGACCAAGATACACTTGGAGTGTTTGAACGTGTAATGTCAGTTTTTACGAGAATGCCAACGACGTTCCCGATCCTAGACAGTTGAAGTCGGAGAATAAGAATCTCATGCTCTTTGACGATCTACTGTTGGAGAGATAGAATCGATGCGAATCGTATTACGTTCAAGGATGGCACAGCAACGTGGATTGTTTCTATTTGTCTCAGAATTTAACAATGGAAAATATTGAAGTGGATTCGACGATTTTTTTTATATTCCTAATAATAATAGAGAAGAAAATAAGAAAATAAAAAAAATAATATCGATAAATTAATATCGATAAAATATAAAAAACAAATATATAAATAATAATAAAAAATGTCAGAACATCATCTATTAGAACAGATAGTCGAGAATACGGCTGCAAAACAACCCTTTCAAATCATAGTGAGTCACGACATGACTCGATTCATGACTAAATTCAAACCTTCCATCAAATTGAAGAAGGAAAAGATACGAGATGGCGTTGGTTAATCTCGAGACTTACTATTCGTTTCCCAACATCACCAAAAAGAATAACGCATTCAAGTATTCCAACAGAGTGGATTGGTTCGAGATACAAATTCCCAAAGGAAGTTACGACATAGACAATCTAAACCATCACATCCAGACGAGACTGAAGACTGATGGTCACGGAAGCAAGATGATAAGAATTGCTCCCAATACGAGTACTCTACAGATGATATTAGACTTGGGAGATAATTTTCGTGTGGACTTTAGTGCGGAAGATTCGATCTGTAAGATGTTGGGATTTGATCGAAAGATGTATCAAGGTCACGCCGCATCCGAAAATATGGTCGACATTCTTGTGGTCAATAGCATTTTAGTGAATGTCAATGTGATCTCGGGAAGTTACGTCGATGGTAGCGCTCAGCCTATGATCTACTCGTTTTTTCCAGACGTTTCTCCAGGTTGCAAGATTGTGGAGTGACCTAGAAATCTCGTCTATCTACCCGTGATCCTGGACATGTTGTATACCATCGAAACCACGTTGACGGATCAGAATGGAGATTTGTTAGATCTTCGTGGAGAGAGAGTGACTATACGATTTCACATCAGAGAGATATGAAAAAAGTAAAAAAATAAATAAAATAAATATAATTTGAAAAAAATAAAATAAATATAATTTGAAAAAAAATTTAAAAATTTCTTTTTTTTTCATTTCACAAAAAATTGTTTTTTCATTTTTTTTATATATTTATATAAGAAATAAAAAAAAAACAGAACAAAAAACTTATATTTATAATAATTAAAAAAAATACCAACTTGTAATATTTCTAATTAAAAAAAAAATTATAATCCAGTGAAAAAACAACAACAAATATTTGTAGCAGTCGATACATCATTGAAAACGTGAACATATCCGAAGGACAGAAAGCTAAACTTCACAGAGTGTTGAGCCATCGAGGCGAGGCCGTGAGATTTAAATTCAGTTACGAAGATCTGGCGAGTGGTGGTAGCGATCGAATCGCCTTGTCTAAAACTCAAATCAAAGGGATGGAGAAAGTGATTCGTAATCGAGTGGGAACAACAGTGAGAATGAGTCCCGCCTAATTGAGATACAATCTGAGAATAAAAGGCGTTTTCTTACTGCTATTGGTGGGACTTGCCGTCAAAGCATTACCCATTCTCGCGAAGATGGTGTTACCAGCTCTGGGCGTGAAAGCTCTCTCGGGACTCGCTAGTTCAGGAGTCGACAAAATAATGGGTAGAGGATTGTTTCTGAAGAAGAGAGGAAACAGACTATTTTTGAAGAAGGGGAGTCGTGTGTCACATAGACGTCAAAGGTAAAGGATTGCATCTAGGACCCATGAGAAAAGGTGGCAATGCTTTCCATGGAGACGGTCTCTATCTGAAGACCGGAGAGAATGTGGAACCGATTGGTAAAGGTTTATTGTTCAGTCAGAATTCGCTGTTTAAGAATATACTCATTTTGGGTATGTTATTATAAAAGAAGAAGAAAAAAATAACGATTAAAAAAAAATAAAAATATATATAAAAAAAATGAAACAAAAGGAGAGAAAACGACTTCCAACAGACGTGTTCACAAGACGTTCGTATTATGAAAAGCTTTTAGATTTTTCACAATCTTTACACCAGTATGCATTAGAGACAATTCAATCGGAACAAATTATACTCGATACACGTTTAATCTGGTGTGGAACGCTCTTTTCTTTAATATTGTTATTCATATTCCTAAATCGAAGCTATTTCGAAAATATTGAAACGATGAAATGTGAAGAAAATGTGTCTTACCAAGTTTATGACATGATTATAGATGTTCTAAGTCTTTTAAAATACAATGTGACATTGGTAGAACGTTATAATTACGGGAAATATCGTTATATAATTTTTTGTGTGAAAAACATAGGTGACGTATTCGATCGTGGTGGTGATGAAAATATTGAGAAATCTATTCACGAATGTATCAAATTTATTCACAGATTACACTCATTCACATTAAATAGATCGTGGATCGAATTTGCTGAAAGGTTAAAAATCATTATCAATCATTTCCCCTATCAATCTGACAACGACGACGATGAAAAAATGATGGTTTTATCGAAATACGAGAGGCATAAACTCCAACTTTCGAGAAAAAAATGTCATCTCTTTCCAATAATAATAAGCATGATTGTAATAGACGAGAAGTATTCATTCATTCATTTAATGATAAGAAGAATAGATGTGTTATTATTAAAAAAAAGCGTAATAGATATAAAAGAGAAAAAAATATAAAAAAAAATAATACTAAAAACAAAATAATAGAAAAAAAAAATAATAAGAATAGAAACATTTTTTTTTGATATAAAAATTATAATGAACGATTCCATGGAATTGAGAGCTTAGTTTCTTCAAAGTGCACTGTGCAGAGCTTACGCGATCTGCATGAAAGAACAATTTCCTTGCATCATGCGTGAAAGATGTCTCGGTTTTTGAGAGGAGAAAAAATTTAATTGTGTTTATCATTCGTGTCTCATGATGGAATGGAAAGTCATCATCACCACATATTTCATGCCCGTATTGGAATATGTTCAACGCGACGATGTGATCAAATGTTGGAATCAATTAGTGTTTGGTGTTGGAAAACCCAAGCCCACTAGATCAGAAGAGTTGAAGTTAGTGCATCGAAGTCTCACCAACGAAGACAAAAAATGTGTTTTTGAAAATTTGTTGAAAAGGGAAGACCACAAATTTTCCAACAGAAATCACATTTTTTATCAATTCCTTGTTTAGGGGAAGAAACATTAAAAAAAAATATTTTTTTCTTTAAATAATAAGGAGGTGAAAATAATAAAAAAATACATAAAAAATAATAAAAATAAAATTGAAATGAAAATGAAACTTCGAAGTAAAAACATCTATCCATCATTAGAGAAGATGGAGCCCATGGGACCTCGTCTAGCACCAGAATATAGCGACGACGTGGGACAGAAGTATCGAATTGAACAAATCAATAGAACTGAAACGTATCTGACATGAGAGAGAGATTCTCGTCATTCGCTCAATAAGAAATATTTGAGATTAGAGAAATTCGTGAGTGGCATAGATTTGACTCTCATCACGATTTCTATGGGTTTGAATGTTGCCAAAATCAGTCTTTTGTCAACTGCCCTCATTCCTCTTCTGCTTGTGTTGGCCATAGAAGAATTGGCTTTGACTGCCAGATTCGTCAGTACGATCGGAAAATTTCTCTCTAAGAAATTATTCGTGAAGTCCAAGAAACATGAAAACATCAGCGTTTTGGCCGATGCAAACATCGATTCTGTGTTGGATAAGATCTCTATAGCATTGGAAGATGGTAGGATTTCGGATGGTGAATTCATCGACATATTGAACGAAAAACAAAAATACGAAGTCATGAAAGCGAAGATAAGAGTCAAGAGTCGTCAGATTCTCAATGAAGAACTGAAGGATTCTCTCGTGGAAAAAGGCAGGGAAGAAGTGAGACAATCGTTTCGTAAATTATTGGATCCCAAAAAGATTCCAGAAGCAATTGATTGAAAAAAATGTATATATAAAAGAAGAAGAAAAATTATATATAAATTAAAAAAAAGAAAAAAAAATTGAGTATATATATATATGAAAAAACAAAAAAAAAAAAATGTATTGCATCAAATGCAAGAGAGTTACCGATACTGTTAACGTTAAAAAAGTACTGACAAAAAATAAAAGTCCCATGCTTCACGGAACGTGTAAAATGTGCGGTTCGACGAAAACGCAATTCATCAAACGTGGTGTTGGTTTGACGAATAAATCGATTAATAATCTACCCATTGAAATGCATCTGCCAGGACATCAATTCATGGGACTTGGCATGAAATTAAATAAGAGATTGAATCGAGATCTGACACCTAAATCTTGAAGCAAACTCATCAATAGGCTGACTTCGGCTGCTTACACTCACGATCTGTGCTACGTTAAACATCCCGACGTCGAGAATCGTAATCGAATCTGCGATAAAAACATGTTGACGATGTTGAAAAATATACCAAATCCCACTAGGAGAGAGAGACTCGAACGTTCCTTGGACGGTAAAGTGATCGGTACCAAACGTCGATGCGGATAGGGTCATAAAAAAAATAATGTCCAGACAACATTATTAGTAAATGCATTGGCGAACTACACAAGCCCGTCACATGTAAATTTCGAAAGAGAAGGGTATTCATAAAGGGTCTAGATCAGATTTGGTCAGCCGATCTGGATGACACGAAATCACATTCGAAATGGAACAAGGGCATTAAGTACATACTGATGGTCATCGACGTGCTTTCGAAATACAGATGGATGAGACCTCTGAAGAATAAATCGGGACCTTGTGTGGCCGAGGCTCTGAAGAGCATATTTGCATCATCTCGAAAACCGGATAAATTGTGGGTGGTCAAAGGGAAGGAATTTTACAACAGTCATGTTCATCCATTGGTCAACCTCTATTACGTTGAAAACGAAGGGAAAGCTAACATGATCGAATGTTGGATTAGAACCATGAAGGAAAAAATGTACAAGTATTTCACGGCTTATAAGACCAAGAAATATATTGATGTTCTAGATGAACTGGTTGAAGAATACAACAACACACGGCATCGATCGATTAAGATGACTCCTGCGGAAGCTAGCAATCCGCCAAATGAAAAATGCGTCTTCACCAATCATTATCCTGAAAGGATCAAGATCAAGAAGGAATCCAAATCACCGAAATTTGCAGTTGGCGATCGAGTGAGAATCACTTCTTATAAGTCACTCTTCGCAAAAGGTTACACTCCTTGATGGACTGAAGAAATCTTTAAGATTGTTAAAATATTTTACACAGATCCGGTGACTTACAAAATAGAAGCATTAGAGGATTATGAAGATGACAGCAGAGAAATCATCGGAACATTTTACGAACAAGAATTGCAGAAGACGACATTTTGAAGAACCAATCCTTCACTTTTATTTTTTTTGCATATATATAGTTGAAAGGAGAAAAAAATAATAAATAAAATTAATAATTAAAAGAAAAACAATTAATAATAAAAAATGTGAATTAAACACACACAGACAACAAAAAACAAACATGACGAATATATTAGATATAACCGAAGGTATATTGAGAGGCGAAAGCATTCAAGAATATGAAGTTCACGAGTACGAACTAGTGACTGGAACCAGTCTAAACAATGCCGGTGAAATAAGAATCAATGTCGAAACTCAAGATCTGTTCATTCATCCCAGCAAAAGTTACATAGTGATACAGAGGCGTCTCTCCAAGAAAGACAGAAGTGATTATGCTGATGCTGATGTGGTCACTCTAGCCAATAATGGTATGATGCATTTGTTCAGTAATATAAAATACATGCTCTAGGGACAGGAGATAGAATCTGTGTTTCATCCCGGACAAGCCACCACGATGTATGGACTCTTGACGTATCCGGACGTTTTTTCGAAATCTAAAGGACTCAATTGTGGGTGAAAGATACCGTTGCTGACATGAGTGCAGCAAATACCGCTGCCGCCCTGAGATTTAATTACATCGCCAAGACATCGAGACCCAAAGGAACGTTTTCGTTCAGGATACCTCTGAAACACATATTCTGATTCGCAGAAGATTATGATAAGATTCTCTACGGATTCAAACACAATCTGACGTTGATTTGAAAAGGAAACGACGAAGCCATTATGAGACCCGCTGTAACCGATGCGGGTAAGATACATCTGAACAAGATATCTTGGTTCATTCCACACGTATTGCCTTCAGTCACGGAGAAAGTACGTCTCTACAAGATCATATAATCAAAGAGTAAATTACCAGTGGGATTTAGAATGAGACAGTGTGACACAGCTAGTATTCCACCGTCTACCAATCACTTCGCTTGGAGATTGACCGTGAAATCTGCTTCGGAAAGACCACGATTCATCGTAGTGGCATTTCAAACCGATAGGGATGGGTCTCAAGAGAAAAATCCTTCCCTATTCGATCATTGTAATTTGACAAACATGCAAGTATTTCTAAATACCATGAGACATCTGGCCATCGATTACAATGCCTCTTTTGATAAGAACGATTTCTGCAGACTATACGGCGACGCCGCGGAATTCAGAAAGAAATATCATCGACTGGACGAATTGATGGGTAATCCTAACATCACTCCCACCGAATATAAATCGATGTATCCCCTGTTCGTATTCGACGTTAGTAAACAGAGCGAGCAACTCAAGAGTAGCATCTTAGACATTCAGATCAAGATGCAATTCGATAAGAATGTGCCACAGGAGAACCGAGGCTTTTGCTCTAGTCCTATCTGATAGAGAGTTAGACTTCAAATCGTATGGACAAAAAATGTGTATCATTCGATGATATAATATAAAAATAGAAATTAAAATACCACCCCAAAAATATCGATAAAATATAAAAAAATAAATAAATAATAATGAAAAACCCTAAAAAATGAATAATGCAGATAGAGAATGTTTGATACGAAATCGAACGCATTTGGTAGGTAACATAAATGAGAGCAATTTATTAAATATATTAGATCGATTGGAAATGACAACACCCGTAATATTGACTTCAGAAATGGCAGAACGAATTAAAAAACAGTGAACAACCATGAAAGATTGCGTGAGATATTTACTAGATACGTTAACGTATAGAGGAGAAACGGCTTTTGAAGAATTTATTATTGCTATGTTGAATCTTGATTTAGATATGGACGAGTGTTTTAAGAATGTTAAACCAAAACAAATAACAATTTATGCAAGTTCGGAATGTCAAACCAAAACAAAATAAATAGTAATAAAAAAAAATATATATAATTGGATTTTGAGAGAGAGAATAAATCAATGTCTCAAAATCCAATTATATTTTTTTTTTGGACATGCCTCTCCTACATCACAAAAAAGTGATTATATTTATTTTTTTTTTTTGTACTCACTGTTTGTTTAGAGGGGCCAGTTCGATCAAGAGATAGACCATTAAAGTGGCAGCTTGGGGATTATTGGTTTTCAGTTTGAAATTGATCCTATCCCTCATCTGCACCTTGAGAGGCGTACTGAAGACGCTAGTGTTCGAATGTTGCTTCTTCATCTTTTCGACACTGTACATCTTCTCACATTCCACACCATTCACCACGAGATTGACGATTGCTTTTTCGCTCAAGTCCACAGAAGTCAGACTCATTCGAATGATATCACCTCCCACAGGTATGGGATATCCTATCAGACCATGCAATAGTCCGCTACACCCATTTCCGAAAGACAATTAGGTTTTTCCCTCATCTAACGTACCACTCTCCTCAGCCCAGATGGTGATCAATTGTCTGACGTATTTTATCTTTTCCACGACAGAGATCAGATTGCAGGCATCCGTCATGTGAGTGGGACCTGGCAGATTCGTGAGTGCGTGCCCTCCCATGTCCAGGTTACCTTCCATGATATCACCTTTTCTCCAAACCGTATTTTCTTCCAAGAACTTTCTACTAACTGCACTGGAATCGTATTCCGGGTCATTGTCGAGACCGAATAGTTCGTAACCATTCATGTTGATGCCAGCCTCCATTTTTCCCCTGGATTGTTTGTTTAGATATAAGTTGTCGACTTGAGATTCCAGATAGGATTGAGAATCCTGTATGGCAGAATTGATGCAGCCTTTGTCGACTGCCGCCGAGTCTTCGTCCATATTGTTGATTGCGGGCAGATTCAATATCTCGTTGAATCCCGCTTCCAGATCCGATTTCATTTCTAGCTCATCGACATTATTCTTTCTCAGTTCCAAATCTACGTATTGTTTGGTTGCCTCATCATTGGGATTCATGGGATTGGGTACATTAATTATCTTGTTAGAATTTGCGTTCAATTCAGACTGTATCACTTTAGGAACGTAGTGATCTCTCAGATGTTTACTGAATCTGATTAATCAGTTTGGGAAGATTGTAGATTTTCTTATTGTTTAAATTTAAAGGTTCTTGTCGAGGTTCGTATCTTTGAACGTATCGTTCATCCAAGTTGGCAATGTTACCAACAATTTCGACTGTGGTTCTTCTTTTCTTTCTAGAAGAACCCTCTTTATCATCAGCGCGACCGAATTTATCGACTGTCATGTTTTGTTTTGTTTTGGGTTTTTTTTATTATTTAAAATTATATATGTTTTTTTTTATTTTTAATGCAACCAAAAATTTTTTTATTTATATATCTCTCTATATATATCCAAAAAAATTGTCTTTAATGTAAATCGTTGAGAATATCTTGAAAGTGATCCCCTTCCGACCATCTCTTGAGAACGTAGAGGCATAGGTGACCGCAAAACACTCAATCCAGTTCTTGCACTCGTTCTGTATTGTAAGTAACTAATGTTAAATAGTTCCTTATTTCTATCGGTTGTGAGATTCTGTAGCTATCGAAATAATAATTTTCATTCTGGTTCGAAAACCATGTGACCCAATGCGTGCCCTCACCTCTGATATCATCCAGATTTAAAATTCCACATTCCGAATCGCTGTCTTTTTTTCTTGGCAAGGCATCTCTAGAAAACACACCTCGAATGTGTTTGATTTTTTAAATCTTTTGTCGCTTTCAATAGATCAATGTTGGATAGGGGTTCGTTGGGTTAGACGATACCTTCTACAGATATGTGTTTTATTTTCTTATTATTCATAATATGTTTTGTTTTGTTTTTTATTTTATTTAAAAAAAAAAAAAAAATTTCTATTCTTTTTTTAATTTATAAACTCATGAGTTTTTTTTAACCTTCTGACATTTCGATGTCTTCAGTCATTCTCCATTCATCATCCTCTTGATTTTGTTGAAATATCACAGAATAATGGCCTAGTGCAAAAGTGTGTATTTTATCCTCTTATCGTTGTCAGCCATAAACGTAATCATATTGATTAATTTGGTGTATATCTGATGCATTTCGCTTTGAATTGTAGCCATCTTTTTATACACCATCAAATTTTCGAAAACACAGTCTTTATACTCTTTGAAAGCGATGTTTTTATTCATCACACACGCTGGAATGCCTTTACATCTCTTGATCTCTTCACCATCGATGAGATAAGCGTACAATTTAGGTCTCAAACCCACAAATTCAGTGATTTGTCTTCCACCACTCTCATCTTTAAATTTACCCAATACCTTTTTATTGACGCCCTTTGGAATCTTAGATAGGTGGTCATTGGCATAATTACTCGTGTCAAACCATTCATTCACGTCTGACGCTATGTCCTCATAGATGCCCCTAGTCTCTATTTTGTAAGCTAAACTGTCAGTGTCGGTGAACAATAGTTTAGCTTTTGAATCGAATTTCGCTTTGACGTCATCGTACTGAAACTCATACATCAACTGCTTGCTAATGTCTAAGACGATCGCTCCGAGATAACAGGGTTTATTGAACCTTAGATGTGTCTTTTGCATGTGCACGGCCACTAGATTTTCATCAAATATTGTTGTTTGTTGATAACTAGGTTTCGCGATTAATTTTCTAGACTTCTCTTCAGACGTGACGAGTTGAACGTTAGTTCTATTCCTAATGTTTTCCATAGATTTCCCAAACACACAATTGTTCATGAGTTTGAAGAAATCTTTTTTGAAGTCGCTCCTGGCCTGCATTCTTAAATTCGTGTTAAGATCGATGTATTTTTTCATCCAAGGCTCCTCGTCGAATCGAATGATTCGATGCACGTCGATCAATTTCATCCCGTGATCGATGTAATGTTTCAGATTTTCAAAGTAGGCCACATACTTGCGTTTGTGATTTAAATTAGGAACAAGTTTTTTGACGCCGTTCACTTCTATTCAATCGGGAGCTAGCGGATAATCATTGTGTAGATCGTGTAACATTTCTGGATAGTCCAAATCAATCTCTAGAATACAAGGATAGTCTCTCCATTTTACACTTTATTAGCATCCCAATTCTGTATGTATTTACTCGGTTTTTCCGAATCGAAATCTTTTCCCATGTGATAATTATTAGCTTTAGCATATCTAGTGGAAATCATAGAGACACCACCCCTCACAGCTTTTTCGAACATGAGCAACATGTCTACGTCCATTAATAATTCCAATTGAACCCCAGTCGTTTTCAAAAGAGCATCCCAAGCGAGTCCGGGTGCAGTGAAATACCAAGCTGGATGTAGGTCTTAATGTCGATGACACACTTGTCAAAAAGTCAAAAATATTCGAACACATCAGCCAAGAGAAGCACGTCAGTTTTCAAATAGAGGTCATGATATTCTCTCATGGATTTCATGTCAAATAATGTCCACACTTTTTGCACATGTTCGAAATCATCATCGGAAATGTGAGACTGTATAATTTTTAATAAAAATCTTCTTTGGGAGGTAGAGCGACGTCGTCGAATTTTTCGAGATCACCCATGTAATCGTAAGGGTAGACACCTTTCCTCAACATAATGTCCACCAATTCTCGTCGATCATTAAAATGTTTACTCATGATTTTAAATTTCTCCCTATTCAAACTGTTGACAAATTTTTCCAGACTGGTTGACATAAATTTATAACTATCGATGAAACGTATCTCTCTATGGATGGGACTCATTTTCTCAATCAAACCATCGATGACTCTCTTTTTATCGACAACTTTACATTTAGTGAATGAAATGTATTTTTCATCATTTTGCACGATGCAATTCAACACCCACATTTTTCACGAACAAATGACTGTCGTAACCTGAGAGATTGTGAATTATCACCGGATAGAATTGAGCATCTCGAAATCTTAAATTACATTTGTTGTCAGCAGCACCGCAAAACATACCTGTGTAGTGATTGTGACCTCTAACTTTTTTATTATTTTCAGACTGATTATCGAATAATTGTCTACAGATGTGACATTCGATGGTTTCGTTGTATTCTCGCTGTTGCTCTGGCGTGATGATCATGTCTTTAGGTTTTTAAATTTGTCTTATAATATTTGAATTTTCGATTCTAACTCTTCTATGAATCTTTGAGCCACAATGTCATCATCTGAACGTTTGGTATAGACGAATGGACCCGATGATTCTCGATCATCTAAAGAACATTTCACATAATAACAATAGCCCGAAGGTACGTGCTTCTGATATTTTTCAGCATAACTCCTTCGCTCGTCAGGCTGGCAAGAATTTATTTTCATTGTGAAACATTCGAAATCGGCGTAGATGACAAATGGTGGTTCTAATCTTTTTTTGTAGTTGCGAAAATCCACATAAGTGTTAGGTTTAGGCATTTCGACGGCAACGCCTTGCTTTTTGCTGCAATATTCCTAATGACGTATCAACGATTCTTGACTACAGAACAAATTCATGCAGTTAAAATAGAAAAATCTCTCCCACTTATGTTTACTAATCTGCCTCATCAGCAAATAACTCATATTTTTAACCCAGCAATAATGTTGATTGTCACCCTCTGAAATTAATAACAAATTAACAATCTTTTCTCTCTCTTTGTGTGAAGTCAGTCTGAGAGGATAGACTACTCCTTTTTTATCGTCTCCCTCGTATCCCAAGAAGTTCACAGCCACGGTGGGATTTAGCTTTTCGAAATCTCTGATATCTTTCAACCGCGTCGGGAAAGGCACTCCCATCCAATAGAGATTTTTACAAGTCTCTGAGTACTTGAAAACTCTCTGATATCTTTTTCTACGGGATACAAGGCCGATGTGATCGCCCATTTGAAACAGTCGTTATCATCTTCATTTTTCACATTGATCGCAGCTTTTTTTTTAAATACGAAATAAGATAATTTCATGTAGGAAGATGCTTTCGAAGGATCGTGTCTATCCACGTATATCTCGAGATTCAATATCTTCTCGAACGTCCAATTACTTCCCTTGTTTTGAAAAGTAGCCATAGATTCCATCATCTTGTCTTTCATTACTTTATAAACGTCCACTAATTCGTCATCTCTAAACACAATCTCGTTTTTAGATCAGAAAAAGGCATCTCATTCCAGGATCTTACCCATTCTCACGTCGACCTTTTTCATCAGACAATACAAGATCATGCTTATTTTTAAACCCTTATCTAGATGTTTTCAAATTATGTCCAACACTCTACCCTTCACCCGTTCCATGAATGATTCAGTACGATTCTTTTCATGAGACTTGGCTTCACGTCGAATGTTTTAAACCAAACTTGATGGCTTCATCTCATTTTATCAAAATCAATGGTGACTTCAACACTTCGATCGCGATATCCGTTATAACATCGAGACCCTTTTTTTCATTCACCACTCTCTCAATTGCATCCATTGTTTTTTTCTAACAAATCGTCATCTCGAACCACGTCGCTTTTCATTTTTTTTTATTATTCTCTTTCGAAATCGTCTGCTGTTCTACCACTTTTCGTTTAATGGCTATCTTCTTCTTCTTCTTAGTTTTCTCAGTCGTTTCCCCGTGGGCACCCCGGGAAGTGAAGAAGTGCCTGTTCACTGCGGTAAACAGGCTCTGTTTTACTGGTAAAATAGGACCCAGTCACCAATGCTTGGGAGATGCAAACCCTCTCTAAAATGGGCAACATGGCTCACCCCTGGTCTTGAGTTAATACTCATGTTGTGGTCATGATTAGCCTTTGTGCAAAAATATGTGACCTTAAACACCAATAAATAAATAAATAAATAAATAAATAAATAAATAAATAAATATTTTCTGTCGTTTGTTGACATTGTTTTGTCGTTGCTATCTTCTCATATTTTTTTTTGTGATTTGAGTTGTTTTTGTCACTACCGCAGATTTTTCATCCATTCCCTTTCCATCGAGCAAATGGCTTATGCATTCGTCTTTTTTCAAGAATTTGACGCCTTTCAATTTCAACGGCTGACGGACTTTGGCTTGTAATTTCATCAGTGATAGATCACAAGTCTCCTCACACATGGCTTCGATCAATCGTTCTTTGGTTTTATAATGGTTATAATTTTTAATTCCTAGATTTCTACAATACTTTTTCAACTCGGATTTGGTAGAAAAATATATATTTTTTTCCACAATATACTTTTGTTTTGGGCATTTTTTATTTAATATATAATATTTATTTTAATTTTTCAAAAAATGTTTTGTGAATTTTTAAACTTCTTATTATATATATACTTTTTTGTTTATTTTTTCTTTAATGACAAAAAAAGATAGAAAAAAACGAGTACTACTTCATGATAAATACTTTAATAAGCTTTCAAGTCGAGATTAAAATCTATGCGTAATGAACTAACTCTCTCTCTCTTTTTATCATATTTTCGCGTCCGTGATGAGCATGTTAACTTTAAAGCTATCGTCTCCCTCCTGGTAAACCCACCGGAAAACCAGATTCACCCTCTCAAACGTCCATTTTTCCTGGTTGATCAGATTCAATTTGTCGACTACTTCGTTAGAGATGATCGGATATATATTACTCCCGTAGATGAACGACAGACCATCTGGATTGAATTTTTTTATCTTTTCATTGAGAAAGGCTAAGAGATCGTCTTGACATTTGTACATTAAATCCAAGGCGGTCTCGTTCAATTCCAAAGGCAATGTATATTTGTCGTATTTCTCTCTCAATCCACTCGTCTCCACGTCCTTCAATTCGATGGCGTTGTTCGATTGCTGTCTATAAATTTTACTACCGTACTTCGAATATCTCTCAATTCTCTTCAATTTTAATATGAATTGTTTAGATACTGACGATGTCATGACTGATTATTTTTTTATGATAATAATTGTTAAATGTAAAAAATTTTTTTGTTTTTTTTTCTTCTAATTATTAAAATATTTTTGTCAAAACTTTTTTTGTGATTTTCAAAAAAATTGGTGTGAATTGTTAAACTTTTTATGATAATAATTATTAATTGTAAAAAATATTTTTTATTTTTTTTCTACTTCTTATTATATATGTAAAATAACAACTTTTTTTTAACAAGCTTTTTTCTTTAATGACAAAATTTTGTGAGTGTATTTTTTTTAATGATAATAATTGTTAATGTAAAAAAATTTTTTTTTTCTACTTCTTATTATTAAAATAAGTTTTGTCAAAAATTTGTTTGTAATTTTTCAATTTTTTTTTCTGAATTGTTAAACTTTTATGATAATTATTAATTGTAAAAGAATTTTTTTTACTTATTATTATATATGTAAAAAATAACAACTTTTTTCAGTTTTTTTTTCTTTAATGACAAAAGACTATAATCCCCACCCTCTGATTGGACGAGAGCTCGCTACATGTTTTCTATGTTTATGGCTCCAGTGCCATATGTTACCATCTGACGTCACCACGTGAAATATTAATGATCGTTAAAAGTTGCCTTGGTCATTTTCACGATGTTGGTTTGGAGATATGAGGAGGGTTTTATTGGAATTTCGCATCTCGGTTGAACATTAGCTCCGAGCCACAAATCTCACACCATGTTACCGTCAATTTATCACCATAATTTATACTGTATATTTCATTGGTCAGGTTAAAATATTATATATTATTGTAGGACAAAATCTCCTCAGACGGAAACAACTTTGGATGAACACCACCCCCCCCCCCCCCCGACACAACCCCTTCAAAAAATCCCCTTAGGATTTAATTCAATTTAATTTTCAGGGGCTGTCATAATCCCTTCAGTTTGGAATTTGAAATCCCCCTCAGTTTAATTTTCCAATGCGGAAATATCATTATCAATGTTTTTTCTTTTTCTCACGCGATGTATAATTTAACCCTTTGCAAAGCCAATGACCAAAACCGGCCAGCGCTATTCACAAACATCGCTAGGAAAATTGTATTTTTTGCCCCGAAAACATAGCGTAAGACCCTTCATTGTAACGAGCTCATCGAGGTTGTTTCAATGAGGGTTTCATACGATATGATTTCGAATCTAAACATGAACATGATGTTTATCCGGTAATATTTTTGCAATTGTCAACTGCTGATCTTGTAAAGTAAATAGATAATGAAATATCCGATGTCATTAAAGAAAATTAAATTATATTCCATTGAATAATAATTAAGAATATATTTATAAATGATCGACTTAGATCATTACGGAAGCGTATTAGGAACATGATAAAAAATAATTCTCAGACCCAGAAAGTCGAAATTTCGACTTTTTATCTCGAAATTTCGACTTGAAATATGGAAATTTCGACTTTTTATCTCGAAATTTCGACTCAAAATCTCGACATTTTGACTTTTTATCTCGAAATTTCGACTTAAAATCTCGAAATTTCGACTTTTTATCTGGAAATTTGACTTTTATCTCGAAATTACGACTTTTTATCTCGAAATTTCGACTTAAAATCTCGAAATTTCGACTTTTTATCTCGAAATTTCGACTTTTTATCTCGAAATTTCGACTTTTTATTGTACACTTGGTAGCCTTATTAGCTGCAACGGTGTTGCGCATTTACTGTTTGTTCACACAATGACGCTTCACTTTGCTTTTGTGGGATGTGCTCCATTTTGATCTTCATCTATTATGGGTGTCGGTGCGTCGGGATTCGAAATGGGGCAATGCTAGGTGGGGTGGAAGTTAAATTAGAGATGGAAGGCCATTATTTACACGATCTTCTATTTTCTGCTGTAATTTTGGGTCACTGAACTGGATGAAAGTCGCATATCTTCGTAAGGGTGAGCCACACCAGTGGTGACATTTTTCGAGTAGTGTGTGTGGAGAGGGAGGCGGCAACTTTCGCAGCATTGCTCATTGGCGGATGAGAGAAACGTGCGTGCACTGATATCTTTTGGGTGTATCGCTCTTTTTGTGGTTTATTATGGCGGGATTGGGAAGGCATCCGAAGTTGTGGGACGTCTTCACGGAGCCTCATGTATATTATAGATTCACTCTTTGGACTTTTATTGCAACGTAATTTAACGGTACTTGTCAATAACGTGTGTTGTTTGGTATTTTAGTAGAATGTTTATTAGACGGGCATAGCTCTGTGTGTGTGTGTGTGTGTGGGGGGGGGGGGGGGGGATTGGTAAATTTCACGTGGAACAGCATTTGTCAAGCTGCATCCTTTGTAAATACGGTTTGGAATAGAGCGTCAGTTTATTTGATCATCAACTTTAGGATGCTGGGCGGGGTTGCACTAAATTCTTATTTACCGTTGGGTAACGGATGGCAAAGTCGATGGACAGAATTGGGCATTTGTATGGATGAGGTCTGTTGTACTCGTTCGGAAAACAATATTCCACTTGGAGTGGTCGTTAATGAATGAAGAGGAGGCCTATCAGACAAAAATGTCACGGTTCAGGTGTTAAGAGGGGTATTATTCTTATCCGGTTGGTAGGGCGAGAGTTTGTTAGAAATCAGAAGCCAGTGTATTGTCGTGCAATCTAATGCATTGGAAAATTATTTTATTCGTCTTGGGGATAACATTGTGGTGGTGGCGATAGGGGTGGGGGGGGGGGGGGGGTTGTGTGGTCACCTTATTCGATACTGGATATGACAGGTATAGGGTAGGTATAGCCAGATAACTGAGATAACTGTTGGTTATTTCAGCAAAGTTTCGGTCACTATGACTGACAGAGATGCGTGCTGGCCATCACTTATTGTTCACTGGTGCCCAACGTTTTAATGAAACTAACGCTAAAATAGTATGCCCCAGGCCTCAAGCTAAAAGGGTGGAGAGAGGGGGTGCGTCCCATGACCCTGTCCGTGTCGGAATTTTTCAAGTTGTCTGCCGGAAAAATTATTGGCCGATCGCACGACAACGATGCCACAATTTTCATTGTGCAAAACTATCTTTATGTTTCATATATCCTTTATGTGTAAAAGCTTGTTCGTTTATTACTATTATTTTAAAGAATTACTTTTGTGAAACGAAAGTATTTCTTGAAAATATTAATAATAATAAACGAATATTTGGGGTTTGGGGCCCGTTTCGTTGATTTTTGGTTTACGAAAAGAGTAGTATAGCAGGAGGTTTTCGACCCTCATTACCCGGAGCTTTGCCGGTGCAGCTAGTGTTAAATTCACATTGGAACCGGAGCCATTGCCGGTGTAACTTTTGCCGGTGTAAAACTTCGGCCCGATACAGCTAGATCTGGCATTCAGTGTACGTACAGCATATATAGTCTGCTATGGTGTGTATAGTGATATATGTACACCCAGGGCTATGGGTATATATTATGGGTATGTGATCAAAAATGGAAGGGGAAGGTGAATTTTCTTGAAAGTTTTTCTCTGCGAAAAGGTTGACGTTGCTATTGACGTCGTGACGTCATGATGCGCACGCGACGTCATAGAGATGTTGACCACTGTTGTTGTCCACTATACAATCTGATATAACGTTATTCGGGTCAGGGTATGGCGGACTTCTTGTATGGGGTGGCGGTGATATGGTAGTGGCGGTATATATCCATGTAGGTCCCCTATTAGCCCTTGAGCCTTCATATTATCCTATGTCAGCTATAGCTAGGTCAAGCAGTGTTGTGGGCATGGGGGTCAGGTATGGTTGGCCAGTGCGGTATTGCGAGATAGTCATGGGTGGTTTAGATTGGCAGTATAGGATGAATGGTCTGTTGGCCTATTACCCCCCCCCCCCCACCCCACCCCACCCCTTAGTACTATTAACCTACCGAATCCTTTGTATTATCTTTTGGCTGGTATTGGTAATTCGTAATGCTAGGTCAGGCAGTATTATAATCGTTTGTTTAGAACTGGGGCATAGGATGCATTGTATATACCGCTGTAGGTCCCCTGTTAGTCCTCGGTATTATTAACCAACCGATTGCTTTGTATTATTCTATGACTGGTATAGGTAGTACGTTATGGCAGGTCAAGTGGTATTGTGGAGTGGAGTGGATGTAATGCCCGACAGTATAGGACGGCAGTATAGTATGGACGATATATACCTCTGGCCCTCATGACCTCATACGACAAAAAGAGAAACGAACACTTGTTCACTTAACACATTGCCATCAACATTAACCCCCCTCTCTCTCCCACCCTGCACCCAGAAGTTATTTCCACTCGATGCGAGTAAAATTCCATTTGTCGAGCTTCATATAAGCGTATGCTAAATTTCGAAGAGTAAAAAATCCATTATCCCTTACAACATGTAATATAACAGGCGCATCCCGACGCCACTCCCTCTCCCTATGAGGACTGCGGTGCCGAAGTGTTTAGAGCATTGTACTTTAAACCGAAAGATCGACTTCGATCCTGATCAGATGTAACTTCTTGGGGTAAAAACACTTTATCCCATCATGTGGGACACGGAAACGTTGTGTTGAAAGGCGTGGACGTCGATGATTCACTTGCTTTCAACCGCAGCTAATGTTGCTTGTGCAGAGTTAGTAAGTTCGAGAGTCTGTCAGTTGCTCGCCGCTGCACGATTATTCTCTCTGGCTTCCTCCCACCGTTAAACTGCCCAACACGATGTCACCCAGGCTGTTGAAAATGTGGTTAAATACAAACAAACTTCTCCCGAAAACAAACATCGATATCCAACCGGATAAGCCCGCACCCAGAAGAGGGAAACACTCATAATTTTGAAAACCGTAACCTCCTTACCAATATCTACATACGTATACCCTTTCAGGTATGTAAATTGTTGGCTATATACCTTCCCTATACCTGTCTTGTCCAGAAATGAATACATGTGCGCCCCCCCCCCTCACCCCCCCCCCCCACACACACGCGCACGCGCGCAGCCACCACCACAATGTTTTAACTCGCTTGAGATTTCTAACTGGGTTTGGGCGGTCACTGCCTCCTTTTTCAACCAGTCATGACGCTCCCCTGTCTGTTAGAAGTGTCGTTAATCCCCAGTAAAAAAATAAAGAAATCATGGCCTCCAATCGGTATATTGTTTTTTCCGGAAGAGTACAACAGTCCACGCCCCTAAAATGTCCAGTTTTATATATCGAATTGCCAATCCGTTCGCTAACGGTAAATAAGAATGCAATACACCCGATACACAGCTTCCTAAAGTTTACGGCAAGTGCGTACATGCTTCTCCCACCCTCGGAAAGTGCTGCCCAATAAATATCAGTTTTTCCGAAAAACCTTGTTGATCGATTCGCCCAGGAAGATCTTTTTTGAAGAAGTCGGCGCACTGGAATTCCAAATTCGTTGTTGTAAACTGACATTTAAAATGTTCTAAAAATTAACATTAATGAAAAAATATGATATATTCTCATTTGAGGTATTATAATTATTAAATTTAAAGTTGAACAATTAGTTGGTTAAATTATCGTGCTGAAGTGGGACGATTTTTTATATTTGAGTGACTTGAAAGAAAGATTAGCTGATTATTGTTATTGTCTTGAAACGTACATGTTTGTAATCGAATCGGGTTGAATATTACGCAGTAAAACGTTACGTAGCATATAATAAAAAGAAAGTCTACGCTATTTTAGTGAATATAGGGAATTATCTCGTTCGTGGGGACCTGAAAATATTATTTTTCACCTTGCGCAAGACCAACAAGAAGTCTATGATGGGATGGTTATCCCACGATGCAGGAAGAAGACAGAAGAAGAAATACCACGATATATTCAGCGAAGAAAATGCCTTGGGCAATTGAACTGTAAAAGTGGTTGTATACTGTGAGCGAAATAAAAATGAATGAAATGTTATATATTCTTATGTGGTTTTTTTAACTCTTAACCCAACGTAACGGCCAAAACCGGCCAGAGCTATTCTCAAAAATCGCCAATTAATTTTCATTCTTTTTTTCATTTTTTGTCTCAAAAACATAGGTTATGACTCCTCATTGGAACGAGCTCGTCGAGCTCGTTCCAATGAGGGGTCATAACCTATGTTTTTGAGACAAAAAATGAAAAAATTAGTTTTTCAAGAATTTTTTTACAAGTGTCGTCTGCTTTTCATGTTAGGTAAAGGGTTAATCAATTACCATACAGAAGTACTCGGATGAAGAAGTCCAACAAGTATCCTCCAATAGCCTCCAAAATCGCCACAGTCTTCAGTACCCCAATACCGAGATAAGCCATCGAGTCTTACGTTGAGTGACTGGATTGAGCAATTACTCTATAGCTCATTTGCTCGATGAGATTCGAGTTGCAAGAGCATTTGCTCATGGAGCAATTAATCTCGTAGCTCTTTAGCTCATTCGATAAAATCACCAACCCCGTTTCTAGGTACCTTACTTACAGAATCCATTTTATAATCCCCTTTTGTCGAAATGAGTCGTAGAGCAATATGTGGAGTCTCACGTTCGATCAATTACTCTGTAGCTCATTTGCTCGGTTAGATTCGAGTGGCAAGAGCATTAAAATTCTACTCATGGAGCAACTGCTCGATAGCCCATTTGCTCGATACGTCCTCTGAGAAAGCCGTAGTGGGATGATATTGTTATGTGAATTGGGACCTGTAGCGGCATTAATGTACTAAGAGACGTATTAGTGCATTCTAGAGACATTATAGCACAGGACAGAATAGTGATAGCCAATAGTAATGGTACAAGGCCTAAATGATACAAGACTGCAAGGTTGATAGAACGCAACACTAAAGGGAAATACAATACAGGCTGATCATAGAACAGATGGTGGTAGAACACCATACTGGAGGTGAAGACAATACAGCTGATCATAGGACAGGTGGTGGTAACTATGGACAAGTCAGCAGCAGTGTCCTTAGACCTATGAAGGCTTGGGGCAGAACGACTTGGAGCTATAAAGAGATATATAGGAGTTCTATAGGAGTTAAGAGCAACATAGGAGCTATTAACTGTATAGGGGCATGTTGTAGATATCTTCAAATACCGAGATGAGCCGAAAGCAGTATGTGAAGTCACTCGCTCGAGCAATTGCTCGATAGCTAATTTGCTCGGTGGAATCCGATTCGTTCGAGCAATGACTTTTTCAGTTACAGCTCAATAGTAGTTCATTAGGGGAACTTGGAATAGGCATGAAAAAGCTGTTCGAGCAAGCAGTCTGTATTCGACTACTTCTAGTAGTTGAATACAACTTTGATAGTGATATGAACTGGGACTCGTAACGGCAGTAGTGCGATGACAGGTATTAAGAGCCGTTGCAGTACCACAACTTTATAATGATGGGACTCTCCGCCACAGGACAGAATAGTAGCTGTCAGTACTAATGTACAAGGCAGTAATGGTACACAACTATAAGGGCGGTAGAAGACTATAGAATTGGGTACCCACAATACAGGCTAATCAAAGGACAAATAGTTCAAGACAACGCAGAAGCCGATGGTAAGACTGCCTGCAGCTATATAGTAGAAATATAGGAGTTAGGGGCTGTATAGGAGCCATGTTGTATGTATCCTCAAATACCGAAATGAGTCATGGAGCAGTATGTGGAGTCACTAGATCGAGCAAATGCTTTATAACTCATTTGCTCGATGGGATTCGAGTCGTCTCGTGAAACCTATCCCTGCTCGATTGTCTTTTGGGTTTGAGAATCGTAGAGGTCGTCGTTGTACACAAGAGAGAGAACTCTGTATGGGTATGTATAGATCAAGGGGAATCAAGCAATTTGACTGCCGATTATAAGACCTGGACGAGAGCAGAGGTCGCAACAAGGGGTAGTCAAGTGTAGTTAGGATGCATGAACTGCTAGGGTTAGAGTAGCTAGAATAGCGTCTGTAATAGGTAGACAATAAGAATTCTGTGGGAATCCAGTAAAGTACTCCGGTTTAATGGAATGCACCTTTTAGCAATACGTGCTTCTATTATAAGCTCAAAATGGGGCTTCGCCAAGACCATTTCAGTATTTTTTGGTGATTTGGGATGATTGTCGGGTCTATTAGGGTAATTATATTTTATCTTATACAAAGGAGCACACACTCCGAATATAACCTCGTACGATTTGAGGGGTTTGGTTCGCATAACAACCACGTGCCACCATCAAACCTCAGATGGCGGCCTCCAGTATACAAAATGGACGACAGGAACACGTATCACCCTAACAATATGCGCACTGAGACCAAGTATCACTATCATAATGACGTTGCGCGGGCTATCTTGACAACGCAACATGGCGCCAGTGGGTCATGTGACATGACGTCACTTCCAAGGTCATCCACCGAGGTCACCCTGATCAGCCCCTGATCACCCCTGACATACTACTACCCAACGGGGAAATTTGTACCAGTAAGCTCAAGGTAATAGAGGTCGCTTCATTCCTGTTATACTACTTGTAAGATTATTTGTGACCGTACCTGAAAGAAAGAAATATATGTATTGTAGCCAGCTTTTCGCTTGATGAAAAAATATCGACTGCGTTGCGTTCCACGTAAGTAAGTACCCAGCACTCATAAAAATGAGTCCGGCAAGTGATGTCAAGCGCGGTCCAAATATATCGAATATCATTCCTGGAACAATCATCAATCCTGATCCAATGTTTAGCATTGAGGCCATCACCGCAACTGAAATAAAAAAAAAACATTACAAAAACAAGTTTATGCGCTTGTTTAACTTCAAAACGCAAGGATAAATTGCAGCGACAGTAACAATGTCATCCCTCTCGTGCTTCGAATGGTAACATTTTAACTGCAACTGTCAAAAAATATTTTATTGATTAACCAGGAATCACGGTAAAAAGAGTTCCGCCCATTTTCTTCCACCACATGCCTATTGAGAAGTGCGTGCTGCGGGTGACATGCATGGGTGAGATAGCCAGTATTCACTCTCTCGTGTTGCAGTGGTGTCAGTTGCCCTAAAATGGTTTGGCACCAAAAATACAGCATTTGGCACCAAAATTTGGCACTAAAATTATTCGTTTGGTAGGTCTCAACAGTCGCTATCTGACTACACAGTTGAGACAGAATTCACGCCTGTCTAGTTGTCTATCGACAACAGGTATAATCATGCCTCTTTGTGGTGATTCAGCTGAATAAAGATATCCATTTTATCTGATTTTTATCAAACGTATCTTTTTACTTAATCCTTTTATGTTTTTTTGTCGTTTTATAGTCCTTCTGGAAGATATAGAATAGAATAGAATATTTATTTAACAATATACTAATTTACAAGAATAAATTAAAATAATACATTTTTTGTACAGATTGGAATGGTACATTGTAGGGGGACATCACAGCCAGATTGGCTGTCTTCCCGACACCACCCGAAATACAATTTAAAAAACAACACACTTGGTCGGAGTAGACACTCTTGTGAATAGGATTACCCGTGCCTTTGGCTAATATGTTAAATGTCGGTGTATCTGGCCTCGTGGCCATATTTAGAACAGTTACTGATGTCAATATAATTATGCGGCTTTGGACGAGCTAACTTATAATAAGAAGGGTGTTTAGTGGTGTAATGTGGATCTGGGAGGGGGTTCTGGATAAACACCCAAAAGATAGGAATCCTCCCGGTAAGTAAAAGGGTTTGGTAGAGTGAATTAAATGTCCCAGAGCGGTTGGGGTAGGTAGTTGATTCAGCTGCCGTTGTTCCAGTTAAATCGGTATTATAAGTTCTTCTCTAGGTCTTGGTATTCATTGACCTACTGTCAATGTATATTCTTGATCGGTTTCTCATTGACCTACTGTCAATGTTTAGGATCGAGTTCACTAGTGCCTGATGACAACTGACCTACCGTCAGTTTGTACTAAGTACACTAGGCATCAAATCTGGAACTGTCAGCATACAATGCAATGAATATGTAGATGCTGTCTCGGGCCAAGGCTGAAGGCACACAAAACAATGGGGTGGAACTAACTGACATAAAGTTTGGATTTGAACAGATGGAACGTTTATTTTATAATGATGATTAAATGTTTGTACAAAATAATATAGGTGGTACTGCCGGACGTCCTTGGTTCATTCTGTGTTACGTAACTTAAATTCTTAATAATAATAATAATATGTCAAACCCTCCTAAAGCCAATAAATTCCCAATTCGTCAGTGCTGCTTCCCCTCATTAAGCAGATTAAACAGCTTTCATTAATTCAGCCACCGATCACGTTTAAACAGTGGAATTCTTGTGAGAAAATGTATAAATACATTGGCCCAACACCGGCTACAATACTCGGTCAATTGTAGTAATCATGGTTACTCCAGCGGAACATAAACAATGGCAAGGTCGGCGGCGCATAATTTATGTAGGAAAAGCCTGAGCAGTTCGAGTCAACGCAAGGAACCAATGATTTGTTGTTTCGCCATAAAAGTTTATCTAGACTTATGCAGGAACAAGTACCTTTAAAGGTAACAATCGGCCAGTATAAATCTTTATTTCAATTGATGATTCTCTTGTGGTTTTACTATAGCGGTGTTTGAAGAATGGAAGACCAAGAAGAACCAATCGTTGGTCTTTATATACCCTGAGACCAGACCAGACCAACTAAGTTTGAAACACGAACTTTACTTGGTCTTTTGGTCTCAGCTGTAGCACCAAATATGGAAAGCGATGCTACGTCACGGCTTTGGGGCTCACGTGATCGTTGACTGAATTGACGTCCGCTTCAGAAAAATCAATCGATAATGTTTCTAAATATTGACATAAAGTGACGAATATTGGCTTAATAACAGTGAATTACGCTTGGATTTATACTTTTCCTAAATAAGTGAAGCTCTACATTTTATACACATTCGGGAAAAGACGTGACGAAGCTGATTTAATGAATAATCAGCGGTTGAAGCGGACACGCGAAAAGCAGTGTTCGCAACAACTGTAATTGTAAACAGTAACGAGAGTGTCGGCGGTACAACTGCCGATAACAATATAAAATGACGTATTTGCCCTATATTTACAGAAGTAACATGACTGCGAATTATAAAAGGTGAATAATAGAAATGAGTAGTTTGCTAAATATACATAAAATTACGAATTATAGACAACAGTAGCCGTAGAATTGCCCAAAACATCGGTACGCCTAAACACCGAAATGAGGACCAGTTTGGCTGTCAACGTTACAAGATTGAATGTGATTTCTAAGATTGATAACAACTGTTGTGGGCAATTTAAAGGAGAGAAAACTATTAAAATTTAACAATTTGAGCAAACTCTTTAACCCCTGACCAAGTGAGATGTACAAATTAAATAATTCCCCCCTTTTTATTTAAAAATTAAAAATATACACTTGGCCCAAAAAATATATTAAATTTCCATTTCACTACAGTGGGTTTATCCACAAAATTGAGTTGAGTAGCAGGATGTACTTTTTAGAAGTTAATATCAAGAAGATTGTTTACCGTGTACAGTTGATAGAGATCTAAGGCCGTCTCCCACATCCATGCCCATCGCTGGCCCTCGGAGCTTAGAGGTCCGCGGTCCAGACACAGTCATAGGTGTGGAAGACGACCTCAAACTGCAATAAGTTAGTAAGTTTACTTACTCCAAATGTTGATCAGGCGGCCCTTGACATATCAAGGACACGATAACAAGCTTTACCGCTGTGGACATGCATTGCCCCACTTCTTGGATTTCAGTGAGTAAATCAATGACTCGGTCTACAATCTGGGCACATGCGGTACGAACATGCTACACAAGAAGAGTAACTATTTAGATATTTGCGAACAAGCTGTTTTTAAAGAGACGTCGAGAGGGTTGGTCTCGGATGTCGTTTTCAATTTCATTCCAAATCTTTGGGAAGCTGTGTCTGGGAAGTTTGGCTGAGAATTGAGTTCTGGCTTTTTGTATCTCTGTCATCCCGGCTTGTCGTGTAACCATTCCGTCAGAGGAGTGAATATTGAAGTAAGTTTCGAATGATTCTGGCAAGTTTATATTTGTCCAATCGTGCATAATCAGAGAAACATTTAATCTGTAAAGGTCGCTATATTTCAGAATATGTGTGGCTTTAAACAGAAGATCAGTGTGGCTGTTGTATTTTTTTTTCGGCAAATATGTGAATAGCGTACAGAAGGTGACTATGAACAAGCGCGTAGTACAACGATTGCAAAGCTTTTGTTGGGAGAACATTTTTCACTTTGTTCAGGCAATAGAGTGCACTGGACATTTTTGAGCATATGGTCGATATGTGGTACTTAAAGTTAAGATTTTCATAAAGAAAAACGCCCAAGAATTTAACCGCTTTGTCTTGCTGGGAATTGCCTACTAGTGAGATCGTAGGGTTGTTGAGAAGTATATTAATCTTTTCGGCTTTATGAGACTATTTTGCGGATGCATCAAAATGTATTTACACTTGTTGGCGTTAACTTGCAGTTTATTGCAGCAGCACCAATTAAATATTTTAGACAGCTCAGTGTTAACCGTGGACTCCAACTTTTTCAAATCCTGCCCAGCTGTATACATATTCGTGTCATCAGCAAATGATAATAAGTTAAGCAAAGTGCTGTGACTCATATCATTTACATATACTAGGAAACGTATCGGTCCTAGCACAGATCCTTGTGGGACACCACAATTTACTTCTCGTTGTGTTGACTGGTGCGAATGATAATCAACATTCTGGTGCCTGTTTGACAGGTAACTTTGGAACCAAGCTTTGCCTATTCCTCGTATCCCATAGAATTCCAATTTTTTCAATAATATTTCATGGCTGATCGTATCAAATGCTTTGGACAAGTCTATGAACACTGATAACGTGGAGTCTTTTGTTGGTTTATCATTGCTTTCAGCAATATATTTCAGAAGGTGCATGATTGGGTGAATAGTGGAATGGCCTTTTCGGAACCCATACTGGTGTTTATAGAGAATGTTAAAGTCATTTAGAAAATTGTTTAGTCCTTGGCACATAATCTTTTCGAGGACTTTTGAAAAAAACTGGAAGGATTCTTATTGGTCTATAGTTTCCCATTTCATGTGAATTTCCTCCTTTGAAAATCGGTATTACTTTCGCCGTTTTCGTTTTTTCGGGAACTTCACCTTGGATGAATGACAAGTTGAAAATGTGAACTAGGGGTGTGGCGACTTCAGATATAGCGGCCTTCATTAGTCGCGTGGATACGTTGTGGCAGTCAGTGCTAGTTTTTCCTTTAAGTTTGCTAGTTGTCAGGATAATCTCTTGTTCCGTCGTTGGATCTATGAAAAAGGTGTTGGGGTGATTCCCCCTTAAAGAATCATTGAAATTGACCCCTGACGGTGGGACACGCTCATTGATAGATTGACCAATTTCTGGAAAGTATTTGTTAAATTGTGAAGCAATTTCATCGGGGTCACTTATCTTTCTATTATCAAGCACAAGTGTTCCTGATACTGGGGATCCATGTTTAGATTTGTTGATAATAGTGCGAAATATTTGCCAGTTTTTTCATATCATGTTTGCTCCTTTCAATTATATCATTATAGTATATTGCTTTACTACGCCTCTTTACTCGATTAAAGATTGTCGAGAATGTCTTGTATTTCTGTATGTTGGTTTCGGAAGGAATTTTCATTTTGCGTTGATAGAGTTTATTTTTATTGAGAGACGATTGTAGGCGACCGTGTGTCATCCATGGGTTGCGTTTGGTATACTTTTTTGTTAATTTTACTCTTTTCAGAGGGAATGCTGTTTCGAAGGCTCCAAGGTAAATATTCATAAAGGATTCATATGCCTCAGAGCTACAGGTACAATTATAGACCGATTCGAAAGTACTGTTTTGCAATAAGTGCTTGAATAATTCAACATTTTCACTCTTGAATGATCTTTTGTATGTAGGTAGGTCTTTTCCAAACCCATGATTGCCTTCCTGGGTATAGAATGTTGCGAAATGGTCTGAGATATCCCGATTGTTATTCCTGCTTGATGGTTAGCAGAGACGTTGTTTGAAAAAATATGATCTATTAATGTTGTCGAGTGCTCTGTTACTCGCGTGGGGTTTGTGATAAGTGGAACGAAGCCCTCACTGAACATATTATCTATAAAGGTGTTAGTTTTGGTGTGATGGTTGAAGTTAAGCAAATCAATGTTAAGATCACCAAGAAGGAATACTTTTCTGTGTTCAAAATTTATATTTTAGCCAAAATCTCTGACATAGAGGACATATCTTATTGTTTGGTCTACCCCAAATAATGAATATGGACTCTTTCTAATTGCTGCCATTGAACTGGCATGGAAGATACTACTAGAGTTCAAAGGGTTAAATTATTTGCTACTAATGTATTTGGAGTGAATAACCAGTGATTAAATAATAGTCATAAAATTATTTTTCCTTTCAATTGCCACTACTACCCATCCACATGCTGCACCACCTCGGAGATGACTTTTCTTCCACCACACCCACATGACATATCGAAAGTAATAATGTAAAAATCCTCGAGACTGGGTCAAGTATCTTCCAACTTGAGTGAGATTTTCTCATCCAAACCCCGCACTTGTCGAGGACAATAACAGTCTTAGAATTTCATAAACGTTGGCCAAAACCTACGAGAAAAAAATAATAATTAATCTCTATAATTTACCTTATTAGTCACAGAGCCGGTCTAGCAGATCGGTTGATAACAAATGTCGAATAATAAATTGGGAATAAGTAACGGTTGTCACGTCTGTGTTTGTTAGAAACATGCATAGTGGTCTTTTATAGTTTTTAAGTGTTCAAATTATCTGGAACAGGTTGCAAGTGACAGTATCAAACAAAACGTGGCCTCCGATTTCAACTTGGAAAAATTATTAAACTAACAGAACTTGAAACGATCAAGGTGACTCAGTGGTTAGAGCATTGCTCTTCAAACCAAAAGGTCCACGTTTCGATCCTTATCAGTGGTAACTGCGTTGTGTCCATGGTTGCAAGTCGCTTAATTCCGTTTGCTTACGTAGGGGAACGGTGGCGCTGTGAAATGAGGCATACTGCACGTCGATGATGCGCTTACTTTCAACCTCGTTGGTGAGTCTAACAGTTGCTCGCCCTGCCCTGTGTAGCCAGCAACACTATAGTATATAGTGTTCCACCACACTGTTTCTTCGGGCGATGGCAGGGTACAGAGTATGCCATCGCCATCTGGTATACATTTCATGTCTTTCTGTTATATACCAAATGTAATCAACTGATTATAGTATCCATTTGTTTATCACGACACCTCCCGGCAGTTGATCTAGACAAACCATGCTCTTTCGCAAGCAACTGGCGTGACGTGTCGCATTCAGTGCAACCGTGCAAGTGGCATGGACATTTTTCGAGCCTATTACTTTTGAAATAGAAAGCGTACGGGCTATCAAATTGACCACTGAATCATTCTAGGTTTAACTGAAAAATGATATGGTACTTCGGTTATTGATAAGTATTTCATTCTTCAAACAAATGCACTTAACTTGTTGCGTAAAAGAAAATTCGGCGACAGACATCAAACAAGATAAGAGGGAATAAATAGTTCAGAAGGAAACTCCATAGCTGTAGAATTGAATTCGCCTATCTGTTGTAGCTACTGTTGTATCCAAACATACAATTCAGGAACTCTTCCCATGTGGGAATGCTGGAAGGTGAAGCGGTGCTTATTTTCAGTGGTTAATAAGGTCTGTTTTATTGGTAAAATAGGACCCAGTCACCAACCAATGCTTGGGGTGGAAGTCTTCCAAAATGGACAACGTGAGTATAAGTAGGGTATAGTGGGATGTTTTGGCTCACTTCAATCGTATGAGCCAGAAATTTAGGTGAGCCAGAAAAGTTGTCTTATTTGTGGAAAAACACAAATTTTTCTGTTAAAAAAATTGATTTTCTTGGAAGTTTTTCCACAAATAATTCAATTTTTCCCCGAAAACCCTTGGTTTTTCCCGGAAAATGTTTAAAATTTGAACATTTCTGGCTCGCTTTCGACGGAATTTGAAAAAAATGTCTAAAAAATGCCGGGTTTTAGAAACCCGCTTTTTTGATAAATTTAACACTGATTTTCCCATTGTGTGAATTTTTGTCAAATTTTCTTATAAATAGAATTGCACGATTTGTGACCGGCGCCAGATTAGCACTGAGATTTCCATTCCGAAATTCAGTGGTTTTTTTTTCAAAATTCAAGCTGGAAAAATACCCGAACGAACGTCGATTCCCACAGTAAAAGGCAACGGTTCGATCGAGAAGAATGCGAAAATTGAGCCAGTAAAAAAACTCGATCTGAGACGCGGATTTCCCACGGGAAGAGACGACGGTTCGATCGAGGTGAATTCGTAGATCGAGCCAGTAAACTCGACCGTTCGAGATCGAGTCCAAGTCCGATTGAAAATAAACAACAAACAAAATGTATGTAATATATTATTACGAGTTGCGAGACGAGTGATGAAAAAAAAAATTACCATTTAAACAAAATAAAAATTGTAGGCGCGACCATTATGTGCTTGTTTTTGTTATTAATGAAAAAAAATTATAAAAGTTGGTATTTTATTTTTTTACATATATATATAAGACGAAATAAAAATGAAAAATTGTTTTTTTACAATTAATAATAATTATCATTTAAAAAAAAAACACATAAAATTTAATGTTTTCTATAAAAAAAGTTTCAACAAAACTACAACAAAAACAATTATCAGCCATGAACTCCTGCACACCTAAAAAAATCTGCATTAAAATTGAAAAGGGTCGAAAGGTATTCGAAGTTTGATACTAAAATTTATAGGTTAGAATCTCATGACCCTATTAAATTAACAGACGTGGAGACTATTGGGTTAATATGAAAAAAAGTGTCTTACCTCTAAAACTGACTGAAATGTCTCTCGATTAAATGTACAAATATCACGACAATTTGTTGACGATTCTATCAGATAAGATTGAAAATTTTAATCCAGACAATTTATCATTGTTCTATGGAACTAACATATATCTGAATATTTCCACAGAGCTAATTCAGAAATTGAATTTAATCCCTGGTGAACAACGAACTTTTGAGAAAGTGAATCTGATATTTCATTTCGTCTATCAAAACATCGGACGGAATACGTTCAAAGCAAATATTTTAGTGACGGATTTGACATTATGAGTTCCATTTTTAGATAGATGTTTAAATCACGACTAAAAAAAAAAAACCCAAAACATTAAAAGTGCATTTCATTTCTTTTTATATCGAGAAATGTGCACTCAACTGATTGAAATATTATTAATGGAGCCTGATTGCTATCACAGCTTAGACCTTTTATGTTTGTATAATAAAATAACTGGGTTGTTTCTGTACTTTGATGTTTTCTTTACGTTGTAAAACGTCTACATTCATTACTGAATGAAGCGAAAAATATGAATCTGGGGTGAGTGACTGTTTACCTCTGTTTGGAATGAATTGGGAAAGCGAGTTAGTACTGGTTTTCTACAGTACACAATTATTATTTTTTTTGTTGCTTTTTTACTGATGGGACTTAGTCGTCAAATGGGGGGGGGGAATGGCCTCTTCGCTGGAAAACAACTTCGCCGGACTGGATAGTTCTCTGGAGTCGCAATTCGCCGGAGGTTCATTTCACCGGACTTTTTTTAAAAAATAAAATTTAGTTAGGGTGATGTAGATTAAATGAAGTATATTTCAACTAAAATTGCTAAAATAACATTCGTCAAACGAGATTAAGGTTTTTGTTTGTTTATTGTCCTCTTTTTGCCTTTATTCAAATAAGAAAGATTTGTTTATATTATATTATGGCAAGAAAGTATAAATCATCTTAGCGTTGTGGAGAAGGGTGGGGGAGGAGAGTATTCTTTCGATTATTAGCTATACTTCATGTCCTAATATAATTTTCAATGCTATGCATCCCACTGGGGCATATTGCACTGAAAATTATATTATGGCAAGAAAGTATAAATCATCTTAGCGTTCCAGGGAAGGGTGGGGGAGCAGAGTATTCTTTTGATTATTAGCTATACGCCATGTCCTAATATAGTTTTCAGTGCCATGTATCCCACTGGGGTATATAGCACCGAAAATTATATTACGGCAAGAATGTATAAATTGTCTTAGCATTGTGGGGAAGGGCGGGGTGGAGGGGGGGGGTGTATTCCTTTGATTATTAGTTGTTCTGTTAATTTCCAGTACTATGTTCCCTCATAAATGTAAATAATACTCTAGTGCTGTTGTATTTAGTGTTTTGTTCTCATTTCTAAAGATGAATAAACGTTGAAAGTCATGCTTTGTTTTATTTTGTCTCCTCATTCCTCAAAGCCCTCTCTTCAAAACCATCTTCTTAATTTATTCTGACTTGCAAGATTATTTCTGGCGAATCGTCCAGAAAAGTTCCGATGAATCGTCCAAAATAATTTTTGTAAATCATCCAGCAAATTGTCCTTGGTAATCTGGCGACGTGTCTAAAAGTCCAGCGAAGTGTCCAAAAGTTCAGCGAATTGGCATACATTTTCCGGTGAAGCGTCCAATTTTCCGCCGAACTGTCCCGAAAAAAAGTTCGGCGATGTTGTCTTCCGGCAAAGAGTCCAGGATTCGTCAAATGTTTTTTTTTTAGGTCAAGGTATAAACGATTCGTTCGGATGCGATGTACCTAAATTTATTTTTTTTGTGTTAAATGGATTTTTTTGTGTTGAAAAAATTGAATTTCACTTAAAAAAAAATTGGTGTTTTTCAGTAAAAAAAAAAATCATTTTTTAAAAAAAAAAAAAATCCATAAATAATATGTATATATTAAATAAGAAGTTTTAACATAAAAATGCCCAAAACAAAAACGTCCAACGTGGAAAAGGTATATTCGTCTACCATTTCCGGGTTGAAAAAGTACTATAGAAATCTAAGAATTAAAAATTACAGCTCTTACAGAACCAAAAGACAATTGATTGAACTCGTGCGTAGGGAGACCTATGATCAAAAACTGGTGAAATTACAAGCAAACGTACATCAGTTATTGAATTTGAAAGGTGTAAAACACATAAAAAAAGAGGAATGCATCGATCATTTACTCTATGGAAAGGGAGTGGCCGAAAGATCTACGACAGCGACAAAAGCTCAAATCTTGAAAAGAAACGAGAAGGCAGCAGTGACGACGAAACAATGTCAACAAACGATTGTGGAAACTAAGAAGAAGACTGTTAAATGAAATGTGGACTGGCAGGTTTCGAAAGAGAATGAAAAGAAATGAAAAGTGGTGCAGTTCGAGATGACGATTTGTTACAAAAAGCTATGGATGCAGTCATGAGAGTGCTGGATGAAAAAAGGGACCTGATGCGATAAAGGAAATCGTAATCAAAGTGTTAGAGAAATCGTTGATTACAATATAACGAGACGTTCCCATTAAAGGATATTTTAAAACTTTCAACACGATTTCCAGTCTTGCAAATCTCGATCCCAAATCGTTCATGGAACGGGTGAAGGGTGGAGTGTTGGATGTATTTCGAGAATATCTACATGTAGATAAGGGTTTAAAAATAAAAATGATTTTGCCTTTTCTGATGAAAAGGGTCAACGTGAACACGGGTGAGAGTGTGGTGCAAGATGCCTATTTCCAATCTAAAACAGAGACTGTGTTTAGAGATGACGAATTATCCGATGTTTACGAAGTGATGAAAGACAAGATGTTGGAATATATGGCTCATTATCATCTCAAGGGAAGTGGTTGGACGTTTAAGAAGGTATTGAATCTCGAGATTCACGTGGACAGACATGATCCTTTGAGAACGTCTTCCTATATAGAATTGCCTTATTTTGTATATAATAAACATGCTGTGATTAACGTGAAAAATAAAGAGGATAGTGAGTTTTTCAAATGGGCAATCACATCGGCCTTATATCCTGTAGAAAAGAATGTTGACAGAATTTCCAAGTATGTGGAAACTTGTAAAAATCTCGATTGGGTGGGAATGCCTTTCCCGATGCGTTGGAAGACATCCCGCATTTTAAAAAGCTAAATCCCACTGTGGCCATGAACATCTTGGGATGTGACAATGCAAAACGAATAGTCTATCCTCTCAGACTGACTTCGCACAAAGAGAGAGAAAAGATTGTTAATTTGTTATTAATTTCCAAGAGTTACAATCAACATTATTGCTGGATTAAAAATATGAGTCGATTGCTGTCGAAGCAGATTACTAAATATAAGAGTGAGAGATTTTTCTGTCTCAACTGCATGAATTTGTTCCGTCGTCAAGAATCATTGATGTGTCATCAGGAATATTGCAACGAAAAGCCAAGCGTGGCCATCGAAATGCCCAAACCTAACACTTACATGAACTTTTGCAACTACAAAAGAAGATTAGAACTTCCATTCATCATCTATGCCGATTTCGAATGTTTCACCATGAAAATGAATTCTTGTCAACCCGTAGTGTGTAGGAGTTACTTCGAAAAACATCAGAAGCATGTACCTTTGGGCTACTGTTATTACGTGAAAAGTTCTTTTGATGATCAAGAATCGTCAGATCCATTCGTCTACACTAAACATTCAGATGATGAGGATGTGGCTAAAATATTCGTGAAAGAGTTAGAATCGGAAATTCAGAATTATACGAAAAATGTAAAAAGTCCAAAGTCATGATCATCACGCCACAGCAACGGGAAGAATAAAATGAAACCACCAAATGTCACATCTGTAGACAACCATTCAATAATAATTGTGAAAATAATAAAAAAAAGTTAGAGATCACTATCACTACACGGGTCTGTTTTATGGTGCTGCTCACAACAAGTGTAAATATTTCACAATCTCTCAGGCTACGAGAGTCACCTGTTTATGAAAAATATGGGTGTCAGCGAGGGGCAGTTGAGCTGCATTGTGCAAAGTGATGAAAAATACATTACCGTCACTAAATGGAAGGTTGTTGATAAAAAGATAGTCGACAATGGATCAATTCCAATCCGTACAGAGATATGTTTCATCGACAGTTATAAATTCATGTTGGCCAGTCTGGAAAAATTAGTCGACAGTTTGAAACAGGGAGACATTTAAAATCACGAGTAAATATTTTGATGATCGACGACAATTGGTGGACATCATGTTGAGGAAAGGTGTCTACCCTTAAGATTACGCGAGTGATCTCGAGAAATTCGACGACGTTGCTCTACCTCCTAAAGAAGATTTATAATCGAAATTATACCAGTCTCACATTTCCGACGACGATTATGAACATGCGCAAAAAGTGTGGAGATTATGCGACATGAAATCCATGAGAGATTATCATGACCGCTATCTGAAAACGGATGTGTTTCTCTTGTCTGAAGTTTTCGAAAATTTTCGACGAGTGTGTCGTCGATATTATGAACTAGATTCGGCTTGGTATATCACGGCACCCGGACTTGCCTGGGATGCTCTTTTGAAGACGACTGAAGTCCAATTGGAATTATTAACAGTCGTCAACATGTTGCTCATGTTTGAAAAGGCTGTGAGGGGTGGCGTCGCTATGATTTCCACCAGATATGGTAAAGCTAATAATTTTCACATGGGAAAAGATTTCGATTCGGAAAAATGAGTAAATACATACAGTATTGGGATGCTAATAATTTGTATGGTTGGGCCATGAGACATCCTTTACCGATTGGAAATTTCAAATGAGTCGAAACGTTGGAAGAAAAACAAAAATGGAGACATTATCCTTGTATTCTAGAGGTCAATTTGGACTATCCGGAAACGTTACACGTTCTACACAACGATTATCCACTGGCTCCCAAATGAATGGAAGTGAATGTCATCGAAAAACTCATTCCCAATTTAAATCACAAATGCAAGTACATGGTCTATTGCGAAAATCTGAAATGTTACATCGATCACGGGATGAGATTAATCGACGTGCATCGAATCACCTTGGATGAAAAAAATACATCGATCTCAACACGAATTTAAGAATGCAGGCCGAGAGTGTCTTTGAAAAAGATTTCTTTAAACTCATGAACAATTGTGTGTATGGGAAATCTATGGAAAACATTAGGAATAGAACCAACGTTCAACTTGTCACGTCTGAAGAGAGGTCTCGAAAATTAATCGCGAAACCTAATTATAAACATAGAATCATATTTGACGAAAATCTAGTAGCTGTACACATGAAAAGACGCATCTGAAGTTCGACAAACCCTGTTATCTCGGAGCGATCATCTCAGACAAAAGCAAGCAGTTGATGTACGAGTTTCACTATGAATACATCAAATCCAAATTCGATTCAAAAGCCAAACCATTGTTCACCGACACGGACAGTCTGGCTTACGAGATAGAGACAAGAGACATCTACGAGGATATAGCACCAAACGTGAATGAATGGTTCGACACAAGTAATTATCCTGATGATCACCCATCTAAGATTCCAATGGGTGTCAATAAAAAGGTGTTGGGTAAATTCAAAGATGCGAGCCGTGGAAGACAGATCACCGAATTCGTGGGTTTGAGACCAAAATTGTATGCTTATCTCCACGACGGTGAAGAGATCAAGAGATGTAAAGGCATTCAAGCGTGTGTGGTGAGTAAAAACAATGCTTTTGACGAGTATAAAGAGTGTCTTTTCGAAGGTTCGATGGTGTATAAAAAGATGACTGTGATTCAAACCGAAAAGCATGAGATGCACACCAAAGAAATCAATAAGATTGCATTGACGGCTGACGACGATAAGAGAATTATATGTGAGGATAAAATACACACTTTTGCACTCGGACATTATTCCGCGATATTTCAACAACAAAATCAAGAGGATGAATGCAGTATGACTGAGGACATCGAAATGTTATAAGTTTAAAAAAAACACGAGAGTTATAAATTAAAAAAAAAAAAAAAAAAAAAAATAATAAATAAAAAAACCCAACATATTTATGAATAAGAAGAAAATAAAACACATATCTGTAGAAGGTGTTGTCTTACCCAACGAACTCCTATCCAACATAGATCTGTTGAAATTGGCGAAAAATCAAACATTTTCGAGGTGTGTTTTCTAGAGATGCTTTACCGAGGAAAAAAGACGACTATTCGGAATGTGGAATTTTAAATCTGGACATTATCAGAGTTGAGGGTACACATTGGGTCGCGTGATTTTCAAATCGGAATAAAAATTATTATTTCGATAGCTACAGAATCTCACCGCTGATAAAAATAAGGAACAATTTTACACCAGTTATTTGCAATACCGAATGAGTAGAAGCACCAGATCGAGTGTTTTACAGTCACCTGTGTCGCTGCATTCTCAAGAGATGGTCAGAAGGAGATCACTTTCAGGATATTCTCAACGATTTACATTAAAGGAGGAGAAAGCAAAACAAATTGATACAGATAGATATATAAATAAAGAATATAAAAAAATAAAGTTATAATTAAAATAAAAACCAGAAAAAAATGAAATAATAATAACAAAACAAAACAAACATGACAGTCGATAAATTTGGCCGTGCTGACGATAATGAAGGTTCCTCTGGAAAGAAAAGAAGAATGGTTGAAGTTGTTGATGGTGGTGTTGACATTGCCAACTTGGACGAACGATGTGTCCGGAGATATGAACCTCGAGAAGAACCTTTAAACTTAAACAATAAGAAAATCTACAATCTTCCCGAACCAATCGATCTGTCAGATGCCGCAACTAAAAAAATATGTCGATAGAGGAGACGAAAATTTCTGGCAGATGATGAGAGATAATTATGTGAATAGAGACATGATGGTCGATCTTAACTTGAAATCTAAATGAGTGGTGAATGTAGCGAATCGTAGAGATTCGAGTGACGACGCCCCTAAAAGATATGTGAACGACGCTCACGGGAGATTCAGTAAACACCTGAGAGATCGCTACATTCTTAAAGTGATGCAGTCTGAATTGAATGCGAATTCTAACAAGATAACCAACATATCCATTCCCACAAATACTAACGATGCGGCGACCAAACAATACGTAGACGTGGAACTGAGAAAGAATAACGTCGACGAGTTAGAAATGAAATTGGATCTGGATGCAGGATTCAACAAGATATTGAATCTGTCCCAGATCGACGATATGGATGAAGAATCGACGGTGGTTAACAAACACTACATGGATTCTGTCCTACTGGATTCTCAATCCTCTCTGGAATCCCAAGTCGATGAATTGTATCTGAACAAAAAATCCGGAGGAACCATGGAGGCCGGCATCAACATGGCTGATTACAATCTAGTCGGTCTCAATGACAAAACAGAATACGCTTCCAGCACAGTCAGCAGACAGTACTTGGACGAAAATACGGTCTGACGAAAAGGTGATATCATGAAAGGCAAACTGGACTTGAGAAGACACGCACTCATGAATCTACCGGATCCCACGCACATGTCGGATGCCTGCACTCTGATCTTCGTCGTGGAAAAGATAAAATAGACCAGACAATTGATCACCGTTTGGGCTGAGGAGAGTGGTGCGTTAGAAGTGGAAAAAGCCGAATGGTCCTTCTGAAACGGAGGTAATGGACCGCTGCACGGTCTGATAGGATATCCCATGTCAGTGGGAGGCCATATCATTAGAATGAGTCTGCCTTCTACAGACTTGAGCAATAGAGCGGTCATCAATCTCGTGGTGAATGGTGTGGAAACTGATAAGAGGTATAGCGTCGAAAAGTTGAAGGATCAACACTCAAACAATAGCATCTTCAGTACACCTATGGGTGATAGGATCAATTTCGAGACGAAAACCAATAATCCCGAAGTCGCCACTTCCGTGGTCTCTCTGTTGATCAAACTCAATCCTCTAAACAAACAGCGAAAAGAAATAAAAAATTGAAATAATCACTTTTGTGATGTAGGGGAGACAACTCAAAATAAAAAATCTATAATTGGATTTTAAAAGATTGAATATTCAATTTCTCAAAATCCAATTATATATATATTTTTTTAGTATTTTTAATTATTTTATTTATTACTTTTTTTTGGTATTTTTAATTTTTTTTAATTATTATTATTTTTTCATCGAACGATGGACATTTTTTCTCCATCCGATTCGAATTCTAACTCTCTATCCGACAGGACTAGGGAAAAAGCCTCGGTTCTCTTTGGCACGTTCCTTTCGAATTGCATCTTGATCTGAATGTCTAAGATGCTACTCTTGAGTCACTCGCTCTGTTTACTAACATCGAATACGAACAGGGGATACATTGATTTGTATTCGGTGGGAGTGATGTTAGGATTACCCATCAATTCATCCAGTCGATGATATTTCTTTCTGAAATTGGCAGCATCGCCGTACAGTCTGCAGAAATCCTTCCTATTGAAAGAGGCGTTATAATCGATGGCTGGATATCTCGTGGCGTTTAGAAATACCTGCATGTTTCTTAAGTGACAATGATCGAACAGGGAAAGATTTTTCTCTTGAGACCCATCCCTTTCAGTCTGAAATGCCACTACGATGTTTCGCAGTCTTTCCGAAGCAGATTTCACAGTCAATTTCCAATCAAAGTGATTGGTGGATGATGGAATACTAACCGTGTTGCACTGTCTCATTCTAAATCCCACCGGTAATTTACTCTTCACTTCTATGATCTTGTAGAGACGTACTTTCTATGCAACCAAAGGCAGCACGTGCGGAACGAACCAAGATATCTTGTTCAGATGTATCTTACCCACATCGGTCACGGCAGGTCTCATGATGGCTTCATCATTTCCTTTTCGAATCAACGCCAGATTGTGTTTGAATCCATAGAGAATCTTCTGTGAATTCAGAGGTATCCTGAACGAAAACGTTCCTCTGGGTCTCGACATCTTGACGACGTAGTCGAATCTCGCAGTGGCACTGATATTAGCTGCACTCATGTCGGCGATGGTGTCTTTCACCCACAATTGTTTGAGTCCTTTAAATTTCGAAAAATCGTCCAGATACGTCAAGAGTCCGTAGACCGTGGTGGCCTGTCCGAGATGAAACAGGGATTCTATCTCTTGTCCCGAGAGCATGCATTTTATATTACAGAACACATGCATCATGTCATTATTAGCTAGAGTGACTATGTCGTTGTCGGCATAATCGCTTCCGTCTTCCTTGGTGAGACATCCCTATATCACTATGTAACTTTCGCTGGGATGAACAAACAGATCTTGAGTCTCGACGTTGATTCTTATTTCACTGGCATTGTTCAGACTGGTTCCAGTCACGGGTTCATACTCATGAACTTCGTATTCTTGAATGCTTTCGTCTCTCAATAGGCCTTGAGTTATATCTAATATATTCGTCGTGTTTTTTTTTGGTTTGTGTTAATTCGTTTGCTTTTTTTTTATTATAATTTTTTTTTTAAAAATTATTTCTTTTATTTATTTATTTTTTTTCCTTTTCTATATATGTGCAAAAAAAGTGAAGGGTTGGTTTTCAGTATGCCGTCTTCTGCAATTCTTGTTCGTAAAATGTTCCAATGATTTCTCTGCTGCCATCTTCATCATCCTCTAATGCTTCTATTTTGTAAGTCATTGGATCTGTGTAAAATATTCTAACAATCTTAAAGATTTCCTCGACCCATTGAGGAGTGTGAAGAGGAACTTATAAGAAGTGTTTCTCACTCAATCGCCGACTGCAAATTTTGGTGGTCTAGACACCATTTTGATCTTAGTCCTTCTGGGATAGAGATTCGCGAAGACGCATTTTTCATTTCGAGAATCGCTAGCTTCTGCAGGCATCATCTTGATCGATCTGTGTCACGTGTTGTTGTATTCATCGACCACTTCGTCTAGAACGTTGATATATTTCTTGGTCTTATTGGCCATGAAATCTTGTACATTTTTTCCTTCATGGTTCTATTCCAACGTTTGATCACGGTAACTTTCCCTTCCTTTTTGACGGAATAGAGGTCGACCAATGGATGAACGTGACTGTTGTAAAATTCTTTCCCCTTGTCCACCTACAATTTATATGGTTTTCGAGAAGAAGATGCGAATATGCTCTTTAGAGCCGCAGCCACACAACCTCCCGATTTATTCTTCAGAGGTCTCATACATCCATATTTCGGAAACACGTCGATGACCATCAGTATGTATATAACACCCTCGTTCCATCTCGAAACCGATTTTGACCAGATCGGCTGACCAGATCTGATCCAGACTCTTCACAAACACCCTTCTCCTTCGAACTTTATGCATGACAGGCGTGTATAGTTCCTTTGCCAATTTATTCGTTAATAATTTTTTCTGGACATTTTTTTTATGACCCCATCCAAATCGACGTTTGGTACCGACCACTTTACCAACCAGCAAGCATTCGAATCTCTCTCTCCTAGTGGGGTTCGGTGTATTTTTCAGTGTCATCAACATGTTTTTATCGCCGATTCGATTATGTGTCTCGACGTCAGGATGTTTAGTGTAGCACAGATCGCGAGAGTAAGTCAGCTGAATCCACCCTATTGATGGGTTTGCTCTAAGATTTAGGAGTCAGATCTTGATTCAAACTCTTATTTAATTTCGTGCTGGGTCCCGTGAATTGATGTCCTGGCAGATGCATTTCGAAGGGTAGATTATTAATCGTGCTTCTTGGCCTTCACAGATAATTTCTTAGCGATTAAATTTCTGATCGAACTGGCACGAATCTGACAGTCAAATCCAATCCTTCTACGGCCAACACGACCTGAAGAGCAACAATGGCGGCCGACAATAGACTGATTCCGTCAACATTCAAACCCTTAGAGGTCGCTATGTGTGTCAAATCCACACCGTTCACAAATTTCTCTAATTTCGAATATTTCTTATTGAGCGAACGACGAGAATCTCTCTCTCGCATCAGGTACGATTGAATTCTATTGATTTGTTCGATTCAATACCTCTGCTCCACGTCGTCACTACTTTCTGGTGGTAGAAAAGGGGCCATGGGCTCGATGCTCGACTTCTCTAACAATGGATAGATGTTTTTACTTCGAAGTTCCATTTTCATTTTATTTTATTTATATCTATTATTTTTTTATGTATTTTTTATTTTCATCTCTTAGTATTTAACATAAATTTTTTTTAGTTGTCTCCTCCCTTTTTCAACAAAAATTCCAAAACGCGTCCTCTGTCTTTGGTGGTGAGACATCGATGTGCTAACTTCAACTCTTCCGATTTAGTGGGCTTGGGTTCTCCCACACAAAACACGTATTGATTCCAATATTCGATCACGTCGTTGTGAGCATGAAATACATAGTGACGATGTCTTCCCATTCCATCGTAAGACACAAATGATTAATGTGGTTAAATTCTCTCTCCTCTCGACAACCGAGACATCTTTCATGCAAGACACGAGGAAGTTGTTCATTCATGCAGACCGTGTAAGCTCTGCACAATGCCCTTCGAAGAAACCAAGCTCTCGATTCCATGGAATCGTTTGTTTTACTCATAATTATTATTATTATATATAAAAAAAAATTATATTCTTTTTTTTTTCTATTATTTGTTTTCGTATTATTTTTTTAAAATTTTTCTTTTTATATATTACGTTTTATTATAACAACACATTCTGTTCATCACATCATCAGCTGAATGAATGAATACTTCTCGTCTACTATGATCGCATGTATTATTATAGGAAAGAGATGACATTTTTTTTCGAAAGATGGATTTTATGCTTTTCGTATTTCGATAAAACCATCATATTTTTATTGTCATCGTCGTTGTTAGAATGATGTAGGAAATAATCGATAATGATTTTTAACCTTTTAGCAAATTTGCTCCACTATCTATTTGACGCGAACGAATGTAATCTGCAAATAAAGTCGACACACGCGCGAATGTTTTTTTCAATATTTTCATCACCACAATCGAATACATTAACTACGTTTTTCACGCAATAAATAATGTAATGATATTTCCCGTAATTGTAATTGTAAGTTTCACTTCATATTTTAAATGATCTAGGACATCTATAATCATGCGATAATCTTGGTAAGACATTTCTTTTTTTTTCATTCGAACACTTCATCATTTCAATATTATCGAAATAGCTTTGATTTAAGAATATGAAAAACAATATTAACGAAAACAATGTTCCGTACCTGTTTAAACACGCATCGTGTATGATTTGTTCCAATTGAATTCTTTCTATGCATACTCATGTAAATGTTTAGAAAAAGCTAAAAGCTTTTCGCAAAATGAATGTTTTGTTAACACGTTTGTTAGAATATGTTTTCTCTCCTTTTGTTTCATTTTTTTTATTGTTATTTTTTTTTATAATAACATACTCAAAAGGGGTATATTCTTAAACGGTGAATTCTGACCAAACAACAAACCTTCACTGATCGGTTCCACATTCTCTCTGGTCTTCAAATAGAGACAGTCTCCGTGGAAAGCATTGCCACTGCCCTTTCTCATGGGTCCTAGATACAATCCTTTACCTTCCACGTCTGCATGACACACGGCTCCTCCCTTCTTCAAAAACAGTCTGTTTCCCCTTTTCTTCAAAAACAATAGTCTACCTATTAATTTGCTGGCTCCCGAACTAGTGAGTCCCGAGAGAGCTCCCACGTCCAGAGCTAGTAACACCATCTTCGTGAGAATGGGTAATGCTTTGGCGACGAGTCCCGCCAATAGCAGTAAGAAACCGCCTTTCATTCTCAGATTGCATCTCAATTGGGCGGGACTAAGTCTCACCGTCATTCCCATTCGATTATAAATCGCTTTCTCCATCCTTTTGATTTGAGTTTTAGTCCAGGTGATCCAATCGCTACCACCACTCACTAGATCTTGATAACTGAATTTAAATCTAATGGCCTCACCTCGATTACTCAATGCTCTGGGAAGTGTAGCTTTCTGTCCTTCGGATATGTTCACGCTTTTCATTACGTATCGACTCATATTTTTTTTTTTTGGGGGGGGGGGGGGGGGGGGATTTGATTTGATTTGATTTGATTTAATTATATATATATTTTTTTAAAATTATTAATATTATAAGTTTCTTTTTTTATTTCTTATATAATATATAAATAAAAAAACCTAAAACTTCTTTAAATAAATAAAAAATATATATATTTTTTTAAGATATTATTATTTTTATTTCCATATCTCTCTGATGTGAAATTGTATAGTCACTCTCTCTCCTCAAAGATCTAACAGATTGCCGTTCTGATCCGTCAATGTGTTTTCAATGCTATACAACATGTCCAGAATCACGGGTAGATAGACGCGATTTCGAGGTCGCTCCACGATCTTGTAACCCGGTGAAACGTCCAGAAAGAATGAGTAGATCGTAGGCTGAGCGCTACCATCAACGTAACTTCCCACGATCACATTAACATTCACTAAAATGCTATTGACTGTGTGAATGTCGATCATATTTTCAGATGTGGCATGACCACGATACATCTTTTGATCAAATCCCACCATCTTATCAATCGAATCTTCTGCACTAAAATCCACTCGAAAATTATCTTTCAAGTTTAGTATCATCTGTAGAGTACTCGTATTGGGAGCGAGTCTTATCATCTTGCTTCCATGACCGTCCGTCTTCATTATCGTCTGGATCTGATGGTTCAGATCATCTATGTCGTAAATCCCTTTGGGAATTCGAATCTCAAACCAATCCACTCCGTTGGAATACTTGAATGCATTATTCTTTTTGATGACGTTGGGAAACGAATAGTAAGTCTCGATATTAACTAAAGCCACCTCGTATTTCTTTTCATTCTTCAATTCGAAGGAAGGTTCAAATTCCATAGTTAATCGAGTCATGTCGTGACTCACTACGATTTGAAAGGACTGTTTTGCAGCCATATTATCGACTATCTGTTCTAATAGATGTTCTGACATTTTTTTTATTATTATTTATTATTTATATATTTTTATATTTTATCGATGTTTTTTTTATTTTTTTTTTTTTTTATTTTCTTCTCTATTATTATCGAAATATAAAAAAAATCTCAAATCCGCTTCGATATTTTCCGTTGTTAAATTCGCTAGTCAAATCGATCACCACAAACTTGTGATGTCCTTTATCCCCCACCTTCTTACAGAATCTCCTGAATTCTTTCCTGCTCATATCGTTGGCCACATGATCTCCATAGATGGGACTGAGATTCTTGAGGTCCTGACGAAAGAGACAAAGAAAATTAGCATTCTCCCTTAACATCTATCTGGGCAGTCAAAAATAACTCTGAGACAGATAGAAACAATCCACGTTGCTATGACGTCCTCGAACGTAATACGATTCGCATCGATTCTGTCTCTCCAACAGCAGATCGTCGAAGATCATGAGATTCTTATTCTCCGACTTCAACTGTCTGGGATCGGGAACGTCGTCTGCGTTCTCGTAAAACAGACATTCCACATTCGAACACTCGGCGTTTCTCCTAGTCAATTCTCTAGCCACCCCTTCCAATATATTCGAAGTCTCGAGTCCTTCGAATTCGTCTCAATTATCGAAGATTCCTGCTATGACGTCCTTGTGTAATTTACGATTAATGCACTCTCGAAACAATCTGTATTCCGGTTGAAAGAGACTCTTGCCAAAAACGAATAATCTGTCGTAATCCAACCAGCCGGATCGCAACAATAGATTCATCAAGAGATTAGTCTTTCCGCAATTCTATTTTCCCACTATCAGACCTCTTATGCTCTTGGGAAAGAACTCACCATTCGACCTCTTGGTCATCGCGTCATTCCAAGACATGTCTTTGATATCCATTTTTTTCTCCAGTTTTGTTTTTAACTATGTTTTGAACTATTTTTTTCTATTTTTGTTGTTTGTTTTCAATCGGACCAGCGCGCTCGATCTCGAACGATCGAGTTTACCGGCTCCATCTACGAATTCACCTCGATCCAGCCGTTGTCTCTTCCCGTGGAAAATCTGCGTCTCGGATCGAGTTTTTTTACTGGCTCAATTTTCGCATTCACCTCGATCGAACCATTGTCTTTTACTGTGGGAATCGACGTTCGATCGGGTATTTTTCCAGCTTGAATTTAAAAAAAACAACATTGTTTTTTCTGAATTTTTCCCAATGGAAATCTCAGTGCTAATCTGGCGCCGGTCACAAATCGTGCAATTCTATTCATAAGAAAATTTGACAAAAATTCACCCAATGGGAAAATCAGTGTTAAATTTATCAAAAAAGCGGGTTTCTAAAACCCGGCATTTTTTAGACATTTTTTTTCAAATTCCGTCGAAAGTGAGCCAGAAATGTTCAAATTGTAAACATTTTCCGGGAAAAACCCAGGGTTTACGGGGGGGGGGGGGGGATTGAATTATTTTTGGAAAAACCCAACATTTTCCAAGAAAATCAATTTTTTAACAGAAAAATTTGTGTTTTTCCACAAATAAATCAACTTTTCTGGCTCACCTAAATTTCTGGCTCATACGACAGAAGTGAGCCAAAACACCCCACTATACCCTACTGGTATATACGATTGACGAAACTTGACAACTTGACTTCATCCCAGGGCCAATACTATAAAACATTTACAATTGTATTTTCTAGAATTGTATTGTCTAATTTTGTCTTTAGTGGGTTAAAATAAACCATCAGCATTTTCAAAGATCTGGCAATTTGCCAGTTGGCAAATTACCATATCTTTTAAAATGCCATTGATTCATTTTAGTCAGTTATATTAATAGACACCCGGGGCCAATACTATAAAACATTTACAATTGTATTTTCTAGAATTGTATTTTCTACTTTTGTCTTGAAGTGGGTTAAAATAAACCATTAGCATTTTCAAAGATCTGGCAATTTTCCAGTTGGCAAATTACCATATCTTTTAAAATGCTAATGATTCATTTTAGACAGTTATATTAACAGACAGGAAATACAATTCTAGAAAATACAATTGTAAAAGTTTTATAGTATTGGCTCCTGGACACGATCTGTTTCAGCCACGATTGCAGATTGCAGAAATATGTATACGTGACCTTAAACACCAAAAAATAAAAAATCAATCAATCAATCAATTTAAGAACTCATGTTAAAATGATTAAATAATCAAGAGTTGCGGGGGGGGGGGGGTGCGTATACTGGCTAAATGAACTGGGAGGTGGATAAAACTTTTTTTTTCTGCTGCCAATTTGATAGAAGAAAAATATTTTTCCACGCTTCATCTCACTTCGTGCTGAGTAAAGAGTTTGAATCCCACAGGTGAAGGTCATGTGTCTTCCCAGTGAAAAAAAAAAAATTCTGCCAAATGGCTCACTCCGGGTACTTTTTAAGGTTTAAGTACTTAGAAATGGATGTATAACTATAACAAAATGACCCAAGAAATATCAGGGTCAGAACAGATAAACCGGTTTTATGGATTTGGCATAAATGTATATAAGGTTGATATTTTTCAGGAAAAGTGAGAGAAGACGCGTTCGTCAACCCCTCCCCCCCCCCCCCCCCATCCCTGCGGCACTGGAGAGTGCGATTGATGGTAAACTCTACCTTGATGCTGCGTATAATTGAACGTTGATTTTAAGTCATTTTGATACACGTTGAATATCATCTTTGTTCCGGCGACCCCATGTACCAAACATCCTATTATCAGTGCAATCCATTTTCGATAAACTGTCGTCAACCTTCTGCTGGAGTGTGATCGAGTTCTTGATTCCTGAATTTGAAGATACGTAAGAAATATAATCTTACCAGAACCTTTTAGACATTGCCCTAAATATTATAACGCATACCGACCTCTTACGAGCCACCAATTAATCGTGCACATGTTAGTATGATGCTATGTAAGAAATACATTCGCTGGTCTGAACGTGAGCACTATAGATGTCCATCTCAGCCCTTACGACCTCTACTCTCCTTCAATCTACATACGCTATCTCCCTTCACCCCCCGCCCCCTCGTCATTTCTATAATCAGCGCAAACATTATTCAGAATAGAGTCTGACAACCATTTTACATTGATTCAATAGATGAATGATGATAAAAAATAATCTCTTAGCAAATAATCTTCTTATCTGCACAGTTTGAGTATTTTCGTGTGGTTTTCTGTTATGACATTAACCGAATTTAATTTGGCAAATAATTGAGGTACAGTCGTTTATAACAAGGAAGACTTCTACTAAGGAAGTTACGACAGCGAAGAACCGCCACTGATCTCCACTTATCATCCTGCAATTCGGGGTTGCGAGTGCCCTCGAAAATGTCTATGTCAAATCCTCCAGTAACAACGCGCTTGCGGTCTCCTACTCCGTAACACTGAAAAATCCCATTGGTATACGTTTTCTCGCCTTGACATCTTTAATTTCCCACATTAAATTTCCCAGCCACCACAATCTTTACTTGGAGTGAACTTTGAATAGTCAAAACTTAGATTGGAACACCAAACACACACTTCTATTATCTCAAAGCGAATTCGAGATCCTGATAGACTTCTCTAGTTAATTTTCAAATGCTCTCACTCACGAAATATTTCGCTCAAATTTCTAAAAAAATCGCAATGATTTCACTCAAAAAACTGAGAACTCGATACAAATTTCTTAAAATTTTCGTATTTTTATTAATTCCGATTTTTGTTAACCGAAAGTGTAAAAAAATTGCGAAGCATATTTTAAAATACTAAATGATGACTGACTATATCTCAATCGTCGATCGATTACATATATTTTAAACTCCACCCCACAAAAAACATTTTTATTTATTGTTTCGTTACACAGGGGGTTGATGATGAACTTGTACATTTTCGGTCTTTCGTAAGCATTGTATGATTACACTGAACTTTTTTTGATTTTTAGTACACTGCTGACCTTTGCAAAATTCTGCACAGTCGCCTTTCATAGACACAATTATATGTCTGAGAGAGTAAAGGATACACAAAGTTTGGGAGTGTCTCTCGTTTATCATTTCCAGCCATTCCATCTTTCACTATTGTATTGGATTTTTTATACTAACACTAAATCAGATACTTACCATCAAAAGTTGTCTTCGATCACTTGTACATAGTTCTGAATCTTCCATTGCGATTCCCAAGATTTACCTTTAACGCTACACAGATCGTAGACATCTATTTTAACAGAAGTAGGTTACTTGTGTATGAGCATTCAAGCCCAACCAAACGCCGCAATAAAATGAAGGATGATTATCCCAGGCAATAATTATCAATTGTATTACTAAACACGCCTGCATCCCAGTTTTTGCTCCAATAACACACTACACGTTTTAACAACACCAATGGCACGTTATGACCAATGGCGGCGCCAGAACTTTTTTTGTGGGGTGGCAACTAGGGGGCAGACTCCCATGAAGGGGGGCAAATACCTAAAGGATCATATCATTACTTTGTTATGAGGTAGTCCAAACTTGGACCCAAAGTCCGTAATATACTTTTTTGGTTTGGTACGTCCTGTGGACGTACCAAACCAAAAAATGATATTACGGACTTTGGGTCCAAGTTTCGACTAAATGTAATGGTAATTAGCGGTCCTCCTTTCAAAAAATCCTGGATCCGCGTCTGGTGGGTCTGTGCGTGAGAGAGAGAGAGAGAGAGAGAGAGAGAGAGAGAGAGAGAGAGAGAGAGAGAGAGAGAGAGAGAGACTCATAATGCCCGTCTGTCATAATGCGAAATCCATGAATTTTTTTAGACAAGGGATATGGATAGACATGCCTTTGTTGGCTCATAACTTAATTATAACTTATAAGTATCTGCATCCGAGTCTTTAAATCTCTACTGCCTGGATGTGTTCATCAGCTAGCCTGAGGCTTTGGGCTAAGTGTGTATGGGAAATTATTGGGAATAAAAAAAGAGAGGGGTGTGTGTGTGTGAGAGAGAGAGAGTGACTGAATGTGTTTGTGTGTGAGGGTGGATGGAAATACATGCGAGATGGTTGGGGGGGGGGGGGGGGGGCAACGGGGGGGGGGGCAAAGCCTTCGTTTGGGTGGGCAAATGCTCCCCCATGCCCCCCACCCCACCCCCCGTAGCGCCGCCACTGGTTATGATACATAAAAAATGCAGATTCTATCGAATATTAACCATTTGGACTCTGGTGGTATAATTCATGCCAGTTCGGAGCCATCAAGTTGTCGACTCCACATTCTTTACTTGTGGAAGACCAATAAATATTTCCAACGTGCAGCCTTGAGGCTGCACGTTGAAAATCTTGATTGGTCAAACACACAAATTCTCAGAGCAACTATCCACTTGATGAATTCGAGTCGTGTCACGATCCCGGGGCGGAAAAGCGGCCATTTCAGGTTCAAAATGTTAAGACAGAACAAAACGAGGGTGGATGTCTGAGTACAAGGATCAACGACCCGAATTAGAGTTTTTTCCGATGTTTCACGGGCGCTGGGGGTGCGAATGAACTATGAGAAAAACTCCAACAAAGATCCTATCGCATGTGCTGTACCCGAGTTGTGTTCTGTATTTTCTCCACCATTAATTGGGTATCTGAGAAGCGTAGTGTAATTTTGTTGCGTCTGTCGATTCTAAGCAATTACTCTCCAGCCTCTAAGTAGCTGGATTGGAAGGTAAACTAACCCGCAGAACCTAGATTTTTCCATCGAAAGTGTGGGTGTCCTCCCGTGTCTATGCCCCTGCTTTATGCCATTACTGGGGAGGACGGAGACGGTCAGTGGGTTATAAGGTCCCTCCTTCGAGCAGTGACCCATTTAAGCTAGCGCACGGCCATATCTTCAGCCCATTTTCGATAAATCGCCCATCAGAGGTGATGAACCATGGAAAAGACACCTGCAGTATGTTCTACTCCCCTCCCCCACCCCCCACCCCCCCCACCCCCACGCATTTAAAAACAGTTAATTTTAATAGGAGTCCAGACATCCTCCACCTTCACCTCCCGCGTGAAAATAGTCGGTGGCGGATTGGAAAACAGGAATTACCCAGAAGAAGAATCCCATTCAAAACAGGCGTATCCATGCACAGCAAAGAATCGCAATACCCAGCTGACGAGGTGCTACTAACATTGGGCCTGTGAATTAAATTTTGCTGCAGTGCCTCCACCCCTATCCAACATACAAATGCACCTACAAACATAAATGCGATAAGCGTACATGTGCGATATGCAGGACCGTCGCGTCAGGGTGGTGGAGGGTACAAACCTGATTTGTCAAGACTTATATGATGTCCCAACTACATCATAAAGGCGTGCCTTTCTACGAATGCATGTCTTGCCTTGATAAGGTAGCCTAGTTGGAATATTAGTTAGTAGGGACTTTAGGTATAAACTTTGGACTTCACTGAAATTCACTTGTGTGCAAATAAAAATTGCATTGAGTAGTTGTGACGCATCTTCTTATTTAATAAACAGTATAAACTCGTACCGTACTGGTATACCAAATTGGACTCGCTGGGCAACCAACTGAACGAATCGAGTGCTGCACACCTCCAATACTTGGGTTCGACTCTATGTGTTAACCCTTTACCCAACGTAACGGCCAAAACCTGCCAGCGCTATTCTCAAAAATCGCCAATTAATTTTTATTATATTTTCATTTTTTTTCTCAAAAAATAGGTTATGACCCCCTCCACGCCTTTTCGCTTCAGAAAACTGAACTTCTCCAATGTTTCTGTTTTGAAACTGTTCATATCGGGCTTCCATAGATTGATTTATCACGCTCCGAAGGTAAAGCACGTGCATAATGTCATGACAACCTGAAACAACTCTTGCTCTTGTTAGTCTGTGTGAAACACAGATTGGTTTTAATTTTCAATGATCGAACCCAACATTTTCGAGTTTGAGATTTTGGGGAACTTTTTATATGTTATTTCTTGGCACCTAATCCACACAAGTCTGTTGAAAGAAATTCTGTTACAATTAGTGTGAGGTCAAGTTTCTATTTCCACTGAACTATATATTTCAATTTAGCGAATAAAGCTTAGATTTTTGAAGGCATATAACAGTCTGGGTACTTTCTTGCGTGACAATGTTTGTGTCGAATCATTTCGTTCACGCCATAACGTCAGTCAGACGCCATCTCGTATAATTATCGTTCTTTCATGCATCCCGGGTTCTACGCGTGATTTACCTAACACATTTCTCAACGTCTGTATTGTATCAGGTAAGGTCGAATATGCATAACAATCACGGTATAAAGCAGTCCGGTTGTATGGAAAATTTGTGAGTTTTCTGTCTTCTCAAAGGAACAGAACCAAATCTGACAAAATGAGACCTTTAACTTTCTGTCTACCCCACACATTCACTTAGCGACCATCACACTTAACCCTTTACCTATCTTGAAAAGCAGACGACACTTGCAAAAATAATTCTTGAATAACTAATGTTTTTCATTTTTTGTCTCAAAAACATAGGTTATGACCCCTCGTTGGAACGAGCTCGACGAGCTCGTTCCAACGAGGGGTCATAACCTATGTTTTTGAGACAAAAAATGAAAAAAATAATGAAAATTAATTGCCGATTTTTGAAAATAGCGCTGGCCGGTTTTGGCCGTTACGTTGGGTAAAGGGTTAAAGGAATTATGACGTATCATGTTCCTAGGCAGATAATGCGGTATCTCATGTTCAAAGTGTTAAGTGTTGCGAACTTCAGCTTACAAGTAGCAGAATGATTTGGGGAAATGTGTTAAAAAGGTCATAAGAACCCCCAGTAAATTGCAACAAAGTATTAGTTTAAACAATATTTATTTGTGAAAAGAAGTATGAATACAAAAACAATGGTGCAATGTGTAACATGAACGATGTCATACAGACTAGACACAAGATGAGATTCGGTAACAAGCATTTTTGCTTTTCTAAGCCGTCTCCGGGTCACAATTTGCAAACTCTGATAGTCATGTCGAGGGAGTTGATTTATGTGTATATAATAATTACAATTTATAGTTTCACCCTGCAATAGATTCGAACAATTTCTACTTCCGATGCGTTGTTGGGGAAAGAAGATAAAATAAACAGAAGGACTGTTAAATGGAGGAATTGAGGGGAAGGGATGCCCAGGAGGAATTGATAGCAACTCGTCACATGTAAAGTGAATATTTTACTTGCCACCAGCAGACCCCTTGTGAATTTAAATTGAGTATGCACCACATTCTGTTAGGTAGTGAGTTGATGACACGCGCTTCTTGTGTGAAAGGCAAAGTCCAAATCGTTAGACACGACTCATATATCGAACACAAGTGCGGAACAAGCTACCAAGCGCAGAGCTCACTGCGTGAGCCGATTGCAGCTGCGAGGTCCAAAAGTAGTATAGTATTTTGTATTACGTAATTTAATATTACGGGTAACTTTTGCGTTATCGGTGGCATCATAGAAAGGTTTTACACATTTGTATATCAGTATAGGGGAGCACGACACCTCGTCGAAAGACACCCGGTCGAATACATATCCTGCCAAAGCGACACCCGGTCGAATCGACACACCGGTCGGATAGACAGCCCGCCGAACGGACAGTCGGTCGAACCGACACCCGGGTGAAAGAACATCCCGCCGAACATACAACTGGTCGAATTTTCATTTAAAAAAATTAGGGCATTATTTTTCAACTTTTTGTAAACGTTATTGTATTTATTTTTTTCTTGACATGGAGTTGACTGGGAGTTTGGTTCATTCTATTCTTGGTTCCATATTCGTAAGAATTTGAGTTTATCATAAAACGAATAGTTTCCGTAGCATTCAACCTGCATATATGTGTCACAAAAAACTCAACAATCTATATTTGTTTCTTTGGGGTTTTTGTTCTCCGTTATATACTGCATATGCTACTTTTGAAAAAGTACAAAATAAAAAAAGTCTTTAAAAATTGGTTTTAACAAAGTATTAAGAGTGTACTTGAATGTATTCGGTGGGCAGAAGATATATTAAAAATGTTGTTGCACTAAAATACACAGTAGATTTGGAGAGAATTGCAACCTTGTTATTATACATGTCAATCTCAGTACCCGTTGTTTTAAATCGAACACCAGATGTGTTTGCAGGTGTGGACACCAATGGGTACGATACAGTCTAAATATTGTAAATCAGTTGAGGAGATGTGAGGAGAATACCTCTATGACGTCAATTATACCTAGATATAACCAAAACTGTTTGGGAGAAGTGATGGCTCCCAGACGTTTTGGTATGTTAAGTTGTCAAGTCTGATGGAATGTTGTTACTTGATGAGTAGGAATTTTAACTTAGCTCCTAACTGCCAAACTGTTCCATTGTGTGTCATATCAACCTGATTTGCAGAAATGGAACGATGGTGTTATACTTTAACCCTTTACCTAACATGAAAAGCAGACGACACTTGCAAAAAAAAATTCTTGAATAACTATTTTTTTTCATTTTTTGTCTCAAAAACATAGGTTATGACCCCTCGTTGGAACGAGCTCGACGAGCTCGTTCCAACGAGGGGTCATAACCTATGTTTTTGAGACAAGAAATGAAAATATTTTGAAAATTAATTGGCGATATTTGAGAATAGCGCTGGCCGGTTTTGGCCGTTACGTTGGGTAAAGGGTTAAATTATCACGTACATGTGTAACAGAACATCATCCAGGCCAACGACTACTGAAGTTTAGGGATTTTTGTTGGAAGTATGGGAACGGACTGATGGAGGCACTTCCTTTACTTCTTTGGAAAAAAGGTGCTTCATAATCACCTGATCCACGATGCATGATCAGAACTCAGATCAGCAGGATTGCATAATTTCGATCAAGGCCATCACGTACCACTGGGTGTAAAATAGCCTGCACCAGGGTCGGGGTTTTCGTATTCGGCATTCAATCGTATTCAATACAATTTTTCAAGTATTCGGATGTATTCAGTATTCATGCAATTTTAAAGCATTCGTTATTTGTAGTCGAATACAGTCAAATTTGAGGTGTATTCATGAATACTTTTGAATTCTTTTCGAGTTCTTTTCTTATTTTTAATATACAGAGTATTTTGTAAAAAAAATGTGATTATCTATATCAGAGAATACTCAAGAATTAAACTAGTACATTTGAAGTGCCTGGTTTTTCAATATATTAAAATAAAATTTGAATTTTTTTATACCTGTTACAACATTTTTAACTGCAGCAGTCTAATTCACTGCAAAGGCTGATTGATAACAGCTTTGTTTGTCTTGACCTTGAAAGGAATGTTTCCTAACAGATAGGCAGGTGTGATATGGATTTATGATGAAGACAATGGTTAGATAAAAGACTAATTATTAAAATTATTCTTAGGACAAAGGATATCAGTCTAGCCACTGTACAATTTCTTAATCCTTAAACAACTCCAATATCCAATTAACACTAATCTCATATTTTTCTACAACACTTGTAGAAACAAGGTTTAGACTGATAGGGTGTCCAGTAACTTCGACCCACTGTAATTTTGACCCAAAGTAACTTCGACCCAAATCGGCAACTTCGACCCAAAAAAGTAATTTCGACCCAAAGTAATTTCGACCCAATTTCGGTAACTTCGACCCACTATTTTCCCTGACTTAAGAGCCCTCCCGCTAACCGCCTTACCGGTCGGTAATTTCGACCACATCGGTATATTCAACCCACTATTTTTCTCGACTCTTTCGATAAATATAAAGCTTTATTCAATTAATGATCAGCTTGGGTATTATTGGTCTAATCTTTTAATGCTGCACATCTTTTGTAAATACTGTTCGTGTGTTATTACAAAATTTGTTGTGGTAAGTATTTACACAATATTAGTTACAATTAAACACCGCTTTGATAATTATTTATCTTACGTGTAGTTGTTTTATGATCATGAAGCCAGTATGGTTTTTTGAACAAATGGTTTCGCGCGCCAATGGCGCGCAGGGACGGTTTGGGTCGAGCCCCTATCGACCCTCTCTGATAGAGTGAAAATTTTTCTTTCATCTCGGCGTGTTAAAGGAGGATGTGTTTTTGAGGAGAAGGAGAGCATGTACTGGTGGAACTCCTGATTTCTGTTTTTGTAGTGCCGGATCTCTGTTTTTATAGTGCCGACACTGTCTGTTGCTGAAATAGTCCAGGATCATGAATTGGAAGTTTTCGTCCAGCTGGTTGTTGACGTAGTGGGGGGTATTGCTGAGTGGATCGACCCACTTGGACCACCGACCTATCGAAAATTTACCCATCCGGATCGGCCTGAATTTAAAAAGATTCAATTTCAAGTACCACAAAACTCAAGTCACTGATATTTTATCACCTGTTCCCTACAAACATTCGTCTTTTAGTCCCTCACCCCCTCCCTCCTCATTCTCAATTATTTTCTGAAATAATGTGCTACTGGAAACATTGGAAGGTTATATCATTTTTTGATTCTGCTCCTGGAAGATAATCCCATTCAGAAGATTGTCTCATTAAAAACTTATTGCCACTGCTTTAATTACTGAATAAATTACTGCTATTAATAGTCATCTGTGCAAACTCAATAGACATACTGACATGCGCATTCACGGTTATTTTTTCTTGGTGTGAGTGCAAAAAAATGTTAGGTGTCTGAATTCTGTGAATTATTTGTCAAATAATGATATGAAGGGCTGGCACAATAGCTTGAACTTGAAAACCAAGGCCAATTCCCACTTCAACACATTGGTGAATGTATTACTTGTGAGCTTGTGACATTAAATGTAAAACTTATATCCGAGAGAAAGCTTTAAAATAGCCAAAAAACGCAATACAAACAATTACAAAGGGGGTTATTTGATGCCTGGGACGATTATATTGCTGGTTAGGTAAGCACAAAACAGCTGTTACACGCAGGTGCTTCGTTGAACGGACCAACTGTGTAAAGTTTATTTGTTTTCTGTTGGACTGCATGAGTACTATTAAGCACCAAATACCACTATATATACCATTAAATTTATCCTAATCATATCTCGATTTTTGTAAGTACTATTTTATATTCTGTTGAATTTTGTTTTGACTACTGATACAAATAAAAATTATAATTCAAAAGTGGGGCGAAATTACCGATCGGTAAGCCGGCTAGCGGGAGGGCTCTTAAGTCGGAGAAAACAGTGTGGCGAAGTTACCGAAATTAAGTCGAAATTACTTCGGGTCGAACTTTTTCGGGTTGGAATTACCGATTTGGGTCGAAGTTACTTTGGGTCCAAATTATGGTGGGTCGAAGTTAATGGCACTGATAGAGCTGAAATATTATTGTGGCTAAATTACAACTTAATTCCAACAGTACAGTAATTGCATAATTGATTAAATGTGACCTCAGTTATCTCTTAATTTACCCAATACAGTGTTCAGAATAAAAAAATATAATTAGCTTGATGAGCGTGTTACAAATAAGACCATTAGCTATCTTTTTTAGGTAAAGCTGAAATATAGTAGCGGAAAAAAGAAACGCAAGTTTTATTTTCGCTGGAAAAAATTTCAAATGAGTTATGGGTGATTATTTTATTGTTTTGATTTTGATTTTATTTCTTCATTACTGATTAACTTTTAACGAGTTTTGTTGTCTTAAAACAGACGGCGTTTGCATGGATAAAGTTCAAACGTGCGTACCTTACTCCATTTCCTGATCAAAATCGATAGCAGGTGTGCCCATCCCGGGCTTCAGTTGCTGCTCTAACTCTCCTTACCATTGACTCCATCAAGTTGTTTATCGTCCTTCGTGGGATATTATTGCACTCCCGAAGAAGGGACTGCGAGAGCTTAGCAACGTAGTTTGAGACGTTGACGCGTTCCTTGACCCTCCTGTCCAGCTCGTTCCACAAATGCTCGATCGGGGACAAGCTGGACTGTAGGGTGGCCAATCGGCAACTGGGAGATTGTTTTGGTTGAGGAAGTCACGACAAACCCTAGCAACTTGAGGCCTCTCATTATCCTGCGGCAACGTAAGGTTACGCCCACGGAGAAGTGGAAGGAGGTGAGGCATGAGGACCTGATCCCGATATCTTACGGCCTGTAAGATTGCCGTGGGTGACCACGAGCGCAGTTGTCACGCCATGAGACACCCCACCCCCACCTCTCCCATAAATCATGACAGACCCTCCCCTGAATCTGTCCTTTTCCTTTTCCTTGCCGAACAGAAGCCCACATCAGACACTCTCGGGTCAGCGCTCACAGCCGATGGCCCTGTGCTTAAATCAAAATCTTGTTGGTAAAATTTGTGGCTGGGCAGATGGTGATTGCCTTCAGAAATAACTGCCGTCACTCCAGTTAGAATAACTTGATTAAAATGTTCCAATGCTGAATTATTTTGATGAATATCAGTGAAGCTTGTATAAGAATAAATATACACAGAAAGAGCTCGTCGAGTACTTGTCTGCTGAACAGACCATAAGTTGAAACTTTCAGTATTTATCGGACGCCAGAACCAACGGACGGAACACGTATAACCTGGTCCACCTCATAAGAAACTTTTCTAGTTTTAAAAGACATTTTGTGGTTTCTGTAGAACCTTGAAGTCCTAACATTTTACCACCAAATTCACTAGACGATCAACGGGGCGATACCCCTCTGTGCCACATTAAGTTCGTGAAAACGTAATTATAACATAAACCCACTTGAAAACTTTACAAAGCCCACAGCCCAATTGTAAACTACCTTATAAGATTGCTAGTTCAATTACAGTAAGCTACTCAATGAAAATTAACTTTGATACTGTGATTCCAGTTCTGTTATGATTATCTCCACTATTATGGTTGCTTGTTCACAATTTATTATTTTCCAAAGTGTGATTTACTGGGATTTCCCGGTTTGATTATAAACGATAACTTAACAAATGAATTATGCAATCAACAATTGCGTCATGTATCCGTGCGCGCAAACGAAGACTCTTTGCCGTGGGTGTAATTGGGACTTCATTGTTTTTTGTTTTTTTAATCCTTTACCTAACATGAAAAACAGACGACACTTGTAAAAAAAAAATTCTTGAATAACTATTACTTTCATTTTTTGTCTCAAAAACATAGGTCAATACCCCTCATTGGAACGAGCTCGACGAGATCGTTCCAATCAGGGATCACAACCTATATTTTAGAGACAAAAAATGAAAAAATAATGAAAATTAATTGACGATTTTTGAGAATAGCGCTGGCCGGTTTTGGACATTACGTTAGGTAAAGGGTTAAATAATATAATTATCGTTAATAATAAAAAAATAATAAATAGAGTAATCGCTTGACTAGAGTGGTTACGTGAAATAATTCATTCGAGGCGAGGGAGTATATTGTAAAAACTCGTGCGCAAGTAGGTGATAAATAAGACTTACAGGACAATTTTTCAAAAAACCGTACATGTACACGTACATGTACGTGTACCGCCATAGGGATTCAGTGTTAAATCGTGTACAGAGTGTGAAAAATGTAATTTTTTCATGATGTCCCAGAACTCTCAATTGTTTTTTGACCACTCGGATCGCACTTTTGATCGTTCAAACAGCCGTTGGCGAACGAGTGCGAATTCGACACATCGCTTGGAAGGCAAAAATGTACGAAAATTTGAAGAAATGTAAATTTAAACATTTTTGTCGACGTTCCCATCGCGGATCAGACCTTCGATCTATCGTTGGTGAACGCAAACAAAAAACGCTTTGAGAGTTCTAGGACAGCATCAAAAATGCGTTTTGAGAGGTCAGAGACACCGACGTTCGCGATCGCGTTTCGAGCTGTCGAGGGTGCGATCCGATCGGTGAAAAAACGATTGAGAGTTCTAGGACAGGAAATCGATATCAAAACGTTTTCTCGACGTTCGCCAACGGCGCGAAGTGGGTGTAAAGCGTAGTTACTCATCGAGGATTTTTAAAAAAAAAAACGATTTCGGCTTCCGGTACATCGAAAAATGCGTTTTGAGAGTTCTGGGACACCACCACGTTCGCGATCGCGTTACGGACGGTCTAGGGTGCGATCCGATCGGCGAAACCGATTTGCCGATTCACCTCGCGAGTTTTGAGGTGAATCGTAATAGAACCGGTTTTGAGGAGTTTTCAATTTTTGTACTTAATGTAAATAAAAGAGCTTTCTTCATTCAATAGAGTCGACTATAAAATTGAGTTCCACTTTAGATGGGTTTTAAGCGAGAAAATTTGTGTTTAACTAACATTATGAAATCTTTGCAAAATTCTTTCATTTTTTGTTCTTGTATAAATGAAAGGTTTTCGTTCAATGGATGACATTCAAAAACTCGAGTTTCGAAAAATCCACTATGAGTATCCCCACTTCTGACGTAAGTGGGGATACCCATAGTGGATTTTTCCAAACTCAACAGAAAAACCAGAGTTTCTGGAAAATCCCACGATAGGTATCTCCACTTTTACAGTATAAATAGAGCTCCTGTGCGCTACAATCATCAATCTGTTTTTACCAAGCTTTTCAAAGTGATATTTACTGTATAAACGTACTGAGAACTCCATTTGTCACGCTTGAAATGTATTACGAGTGTTTCATTCAAATGAGTCAATTGTCAGTTGAATCGTTTAACTGAAACTATTCTATGGATGAAAGCGGAAACAGTTCAAAAGATTAATTGATGTTATTTTTTGAAAAGCGTTACATTTACTGACATGTTTTTATTCGAGATTTTAATTATTCATGTTCTTTCTGATTTTAACACGTTTGAAACGGATGTTATTTTAAGATTTTTTAACTCTTTATCGAGGTTTTATTTGTAAAATGTTTTACCCTCAACTGGTTTTAGTTATTATATATTAAAGACAGAAGATTTTATTTACTTAAACATAAACCATACAAATAAACAGTTATTTAAAAAAAAATAAACATCGAATCGAAATAGATAATAAAATATACGTATTCGGATGGGGTATTCAAAAAAAAGGTGCATCGGAAAAGAAGAAGAAACGATTATTGATGAGCGAATTGACTGAGGAGTTACACAAACCCATTGTGCGTAAATTTCGAAAGAGAAGGGTATTCGTGAAGGGTTTGGATGACATTTGGTCTGCCGACTTGGTCAACATGAGATCGTTTTCGAGGTGGAACGAGGGTGTCAAATATCTATTGACGGTCATCGACGTGTTTTCCAAATATGGTTGGATCAGAGCTTTGAAGAATAAATCGGGAACTTGCGTCGCCAAGGCTCTGAAGAGCGTGTTCGACTTGTCTTCTTGAAAACTGAATAAATTATGGGTGGACAAGGGAAAGGAATTATACAACAAGCACGTTCATCGATTAGTTGACCTCTACTCGATCAAAAACGAAGAGAAAGCTAGCATCGTGGAACATTGGAATCGAACGATGAAGGAAAAGATGTACAGATACTTTACGGCGAATTCGACTAAGAAATACATATATGCTCTGAACGGTCTGGTCAAAGATTACAACAACACGCGACATAGATCGATCAAGATGACTCCCGCGGAAGCTAGCGATCCTCGAAACGAAAAACGGGTCTACGTGAATCTATATCCTGAGAGATCAAAGATCAGAAAGAAGTCTAGAATGTCGAAATTTGCAGTCGGCGATCGAGTGAGAATCTATGTTTATAAGAAGCACTTCGAAAAGGGTTACACTCCTCGATGGACCTCGGAAATCTTCGTGATAATTAGAATATTTCACTCCGATCCGGTGACTTTCGAAATCGAAGCTTTAGATGGTGCAGAGATCATTGGAAAGTTTTACGAACAACAACTGCAGAAGACGAAGTTTTAATAAAGAAAACAAATTTTTTTTTATTCACTCTCTTTAACATTTTCTTATTTACATATATATAAAGGAGAGAAAAAATAATAATAATAAAAAATATTTAAAAGTATTTTTAGATAAAAAAGCAAGCTAATTAATAAACAAAAAACAAAAAAACCCTTCAAAAATGGCAAATATACTAGATATCGCACAAAGCATAGTAAAAGATGAAAGTATTCAAGAATACGAATACGAATACGAACCGATAACCGGAACGAGTTTGAACAATGCGGGAGAGATAAGAATCAACGTCGAAACCCAAGATCTATTCGTTCATCCTAGTGAGAGTTACATAGTGGTGCAGGGACGTCTCACCAAGGAAGATGGGACCGACTACGCTGACGACGACACGGTTACTCTAGCCAATAATGGCATCATGCATCTATTCAGTAATATAAAATACTTGCTATCCGGACAAGAGATAGAATCTGTGTTTCATCCCAGTCAGGCCACCACGATGTTTGGACTCCTGACGTATCCGGATGATTTTTTCAAAATCCAGAGGACTTAATCAGTTGTGGATGAAAGACACCGTCGGCTCCGCTAGCGCCGGCGCCGCCGCGATATTCGACTACGTCGTCAAGACGTCCAGACCTAAAGGAACGTTTTCGTTCAGGATACCTTTGAAACACATCTTGGGATTCGCAGACGATTACAACAAGATCATGTACTGATTCAAACACAATCTGACGTTGATTCGAAAAGGAAACGATGACGCAATAGTGAGACTCTCCGCGACCGATGTGGGTAAGATAACTCTACACAAGATATCGTGGTTCGTTCCACATGTGCAGCCTTCGATCGTGGAAAAAGCACGTCTCTACAAGATCATTGAATCCAAGAGTAAATTACCCGTGGGATTTAGAATGAGACAGTGCAACGTGGCTAGCATTCCACTCACCACGAATCACTTCGATTTGAGATCGACCGTAAAATTCGCTTCTGAGAAACCGTGTTTCATCGTGGTTGCGTTTCAGACAGATAGAGACGGATCTTAGGAAAAGAATGCACTGCTATTCGATCACTGCAATTTGAGAAACATGCAAGTGTTTCTGAACGCCACGAGATATCCAGCAATCGATTACAATGCGTCGTTCGACAAGAACGATTTCTGCAGACTGTACGGCGACGCCTCGGATTTTAGAAAGAGGTTTCATGGTCTAGACGAATTGATGAGCAACCCTAATATATCTCCAGGCGAACACAAGTCGATGGATCCCATGTTCGTATATGACATCAGTAAACAGAGCGAACGACTCAAGAGTAGCGTCTTAGACATTCAGATCAAGATGCAATTCGATAGGAATGTGCTGAGAAAAACCAAAGCCTTCACCCTGGTCCTGTCGGATAGAGAATTACAATTCGAATCGGATGGAAATAAGATGTCGATCATTCGATGAGAGACGTGTGTGAAAAAAAAAATAAGAAAAAAAAAAGTAATGAGTAATTATTAAAAAAAACCCCAAAAAACCCAAATAAAAATAAAAAGTAATGAGATCTAGAGAGATTGAACATCTTTCTAAATCTCATTACTTTTTTTTTGTTTTTAATAATCACTCATTATTTTTTAATTAATTATTTCCACGCGTTCACTGTTTGTTCAGAGGATCTAGTTCGATCAGTATGCTCACCACGGAAGTGGCAGCTTCAGGATTATTGGTTTTCGTAACGAAATTAATCCTGTTTCCGGCGTTCACTTTGAGAGCTGTGCCGAACATGCTAACATATTCGAGTGTTGATTCTCGGTCTTTTCAACGCTGTATCTCTTATCGCGCTCTACTCCGTTCACCGCGAGATTGACGACCGCTCTGTTATTCAAATCCGTGGAAGGCAGACTCATTTGAAGGATTTCATCTCCCAATGGCATGGGATATCCCACCTGACCATGTTGCGATCTGCTACCTCCATTTCTGAAAGACCACTCGGCTTTTCCCTCCTCTAACGCATTGCTCTCCTCAGCTCACATGGTGATCAACTGCCTAGCGTTTTTGATTTTCTCCACCACCAAAATCAGGGTGCAGGCGTCCGTCATGTTCACGGGGTCCGGTAGATTCGTGAGCGCGTATCCGCCCATGTCTAGTTTACCTTCCATGATGTTGCCCTTTCTCCAGACCGAGTTGTTGTCCAGGTACTTCCTGCTGACCGTGCTGGAATCGAATTCAAGGTTCGTGATGGAGACCGAATAAATTGTGACCATTCATGTTGATGCCGCCCTCCATGGTTCCGCCAGTTTGTTTGTTCAGGTAGAGATCGCCCACTTGCGATTCTACGTATTCTTGAGATTGTATCACTGTGGAATCCACGTAGCCCTTGTTGACCGCGGTGAAGTCTGCATCCGCATCGCCGACCTTCGACAGATTCAATATCTTGTTGAATCCCACATTCAGATCCAATTTCATTTCTCGTCTGTCAGACTTTCTCTGTTCCAGATCTACGTAGTGTTTGGTCGCCAGGTCCTTGGGATTCGTGGGAGTGTCCACGTTCATTATCTTGTTAGAATTGGCATTCAATTCCGAGTGCATCGTTGTCTGAACGTATCTACTTCTCAGATGTTCGCTGGATCGCGCATGAGAGTCGTCCGCGTATTTCTTGGTTGCGGCATCGGTGGAATCTATGGATTCACGATGTTCACCAAACGTTTGAATTTCATATCGAGATCGTCGGTCATGGCTTTATCCACGTAATTATCTAACATGATTCGTTCGAAATCCACGTTCCCCCTGTCGACATATTTTTTAGTCGCTGCATCTGTGAGATCTATCGGCTCAGGAAGATTGTAGAGCTTCTTATCGTTCATGTTCAAAGGTTCCTCTCGAGGTTTGTATCTCCGAACGTAACGTTCATCCAAGTTGGCAACGTCGGAACCATTGCCGACTTCGAGCGTCTTCCTCTTCTTTTTGGGTCGACTTTCGTCGTCACTTCTACCAAATTTATCAACTGGCATGTTGTTTTGAGGTTTTTTGTTTTAAAAAATATATTTCAAATGCAGTCTATTAAAAATGAATTATTTCACTTATTTTTCGTTTTTATTCGATTAAATTTTTTTAAATAATTTTTTACCTTTATATATACTATAAAAAAATGTCTCTCTCTAATGTGAATCATTGAGAATGTCTTAAAACCGATCTCTTCCGACCATCTTTTGAGAACGTAGAGACCCAGGTGACCGCAAAAACTTCATCTGGCAATTGCACTCATTCCGTGTTGTAACGAATCATCGATTCATCAAAATAGTTCTTTATTTCTTTCGGCGGCGAGATTCCGTAGCTGTCGAAATAATAATTCTTCTTCTTCCCAATCTTGAACCACGCTACCCAGTGAGTGCCTTCACCCGATAAATCGTCTAGATTTAAAATTCCACATTCCGATTGTCGAGGTCTTCTCTTCGGCAAGGCATCTCTGGAAAACACGCCTAGAAAATCTTTGATTTTCAAATCCTTCGCCTCATTCGACAGATCGATGTTGGATAGGGGTTCGTTAGGTAAGAAGACACCTTCTATGGATATCTCTATTTTCTTATTCATAAATGTGTATATTTTTTTTAAAAATTTATTTATTTTATTATAATTCACTAAAATGACATTATTTTTTTATATTTTTTTTCTTTTCTTTTTTAAACTAACTCTCTCGATGTCTCTATCGACTTCCATAATCTTGAGTCCGTCCAATTCCTCTTGATTTTCTGGAATCCTATCATCCATAATCATATCCAAAGTCCAATGTCCGAGTGCCAAAGTGCTTATTTTATCATCTAACACGAATCTCTTATCGTCGTCGGCCGTCAGTGAAATATTGTTGACTATTTTGGTACACAAGTCATGATTTTCGCTTCGAATCAATTTCATAGCCTTATACACTGTACCACTTCCTAACAGACAATCTTTATACTCTCAAAAAGAGATGTTTTTCTTCACCACGCACGTTTTAACCCCTTTGCACTTCTTGATCTCTTCACCTTCTAGACGATAAGCATACAGTTTGTGTCTCTAACCTACGAATTCGACAATTTGTTTACTGCCATACTCGTCTTTAAATTTACCCAAGACCTTCTTGTTGTCATTCGATTGAATGTTGGATGGGTGATCGATAGGATAATTGCTCATGTCAAACCACGTGGCCACATCCGGAGATATATCTCGGTAGACGTCTTTCATCTCTATCTCGTAAACTAAACTGTCCATGTCGGTAAACAGTAGTTTGGCTTTCTCACCAAATTTCCGTTTGCGTAATCATTGTGAAACTCGTACATCAATCGCTTGCTGATATCTAAAATGATCAGTCTGAGATAATAGGGTTTGTTCAACTTCAGGTGCGTCTTTTGCATGTGAATGGCCACTAGATTTTCGTCGAATATGGTTCGGTATCTGTAATTGGGTTTCACCACTAATTTTTTAGCTCTTTTCTCAGACGTGATGAGTCGAACGTCGGTTCTTTTCCTGATGTTTTCCATCGATTTACCGTACACGCAGTTGTTCATGAGTTTGAAGAAATCTTTTTTGAAATCGTTCTCAGCTCGAATTCTGAGATTCGTGTTGAGATCGATGTAATTTTTCATCCAAGGCTCTTCGTTGGATCGAATGACGCGATGTATGTCAACTAAATTCATTCCGTAATCGATGTATTGTTTCAAATTCTCGCTGTAGACGATGTACTTACGTTTGTTAAATAAATTGGGAATGAGTTTTTCCTAGTCTCCATCGATTGGTTCCATTCGTTCGGGAGCCAGCGGATAATCGTCGTGTAGATCATGTAATTCTTCTGGATAGTGCAAATCAACTTCTAAAATGCAAGTATAGTCTCTCTATTTTTGCATCTCTTCTGGTTCCGTCACCCATTCGAAATTTCCAATCGGTAAAGGACGACTCATAGACCAACCACACAGATTATTAGCATCCCAATACTGTGTGTATTTATTCGATCGGTTCGAATCAAAACCTTCTTTCATGTAGGGATTGTTAGCTTCAGAATATATGTGGGAGATCATCGAGACGCCACCGAACATGAGCAACATGTCCACATCAGATAATAATTCCAACTGGACTTTGGTGGTCTTCAACAGAGCATCCCACGCCAGACCAGGTGTGGTGAAATACCAAGACGGATCCAGATCGTAATTTCGATGACAGACGTCTCGAAAATTTTCGAACACGTCTGCCAAGAGCAGAACGTCGGTCTTCAGATAGAGATCGTGATAATCTCTCATGGTTTTCATATCGAATGATTTCCACACGTTTTTGGCGTGTTTGTAATTCTCATCAGAAATGTCGGATTCGTATAATTTTGAATAAAAATCTTCTTTCGAAGGTAGTGCAGTGTCGTCGAATCTCTTTAGATCATTTATGTAATCGTAAGGATAGACTCCTTTCCTCAACATGACATCTATTCGTTCTCCGAAATGTTCACTTGTGATTTTAAATTTATCCTTGCTCATGTTATTGACTAATTTTTCCAGAGTGGTCGACATGAATTTAAAACTGTCGATGAAACGTTTGGCTCTATGAATGGATTTCGTTTTTTCTTCCAACGTCTCTCCGTCGATTACTCTTTTCTTCTCCATGTGCTTCCATTTCATGATGGAAATGTATCTTTCTTCACTGTTCATGTTGCAATTTAATTCTCCGTCGGAGGTGCCGAGATTTTTCATGAACAGATGACTGTCGTAACCCAAGAGATTGTGAAATATCACCGGATAGAAAATGGCATCTCGATATTTTAAATTACACTTTCTGTGAGCCGGACCACGACACAGACCCGTGTAATGATCGTGGTCTCTAACCTTCTTATTTTCCTTCAAATTCTCGGTGAATGATTGTCTGCATATGTGACATTCGGTGGCGCTGTTATTTTCATCCTGCTGCTCTCGTGGGATGATCATTTTCGCCAGAGTTTTGAATTTGTCGTATAAAATTTGAACTTTTGATTCGTATAATTTTCCACGAACGTTTGAGCCACGTCATCGTCTTTGCACCATTTCGTGTAAGTGAAGGGACCCATGTCGTGTTGCGAGTCAAATGTGCATTTCACGTAAATGCAATAACCTGAAGGCGTGTGTTTTTGATATCTTTCGACGTAACTTTGAAGAGCGTTGGGTTGGCAGGAACTCATTTTCACGGTGAAGCATTCGAAATCGGCGTACATGACGAATGGTACTTTTAACCTTCTATTGTGATTTTCAAAGTTCACGATGGTGTTGGGTTTAGGCATTTCGACGGTGACACCTTGATTTTCGTTGCAATATTCCTGATGTTTCACTAACGACTTTTCGCTGTTAAACGCATTCATGCAGTTGCAACATAAATATATCTCACCATTATGTTTACTTCTCTGACTTGACAGTAATCGGCTTGGATGTTTAACCCAACAATAATGACGATTGTCACCATTCGAAATCAATAATAAAATAATCGCCTTTTCTCTTTCGAGATACAAAGTCTGACTGAGAGGATAGATCATTCATTTTTCATCGTGGTATCCCAAGAAGTTCACTGCTATGGTGAGATTTTGAGCCTCGAAAGGTTCAGTGTGTTTTAACTGCATTGGAAAAGTCACTCCGGTCCAATCGAGATTTTTAGAAGTCTCTTTGTAATGAGAAACTCTCTCGAGATGGATTTTGATGGGGTATAAATCGGAGGTGACTGCCCATTTAAAACACTGATCATCTTTATTTCTCACATTGACCACGGAGTGTTTTTTTAACTAAGAAATACAGTAATTCCATGTAGGAAGACGCTTTCAACGAATCGTTTTTAGTTATATGAATTTCGAGTTTCAACACCTCATCGAACGTTCAATTAATACCTTTATGTTGATAATTTGCAAGAGACGTCAACATCTCGTCTTTCATCGTTTCGAAAACGTCTGATAAATCTGAACCTCGAAATACGGCTTCGACATTAGATCTGAAATATGCATTTTTCACGATGCTCTCGCAGGAATTCACGTCGATTTTATTCATCACGCAATGGAGTATCATCTTAATTTTTTGTCCCACGTTCATGTGTTCATGAAACAAATCCAATACTTTTTTCTTCACCTGTTCCATGAACAATTTCGTATCGACTTTCTTGAACGAGGGAACCACATCAAAAGTTTTAAAAATGCCTTTGAACGCACTCTCCCGTTCTACGGGATTCGATTGGAATGCTTCCGTGGTGACTCGTGCTACATATTTTTCTCCTTTCCCTTCGTCGATGGCTCGTCGAATTTCGTTCGATATATCTCGTTTGTCTAGATTCGAACTTCATCACTCGTTTTCGTTTTAGTTTTTTTTCTTTTGAAACTTGAAGTTCTTCAACAGCTTTTTGTTTAGTCATCTTCTTATTTTTAACAACCGAAACGTTTTTTTTTTCAACGTCGGCATTTCGATTCCTTTTACTATCTTTTTCTTCTTCTCATTTTTCACAACCAAAGTGATTTTTGACACCGTTGCTATCAACATTTCATTTGCCTTTTCATCAAGCAAACTACGTATCTCCTCGCGCATGATCTTTCTAATTTCATCATGCTCCACGTTTCATTTTCTATCGCCAGGCATTACTGTCATTGGCTTATTTTTTTTCGCAATTCGAGTCTGTTTAAGTTTGTCCACTTTCGATCTTTTGATTTTTTTCTTTCCATCGTTTCGCAAATGATATTCCTGTATGACTTCAATTTTTTTTGATTTGGTTCTATGATTTCTGAAATGTGGAATGTTTAATTCTCTACACATCTCGTTTAACTGAGGTACGGTTTTCTCATTTAAATTTTCCATTTTTTTATTTGTTTGCTTCATTTGTAAGAATATTTTTTTTTTGAATTTTGTATTTAAATAATAATTTGTTAAAAAGTTTTAAAATAGTTTTTATATATATATGTTTTAATTCCTTCAAAAAAATTCCTTAACATAAAAAAAGGAATTAATACGAGAAAAAAAGGATGTTGAATTTAAACTTTTTATTTATATATAAAGAGAAAAAAACTTTTACCAAAAAAAATTTTCACATTAAAGAAAATTAAAAATTAAAAACTTTTTTATATATATAGAGAATAAAAAAAAACAAACTTTTTTAACAAATTATTATTTAAATACAAAATTCAAAAATATATATTATTTGCAATAATTCATAAAACAAAAAAAAACCAAATAATCGATCATGACAACAATACCTAAAAGATGCGAATTGAAATTGAAATGAGTCGAAACGTGTAAGAAATTCGGTTATAAAATCTATAGATTACAATGACACAACGCCATCAATTGAACGAGGTCGAGACAAAGGGCTTAGAGCACAAACACGACAAATATTGCATGCCTTTGAAATTAGACAAAGCCACGCTCGATTTGTTTTACGAGTATCAAAGTGATCTACAGAAAATCGTCATTGCCAAAGATAGAGAATTCGACAAGGACGATTTGTCGTTGCCCTACGGAAGTTACATATATCCAAAAATCTCTTGAGAACTCATGAACAAATTGGGTGGTGAGAGCGCTTTCACCGATGTAAAGAAACTCAGAAAAGTAAAGATAAACATTCAACACATTTTTGAAAAAGGTGAAGACACGACCGTCAACATGCTAATAACGCACTTGGAAATATAAACAACAGAGAGACTGATTTTTAGCGAAGAAGAAAGAAAAAAAAGTAATGAGATCTAGAGAGGTTGATCATCTCTAGATCTCATTACTTTTTTTTTTGCTTTTTGTTTTCCTTCTTCTTCTTCTTCTTCTTCACTATCGCCCATATATATTATAATAACATTTCATTTTTTCTCAAATTTCGGCGTCGATTCTTCTTTTCTTTTTTTGTGATATATTACGTTTTTATAAGAACACATTTGTTTATCTGAATCATAATTATGAACGAATGTGGTGCATCTCTTGGTAACACTCACATCATTACCATTCTCTTCAGAAGGTAGTGGTGACGGTGGAAAACGTCTAATTCTTTTAAATTTCAACCATCTATCCCGCTCTTTTTTCAGTTCTTTCCTAAGATATCCATCACTACCGTCTAATTGTTTTTCCACATCTTTTTCCCACACTAATCCGCAATATTCATCATTAGCGTCTAATCGTTTTTCCACATCTTTTTGCCACTCTATCTCGTGATATTCATCATTATCGTCTAATTGTTTTTCCACCTTTTATCCATTTTATATTATTTTTCATACTTTCTATGATTTATAATTTTATATTTTATATAATTATATAATTTTTTTTACAATATAATAACATACTTAAAATCAGTATATTCTTAAATGGCGAATTCTCACCAAACAACAAACTCTTACCGAGTCACTCAACGTTCTGTCCACTCTTCAGATAGAGACCATTTCCACTCCAAGAGTTGCCACCTCTAACAGGTTCTAGATACAATCCTTCACCGCTGTCGTCTACGTGGACGCGACACACGGCTCCTCCCTTCTTCAAAAAAAGTCCGCTGCCACCCATTAATTTCTCAACTGCCGAACTCGCGTGTCCCGAGAGAGCTCCCACGCCGAGAGTCTTTCCGAGAAAGAGTAATGCTTTTGCGGCAAAGGGTAATGCTTTTGCGGCGATTCCTGCCAATAGCGGTAGGAAACCACCTTTCATTCTCAAATTGTATTTCAATTGAGCGGGACTCAATCTCACCGTCAACCCTCTTCCATCACGAATCGCTTTCTCCATCCTTTTGATTTGACTTCTGGCCCAGGCGATCGAATCCTGACCGCCACTCTCCAGATCTTCGTGAGTGAATTTGAATCTCACCACCTCGCCTCGAGTTGTTAACGCTCTCTTAACTTTCTTCCTCTGTCCTGCAGATATGTTCATGTTCTTAACCACGTATTGTGTCATAATTCTTTTTTTAAATATATTTTGTTCAATTGTTTTTTTTGTTTTAATGATAATTATATATATTAAATATTTTTTGTAAATTAATATTGCGTTTATTTTATTTTCTTATTTATATATATGCACAATATTTTTTTTTTTTTTTTTGCTTTTCATATTTCTCTTATGTGAAATCGTATTGTCACCCCCTCTCCACGAAGATCTAACAGTTCACCATTTTGATCCGTCAACATGGTTTTGAGACTATACAACGTGTCTAAAATGACAGGTAGATAAACTAAATTTCGAGGTCGTTCCACGATCTTATAACCCGGCGACACGTTTGGAAAGAAGGAATAGATCGTCAGTTGAGTGCTACCATCCACGTAGCTTCCAACAATCACGTCCACGTTCACCAGAATGCTATTGACTGCGAGAATGTCGACCGTATTTTCAGATGCCGCGTGGCCTCGATACATCTTTCGATCGAATCCCAGCATCTTGCCTATAGAATCATCCGTGTTGCAATCCACTCGAAACTTATCTTCCAAATCCAACATCGTCTGTAAGGTATTAGGGTTGGGAGCGAGCCTGATCTTGTTGCTTCCCTTTCCATCCGTCTTCATTCACGTCTGAATGTAATTGTTCAAATCGTCTATGTCGTAACTTTCTTTGGGAATTCGAATCTCCAACCAATCCACTCCGTCGGAATATTTGAACGAGTTATTCTTTTCGGTGACGTTGGGAAAGGAATAATAAGTCTCCAGATTCACCAACGCCATCTCGTATCTTTTCTCTCCATTCCATTCGATGGAAGGTTCAAATTTCGTCGCGAATCGAGTCGAATCGCCACTCACCACAATTTGAATGGATTGTTTTGCAGCCGTATTCTCGGCTATCTGTTCTAACAATTCTCATTGTTCGAACATTATATTTTAATTTTATTTTATTTTTTCAAAATTAAATTATTGATGATTTATTATTTTCTAATTTTATTTTCGCTCTCTATCTTATTATCATCAGAAACATAAAACTTGTTGAATCCGCTCCGATATTTTCCACGATTAAATTCCCTAGTCAAATCGATCACGACGAAATTGTACAGTCCTCCATCCCAAACCCTCTTGCAGAATCTCCTGAACTCCGTCACGCTCATGTCGTTTGCGACGTGATCACCGTAGATGTGATTGAGATTCTTGAGATCCTGGCGAAAGAGACACAGTAAATTAGCGTTCTCTCTTATCGTCTGTCTGGGCAATCGAAAATAATTCTGCGACAGGTAGAAACAGTCCACGTGGCTGTGACGACCCCTAAAGTTAATTCGATTCACATCGGTTCTGTCTCTTCAAAAGCAGATCGTCGAAAATCATGAGATTCTTATCTTCCGATTTAAATTCTCTAGGATCCGGAACGTCACTAGCGTTCTCATAAAATCGACACTCAACGTTCAAAGATGCATTTCTCTTCATCAATTCCATCGCCGCATCATCCAAAACGGTCGAAAGAGAAGCTTCACTTTTGTCGAATTCCTCCCTACTGTCAAAGATTCTAGCTATGACGTCCTTGGGCAATCCACGATCCATGCACTCTCGAATGCAATCTGTATTCGGGTTGAAACAAACTCTTGCCAAACATGAATAATCTGTCGTAATCCAACCAGCCGGGTTGCGACAACAGATTCATCAACAGATTGGTCTTTCCACAATTCGATTTTCCCACTATCAAGCCTCTTATGCTTTTGGAAAAGAACTCGTTATTCGACCTCTTGGTCGCGCAGGGGGGGGGGGGGGGGGTCGGTACTTATTTGCATGACGTCAAGGTTACTTTGGGTATGCTGCTCGGGTGGGACCCATCCACCCATAGTCATGTTGGAAAGTACCTTATACTATCAGGCATCTGTGATTATTTTTCAACACCCACCCCTATAATGTTGAGCTGTGTCATACTGTGTCACACATTGGCATTTGCAGTTTGGTAACTTGATCATTCACATCTTAAAATGATTACTTTTGAGCTTTTTAAAAGATTTTTTGACACTTTTTTCACTCTGATACCAAATACTGAAATTTCCAGTTTCTGATATTGGATGATGTCACTGTGAATTTCCATTCGACCATGTCTGACAGCTCAAATCACATTTTGTTGTCACCAGTGAGAAAAGGATGAAAATGAGTTATGCAAAGGAAATCATTTTAATATGTGAAGAATCTCTATGTATATAGTATACATGTGTAAGCATAAGTCTTCACACTGCTTTACAGTGGACCTCGAGTAATGAATATAAGAAATGTCAGATACTGGCAAATCACAAACAGCCAGTCCTGATACTAAAACTTGAGTTACATAAGACTGTAAAATGAGGTACAGATATCAGTTGTGGCAAGTTGATTTTGGTTTCTTCTACATATTACCACAGATATTTTAATACTAGAATATTCTCATATGAACTGTCTAACAAGGCAAGAACACTTCTTAGTTTGGAAATAGACAAAAGTCAGGGATAACACAAATTGTATTTTGATGCAATGCTTCATTTCTGAAGAACTTGTTCCAAGTGGAACTTTAAAAATAATGCTTTAATTTCAATTGACTGCTGGATTTATGATGTCTTTGGATACGCTGTCTACATATAGAAAAGGGTTGCCTATACTGATTGTATTGTAAAATCATTTACCCACAGAAGAAATAGTCCTGCAAAATGCAAAAAAAATCCCTCAGCCCCACCCCAAAGCCAGCCAAAACACTGGTTAAAACTGATGAGAATTTAATACAATTAACATTAAACCATAATGACATTTGACTAATGCTAGGAGAACACAAAATAAGTAAAATAATTTCTTGTGTAATCTGGTGTAATTATGCATTCTTGTTTTTTGCTCCCAAAACATAAGTTGTGACCCCCTCCAATTATAACAAGCAACATATACTTGTCCCAACAGTCCAATGAGGGATCACAACCCATGTTTTGAGATCAAAATGTGACAATAATTATAAAATTGAGTGTCGATTTTTATTTTTCATAAAGTGCACAGGGCTGTTTCCTGGTTCATTAGGTAAAGAGTAATGTAATTTTTAATCAGTTAATCAATAATCAATACCATTGGACATGAACAGTTAAAGAATCTTACACAATCAGTTAACCCCCCTGCACTCTGGGGTTAAAATCTGAAATTTCCAAATTTTGACTTATCTCCCCTGAAGTTGTCAACAGTTCAACAATTTATACTTTGATTGACAGAGCTCTGTCAATCAAAGTATAAATTGTTGAACTACTGACAACTTCAGGGGAGATAACTATGAATAATCACCAATGAAAATGTGAGTAAATCCGACATTAGAGTGCAGGGGGTTAATCAATAATCAATACCATTGGACATGAACAGTTAAAGAATCTTACACAATCAGTTAATCAATAATCAATACCATTGGACATGAACAGTTAAATTCAGGGATTCTCAACCCAACCTAAACATCTGTTTGACTGTTTTTCGTTCCTGAGCGGATACCAAGAGATCCACAGGAACCTGTAAATTGGGATGTTTGGATTCAAAATGATTTTTTATGTTATACTTCCATACAGTGGTTTCACAGTTTTTAGCAGGGCAGAACAAGACTTTGTTTGTACATTTATGAGTTCGAGTTATATCATCTGGTACTGACTTATATGCATAGAAAAAAACACAGTCACTGGTAACTTTGTAATAAGTTTTTTGTGCTTTGTGTGAGGATCGTTTTAATGTGGTGCTACAAGATGAGCCACTTCTTCCACAGAAACCACATACATCTGAGCTCCCTTCTTTATCGCTGAGGATATGCCAGGCAATGTGGCCTCGCATACTTTCTAGTGATGTTTGTTTTTGGCAAAGGTAGCAAATGCGTAGAGCACTAGTCGAACATTTCTGGTTGTCTTTATTAGAGACAAGAGTATCTGACTTCTGTTGCTGGAGATGAACTCCAATGTCTATGATCAATTGTTTATCAAATGCAAATGGGGAGCATTGAGTTTTTGCTGCATTGAGATGTATTTCAGTATGGATAGGAATGCAGTCTTTTGAAGAAATTATCAGCGGATCACCCTGATACTCCCCTTTCCAAAAATATTTTTGATCATTCTCTACTAACACCAACTCTTTAACAGTAAACTGCAGATTTTCAGCTTCTAGTTGATTAACATTAATTGATTTCACTGATTTGTTTGCCAGGTTGATCTTGGTAATGTTAGCAATGCTGTTATATTTTGACATGATGACTACAGGATCACCAACATACAAAAATTTCGAAACACTGAATTCTTCTCCTTGGGCTGGGTTTGACATCGATCTGACTCTTTTGAGCCTGTCTTTTGACAGAGGTTCAGATGAGAAAGCTTCTCTAATACAAGATGCTTTAAACACGTGCTTTCCATCAATATCAATAGTAGCATTATGGCCACCATATTCAATATAGTCAGCGATATTAACAACATCGATGTTGTTCTCATTTTCATAGTCCTGGTCAGGAAAAACGCTGCAGTCAAACTCAGAAGTGTCTACACCAATGGTTTTTCTAAAAGGTTTTTTGAAAGTAATGCCTTTCTTGGCAAGATCATCAAAGTCAATGTTTTGACCAGCTTCAAGGATTAGAGTACTTGTGACAAGATTCCCAATCTTCCAAGTTGCAACAATATCAGTGTCTTTAGTAACCAACTTATCCTTATCCCAATTATCCACACTTGAGTAGTCCAAACATAATCTCTTGGACAAGTGACTGCGTTTAGACCAGTCCGGGTGTTTGTTGGTAAGAAGGTTATCACATTGGGACAAAGCTGATGCACAATGGATAAAGTCAAGATAATCTAAATTGCAGTTACTGTTCTTTGCACGCACAATTCCAAAAACTCTTTCAATTGGATCAGTGCCATTAGTAACTAAATACAATGGTTCATCAGGAAAATAAACTTTAGCTTTACAGCAACAGAATACAGCATCCTGGATTGTTGTTTGAATATCATGAACTAACTGAGTAGGGAGCAGGCCACCCTTATTTTGACGAAACAGATATAAAAGACAATGTGCTCCAATAAAAAATGACTTCAGCTGTGCTGTTATGGACGAATCTGCAAATGCATAAAAAAATAAGATAGCCTCATACACATAGGACAGTAAAATCAACTCATGCTTGATGGTTATCAGTCTATAAGGAAGAGACATCTGCTTACTGTCTACATTTCTGATTGCTTCAATGAACAACAGAAGAAACTTGGTAGCATTGGGAACATTTTGTTTATCCCTAGGTTTTAGAAGATTGTCAATAACTATGGCATTATCTTCAGAAAGTTTCAACATTTGACCCAAATCTTCATTGTGAATTGTAATGCCATTAATCTGCATTGTCCCATTGATGGCACTGCACCAGCACCTCTTAGCTAAATGTTTTGGATCAAACGATACTGTTTCTTCACCGGGTCCACATTGTAAATCAAGTAGTTTAATTCTATTCAATATATCATGAATGGGAGATGTTTCTTTAACTGAGGAGTTCATGAAGTTATGCACAACTATCCGCCTCGTCGCATCCCCATCAATGCAAATATTTATTAAAGGCTTACCAGTTAGTGATTGAAATTTATGTGCAGCAGAAGATATAAGTTTGTAAGTTCCTTCATAGTCATTTTTGGAACAAGTTGGCCAGGCCAGTAATATTTGAGTTTTTGATTTAGTATCCATCCTGCAAATACCACCTACTAAACATTCTTTGGGAACATGACACTGACCATCTTTGATTGCTTGAGATACAGCTTCTAAATTTTCAAACTTTTGGAATTTCAAAGACAACTGGCTTCCATGCTGATAACAAACACCACTGATTTCATCTGATCTGGCATCATACCGCAACCTAGGTGTGAGATATGTTTCATCAAATTTCAAAGAACATGCATGAGATTCCATAGTAGATATATCTATATTGTTTTGAAGACAGTTGGCAGCTGACAAATTGACTGGGCTCTCTATTTTTTTTAATTCTTTTGCAAGGCGATAAGCTGTGGAGCAGCTTGGTAATTTGTTAGCTTTACAAAGAATGTCTAGTAATGAAGGACCGCCAAGTTTTAAAACAATAAATGCCAGATCTCTATCATCTTCTGATGTTTTTGCTCGGTAAATACCATCAATAGCATCAGTAATTTTGTCAACAATATACCTGATGCTTCGTTTGTTTTTCAAAGCAATAAAAATTAATTCTTTTGCTCTGGGTACATCATTTTGAGAGAGTAAAACCATCATTCTCTGGTGCATTTCTAGTACTGCATTGAGCCTTCCAACCTTTTTTACCTTACTCAAAAAATCCAGCTGTAGCCTATTTCTTTCGATGTGCAATTGTTTTGCTTTTTCACTAAGCTGTGCATGTGTGAGGTGCATATTGTTTGTAGTTGGGTGCACATCTTGCAAAGTCTTGTTTTCCCTAGACAAAATTATCTTTAATTTCGGATCATTTTCAAGATTACTACAAACTGAATTACAAAAATTGTCTGACTGTTTAGTTAAATTGAAACATTGTTCCTTGCATGATAGGTGATGGAATGAAGTGCCACAAATTATCATATTCGGTAACGTTGTTAACATCTGAAAAGGAAAGTTCTCATAAAAATTTGGAATTTTTGGACTGAATCCAGCACACATTTTTGGAACGCTACTGCTTTGTGCACATTCTACTAATACAACTTCAGTGTCATTTTTCTCATATGAGTTACTATCAACAACATCACTACATTTTATTCCGTCTGATATATTTTCGCTACTGTCTTTTCTAGCACTACTTCCCTCCACAGTCATATAGCCACATTCAGCAAGCATCAATTCTTCTCTTTTCTTTTCAAAAGCCACCAACTCATCTATTTCTGTTGATATACTATCTTCATCATTGTCATTCCCCTTGTCGTCACATTGAACTTTTGATTTTTTAAGCACAAAACTCAAAGTTGTTTGTTTGAAGGGATTTTGCCTTTTTGGTGCATTTTTCAATTTACATGATGAAAGATGCCTATTTTTATTTGTTTCATTTAACAAAGACAGGTCCTTCACACTACAGTAGGGGGATTTCATGATGACAGAATAACTCAAATCTGTTCAAACCATAGATAGACTAGAGAAGGCATGTACAGTTGAAAAATTTATCACTGGCTGCCCCGAAAGTTTTGTTAGTCCTGAAATATAAATATTTCTAATTTACAAGCACAAACAGCTGCAAAAAAAACCCATTTCCGAACAGTGTTTTAAGAACAAAATACTTTCTTGCATACTTTCACACAACCCAGAGGAAAATTTGACCACCCTAAAAGTACCAACATACTTTTATGCAGCAAGTATCTTTTACCACCCACCCACCCCAGCATGATGTCATGTAAATAAGTACCGACCCCCCCCCCCCCCCTGGGTCGCGGCGTCGTTCCAAGACATATCTTTAATGTTCATCTTTGTTTATTTTTTTTGTTATTTTTAGATTTTTTCAAACACAATTTTTATGTTTTTTCAAACTCAGTTTTTATAAATATTATTATTTATTTATATTACACCGTCGCGAGTTCCCTTCAATCCAGATCCACTCGTCATTTTGGCTAAATCTTGTATGGGTACCACAGCATCCTTAAAATCTTTCCAACTTTTCGGCGATCGCTCTAATGTAGCTCGCTTCGCCGGCGGACTGATCAACTTGTCGATCAACGCGTCGGCTGCCCTCTTGCCAGCCACAGAAGCTATCCTATCACTAGCTTCGGAAGCGGCTTTCTTACCAACATCTAAAGCCGTCTTCTTACCGACCTCAAACGCGGTCGATGCGAGTTTTCTACCTGCATCGCTCGTGAACGCTCGCATTATAGAATCGACGATGCCAGAACCGCCTTGAACGTAAGTTCTAACGTATCCCCTGTTCTTTATCACCAACATATTTTTATTTTATAATATATATTTTGTTTTTTTTCACTGGTAAATCGTTTGCTGTTAAATACTTTTTATTATTTTCTAGTGTAAAATTTACTGTTTTTATTTTATATATTTTTTGTTTGTTTGTTTGTTCTCTCTACTTATTATATATATATATATATCAATCCTTCAATTCGTTCATCAGCCTTTTATAATCGGGCTTATTCAAAACCTTCTGCCTCAACAATTCGTCGCATATGCTCACTATCTCATTATCTAATCCACTATCACCAGCACGTCGACTTGTCATCAACAATCTCAATCTCTGAGACAGAGCGTCAGAATCGCTCGGAAGAAAAGTGGTTCTCACTCCTTTGCCAGTCACCGATTCGACGAACTTCTTATTCATATCCCATATGGGTTTCACCACCTTCGTCCACTTGTAACCTCTATTGGCTTTGGGTCTCGTTTCTCTGGCATCGTTATTTCTCTTCATGGCGTGTGTCTGAACCAGAATGTTGCCGTAATTGTCGAAATCCCGATCCGTGAAATCTCCAGGCTTGTCGAAAAGGAGCAATTTGCGCAGTCCAGGAGTTAATTCGTACCTATTCGAAGTGACGATTAAATTATCATCATCCTCCTGCACTTTGGTGTCGCCCACAAAAGTTCTTCCGTTAGAATCCTTATAAATTCCATTCAACAGATCTCTCTTACCACCATACTCGGACGACGCGACGCTATCAGTGGTGATAGTCGAAGCCGCATCGTCGCTTTCCCTCACATCGGTTTGGATCAAACGATACTGTTTCTTCACCGGGTCCACATTGTAAATCAAGTAGTTTAATTCTATTCAATATATCATGAATGGGAGATGTTTCTTTAACTGAGGAGTTCATGAAGTTATGCACAACGTAATCCGGCGATGATCTTTGAAAGGAAAACCCCCTCGTAAAACTGCCGGGCAACGAACCCATTCTCAAAGAACTTTCTTTTAAGGGCCTCAATTCGTCAACGATCTCCTTTTTACTTTGTTCCTAAACCTCTGTCACGGGTTTAAATAATTTTGTGGTTTCGCGTTTTAATTTCATTTCTCCCAATCGCCTGCTTCTGTCAGAGGACTGGATGCTTTTCTTGAGTCGTTGATATTCGTCAAGAAGCTGATCTCTCCGCTTGGAATCTGTGATGTGTAAAAACATTTTTTCGTTTTCTAAAATTATTAATATTTCCTTTAGAGTATGCTAACGTGAGTTATTTTATTATTCTCGAAATTAAATGTATAATTACTTTTATGTTTATGTTTTAAGTAAATAAAAATCTATCTTTAATATATAATAACTAAAACCAGTTGAGGAAAAACATTTTACAAAATGAAACCTCGATAAATGCGTTTTTGCCCTCGAACGTGTTAAAGATCACATCACCGATTATTCACTCCGTGACGAACAGAAGGACTTTGAAAAAGTTTGAAAGTTTAGCGCATAAGAAACCGGTTTTTGACTTAACGCGTTTGAGAATAATTATATTTGTTAAAAGGGTTCATTCATATCTCCGAAACATTATCACAAGTCGATTAAAATTCAATTTACCTCTTAAAACCTGACTGAGTGGAAAACGCGATTTTATTGTCCATTATTAAAACGAAATACCTTTCATTCACACCGGAACAAACCATGAAAAGGAGTTTTGCAAAGATTTTCATAGTGTCAATTTCTAAAACAATTTTTATCTCTTAAAACCCATATAAGTGAAACGCTTTATAGTGGAATTTTTATTTGAATGAAAAAAACTCGACAAAACTGTCTTATTACGATTTACCTTAAATCTCGCTATGACAAAACGTGAACGGACGATTTCAATCGGTTCTAATTTTCCAAACTCGAGTTTTTCAATGTCATCCATTGAACGAAAACCTTTCATTTATACAAGAACAAAAAATGAAAGAATTTTGCAAAGATTTCATAATGTTAGTTAAACACAAATTTTCTCGCTTAAAACCCATCTAAAGTGGAACTCAATTTTATAGTCGACTCTATTGAATGAAAAAAGCTATTTTATTTACACTAAGTACAAAATTGAAAACTCCTCAAAACCGATTCTATTACGATTCACCTCGATCCTCGATGAGTAACTACGCTTTACACCCACTTCGCGCCGTTGGCGAACATCAAGAAAACGTTTTGAGATCGATTTCCTGTCCTAGAACTCTCAATCGTTTTTTCACCGTTCGGGTCGCCCCCTCGCCCGCTCGAAACGCGATCGCGAACAACGGTGTCTCTGACCTCTCAAAACGCATTTTTGATGCTTTCCTAGAACTCTCAAAGCGTTTTTTGTTTGCGTCCGCCAATGATAGATCGAAGGTCTGATCCGCGATGGGAACGTCGACAAAAATTTTTAAATTTACATTTCTTCAAATTTTCGTACATGTTTGCCTTCCGAGTGATGTGTCGAATTCGCACTCAGTCGCCAACGGCTGTTTGAACGATCAAAAGTGCGATCCGAGCGGTCAAAAAACAATTGAGAGTTCTGGGACATCATGAAAAAATGACATTTTTTACACTCTGTACACGATTTAACCCTTTACCCAAGGCAGACGATATCAAAATTTATTATTTTAAAAATCATTTTTTTAAATTTTTCAAAAAAATTCAACAAAACCATATCATGTGACCCCTCGTTGCAACGAGCTCGACGAGCTCGTTCCAACGAGGGGTCACATGATATAGTTTTGTTGAAATTTTTTTTAAAAATAATATTTTTTCAACTGCTGAATTTGCATATTACGCGGGCGGATGCGGGCGATTCGTTGGGTAAAGGGTTAACACTGAATCTCTATGGCGGTACACGTACATTTACGGTTTTTTGAAAAATTGTCCTGTAACTCTCATTTATCACGCACTCGTGTTTGTACAACGTCCCTCACCTCTCATGAATTATTTCACGTAACCAGTCCAGTCAAGCGATTACTCTCTACGTGATGAAGACCACATTGATGCCCTCTGATGAGCTAACTAAGTTCTTTAGTATATTGTGTTTCAATTTACTGGATTCACCACATATGCAGGTATATCGTGTTTGAATTTATTGGAGACATGATGTATGCAGGTGCTTTCCAATCAATTAAGGAAGAATATAATATAACCGTGTGGAATAACCGTCGGTGTTTTTTTTGAATAAGTCCAATGTTTAACTGGTGAATCGGAGACAAATTAAAGATGATAACAATTTAATAGCGAATCTGATATTCCAAATGTATAACAGCAATAAACAATTAACAACTGGACTTGTTGGATATCCGAACAATATTACAGCAATAGCTCGAGGGATTCCAATTAATATGAAGCAGAGCAACGTTTGGAAATCCAAACTATAACTGAACTCTTATTTGTTATTTATTTATTTATTTATTTGTTAGGGTTTAACGACACATTAACCGCCAAGGTCATATCGTGTCGGTGACAGTTTCACGGGTGGAGGAAGCCGGAGTTCCCGGAGAGAACTACCGAGCAATGCCTCGCAGCTGCCAGCTCCCCAACATCGTAACTCCGCACTGCAGTACAGACAGGGTTAGACTGGTTGAAGACATGCGCATCATCGACATGCAGTATGCCTTAGTACACGGCATCATCGTGTCCCTTTGTGGACAATCGGGGGTGAAGTGCCTTGCCCAAGGACACGACGCGGGAGTCCGAATCGATCGTTCAGACAGCCATCCATCCAAGTGCTAACCGGAATCGACGTTGGTTAACTTCGATGATCTGACGAGAACCGGTTACCGCAAGGCGACCGAGCCCCCAAACATTTACCCGTGATCAGCGCTATATGTACAATACAATAAATGAGTCATGTCACACGTTACAGATTTTCCGGATATAAAGATCAAAATAAACTTTCAACACTTCTCAATCATATGCCTTATTATCTTACTGGATATTGCTTAAATAAACAATGAAGGCAAACACGGAATTGAGGCATCTTTTAACAACTGCTATGAGCGGGGCCTACTGTCACACGACGAATAAAAAACATACTGAGGTTGAAACAATTAAAATTAAACAGCATATACTGTATAGATATAGGTTGCCAATGAAATATTACAACAGTAAATTAGTCCTTTATATCGAAAGTCTATCATATTCTGAACATGCTCCGGCGATAATAATATGTACCTGGAATTTTCAATGGCGTGTTTATGGGGACCTCCAGCACACTGATTTGCACACCACTTGACAACACAGCTTTCAAGACTCAATGAACATTACCTTTGGTAGTTGGATTCCAGTGATGCTGTAATAATCAACACTAGTTTTGTTGTCTATTTACAATATGCTGATGACCACATAGATGCCATCCAGTGAGGGAATTAATTACTTTGGTATATTGTTTTTCAGTTTATTTGAAACCACCAGAATATAATATGTACAAGCCTGGAAATAAGGATCTTACATCGTGACCAGTTAGCAGGTTATGCTGTATAACGTAGTGGTATCCTTTTGGAAAAAATGTTGTAGTGCTTTTCCGCATTCTCTGTTTTCACTACGCCAGCCAAGCTGTTTACGTTTCAACATAATTTTCGCCAAAATAAATGGCAACAACTAAGGCGCGATCTCGCTTTGGCGCGTTAGTTGTTTCTATATATATTGATGGAAATGCTCTTATGATGTAAACGGCTTTATACATGTGGATTCAATACTCGACCTCTGTGTCGATTTAGTTCCGAACAATTGTCAAGTCTGACTGGCAAACATGCGGGATTTGGAATTCAATTTATCTTGTATTATTATCTTGTAACCTGTAGTTCGTTCGCGTATTTTCTGATTGACGTAACCCCGCGTTTTCTAAGGGATGGTTTGAGGGTTATTTCCGGGCCTGTGTGTGTCTATTATTCACACTGGAGTGTTCGCAGAGACTTCCAACATGTTGATTCAAAACCCCAAGGTTAGTATAATAATACTGCTTCTGGGGTGCGGAAATGTAGTTTTGGGAGAAACAAACCAGTAGACAACGCAGCTTCCACAATTCGATTAACCCTTTACCTAACATGAAAAGCAGACGACACTTGCAAAAAAAATATTCTTGAATAACTGATTTATTTCATTTTTATCTCAAAAACATATGTTATGACCGATCGTTGGAACGAGCTCGACGAGCTCGTTCCAACGAGGGGTCATAACCTATGTTTTTGAGACCAAAAAGATGAAAAAATAATGAAAATTAACTGGCGAGTTTTGAGAATAGTGCTGACCGTTTTTGACTGTTACGTTGGGTAAAGGGTTAAAATACCTCTGGCGGGTGTATTCCAGTTCTGTTGCGATTATCTACACTTGGCATCAATGTTGTCTTCACTACACTGTTATCAATTGGCTATACAGTCATTAATTAACAGTGTACTGAAGACTGCATAGACGCCACCCAATCGGTAAATTAATTACTCTGGTATATTGTGTTTCAATTTATTGGAGATCCTCTGCATGGAGGTCCTGTCCAAGAAATTGAGGTAGAGTATGATATGTATCTATTATTCACATTAGAGTGTAAATGGTGACTTCCAACTTGTTGTTCAAAAATCAAGAATAATATTACTGCTTCTGGGATGTGAAAACTTTGTTTTTGGGGTAACACACTAGAAGGCAACACAGCTCCCACAGCTGGATAGAGGGACTGCAGTCTGTTATAGTACTCCACACAAATATGTGCCTCTGTAACCTTATCCTTCCAGTTTACGCACTGACATAGTACGTGACTTCACCGAGAAAATTAAGATTACTGCTAATGATACCACTTCGAAGGCCAACAACATTGCATAACCGGCTTGAACACAAACAACGCCATAGCATATAATCCCTTCTGCCAAATCTATCTTGGAGTCGTATAATGCCCCAAAAAGACTTTGAACAATGAGGCCAAACAATACTGAAATAGTGTTTAGTGTTCCGAAAGTTGTGCCGAAAATCTGCACTCCTCCAATTTCTGTAAGAAAGATTTGTCCTGAAGAATATATAACACCATTAGCTACACCATTGGCTATAACTGCTGTGGTAAAAGAAATAACATTGCCAGCTGCGAACACTGACAACGTTCCACTAATTACAAACATTATTCCGGAAAATACAAAATATAATGACCGACTGAATGCAGATTTTGCCTTTTCGTAAAGACACCCAACAATTAATGAAGCTAACATAATTACAACAGGTGTGATCAAAACAAATAACATTTCATATGTGTTATACTTCATGGACATTGTCGTTGTTGTTATGTTATTAATGAAGACTAGACCAATTGATGTAAGCAAATCGAAAAACAGACCAAAGAGAAGAAACTTAACATTCGTTACTAAGTTTTTCAAACTTCGAAATGTCGACAGTATGTTGTTCGTGTCAATTATATTAGTATTTTTTCCATCAGTTTCGGAGCCAGAGTTGGTCAGTGATTCATACCGAGAAGCTGGTAGATACGTTCGCTCTATGTGTTCTATATTCATGAACACAACTGATAGAATACCAAAAATTATAGCCATTCCAAAGAGAAAGATCATGAAGCTGGCATATGGCTGCTGGGTGTATCCGTTGACAGAGTTGTCAAAAACCTCATAATACAGCAGTGTGTATAAAGTGGAACTTCCAAGTTGAAAGGCTACCATCGTCCCAATTATTCTGGAACGGTGCCTCTGTGGAAAGTTAACAAGATTTGTGTTCAGTGATGCTACCATCAGGAACGCAACGCCAAATCCTTAAAAGAGAAAATAATAAAGTAACTTTGCTGTTATCCAGGAGAAAGTTTCAGAAACAAATGTGATCTATGTCCAAAACAAGAGGTTGTCATAAATTGCATTGTGTATAAAACAAAAGTGACAGCACTAGAAACGTCTCTATGGGGGTGGGGGTGGGGTGGGGGATAGGGAGGGTGTAGAGTGGTTTGCGGCACCCCGAAATAGTTTTTATCCAGTCGGACATTTTTGTCAGGATGAGAGTCTAAGGATGGGAGTCTAAGATATCGACTCTCTCTTGCTAGTAATCATGTACTTTATAAAAGACTAGGTTTGTTAATTGGATTTCGAGTCACACACAAAGTCGGCTATAAAGATGTAGGTATGTTTTTCCTGATTCAGGATAATGGTGGATAAACATGATCAATTTTTAGCACCTATTCGGTGGCTATTAATTAATTTTTTTTAACACGAGAGGCCGCTTTTCCGGTCCAGGATCACGATACATCATAATTTCATTAAGTAGGACGGCTACTAAGTGAACGTGTGTGGTAGAACAATTAATATTTTCAACGTGCAGCCTGAAGGCTGCACGTTGAAAATATTAATTCTTCTACCCCCAAATAATGGATATGGACTCTTCCAATTTCTGCAATTTAACTGGCATGGAAGATACCACCAGTGTTGAAAGGGTTAAAGAAGTTGAGTCACGACTACTACACGTATAGTTTATTATTTACAAAGAAAATGTTTTAATTATAATTCCTATTGACTAATATTCCAACTACATCATCAAGCCATACCTTCGTCGAACACATGCCTTGACTTGATGGTGCAGTTGGAAAATTAGTCCGACTAAAATTAGTCGGGACTTGATCCATCACGATCGTGACAAATCAGGTTTAACTCCCCCCCCCCCCCCCCCCAAGCGACGCCCCTGGACATTCGGTAATCGAGAGTACACCGATTTCTTGAATGGATCCTTGGACATAATCTGGATCTGTGATAAAGTGCATTTCTCACTGTTTTCGTAATGTGTCGATTGGAACGCAGATCGGTGGCGGAACCACAGAAGAGGGAAATTTGTTAACCCCGTTTTGCTAACAAATGTTAACTTCATGTACCAGTCGTGTCCGAAATCCCTAGCATTGTTTTATGTTCCAATAAGACTAAAATCCCCGCCCTCAGATTGGACGAGAGCTCGCTACGTCTTTTCTGTGTTTATGGCTCAGTGCCATTTGTTACCGTCTGACGTCACCACACGAAATATTAATGATCATTAAAAGTTGCCTTGGCTCCTTTCACGATGTTGGTTTAAATATATGAGTAGGGTCTTATTGGAACTTCGCATCTCGGTTGAACATAAGCTCCGTTCCACAAATCTAACACCATGATAACGTCAATTTATCACCATAACTCATAATGTGCACTCGTTCTAATATTCCAGTGGTCAGGATACAATATTGTATATTATTGTAGGACAAAATCCCCTCGGACGGAAACAACTTGGGACGAACACCCCCACCTCCCCCTCCCCACAGGAAACAACCCCCTTCAAAATTCCCCTTAGGACTTAATTCAATGTGACTTCCATGGGTTGTGATAATCCCCTCAGTTTGGAAAATGTAATCCCTCTCAGTTTAGAAAATTTAATCCCCTCAATTTAATTTTCAGATGCGGAAATATCATTGTTAGTGTTTCTTCTTTTTCTCACATAATGTGTTATTTAACCCTTTACCAGATGCTCACCGCTATTCAGAAACATCGCTAAGAATTTTGTTTGGGCCCGAAAACATAGCGTAAGACCCTCAATGTAATGAGCTAGTCCAGCTCGTCCCCTTGAGGTCATACGCTATGTTTTCGGAGCTAAACATTAACATGTTGTTATTCGGAGATATTTTTGTCGACTGCTGGTCTTGAAGGCTAAAGTGAATAGTTATTGAAATATCAGATGTCATTAAAGAAAATTAAATTAAATATTGAACAGTAATTAAGAATATATTTTATAAATGACCGACTTAAATCATAGATTCAGATGTTGTCTGAGGGGATTATGCCTGCCTCTGAAAATTAAAGTGAGCGAGGGGATCTTGTGAGCCTCTGAAATAAATTGATGAGATTATGTCCAACAGGAATTTTGTCCACTTGGATTTCATCCTAAAGGGATTTTTGCAACAGGGGATTTTGTCTGGATATCATTATAAATGTCATCATATTCCAGATACTTCAGCCTACGATTCTCAGGGTGTCCAGTTGACATTTGCATATCAAAACATGACATAGTCGAGACTCTGGAGACCCGACGACTCTCCACCAGGAAAAAATATAGTGTGCGCACAGAAAATTGTTGCCTGTAGAAAAAGTATTCCCCCTCCCTCACTTTAGGAGGTCTGTCAAGGCCACCGACGAAAGGCATTAAAGGGAACGGAAAGGTGCAGTGGATGGAGATTCGGAGAAACAATACTAATCAAGTCTTAGACTAAGAAACATAATTGAAATTATAACAGTCGATTGGAAAAGTTACTTGCGCCGTGGTTCATTTGTAAATTAGTCTGACTTCATAGGATATTCGTGATTTCTTGACCCTTTCATATCGAATTCCCAAATATTATCAACGAATACAGTCCTCGATACAGAAACTTAACCAAACCACCATGTATCTGAAAGGCGGTTCACTAATAAAATCACCCAATAGCCCACTAGCTGCTATATAGCTGTAGGATCAATTAATTTCTTAGCTCGATTAACCCTTTTCACTCTGATGTAAAAAAACCCGAATGCAGCAAAGTTTTCCCATAATGCAACTAGGAATTTAACAAATCCAGTCTGGTTTGATAGAGCTCAATGAGCCCTGTCAATTAAGACTGAATTGGTTAAATATATGGTTTTATTATATGCTAGCCTATGAATTATCGCAAATTATCTAAAAGTTGTTTCTCGATATCTATTGTCTTAATGGATATCGAGGAATATCCCTCAGTAGCTTCCTAAATGATGTCACGCTTCGGCGTATTACTTCGATACAGGTAGTATAAATTCCGAACTAGCCAAAATAAACCATTAATGTTCTGCCAATAGCTAGCCCTCAGCTATGCTAAAACGAAAAACATGCTACTTTACCCACAAAACGATTCGTATAAGGTAAACGACATTAAACTATTTCTAAACAATACAAATATTGAGCCAGTTGGTAACGAGCATGATCAAACAACTTTAAAAAAAAATTGGCGGACATATGGATGAAAATATTAAATGTAAAGATCATATTTCCGTGGTGTGCTCAAGAATAGCAAGAGCAATTTTTGTACTAAATATGGCACAGAAATTCTTGCCCACGGTGGAAATGAAAACTTTATCCTTCTCACTGATCCATTGTCATCTTATATTTGGTATCCCGGTCTGGGGTCATTCACCCTAGGCCGATAGAACTCTAAGAACTGCAAAAGAGCTCTCCGGGTCATAACAAAGAAATCATATCTCTCCCACACAGACCCTCTTTTCAGAGATTGTGGCATTCTGAAATTCAGTAATCTCTACAGCCGCCACATCTCCCTCTTTATGCACGATTGAATCAACAAAAATCTTTCCATGCCATTTGATGATACCTTTCAAATATATAGAAACCCCTAAGGAATGGAGGCAAGGCAAACTGGTATATTAGACACCCGCAAACCAAGAACACAGTTCTCTGCTGAATTGCCCTTACACTCCTTCACAAGAATCCGGAACAGTATAGACTCATAAATCCAGCAATTAAGTAGATCCATATTTAAAAAGTTCTTAATGGATAAAGCCTTGAATAACTACTCCCGTCCTAACTCCAAATGTGACAACCTAACCTATCCCGACTGTGTCATCCACCAGCCATATCCTCTGGTATCTCATCCTGCATTTCCCACCACTTAATCCTCAAATACATTCTAGCCCCATTGAATCATAAATAGAAGATCAGACAACCCCGTTTGGGAAAAAGCATTTCGATACACTGGTGCCAAAGAGACTTGATATCTTCCTTTTTTACGGGAATGGCAGAAAGACAATATTACAGGCTATGCCATTTCCATGTTGTATGCCAGCTTGTGTTCTTGTTTGTTGTAATATAATATTATAATCAATTTAGTGGTATATAATAAATAATAAATAATAAATAAAGATCTATCTAATACTGTTAGAGGCGATTCAGGGCATGCGTTACCAGCAGTACCAGAAGTTCATGCTATTCCAAGCTGTCATGGTGATTCAATGACTGAAAAATTAGATGTATGATAAAAATAAAATAATAAAGTAAAATAATTAGATGTATAGAAAGTGATGTTCCAATAAGACTAAAATCCTTCTCCTCTGATTGGACGAGAGCTCGCTTAGGATATTCTATGTTTACGGCCCAAGTGGCAAATGCTACCGTCTGACGCCACACCGCGAAATATTTGAAATGACGTCGCCCTTTTCGTAATTGCTTCATCAACCGAGTGACAAGCAAGCCGCTTCATTTTTTCTGGATTTTACACACGTGCAACAGAGGGTGTTCCAGATAAAGTGTTGTTTAAATTACAAACTGATTTAGGATTTGAACTAAGATGGAATGATTTTATCTGGTTTATTGATTATTTATCCACTGCCGTCGTGGGTACACGAGAGGTTTATATACTAAACCTGTGATCGTTAAAAGTTGCCTTCCAGAAGGCAACTTTTAACGATCACAGGTTCAGTAAATAAATCTCTCGTGTTTCACAATGTAGCTTTTGGCCTATGGGTCGTGTCTAATTGGAACATATACGTTATTGTGATGAGTTGATGGGAACATGGTCTGAGGTTTGCGGCTCGGAGCGTATGTTGAACCTCGACGCTTCGCGTCTCGGTTGAACATTAGCTCCGAGCCGCAAACCTCAGACCACGTTACCGTCAACTCATCACAATAATGGGTCCGTGAAGTCAGCAAGCAGTTAGCAATTCGAAATGTGAAGTCAGCAAGAGGTTAGCAGTTAGCAATTCGAAATGTGAAGTCAGAAAGCAGTTAGCAGTTAGCAATTCGAAATGTGAAGTCAGAAAGCAGTTAGCAATTCAAAATGTCAAGTCGCGGTTATTAGATGTGTCTTGACGATTCGCCCAGAGGACGTTTCGTACCTAGACATTTCGAACCAACAATATTTTTTGTAAACCTGAGAAGGACTGTGAGACAGAGGGATTTGGCTTCCCCGCTTGTTCTTTCGGTACTCAGAAAAAAAGTCAGTAAGCAGTTAGCAATTCAGAATGTCAAGTCAGAAAGCAGTTAGCAATTCGAAATGTGAACTCAGAAAGCAGTTAGCAGTTCGCAATTCGAAGTGTGAAGTCAGAAAGCAGTTAGCAGTTAGCAATTCAAAATGTCAAGTCACGGATATTAGATGTTGTCAAGTCGAGGATATTAGATGTGTCTTGACGATTCGCCCAGAGGACGTTTCGTACCTAGACATTTCGTACCAACAATACTTTTTGTAAACCTGAGAAGGACTGTGAGACAGAGGGATTTGCCCTCCCCGCTTGTTCTTTCGGTACTCAGAAAAAAGTCATTGAGCAGTTAACAATTCAGAATGTCAAGTTAGAAAGCAGTTAGCAATTCGAAATGTGAACTCAGAAAACAGTTAGCAGTTAGCAATTCGAAGTGTGAAGTCAGAAAGAAGTTAACAATTCAAAATGTCAAGTCACGGATATTAGATATTGTCAAGTCGCGGATATTAGATGTGTCTAGACGATTCGCCCAGAGGACGTTACGTACCTAGACATTTCGTACCAACAATACTTTTTGTAAACCTGAGAAGGGCTGTGAGACAGAGGGATTTGCCTTCCCCGCTTGTTCTTTCGGTACTCAGAAAAAGTCAGTAAGCAGTTAGCAATTCAGAATGTCAAGTCAGAAAGCAGTTAGCAATTCGAAATGTGAACTCAGAAAGCAGTTAGCAATTCGAAGTGTGACGTCAGAAAGCAGTTAGCAGTTAGCAATTGAAAATGTCAAGTCACGGATATTAGATGTTGTCAAGTCGTGGATATTAGATGTGTCTTGACGATTCGTCCAGAGGACGTTTCGTACCTAGACAGTTCGTACCAACAATACTTTTTGTAAACCTGAAAAGGACTGTGAGACAGAGGATTTGCCTTCCCCGCTTGCTCTTTCGGTACTCAGAAAAAAGTCAGTAAGCAGTTAGCAATTCAGAATGTCAAGTCAGAAAGCAGTTAGCAATTCGAAATGTGAACTCAGAAAGCAGGTAGCAGTTAGCAGTTCTGACCTTCTATTTGTGATTCAAGAGGGCTAGAATGTATTTGAGGATTAAGTGGTGGGAAATGCAGGATGAGATACCAGAGGATATGGCTGGCGGATGACACAGTCGGGATAGGTTAGGATGTCACATTTGGAGTTAGGACGGGAGTAGTTATTCAAGGCTTTATCAATTAAGAACTTTTTAAATTTGGATCTACTTAATTGCTGGATTTATGAGTCTATACTGTTCCAGATTCTTGTGAAGGAGTGTAAGGACAATTCAGCAGAGAACTGTGTTCTTGGTTTGCGGGTGTCTAATTTACCAGTTTGCCTTGCCTCCATTCCTTAGGGGTTTCTATATATTTGAAAGGTATCATCAAAAGTCGCGGATATTAGATGTGTCTTGGCGATTCACCCAGAGGACGTTTCGTACCTAGACATTTTGTACCAATAATACTTTTTGTAAACCTGAGAAGGGATGTGAGACAGAGGGATTTGCCTTCCCCGCTTGTTCTTTCGGTACTCCGAAAAAAAGTCAGTGAGCAGTTAGCAATTCAGAATGTCAAGTCAGAAAGCAGTTAGCAATTCGAAATGTGAACTCAGAAAGCAGTTAGCAGTTAGCAATTCGAAGTGTGAAGTCAGAAAGAAGTTAGCAGTCAGCAATTCAAAATGTCAAGTCACGGATATTAGATGTTGTCAAGTCGCGAATATTAGATGTTTCTTGACGATTCACCCAGAGGACGTTACGTACCTAGACATTTCGTACCAACAATACTTTTTGTAAACCTGAGAAGGACTGTGAGACAGAGGGATTTGCCTTCCCCGCTTGTCCTTTCGGTACTCAGAAAAAAAGTCAGTGAGGAGTTAGCAGTTCAGAATGTCAAGTCAGAAAGTAGTTAGCAATTCGAAATGTGAACTCAGAAAGCAGTTGGCAGTTAGCAATTCGAAGTTTGAAGTCAGAAAACAGTTAGCAGTTAGCAATTCAAAATGTCAAGTCACGGATATTAGATATTGTCAAGTCGCGGATATTAGATGTGGCTAGACGATTCGCCCAGAGGACGTTTCGTACCTAGACATTTCGTACCAACAATACTTTTTGCAAACCTGAGAAGGGCTGTGAGACAGAGGGATTTGCCTTCCCCGCTTGTTCTTTCGGTGCTCAGAAAAAGTCAGTAAGCAGTTAGCAATTCAGAATGTCAAGTCAGAAAGCAGTTAGCAATTCGAAATGTGAACTCAGAAAGCAGTTAGCTGTTAAGAATTCAAAATGTCTGATTGTCAAGTCACGGATATTAGATGTTGTCAAGTCGCGGATATTAGATGTGTCTTGACGATTCGCCCAGAGGACGTTTCGTACCTAGACATTTCGTACCAACAATACTTTTTGTAAACCTGAGAAGGACTGTGAGACAGAGGGATTTTCCTTCCCCGCTTGTTCTTTCGGTACTCAGAAAAAAGTCAGTGAGGAGTTAGCAATTCAGAATGTCAAGTCAGAAAGCAGTTAGCAATTCGAAATGTGAACTCAGAAAGCAGTTAGCTGTTAGGAATTCAAAATGTCAACTCACGGATATTAGATGTTGTCAAGTCGCGGTTATTAGATGTGTCTTGACGATTCGCCCAGAGGACGTTTCGTACCTAGACATTTCGTACCAACAATACTTTTTGTAAACCTGAGAAGGACTGTGAGACAGAGGGATTTGCCTTTCCCGCTTGTCCTTTCGGTACTCAGAAAAAAAGTCAGTAAGCAGTTAGAAATTCAGAATGTCAAGTCAGAAAGTAGTTAGCAATTCGAAATGTGAACTCAGAAAGCAGTTGGCAGTTAGCAATTCGAAGTGTGAAGTCAGAAAGCAGTTAGCAGTTAGCAATTCAAAATGTCAAGTCACGAATGTTAGATGTTGTCAAGTCGCGGATATTAGATGTGTATTAACGATTCGCCCAGAGGACGTTTCGTACCTAGACATTTCGTACCAACAATACTTTTTGTAAACCTGAGAAGGACTGTGAGACAGAGGGATTTGCCTTCCCCGCTTGTTCTTTCGGTACTCAGAAAAAGTCAGTAAGCAGTTAGCAATCAGAATGTCAAGTCAGAAAGCAGTTAGCAATTCGAAATGTGAACTCAGAAAGCAGTTAGCTGTTAGCAATTCAAAATGTCAAGTCACGGATATTAGATGTTGTCAAGTCGCGGATATTAGATGTGTCTTGACGATTCGCCCAGAGGACGTTTCGTACCTAGACATTTCGTACCAACAATACTTTTTGTAAACCTGAGAAGGACCGTGAGACAGAGGGATTTGCCTTCCCCGCTTGTCCTTTCGGTACTCAGAAAAATAGTCAGTGAGGAGTTAGCAATTCAGAATGTCAAGTCTGAAAGCAGTTAGCAATTCGAAATGTGAACTCAGAAAGCAGTTAGCAGTTAGCAATACGAAGTGTGAAGTCAGAAAACAGTTTGCAGTTAGCAATTCGAAATGTCAAGTCACGGATATTAGATGTTTCTTGACGTTCCGACCAGAGGATGTTTCGTACAGAAAGCAGTTAGCAGTTAGCAATTCGAAGTGTGAAGTCAGAAAGAAAGCAGTTAGCAGTTAGCAATTCAAAATGTCAAGTCATGGATATTAGATGTTGTCAAGTCGCGGATATTAGATGTGACTTGACGATTCGCCCAGAGGACGTTACGTACCTAGACATTTCATACCAGCAATACTTTTTGTAAACCTGAGAAGGACTGTGAGACAGGGGGATTTGCCTTCCCCGCTTGTTCTTTCGGTACTCAGAAAAAAAGTCAGTAAGCAGTTAACAATTCGGAATGTCAAGTCAGAAAGCAGTTAGCAATTCGAAATGTGAACTCAGAAAGCAGTTAGCAGTTAGCAGTTCGAAGTGTGAAGTCAGAAAGCAGTTAGCAGTTAGCAGTTAGCAGTTAGCAATTCAAAATGTCAAGTCACGGATATCAGATGTGTCTTGACGTTCCGACCAGAGAACGTTTCGTACAGAGACATTTCGTACCGATAATACTTTTTGTGAACCTGAGAATGACTGCACGTGATTTGTCTTCCTTCTTTGGTACCTAGGACGTTTCGTACCCGGGACGTTATCCACGATGAAGTAAGCAAGCTGTCCGGGAATATGTTTTGTTAACCGGCACTTGCCGCTTATCTCGCATGCTTCTGTCGGTCCTAAAACGCCAGTAAGCAGTTGTCATTTAGCGATTTAGAATGTGAAGTCAGCGAGCAGTTCGCAATCTGAAATATGTCAGCAAGCAGTTAGCGGTTAGCAATTCGAGATGTGAAGTCATCAAGACGTTCACAGTTAGCAATTCGAAATGCTGTAGATATTGAATGCTTCAAGACATTCCACACTCAAGGCGTTTCGTAGATTCGTGATCAATCCGGATCCGAATCTGTGGTCGTTTCGTGCAGGAGATCGGACGTTGTTTACCCATATGTTGGTAGGAGTGGGTGTACAAAATGTTGAAAACACGGCACACGAAAGGTACAGATTACTGAGTATGAATTTCCAAAGATGAAATGGAATAAAACGGTAATCGGAAAGGCTGTACGGATTACGAGCCTTCTTACTTTTAACTCTTTTCCCAGCAAAGTGAGGAAAAGCTCGTAGAAATATCCCTGAATAAACATGCCAAGATTAAAGTAACTGTTTACTGTCACAATAAAACCACACAAACATGGATATCGCCAGAACCGGCTCGCCAAGCCATTTCTGATGATATCCATGTTTCTATGGTTTAACTGAAATATGTCATTGAAACACTGGAAATTTGGGGGAAATAAGAAAAGTTACCACATTGTCTGGCAATGCATTCCAGTCGCTGATCGTTTGAGGTACATATGAATATTTATAAGTGCCAGTGTGCACGTAATTAGTTTTACTAATTCAGAGTTAGTGTGGCGTTATCTACATTTGTTCAATTTCAGTATTTTGTGGGATGGAATGGCTACCAGGTCGTACATAATGTAGTAAAAAAATCAACGCGCTGGTCTCGACGACGCTCCTGTGATGGTTTCCAGTTGAGGTTTTTTATCAGGCTTGAGACACCACTCCTCTAATGTAGTCGTTACAAACGAATCGCACTCTCCGTCGCTGAACACATTCAATTCTATTGATATCTTTTTATAGGTATGAGTTGTCCTAGAGCCTTGGACTTGCTTTAAAATGTGGTTATTTAGTGTGTGGTTGTATGTTGATGGCTCTTTTTTCCTGCTGATTGACAAAAAATAACATTTTGGTTGAATTTTATCCCCAATTGTTCGCCCATTTTGTTAGTGATTTCAGATCCATTTGAAGTTCAAGATGATCATGGAATGATTTTATTTGCCGATGTACTAGCAGGCAATCGTCCGCGAATATTCGTACTTGTGATGTAATACCTCTGGGTAGATTGTTTATGTAAGATTACCGAAGTAGACCAACGTCGAACTCGGTTAATTTGTCTGTGGATGGGCGACCATTTACAAAGTAATTCGGATTTCCACGCTGTGCCCTTGCACAAGACACTTCATCACGATTACCCACATGAGGGCACGGTGACGCCGTGCGCTGAGACGTTCTGCATTCCGAGGTGCTCATTTCCAACCAATCCTACTCTGTGCTGTGTAGTGCGTAGTACTAATATGCGTGCATAGTATGGTCTGATGTTATGACGCTGGAAGCTAGCAGGTGCTCGTCGTTGTTCGATGGTTCTCCCTGGGTAGTCTGGCTTTCTCCGCCAATAAACCTGTCACCGACACAACATGACCCTGTCTGTTAGAGTGTCGTTAAATGCCAATCAATGAATAAAAAAGAAATCGTCCATGTAGCACAAAAATAATAAAGGTCCAAGGACTGTCTCTTGTTGGACTCCAAATTCAACTCTGCAAGAAGATGAGGTCACCCCTCAACAATCACTCTATGTGCCCGTTCCATGGGGAAAAAGAACCAGTTCAGGATCTTACCACGTATGCCATAATTGTCATGGAGAAGTTTTAGATGGGGAGCCGTGTCGAAAGCTTTAATAAAGTACAAAATTGCCATTATTATGTCTATTTGTTGTTGTTGTATTTGTGATTCATTTTCACCTCGAAGATGGTGATGATTATTTAGCTTTCGCAAGAGTTGCCGTTTCTGTAACTGTGTTGTAGTGAAATGGGGATGTTGTACTTTCCCAGATGATCAAAGATATGGCGACAAATGGTATGTTATAATGTTTTACAACAAACATTTGTAAATGATACCGGTCAATAATCGCTTGCCTCATATAGATTTCCTTTCGTGAATTTTGGTGAAATGTTGGCATTCGTCCGGTCCGATGGCAGGAAAGGCCCTCTCCTGAAGATATGATGAATAGCAGGAGCCGATTCCTTGAAAACACGGCCGAAGAATGTGGTTAAGAATATTGTCCGGGCCGCCGGCTTTTTTAACATTGATTTTATTCAGTAGTTTTTTAACACCCCAGGTTATAATTTAGATATGTGTGGAAAACGAATTTTATTTAATTTTGGTTGAGATGAGTTTGGAACTTCTCTTGAAAACACAGATTTGAAGTGAACCTTCTTACGTCTAATTCTTTACTCGGGAAAGTGTAGAAAAGCTGCTATAAATGACTCCAAATAAACCCCCGAAGTCTGCACTCGACAGTAACTGTTTACTACCCCAATGAAAATGCACAAACATGGATATCGCTAGAATTTGCTCGCCAAGCCATTTCTAATGCTATCCAGGTTTGTATGGTTTTATTGAAATATGTCGTTTAAACATTCATAAGTTGGAGAAATACAACAGAAAAATTCAATTTTTGTTAAAGATGTGAGGTATAGTGTCCGGTGGGGTTCGAAACATTTTTGTTTTCGTAAAATTTCAAAAGTAGTAGGATGGGAATGAGAACTTGCTGAGTTGTCGCTTTTTGTGAACCTGAGAGGCACTGTTGGGTGGAGTGACTTGCCAACCTCACTCGCTTCTGTCGATACTCAGAAAAAAGTCAGTGAGCAGTAAGCAATTCAGAATGTGAAGGCAGCTAGCAGTTTGGAATTCAAAATGTGGAGTCATCAAGTAGTTAGCAATCGAGCTGTGAAGTCATCAAGGTGTTTAGAGTTAGTCATGGGTGTTTAGGTTTTCTAGACGTTTTGTGCACAGGGCGTTTCGTCCCAAGACATTTCGCACCCACAGTTGGCGTTTTTTACCCGAAGTCGTGGTCGCTCCCAGACCAAAGTCTCTGTTGTTTTGTGGACGTTTCGCATCATTATCTTGGGGCGGGGAGAGCGAAACTTGAGAACACGACACACGGAACGTCCAAATCACTAGGTACCAAACGACCAAAGGTTAAATGGAATGATATCGTTAATTCCATGGGTTTTGCGGAGTAGTCAGCCGCCTTACTTTTAACCCTTTACCCAGCAAAGCAAAAAAGTGGCTAGAAATAACTCCCACCCCGACCCGAGGTCCAAAGTAACTCTTCGCTGCCCAGTAAAACTACATAAACATGGATATTATCAGAAACGGCTCACCAAGCCATTTCTAATGGTATAAAAGTTTGTATGGTTTTATTGAACTGTGTCATTCAAATATTCAGAATTTCGGGCAGAGATGGAATAAAATCGGTTTTTAGGGGGAAGGGTTGTGTAGAGTAAAGAGCCTCCTCACTTGTAACTCTTTATCCAACAGTCAGGAAATTATCGTCTTTTCTTTTTGTGAACCTGAGAGGGTCTATGGAAGCGGAGACTAGTGACATTCATGATAACCGACAAGAGCAAAAATAGCAGACACTGTGTGATTTATCGCAGTATATTTATCAAAATTATTTGTCAATTTATATCAGCTTGGCTGTCGATTACGTTTTTAGGTGTATGTGTGAAGTGTATTTATTTATGTAAGTTCAAAAGGACGTGCATCCGTAACCTAATAGTCAAGTGGTACAAACTATAGATGGGTTAAGCGTTATTAATATATATATGTGGTGTGAGATACAGGGTGGCAGAAGCTCCCTAAAAGTGTGTGTGTGTGGAGGGGGCACAAATTTTTAGGTCACACTGTTATCTATTTATTTGTTTATTGGTGTTCAAGGTCATATATTCCTGTACAAAAAGATATAAACAAATATAAACTCAAGATTAGCCAATCAGTAAAGGTCATATATGCCTTCACAAAAAGGCTAATCATGACCGCAACATAGATATAAACCCAAGTTTAGTAAATCATTTATAACCATGTTGCCCATTGTAGAGGACTTTTACCCAAGGCATTGGTTACTGGGTTCTATTCTACCAGCAAAGCGGGGCATGTTTAGCACAGTGAACAAGCACTGCTTCACTTCCCGGGATCCCCACGGGGGTAAGTCGCTCTGTTAGCTGTTTATGAAAGACTTTTTTATCTCTAGAAATTATACTTCCACACTTGGAACGCCTTGGTAGAACGTTTCTGTCGGGTTTGGAGGGGGCAGAATTGTAGCTTACATCTGCCAGGAAATAGTAGGGTAAAAATATGAAAAAAGGCCTTACCCCAAAAAATTGCAATAAATTGTTTTTTGGTTTTATATGACTTATTGGGTCATAAACAACACGAGAAAAAAAGTCTCCCGAGATTGGACCCCGGGAAAGGGGTTAATTCACATATTCAAAATGGCCGCCCCTAGAATTTCAACATGCAGGAAAAAGTCAATGATTGGACCCCCAAAACACATGATAAAAGTATTTTTTAATAATTAAATGGCTCACTCAATCATAAACAACACCAGAAAGAAAAACTCCCCAAATCTGACCCCAGGAAGGGGGTTAATTTGCATAATTTGAAATTCAAAATGGCCGCCCCACAAAATCTGAATGCGCGGGAAACATTTTCCTGCTTCAGGCTTCACCCTGTAAATGTATGACCGAAGAACAACGTGCACTGTGGACAATGTCATCACCAGTGTGTTCTGAGTAGAACCTTTCTTTGCAAGATTTTAACCACACTACATTCACTACAAGTGAGCAACACAAAGAAGGCACAGCGGCCAGAATGAAGAGAGATCAGTCAGACTTAGCAAAGATTAGAGAAAACTTGAATCCTGCAACCCATTTTCAGCTGATGATCCCACTTTGCGCAATATTGTAACAGGAGTAGTGGCACGTGACAACGTCAATGTTGATGATTATGAAGTTGTAGGTCAGCGTATGATTGACAAACTTGTAGGGCAGCTAATGTTTACTTACTCATTTAAACGAAAAGACGAAGCAAAAACACTTGGTGATGCATCAACAGTCAAAATAACACCTGAGAAATCGATCGATCCAGCGCTATTATTTCAGAGACTGATTGTGATTTCAGAAACTGGGGATCTTTCTTTGAAAGATGTCCTAGATTATGAATTGAGCCCATTTCCCCCCAGCACTTTTTGAGGGAAACAGTGTATTCAGGAAAGCAGACAAACCACAACTTGCTAGAACTGTTGATGAATATGCAAATGGTAAATCAGATGAGGCTGTTACCAATGAGATTGCCAAGACTGACAATTATTATTAGATGGTGGTTCACAGATGCATAGAGTGCCCTGGAACAAAGGTAGTACATATGACACCATCTCCGATTTATATGTAGACTTCACCATGCGAAATTATGGAAAAGCAACGGTTGTTTTTGATGGCTATCAAGAGATTCCATCTATAAAAGACAGTACTCACAAGAGGCGTCAGCAGAGAGATCGTCCATTGGTTAGCGTCACCCCAGAGGCTGTGTTCAGTGGGAACAGAGAAGAATTTTTATCAGTGGGCAGCAACGAGCAAGGACTGATTAACATTATGAGTGCTAAATTACAGCAGAAAGGCTGTAGAGTAATAAATTGTGGGGGAGATGCTAACTGCGATATTGTGCATGCTGCTATTGCTGCTTCCGAGTATGAAACAACAACCCCAGTTGGAGAAGACACTGATCTGTTAATACTTCTTCTCTACCATATGAACCCAGACAACAAGGATTTGTTCTTTCGTTCTGACAATAAATCCAAAACCCAGATTCGAGTTTATAATATTAATAAACTGAAACGCCTGTTGGGTAAATATCTGTGCTCCCAGTTGCTGTTCATACGCGCATTCACTGGGTGTGACACGACATCTAGAATTTTTGGAGTGGGGAAAAGGTCATTCTTCAACAGGTATGTCAAAGGTGACAAAGAAATAGAATCCTGTGCACTTTGCTTTACTCACCCTGGCCGAACAAGTGACATGATAGAGAATCGTGGACACAAAGCCATGGTTTTTCTCTTTGGTGGAAAACCATCAGATGATCTTGCCTCTCTAAGGCATTGAGTATTAAAAAGAAAAGTTGTTTCTGCCACATGTTTTGTGGCTCCAGAGCGGCTCCCCCCTACTGCATCAGCTACAAAATTCCATTCCTTGAGATGTTATTACCAAATCATGACATGGATGGGGGAGGAGACCAACTTGGACGCAACAGACTGGGGTTGGAAATGTGTAAATAATCAATACGAGCCAATTATGAGTGACATGTCTCCAGCACCAGATAGTCTCCTGAAGATTGTGCATTGCAACTGCACTACTGTATGCACCTCAGGTCGTTGTACCTGCAGAGGATATGGATTGCCTTGTACCTTCGCTTGCGGATTGTGTCAGACAGAATCATGCGAAAACCCTTTCAACCAATCTCCAGATGTGGATTCTGAGGATGATGACACTGATAAATAACTATAGTCATTCTGATATCAATTACATCTCGTACTTTGGATTTGACAGAATCCAAATTTTTCATATTACTGGCTCCTGGGCGGAGTAATCTTTATTTAAATACAAATACCTTAAATATGGCACTCATGAGATCAACATATAGCAACAACGGTACATCATAGGTCACTGTGAAATTGCTTTATTAAATTCTGACTGCTGGTAGTATATTTTTACAGAACAAATTGAAACCGCTATACCTTTCTTGCACATTGAAGTTTTGGTGACGGCCATTTTGAAAATATGCAAATTAACCCCTTTCCCAGGGTCAGATTTCGGGAGACTTTTTTCTGTTCTTGTTTATGACCCAACAAACTATTTGACAACCCCCCCCCCCCCCCCTTCATTGCATGTTTTTGGGACCAAATCATTGACATCCTCCTGCTCATTGAAATTCTGTGGGCGGCCATTTTGAATTTTAAATTATGCAAATTAATCCCTTTCCCGGGGTCAGATTTTGGAAGTTTTTTTTTCTGGTGTTGCTTATGACCCAACGAACCATTTGATAAAAAAACCTTTTTATTGCATGTTTTGGGGCCCAAATCATTAACTTCCTGTTGCTCATTGAAATTTTGTGGGCGGCCATTTTGAATTTTAAATTATGCAAATTAATCCCTTTCCCGGGGACAGATTTTGGGAGTTTTTTTTCTGGTGTTGTTTATGATCGAGTAAACCAGTTAATTAAGAAAAAACACTTTTATTGTGTGTTTTGGGGAACCGATCATCAACTTTCCCCTAAACGTTGAAATTCTGGGGGTGGCCATTTTGAATATGCAAATTAACCACTTTCCCGGGGTAAGATTTTGGGAGACTTTTTTTCTGGTGTTGTTTATGACCCACTGAACCATATAAAATGAAGAAACAATTTATTGCAATTTTTTTAGGGTTAAATCATATATTGACCCGACTAAAATGGAATATTGTGAGAGAGAGGCCATGGTCTGAACCGGTGATAAAACATTTTGATTTTAAAACCCAAATAGATGCAATATCCTCGCATCTGGAAGCCCCCCCCCCCCACCCCCACAACAACAACAACAATACACACACATACAAACCCACAAACACACTTTGTTTTTGCTCAATCATTGTTTTCTGGTGTTTCTGTCCCATTTTCCCCGGCAATGACCCAAAACGTGGCTTGGGGCAGCATATCGCCCACTTAACACCATGGGAAGCAAAAACCTGTATATATGCCTACGTTGTTTAACATTTAGATGTTAATGACTATTGACAATAGTATTGCGTTGATCCCATCCCTTCGTCATAGGACATACCCACAATAATGGCCCGCCAGAAACCAACTATAGGCCAATGATAAATCGGGTGTCCAATTCGTATGGAAATAAAATTTTAAAAACGTCATGGCGGGCTTTCCACTCAACGACATGAGATTGGGGGAAAAAAAGAATGTCAGTAACTATAATTTATTTATTTATTCGTGTTTAACGACGCTTTCAACAGCCAGGGTTATGTCGGTGACAATTTTTTTTCATTGGTGGAGGAAGGCGGAGTACCCGGAGAGAACCACCGAGCAGCGACGAGCACCCGCCAGCTCTCCAACGTCATAACCCAGACCATACTATGCACCACATAGCAGTACTACGCACTATACAGCACAGACGGGGTTAGATTGGTTGAACACATGTGCGCCTCGGCGTGCGGTACGTCTCAGCACACGTTATTGAGCCCCACTATTCTGTATTAGAACAGTCAAATCAGCACATCAAGGCACTTTGTATCATTACAGACCTAACTTCTACCTTATTTTGTTTGGAAAAGTGTGGAATTAGGGAAATATATAAGGGTGAAATTTTTCCAACTGCACCTTCGCCCCCCCCCCCCACCTCCAAAAAAGTAATTCCTTCGGTAATCGAATACTAAAATCCAGCTTATATATAAAATTCCCATGAATGATCCTACAGCACCACTTTAGCAGCTTACACCAAGGGAAATGAAAAAAATCTACAAACATTTACCTGTTCACCGGATTCATTCGGTCCCCGGGGATTGTGCTCGATATCTGTTCCATCTTCCACGAAAGACTCAATGTAGTGAAAAAACGTATGAATCCAGACGGGTATCATCCCGTTGATTTTTTTTTATTTATTTCAATTTGAATATTCTTAAATAATGTGGCCGGTTCCGTGACTCGGTTGTAGTTTTATGAGAGACTACTCGGACTCACAAAATATAGTTTTCCTTGAAATGATCGAGAGTTATTCTTTTGGTTTACCGAAATAATCAATTATTTTGGTGGTTTTGCCACATAAGGTTTTTGCTTATCATGTACGTATATCATTGCGTACCCGGTATGCAGGTGCAGCTTCTAGGTTCAAAGAAACTGCGTCTTTTGGGGTCTGAAATTCAAAAGTTTCTCATGACCGACCACTCGCCCGCCCAAACCTTGATTGAACGATTCGTACTTCAGCGTTCGGTGCTTGGGCAAGGCACTTCACCCAATTATCCGCATGAAGGCATGATGATGCTGTGAGCCGAGGTGAACTACATACCGATTTGCAGTGTCTCCAGCTTATCTGACCCCCACCTGCTTCAATTATTTTTTGTGGGTTGACAGTCACTTCGAAAAGGTGACTTTCAGTCTTGGCCGTGATCTAAAAAACGTGGACACTGCGTCATACGTTCAGTCCGAGAAAAACAAACACCCGCAGTCCTGCACCATCGATGCCTAGGTTTTCTCTGAGCACTGATAAATTGACAGTCTAAACGAGATAGTGCCTGTTGGGCACCCAACCAAAACGCACGACCAACTACCAGTACTTTTTCCGATGTGGCGCATTGGCTGAAAATCGTACCCTTTGGAATACCATGATTATATTACGCATAACAGCCTGTGGTAACAGCTTACATATTTCTGGAGACTATGAACCACTTACCATGAGCCTACAAATCTCAAAACAGTAAATATATAAGGGGGCACAAATTGTTGACTTGGGCATGAGTTGTAAGGGATGGCCTGTGCGGGTCCACTGTTGGTCCTAGTATTTGCTTTAAAAAATCGGCATAGCCTTACACCCCCACTCTTTGATACTATGGGTCTGAGCAAGTGTGTATACTGACTCGCTAAGGCCCGACGGTGAAACTCCATGCCCATTCCAGCATGAGGTTTAGCGCACTGGGTCAGAGTTTTGTCACAATGAAGGTTCCTATTCCATGAAACTATAAAGTGGTCACTGAAACTTGAAAACTACAGAAAGTGGCTGAATGAGAAAGGGGAATTAAACATTCCTCACTTAGCGCGTTAGGGCAAAACTATTTACTCTTGTGTATTTTTCCCTGTCCGTTAGTTCACCGTCCCGCCACATTTCACCTCGATATGATGGGTAATGGCTGTAACACAAGAGGTCAAAGATATAACATATTATTCAAAAGGCTATAATTACATGTAATTTAAACATAACGCCTACAGAAATGATCAGACCAAGCAACGTTCTATTCCAGGAAACACTTCGAATTGCTAACTGCTAACTGCTTTCCGAGTTCACATTTCGAATTGCTAACTGCTTTCGGACTTGCCATTCTGAATTGCTAACTGCTTACTGACCTTTTTTCTGAGTACCGAAAGAACAAGTGGGGAAGGCAAATCCCTCTGTCTCACAGTCCTTCTCAAGTTAACAAAAAGTATTGTTGGTACGAAATGTCTAGGTACGAAACGTCCTCTGAGCGAATCGTCAATACACATCTAATATCCGCGACTTGACAACGTCTAATATCCGTGACTTGACATTTTGAATTGTTAACTGCTAACTGCTTTCTGGCTTCACACTTCGAATTGCTAACTGCTAACTGCATTCTGAGTTCACATTTCGAATTGCTAACTGCTTTCTGACTTGACATTCTGAATTATTAACTGCTTACTGACTTTTTTTCTGTTTACCGAAAGAACAAGCGGGGAAGGCAAATCCCTATGCTTCACAGTCCTTCTCAGGTTTACAAAAAGTATTGTTGGTACGAAATGTCTAGGTACGAAACGTCCTCTGGGCGAATCGTCAAGACACATCTAATATCCGCGACTTGACATTTTGAATTGCTAACTGCTTTCTGAATTCACATTTCAAATTGCTAACTGCTAACTGCTAACTGCTTGCTGACTTCACATTTCGAATTGCTAACTGCTAACTGCTTGCCGACTTCACATTTCGAATTGCTAACTGACTTCACGGACCCACAATAACTTATAATATTGAGCCTTGAAATGGGTAACTTTGCCGAAAAACCTTGTTGATCGATTCGCCCTGGAAGTGGTTTTTTTTGGATGAGTTGGCGCACTCAATTCCAAATTCCTTTTTTGTAAATTGACATTTAAAATGTTCTAAAAATTAACATTAATGAAAAATATGGGAATTTTCTCATTTGTAGTATTATAATTATTAAATTTGATCTGTGAGTTGAACAGTTAGTTGGTTAAATTATAGTGGGAAAGTTGGACTATTTTTTCATGTTTGAGAGATTTGGCGAGTACAAGTTTGATAGAACGATCAGCTGATCTTTGTTATTGTCTTGAAATATACGCTTCTGCAGTCGAATTGAGTTGAATATTGCACGGTAAAATGTTACGTAACATGTAATAAAAATATTTTAGTGAATATAGGGAATTATCTCGTTGGTGTGAAAATGTTATTTTTCACTAGCGCAAGGCCAACAAGAAGTCTGTGATGAGATGGTTATCCCATGATCCAGGAAGAAAACAGAAGAAGAACTACAAAGATATATTTAAGGAAGAAGATGCCTTGGGCAACTTAATCGTAAAAATGCACCGTAAAAGGGATTATATACTGTGGACGGAATAAAACGGAATAAAAATGAATGAAATTTTATATATTCTTATGTTGTCATGAAAAAGTCCAAGAAGTATCCTCCAATAGTTCCCAAAATCGCCACAGCCTTCAGTTTCCAATACCGAGTCATAGAGTCGTTCGTGGACTCACTGTATCTAGCAATTACTCTATAGCTCATTTGCACGATGAATGCGAGTCGCAAGAGCATTTGCCCCCGAAGCAATTACTTTCGTGGCTCTTTAGCTCATTCGATGAAATCACCAACCCCGTTTCTAGGTACCCCACTTACAGAATCCATTTTAGAATCCTTTTTTCCGAAATGAGTCGTAGAGCAATATGTGGAATCGCTCGTTCGAACAATTACTCTGTAGCTCATTTGCTCGATGAGATTTGAGTCGCAAGAGCTTTTGCCCATGGAACAACTGCTCGATAGCTCATTTGCTCGATAAGTCGTTCGGGCAAGCAGTAGTGGAATGATAGTGATGTGAACTGTGACCTGTAGCGGCATCAATGTGCTAAGAGCCGTAGTAATGCCTGGGGTTAGTAATGGTTGAGACATTCTAGCAAAGGACAGAACAGTTATTGCGAATAGCAATGGTACAAGGCCTTAATGTAACAAGACTGCAAGGTAGAACACCATACTGAAGGTGAATACAATACAGTACAATAGTTCATTTGCTCGATGAGATTCCAGTCATTCGAGCAATGACGTTTTCAGTAACTGCTCGATAGTTTATTAGGGAAAATTGGAACAGTTATGAAAATGTTGTTCGAGCAACGGACTGTAGTCGACTACGTCTAGTAGTTGAAGACAACTTTGATAGTGATATGAACTGAGACTCGTAGCGGCAGTGGCGTGATGATAGGTATTGACAGCCGTTGTAGTACCACAACTTATTAATGATGGGATTGGTCAGAATAGTAATAGCCAATACAGGCTGATCAAAGGACAAATAGTTCAAGACAATGTAGAAGCCGATGTTAAGCCTACAAGGAGCTGTACAGGAGCTAGGAGCTATTATATACTATGAGTTGTATAGGAGCCATCTTGTAGGTATCCTCAAATACCGAGATGAGTCTTAGAGCAGTATGTGGAGTCACTTGGTCAAGCAAATGCTCGATAGGTCATTTGCTCGATGGGATTCTAGTCGTCTCATGATACCTATCCCTGCTCGATTGTCTTTTGAGTTTGAGAATCGTAGAGGCCTTCGTTGTGCACAAGAGAGAGAACTCTGTACAGGTAGGTACAGATTACGGGAAATCATGCAATTTGACTGCCATAAGATCTGGACGAGGGCAGAGGTCGTAACAAAGGATATTTATTTATTTATTTATTTATTTATTTATTAGTGTTTAGGGTCACATAGTTCTGCACAATGGCTAATCATGACCACGACAGTTTTATGGGTGGAGGAAGCCGGAGTACCCGGAGAGAACCACCGAGCACCGACGAGCAACTGTCAGCTCACCAACATACTAACTCCACAAAAGCAGGGTTGGCATTAGTTGAAGACAGGTGCACCATCGACGTGTAGTACGCCTTAGTACACAACGTCACCGTGCCCCATGTAGGCAATGGGGGTGAAGTGTCTTGCCTAAGGACACAACACGGTTGCCGCAGGTGGGATTCGAACCGAGGACCTCTCGGCTTGCAACCTGCACCTCTACCTACTGAGCCACTGCACCCCCCGTAACAAAGGATAGCCAAGTGTAACTGCTAAGGTTTGAGTAGCTAGAATAGCGTCTGTAATAGGCAGAAACAAGAATTCTGGTCGAATTCGATCCAGTAAAGTACTCCAGTATAATAGAATGCACCGTATAGCACTACGTGCCACTACTATAAGCCCAAAATGGGGCCTCGCCAAGGCCGGTTCGGTATTTTTGGGTGATTTGGGGGTGATTGTGGGGTCTGTTTGGGCAACTAGATTTTATCTTATACAAAGGAACACACACACTCCGAACATAATCCCGTCGTATTAGATGGTTTCGTGTCACATAGCAACCACGTGCCACCATAGAAACAAAGCTGGTGGCCTCCAGTATACAAAATGGACGACAGGAACACGCATCACCCTAACAACATGCGCACTGAGACCACGTATCACTATGGTAATGACGTCACATCATGGCTGCTCACGCGGGCTACCAGGACAACACAACAGGGCGCCATTGGGTCACGTGACATGACGTCACTTCCGAGGTTATCCGCCAAGGCCACCCTGATCAGGTCCAGATCATCCCTGACATACTACTACGTAAATGACAAAATTGCACCATTAAAAGGCTCCTGTTCGTATGGAAATTTAACACCGGCAAAGCTCCGGGTTATAGGGGTCGATTCATTCCTCCTGCACTACTTATAAGATTATTAGTGACCGTACCTGAAAGAAAGAAATATATGTACTGCAGCCAGCTTTTCGATTGATGAAAACATATCGATTGCGTTGCGTTCCACGTAAGAAAGTACCCAATACTCATAAAAATGAGTCCGGCAAGTGATGTCAAGCGCGGTCCAAATATATCGAATATCATTCCTGGAATAATCATCAATCCTGATCCAATGTTTAGCATTGAGGCCATCACCGCAACTGAAATAAAACAAATATTACAAAATGAAGTTTATGCGCTTGTTTAACTTCAAAACGCGAGCAGAAATTGTAGCGACAGTAACAATGTTATCCATCTCCTGCTTCGAAGGGTAACATTTTAACTTCAACTGTCAAACGATATTTTATTGATTAACCAGAAATCATGGTAAAAAGAGTTTCGCCCATTTTCTTCAACCACATGTCTATTAAGATACGCGTGCAGCGGGTGACATACATGGGTGAGATAGCCAGTATCCACGCTCTCGTGTGCTAGTGGTGCCAGTTGCACTAAAATCGTTTGGCAAAAATACAGCATTTGACACCAAAATTTGGCACCAAAATTTTACTTTTGGTAGGTCTCAAAAATCACTATCTGACGACACATGCGAGACAGAATTCACGCCTGTCTAGTGACCTATAGACAACAGGTACAATCATGGTTCTTTGTGATGAGTCAACAGAATAAACATATCCATTTAATCTGATTCTTATCAAACGTATCTTTTTACTTAATCGTTTTATCTTTCTGTATCTTTTTTATAATCTTTCTGTTCTGGAAGATATTAAATTATTTGCTACTAGTTTATTTGGAGTGAATAAATAGTGATTGAATAATAGTCATAAAATTACTTTTCCTTTCAATTGCCACTACTAATCATCCACATGCTGCACCACCTCGAAGATGAATTTTCTTCCACCACACCAACATGACTTATCGAAGGTAATAATTTCAAAATCCTCGTGACTGGGTCAAATATCTTCCACCCATGGTGAGATTTCCTCATCCAATCCCCACACCACTCGAGGACAATAACAGTCTCAGAATTCCATAAACGTTAGCCAAAACCTTCGAAAAAAAGATTACAAATTTATCTCTGTAATTTACCTCATTATCACTCACCGAGTCTGTCTAATAAATGCAGCAAAATTAGGACCAATTAACTATGTTTGTTAGGGGTACATCACAACAGTTACTTATTCCCAATTCCTTATTCGACATTCGTTATCAACGGATTAAATCGGTTGATAACGAATATCGAATAACGCCCTGGTAATAACTAACGGTTGTCACGTCCGTGTTTGATAGTAGCATGCATGGTGTTCTTTTATAGGTTTTAATGGTGTTCTAGCTACTTATCTGGCACAGGTTTCAAGAGACAGTTTCATACAAAATGTGGTCCCTGATTTCAACTTGGAAAAAGTATTAAACTAACAGAACTTGAAAGGGGCTAGGTGACTCAGTTGTTAGAGCATTGCTCTTCAAACCGAAAGGTCCATGTTTCGATCCTGATCAGCGGTCCTTGGTGGCAAGGCGCTTTATCTCGACTGCTCACGTAGGGGAACGCTGGCACTGTGACCTGAGGCGTACTGCACGTCGATGGTGCACTTGCCTTCAACCAATGCTCACCCTGCTTGTTGATGAGTCTGACAGTTGCTCACCTTGTCGTGTGTAGCCAGCAACACTCTGTATATAATGCTCCACCACACTGTTTCTTCGGGCGATCACAGGGTATAGAGTATGTCATCGCCATATAGTATGCATTCCGTGTCTGTTTTTTATACACTGAGTCAAAAAAGAAAGTGCAATAGAAACAAATGTGAAAAAATAGCATAAAGAATGAAATATATTAGTTCTAATGTTGCATGTTTGTGGACAAAAAGTCGTGCAAAGAGTTTAATGGCATGTTGTTGCTGTTCACCCAACCGTATACAATTTTGCTAATTAGCACATGCTACCCGAGAATGTCAAATTGAATGGGTGACAGACGATTTTCTTTGTGTTATGTTGTGCTAGAGAGCTTGAGTTATTGAGAAAACGCGCTAGTTTTTGTCTTCCGACATTTTAAAAAAATGCCAAGGTTAACCGAAAATCAGAGGTTGCGTGCCATTGGTATGCATGAGGCCGGGATACCTCCAGATGAGCTCGCTGCTGAGTTCGGAGTCTCTGTGGCCACTATTTACCGTCTCGTTGGAAGGTATAGAACCACTGGATCTACTGACCGCGTTCAGGTCGACCAGTAGTTATGACACCTGCACAAGGCCGACACATCAGGACGTCTCACTTGCGGGATCGCTTCCTTCTGGCGACGAGGCCAGCAGCAATTACTCCTGGTAGAACTAACAATAGAATCAGTGCACAAACTGTCCGCAACAGACTCGCTGAACATAGCATCCGAAGAAGGCGTCCATACCACGGACCGATCCTTACCCAACGTCATCGTACCGTCAGAATGTAATGGGTACGTCAGCGTGTTCGCCGGACTCAGCAGCGTTGGAACACAATTCCTTTTAGTGGTGAATCACGATTTTGTCTACGGCACGTTGATGGTAGGGAAAGAGTGTATCGCCGACGAGGAGAACGGTTTTCTGATGCTTGCGTGAGGGAATGCGACCGTTTCGGTGGGGGTAGTGTAATGATTTGGGCAGGAATTTCCTTGCACCATCGAACGCAGTTGATCTTCATCGATGGCAATCTGAATGGACAGCGATATAGGGACGAAATTCTTAACGTTGTTGTTGTCCCGTTATTCAACGCTAACGTCGGATTGCAGTTATTTCAGCAAGAGAATGCCCGATGTCACGTGACGCGTATCTGTCGTGACTTTCTTGAGGAGCAGAGCATCGAACATCTTCCCTGGCTCGCACTGTCGCCAGAGTTGTCGCCAATCGAGCATCTTTGGGATCAATTGGACCGTCGGGTACGACTTCATGATCTTCAGACGTTAGACGATTTACGTAATGTTCTTAGGCAGGAGTGGAACACTGCATCACAGGGTGACATCCAGAGATTTATAAGGTCCTTGTGCAGTCGATGTCTTGCCATCCAAGAGGCGAACGGTGGACATACACGCTATTGACTGCATGTGTGAACTTTTCATTTCACCCCAAGTCTGAATTGCAACGTCCTGACGTGACACTGGCAGCAACAGTGAGAACATGAAAATTATGCAAATTCATACAGCTAGACTCGAAATATGAATTTACAATAATTTGTTTGAAATTAAAGTCGATAATACTAAAATAATTGCTCTTCAAAGTTTATTATACTTTCTTTTTTGGCTCAGTATATAACAAGTGTAATCAACCGAAAATAGTATCCATCTGTTTATCACGGCACGTCGCGGCAGTTGCTCTTGAAAGAGCGTGGTCTGTTAGACAAACCATGCTCTGGCGAGAGCAACTGGCGCAACGTGTCCTGTTCAATGCAATCGTGCAAGTGGCATGGAAATGTTTCGACCCTATTACTTCTGAAATAGAAAACGTATGCTCTATCCAATGGACTACTGAATCATTCTAGGTTTAACCCTTTACCCAACGTAACGGCCAAAATCGGCCAGCGCTATTGTCAAAAATCGCCAATTAATTTTTATTATTTTTTGTCTCAAAAACATAGGTTATGACCCCAATGAGGGGTCATAATCTATGTTTTTGAGACAGAAAATTGACAAAAATTTGTTATTCGAGAATTTTGTTTACAAGTGTCGTCTGCTTTTCATGTTAGGTAAAAGGTTAACTGATATATAATATGGTACTTCGGTTATGATAAATATTTGATTTTTCAAACAAATTCACCGTTATGTACACAATCAGATGCGTTTTTTTTATTAGGGTTGAACGACACATTAACAGCCAGGGTCATATCATGTCGGTGACAGTTTTACGGGTGGAGGAAGCCGGTGTACCCGGAGAGAACGACCGAGCAACGACGAGCAGCTGCCAGCTCCTCAACATCGTATCTGTGAACTCTGCACCGCGGCACAGGCAGGGTTAGATTTGTTGAAGACCTGCGCACCATCGACGTGCAGTACGCCTTAGTACACAGCGTCATCGTGCCCCCATGTAGGCAATCGGGGTTAAGTGCCTTGCCCAAGGACACAACGCGGGAACACGAATCAGTCGCCAAAATGGTCACCCATCCAACTACTAACCGCGCTCGACGTTGCTTAACTTCGGTGATCTGACGAGAACCGGTTACCGCGACGCCACCGCGCTCCCACCTCGGTCACGATCTGTTGCGATCACGACTGCAGAAATATGTCACCTTAAACACCAATAAATTAAAAATAAATAAATCAATAAATTTTGGAAAGCATGTTAAAATGATTACATAATCAAGAGTTTCGGGGGCGTATCCAGACTAAAAGAAATGGGAGGAAGATAAAACATTTTTTTCCACTGTCAGTTCGACAGCAGAAGAATATTTTTCCACACCTCATCTCACTTCGAGCTGAGGAAAGAGTTTGAATCCCCCGTAGGTGATGGTCATGTGTCTTCCCCGTGGAGAAAATTAACCTTTCATGCTAAATGGCACACTCCGGGTACTTTTAAGGCTTAAGTACTCAGAAATGGAGGTATAACTATAACAAAAGACCCAACAAATATCAGTGTGAGAATAGATAAACCGGTTTTATGGATTTCAGGCATAAATATATATAAGGTTGATATTTTTCAGGAAAAGTGAGAGAAGGCGCGCCAGTCAATCCCCCCCCCCCCCCCCCACACACACACACTCCCTGTGGCACTGGAGAGTTCGATTGATGGTAAACTCTACCTTGATGCTGCGTATAGTTGAACGTTGATTTTAAGTCATTTTGATACACGTTGAATATCATCTTTATCCCGGAGACCCCATATATCAAACATCCTATTATTAATCCAATCCATTTTCGATAAACTGTCTTCAACCTTCTGCTGGAGTCTGATCGAGTTCTTGATTCCTGAATTTGAAGATACATAAGAAATATAATCTTACCGAAACGTTTTAGACGTTGCCCTAAATATTGTAACACCCACCTATCTCTTCACGAGCCACCAAATAATGGTGCACATGCCGTATGATGCTATGTAATGAATGCATTCGTTGGTCTGAACTTGAGCACTATAGATGTGCAGCTCAGCCCCTACGACCTGTACTCCCCTTCAATCCTCATATGGCGTCACACACATGGCATGGGCAGGGTTGACCACGTGACATTACATTACACGCATGAGTGTTGCCATCTTTTTTTCCTGTCGCTATCTTGTTTTCTGTCGCCGTTTTTTTTGCGGTCCTCATCTTGGATGTTATCATGCTGAAGAACGCCAAACTCGTGCATAAACGGCTATTTTGGATCGATTGTACGCATAGGTAACCAAGACGTTTTACTTTCCAATAATTTAAATATTTGAATTTTTTACTTATTGTAATTTCTCAGTTAAAAATTACTTCAACATCAAAGTTTTGTTTTGTGGTGTTATTTATAAATTAGGTTTAGATAGCTATTGAGAGAATGTAATAACAAATTTCCCCTTCAACCTCTCCCTCCTCCCATCATTTCTGTACTAGAGTTTGACAACCATTTTATATTAGTTCAATAGATGAATGACGATAACAATAATTTCTTACCAAATAATCTTCATATCTGCATAGTTTGAGTATTTTCTTGTGATTTTCTGTTATGACATTAGCCGAATTTAATTTGGCAAATCATTGAGTTAGAGTCTTCTATCACGAGGAAGGTTTTCACTAAGGCAATTACGACAGCGAAGAGCCGCCACTGACCTCCACTTATTATCCTGTAATTATGCCCTTGCTAGTGGCCCGGTATATGTCTATGGAAAATACTCCAGTAATGACACGCTTGCGAACCCCACTCCGTAACTCTGAAAATCCATAGGTACCCGATTTCTCGACCTGACATCTTCAGTATCCCACTTTAAATTTCCCAGCCACACAATATTTACTTAGAGTGAACATTGAATATTGAAAACATGGCTTGGAACACTAAACACATACTTCTATTATCTCAAAGCGAATTCGTGATCCAGATACGCCTTTCTCGTTTTTTGTTTTTTTTCAAATGCTGTCACTCACGAAATATTTTGCTCAATTTTGTAAAAAAAGAAACTGTAATGTAATGATTTCACTCAAAAAATTGTGAGAAATCTATATAAATTTCTTTAAATTTTCGTATTTTTATAAACTCCAATTTTTATTTTTTGAACCGAAAGTGTAAAAAATACTGAATTATGATTGACTCTATTTATATCTCAATCCTCGTTAGATTACAGACATTTTGGGTGCTACCGCACAAAAACAACATTTTTCAGTTACCATTACGTTACACAGAGGGTTAACGACAAACTTGTACATTTTCGGTTTTTCGTAAGTATTGTATGATCAAACTGAACTTTTTTTTTACTTTTAGTACAATAATGACTTAGCAAACTTCTACACAGTCACCTTTCACAGAAACAATTATACGTCCAAGAGAGTAAAGGAGACACAAAGTTTGGGAGTGTCTCTCGTTTCTCATTTCTAGCTGTTCCGTCTTCCACTATGATATAGGACTTTTTTATACTGAACCAAAATCAGAAACTTACCATCAAAAGTTGACTTCGATCGCTTATACGTTGTTCGGAATCTTCCATCACATTTCACATGTAACGCAACAGAGCGCACAGAAATCTATTATAACAGAAGTGGATAATTTGTATGCGCGATGAGATCAACCAAACGCAGCGAAAAACGTATTGATCAACACGCCTGCATCCCAGTTTTTGCTCCAATAAAATACTACACTTTTGCAACACGAGATTCCATACAATATTAACCCTCTGGACCCTGGTGACATATCTCATGCCAGTTCGGAGCCATCAAGTAGTCGACTCCACATTCTTTACTTGTGGAAGACCAATCAATATTTCCAACGTGCAGCCTTGGGGCTGAACGTTGAAAATCTTGATTGGTCTACTACACAAATTCACTGAGCAACTATCTACTTTATGAATTCAAGTCGTATCACGATCCTGGATAGGAAAAGCGACCCGTTCGGGTTCAAAATGTTAAGGCAGAACACAACTAGGGTGGATGTCTAAGTACAAGGATCAACGACCCGAATTAGGGTTTTTCCTGTCGTCTGTACTTTACGCGAGTTGTGTTCTGTATTTGCTCCACCATTAATTGGGTATCTGAGAAGCATAGTGTAATTCTGATGCCTCTTTGTCGATTCTAAGCAGTTATTATTCTTCAGCCTCTCAATAGCTGGACTGGAAGGAAAACTAATCCGACAGAACCTAGTTTTTTTAATCGAAAGTGATAGTATGGTGTCCTCCGGTATCTATGCCCCTGCTTCATGTCATTATTGGGGCGGGTGGAGACGATTAGCGGGTCATAGGGTTCCTCCTTCGAGCAGACACCCATGTAGGCTAGCGCACGGCCATATCTTCCAGGGATTCGGTCCGGACCGGACCGCCAGTGGTGACCCGGTCCAGGGGAGAGGTGGTCCAGTCTGGTGAGGTCCAACCCTAGGTGGTCCGATATTCTTGTCTGGACCTAGGGTTGTGGTCCGATATTCTGGTCTGGACCGGTTACGGACCGGTCCAATCATTATATAAGTCAAAAAAGAAAGTATAATAGAAACAAATGTGATAAAATAGCATAAAGGATGACATATAATAGTTCTAATGTTGCATGTTGGTGGACAAGAAGTCGTGCAAAGAGTTTAATGACATGTTGTTGTTGTTGTCCACCAAACCGTATATAATTTCGCTACGGATTTCAAATAGCACGTGCTACCCGAGAATGTAAAATTGAATGTGTGACCTACGATTTTCTTTATGTTGTGTTGTGCTAGAGGGCCTGGGTTATTTAGAAAACACGGTAATTTTTGTCTTCCGACATTTTAAAAAATGCCAAGGTTAACCGAAAATCAGAGGTTGCGTGCCATTGGTATGCATGAGGCTGGGATCCTCCAGAAGAGCTAGCTGCTGAGTACGAAGTCACTGTGTCCACTATTTACCGTCTCATTGGAAGCAAAGAACCCCTGAATTTACTGCCGACCGACCGCGTTCAGGTCGACCAAGAGTTATGATCCCTGCACATGACCGACACATCAGGACTTCTCACTTGCGGGATCGCTTCCTTCCGGCGACGAGGACAGCAGCAATTACTCCTGGTAGAACTAACAATAGAATTAGTGCACAACCTGTCCGCAACAGACTCGCTGAACACGGCATCCGTCCATACCACGGACCAATCCTTGCCCAACGTCATCGTACCGTCAGAATGGAATGGGTACGTCAGCGTGTTCGCTGGACTCAGCTGCGTTGGAGCACAATTCTTTTCAGTGATGAATCACTATTTTGTCTATGGCGCGCTGGTGGTAGGGCAGGAGTGTATCGTCGACGAGAAGAACGGTTTTCTGATGCTTGCGTGCGGGAATGTGACCGTTTCGGAGGGGGTAGTGTAATGGTTATGGGAAGGAATGTCCTTGCACCATCAAACGCAGTTGATCTTCATCGATGGTAACCTGAATGGACAGCGATATAGGGACAAACTTCTTAACGCTGTTGTTGTCCCGCTGTTCAACGCTAACGGATTGCAGTTATTCCAGAAAGACAATGCACGATGTCACGTGGTGCGTATCTATCGTCACTTTCTTGAGGAGCAGAGCATCGAACGTCTTCCCTGGCCACCACTTTCGCCAGATTGGTCGCCAATCGAGCATCTTTGGGATCAAAAGGCCCGTCGGGTACGATTTCATTATCTTCAAACGTTAGGCGATACACGTAATGTCTAAGGCAGGAGTGGAACGCAATACCACATGGTGACATGCAGAGCCTTACCAGGTCCATGCGCCGTCGATGTCTTGCCATCCAAGGTGCAAACGGTGAACATACACGCTATTGACCACATGTGTGAACTTTTCGTTTCACCCCATGCCTGAATTGCGACGTCCTGACGTGACGCTAAGTAAGAACATGAAATTATGCACATTCATACAGCTAGACTCGAAATATGAGTTTACAAACATTTGTTTGCGATTAAAGTCGATAATACTAAAAAAAATTGCTCCTCGAAGTTTATTATACTTTCTTTTTTGACTCAGTATAAAATATCTTAAATGAAGTGAAATGTGTTAAAATCTTACTTTTGGTAATACCAAAGTAAATAATGATTGAATTGATATATGCGTTTGTATTAAGAAAGCATTAAGTTACTGCCATCTAACGCGCAAGCTTGGTAACTCTGGGCATATTATATAATACAATGTATGCACATTGTGGAAATGTGTAGTGTATTTTGAAATATTTGTTCATATCCATCATTATAGAGAAGTTAGAGAGCGAATAAACGTGTTTACAGCATGTGACTGTGACTCACTGTTTACGTTTCTCGCTACCCTGCACATGCGAAATGCCATATAGCATGTGGAGGACAGCGGAAACGTCAACTACAGAGTGCTGAAAGATTAAATGAAAGAATATTTGCACTGTCTGTCTTTAAGTTCTTAGCTCAATCATATTATAAATCGCCCACTTTTGTAAGAAAATTTGACCACTTTTGTAAGAAAATTTGACCACTTTTGTAAGAATCCGCATTATACAAAAAATGAAGATTTTCTTACAAAAATGAGCACGGCAGTTACGCCCACTTTTGTAAGAATTGTCTATTTTTGTAAGACATTCTGCCATTTTATGGCCTATAAAATAAATTAAAATAAGCAGTGCTGTACCAAGTAAGGTCCATACTAAAATTTGGATTAGAGCGCAACTGTTACGGAACACCAGTACTGCCGATGGAAACCCAGCCAGCAGCGGCTATCAGTGCGGTACGTGAAATGGACGCGAGAGACCGTTCGTGTCCATGTATCTACACAGACGCGTAATGACCACACAATGTGGTCAGTCTCAGTACCGGCGTGCCAGATATCTCCCCTGATATATTTCCCCCACCCCGGCGGATATCCTAGGATATCTTCTATACACCCTGGTTATATTTTCTCCATCTGAATTTTAGCTCACCCGAGTTGCAGTCAGGTGAATTATTGCCATACCAATTTTTCCGTCGTCGTCCGTCCATCGTGCATACGCGTGAACGTTCTTTGGAACAGGATACATTTCTGATCCGATTTTCCTGAAACATGGTATGAAGGTTTATGTCAACATGTATGTTTATGTACCGGTCCGTTTATCCAATATGACCACCAAGCCAGCCATTTTTGATTTTTCAAAACTTTTCGCCTGTGTCACCAACTGCAGACTACATTTCTGATCCACTTTTCTTAAACATCGAATGGAGGTTTTTGTAGAGTAGACATGAACATGGGCGCCTTCCTTTTTCGTCAGTTTATTCACTGATTTTTCGACTTTGAATGCATTTTGAGCGCACAACTTTCATATTAGAAAAGCTACTCAGGGCCCTACAGAGACCTCTTGTTTTGCATTTTTTGGTCATTTTGTTTATATACCTGTGTCCAGTATATCTCCACCCCACGAATATCTCCTCACATATGATTTGTTTTTTTTACAAAATCATAGTTTTACAATTTTACATTGAGGAATTTGTTGTTCAAAGTTAGATACGTATGCATATAAATAGTATGTAAATAACGCTTTTTGGAGATATTATATAGAGAGAAAAATAGAGGGTAGCAGGCTGGTGGGTGGATTTTAGATAGCGTATCTTCTCCACAAATCGGGCATTCGCGTCGAAAATTATTTAAAACATTGATGATGTGGTGGGGATGGGTGGGAGATAACCAGGGTTGGAGGGATAACCTGGAATTCCCTCTTCCCCCGCTGAAGAATATATCCTAGGATGTCTTCCCCGGGTGAGGCGTGGGGCGAAGATATCGAGGGGGGAGCTACCGTGGCACATCGGTATGCCGGATCTCCGATAAACCAATCCCATTGTAACGGAAGACGGGACTAGCGCGAGAGCCGAGATTCGAACTCACGACCTTCTGTACACAAAGCGACCGACATACCACGAGACTAAGAGATCTGGACAACCAGGCTGGTTGGTAAGTGGGCCTTATACACGTTCTGCCAACCGAATATACTCCTGTAAGTATCAGGAGTCAATCCGTTCTCTCATTATTCGGGAAACACCGTTGGACACCCCATCCCACGGCGCATGTCCGAAAGTGAAGAGTTCGTTTGCATTATGGATATGGAACGTGATACGCCATCCGGGGTTCGGCCAACACCCCTGGAACACCCCTCTCCCCCAGCTTCAACCCCACCCCACTCAAATAAACACATCCTCCCCAATACACACACACGCAGGGGCCTCTAATGGCCTCTAGTGGTGGAGATACAGTTAAAATTAGAAGTCCTGTCATGAAATGCGCACAAATAGTACGTCGATCTGCGCGTTAATCTACGCGTTTTGATCATAGTAAGGCTATCAAATTCTGTACATATGGCCTGCGCACAAGCAATGTTTCAGCCAATGGACCTCCGGGTAACCCGGTAGTCCATTGGCAGAAACATTGCCTGTGTTTGCGATGAGTAACCAGGAGAACATGCCGTGCTTTGGGTGCCATTCGATATGGCAATTGCGCGCACTTCCTATGCGCAATTAAGCCTAGATAAGCGCACAGTTCGTGACAGGACTTCTAGTTTTAACTGTACAAGCGAACGCAAATTGTCACCGCTCAGGAGTGCACTTGCTTTCGCGCGCCGAAGACGCGCAGGGACGCTGTGGGGCAAGCCCCTTTCGACCCTCAGTGACTGTATAATATCTGGTAGCTGCATGTCAAGGCGTGTTAATGGAGGAAGAAGGTTCGCGTACTCAGCAGGTGTCCCAGGCTAGATGGTCAGTAGTGTTGGGTTGACTTTGTGTAGGTCGTTGACTGAACCCTCGGGTGAGGACCAGAGCGAGAAGGGGTCCTCTCACAAAGGTGCTACCTCTCCCCGAGGGTGCTGTAGTGTTTTTTCGGGCAAGTATAATCTGCCACTTCGAAGTTGAGTCGTGGAGCGATGGTGGGCCATCATTGGCAAGTAAAGTCTGCCTCAGACTGTTTTAATCACTTTCCGGCTGTACAGTTTGATGTGCGTGATGATTTCGCCCGGATGAAATGGTTTCGCGCGCCGAAGGCGCGCGGGGAAGGTGTGGGACAAGCCTCTTTCAACGCTCTTTAACTGTATGTGATTTTGACTTGTCAGGCCGTGGCAAAGGAGGAAAGTGATTAAGGTACTTCGCGGCGTCTGTGTTTTCGTCTGTTCTTTTTTTGAGGAGGTGGCTGCGATGGTGATACCTCCTTTGATGGTGTTGAAGGAGGAGTGATGGAGGGCTGACTTGGTTTGCAGGGTCTAGCCCTTGCAGCTGCCGGTGGTGGGGAGCTCTTTGGTGTCGTGCGTATATAGTGGCTGCTGACACTCTCTACTGCTATTCTGAACATGTTTTTATTCAGTCCGCGGTTTTCCAAGGTTTTGATCGTGTCTAGAAGAAATGATCGGTGATCGTCATCTCTGACCTTTTCTTCTAAGATACTCTCCACGGACTCCGCGGTGTATGCTTCCTGGATGGTGTCCTGGTCGGAAAAGGCTGGAAGAGCAAGAGAGCGGGTTTAGTGACATGTGCGATGTCCGACTCAACTTCCTGCTCCACAAACAGACCTTACTCCTCCATCTCCTCTTCCCAGGAAGAGTGTGATGGGCTGGAGGTAGGACTGTTACCTGGCGATCCAGCGTCCTCCGGGCCTTCCACCGGAGTGGAAGAAACCGAGCTGAACGTGGAACGGACAGGGGAAGCAGGCATTGAGCTTTCAGCGCCATGGTTAGCCTCCCTCTCTTCCTTTTCCGTCCTTTTCTTTTCCATGAACACCGTCAGTCGGCGGGCATCGCGTCGTCTGGCGGAAGGTCCCTTTTTTCTTTTCCTTTTCTTCTTTTGGCTGTCTTTTGTCTGTGTTCGGCGCTTGTCATCATCCTTTTGCAAGTCCGAGTCACTTGGAGGGTAACCGGCGCGGGGAAAATCTCCTCACGAAAGGTATTACACCTCTCCAAGGCTTCTTTATCAAAATCCACTGTCATGTGAATTTTACCCTTGAGCACCTGGATACTCCAGGTGGTAGTAAGAGTAGCCTTCACTCTGACAAGTGTTTTTTGAATAACAAGTGGGAGCTCCATTGTTTAGTAGTTAGCACCTCGGAGTCCAAGGTGTGAATGAATGACATGTGAATGTGCACTTGCTGAACTTAACAAGTACTTTTGTACACAGAACAACGCTTAACATGCGACTTTGGCATTTAAGTTTTTCAGTGATTGGAAACAGCAAGCCCGTTTTGTCAAGATCTGTGGTTGTTGAGTACGTAAAGATATTGGCGGGCAAACAAAAATTTGCCAGTAAGTTGTTATTACAACTTTGCTACTTTGTTATAACAACTTAGCTAAGTTGTTATAACAATTTACCAGACAATTTTTTTGGCGCCAGCACATCGGTGTTTTAGCACCACAAAATAAACTAGGCCTATTGTTATCTTAATTGCTATAACAAAATAGCTGCCTTGTTATACAACTTGGTCAAGTTGTTATAACAAAATACCCATCTTGTCATAACAACTTAGCTATCATGTTATAACGATTTAGCTACGCTTTGGCGTTTAAGTGTTTCAGTGCATACCTGTGACGTGTACCCACAAAACACGCTTATTCGAAATAGCACGCCCGTTTTTTGTCAAGACCTGTGGTTATTGAAAATGGAAACATATTAGCGACAAACAAAAAATTGCCAGTATGTTGTCATAACAACCTAGCTACCTTGTTATAACAAGGTCGCTCTCACGCTCGCTATTGTCTGCCCCCACAGGCAGCCAAAAAAGAGGTTGAAACACTATGTCCAGTATTGCTGCACACACATATACTGAGTCGAAAAAGAAAGTATAATAAACTTTGAGGAGCAATTTTTTTTAGTAATATCGACTTTAATCCCCAACAAATTATGGTAAATTCATATTTCGAGTCTAGCTGTATGAATTTGCATAATTTCATGCTCTTACCGTTGCCAGCGTCACATCAGAACATAGCAGTTCAGACGTGTGGTGAAATGAAAAGTTCACACATGCAGTCCATATCGCGTATGTTCACCGTTTGCGTCTTGGATGGCAAGACATCGACGGCGCATGGACCTGATAAGTCTCTGGATGTCACCCTGTGGTATTGCGTTCCACTCCTGTCTTAGAACATTGCGTACATCGCCTAACGTCTAAAGATCATGAAGTCGTACCCGACGGTCCATTTGATCGCAAAGATGCTCGATCGGTGACAAATCTGGCGAAAGTGGGGGCCAGGGAAGAAGTTCGATGCTCCTCAAAAAATGTCACGACAGATACGCGCCACGTTACATCGGGCATTGTCTTGCTGGAATAACTGCAATCCGACGTTAGCGTTGAACAACGGGACAACAACAACGTTAAGAATTCATCCCTATATAGCTGCCCATTCAGATTACCATCGATGAAGATCAACTGCGTTCCATGGGGCAAGGAAATTTCTGCTCAAACCATTATACCACCCCCGCCGAAACGGTCGCATTCCCACACGCAAGCATCAGAAACCCGTTCTCCTCGTCGGCGATGCACTCTTGCCCTACCATCAGCGCGCCGTAGACAAAATCGTGATTCATCATTAAAAAGAACTGTGTTCCAACGCTGCTGAGTCCAGCGAACACGCTGACGAACCCATTCCATTCTGATGGTACGATGATGTTGGGTAAGCATTGGGCCATTGTATGCCGTGTTCACCGAGTCTGTTGCAAATAGTTTGTGCACTTATTCTATTGTTAGTTCTACCAGGAGTAATTGCTGCTGTCCTCGACGCCGGAAGGAAGCGACCCCACAAGTGAGGCGCCCTGAGGTGTCGGTCTTGTGCAGGGGTCGTAACTCTTGGTCGACCTGAACGCGGTCGGTCGGCAGTAGATCCTGTGGTTCTACACCTTCCAATGAGACGGCAAATAGTGGCCACAGTGACACCGAACTCATCAGCGGCCTCATCTGGAGGTATCCCAGCCTCATGCATACCATTGGCACGCAACCTCTGATTTTCGGTTAACCTTGGCATTTTTTAAAATGTCGGAAGACAAAACTAGCGTGTTTTCTCAATAACCCAGGCTCTCTAGCACAACATAACACAAAGAAAATCGTCGGTCACCCATTCAATTTGACGTGGAAAAGAAATGACGTTTTCTTCTCAAGTTTAAAAACGAACACAACTTTGTCAAAAATCATCAAACCGAACCGTTAATGATTCGAACTTGACCTGTATTTTATATTACTAGGCCCTCATACCAAATATCATTCTGCTATGTGGAACAGAAGTGAAATTATCATCCCGATACTGAAAAATCTAAGTTTCTTTATCGGAAAAGGTCCATAACTCTGTCAAAAATCACAAACCCAAATCCTTCATCGAACGTATCCTGCATTTTGGGGTAATAAGCGTGCATGCCAAATTCCATTTGAATAGGCTCATTAAGTAACGGCCAAAACCGGCCAGCGCTATTCTCAAAAATCGCCACTTAATTTTCATTATATTTTCATTTTTTGTCTCAAAACATAGGTAATGACACCTCGTTGGAACGAGCGCGTCGAGCTCGTTCCAACGAGGGTTCATAACCTATGTTTTTGAGACAAAAAATGAAAAAAAAATAATTATTCAAGAATTTTTTTTTCAAGTGTCGTCTGCTTTTCATGTTAGGTCATCCGAACAACAAAGTACAGGACGGACGTACACAAACACAAGGATGGACACCACTCATTTCAATAGCCCCGATATTTTTTTCGTGGGACAATTAATACTACTCGAGGCTAATAATTTTTCTTAGAAAAGTGGTCATTTTTAACAAAAAAGGAAAAGTGTCCGCAACTACCGTACCCATTCTGATAATAAAAACTTCATTTTTGTGTAATAATCCAGATTCTTACAAAAGTGGTCAAATTTTCTTCCAAAAATGTTGAGCTTGTTTTTTCTTACAAAAGTGGGCGATTTTTTCTTCCAAATTTAGAGACCTCAATTTATTACAAAAATGGGCGATTTTATTACAAAAGTGGTGAGCTCTTACAAAAGTGGGCGTATTGTTTTACAAAAAGTGATGAGCTCTTACAAAAGTCGTCATTTCTAACAAAAACGGGCGTAACATATGATTGGGTTAAGAAGATAAATAGTGCAAATGCCCCAAGTCTTTCAGCACAAAAACGTTTTGTTCTTAGCACTAGCACCTGACATATTCCAGACAGATTGTCAATTTCTGACATACAGGTATGCGTACCGGTATTCGGTATTGAATGTAGTGAGTTGGAGTTAGATATTGCCAACTATAGACTATATCGCGATTTGCAACCTATCTTCAGTACATTGACATGTATATGAGCCTTTGAGGGTTAGTTGACAACTTGGCATGGTAATTCCTAATTCGCTATCTTGTCCGACATTAAACGAGATACACTGAATATTATAGATTATCAATGCAATAATACAACAGTAAATTGGTCTTTTATATCGAAAGTCTATCATGTTCTGAACATGCTCCGGCGATATATTATAATATTATATCTCACGTGACTTCCTTGCATTCTGATTGGCTGAAAGATGATACCCTATTTCGTGTAGTTTGCATCCACAGAACTGACCAGGCACTACACCCAGGCACTACACGTTTACTATTTTTAGCATACTACTATATCAGTTTTCTTTTCATTCTGGGCGAATAAAACTGATCAGGCTAAATTTAAAAATCGATTCACAGAGGCACAACATCCACAAAACGACCCGGAAAGAAATCTTTGTGGAAAAATGTATCGCTTTTCCATTGTTGAAGTCACATTTTTCGAGGCGTTCATTTTATTCCTTGAGAAGATGATCCATATCTCGTTTCGAAGAGAATGATCCATACCTGGGTCCAACTTTCGTGAGAACGCGCCCGGATATGAAATATCGTTTGTTTCGCTGCTCATATTATTTCGCTATTTACTTGTATGTTTTGGGCAGTAAACGAATAAATAATGGAATTCAATTGAATCTTCGGAGTTTGTATCCCGTGCTGACCCATTCGGTAATGTATATGTGTGACAAATGTGTGGAAATTATCAAACTGCGTTGTCAAATTTCGAAAATTTTAGTTTTCATTCTCGAGTTGCGCGATTCTAGAATACACAGTTCCGTTTGGGGGAAATGTTTTGTTTACCCTTGCCGACCGATTCAAAATCTGTCTTCTGCTCATATCAATAATCCAAGTTAGCCGTGTTTTGGAAGAAGAAAATGTTTTTGAAAAACTACATGGTATTTTTTCTATATAACGCTGGTTGGTAGGGCTGCTACCTTGGTAACAGATTAACAAATCGGACAGATGTTTTTCTTGATGGGTGTTCGATATAATATAAGGATTAGTGCATGTCTTGTTGACTACGCCCATATAGTGCCCAGTGAGGTGGTGTGGTTTCCTCCGCTTCGCGGCGGGAACTACACCACCTCACTGGGCACTATATGGGCGTAGTCAACGCCAAGCCATGCACTATTCCTTAAGTAGAGAGGTTTCTGGGTTTAAATGTTCAAATAAAAATCTTTTGGAGAATTAGCGGTTTATTTTCAAATTTATTACAAAAATGAACATCGATATATTTTGGAATAAACTACGAACAATCGAGCATCCGACTGGAACGTAGACTGGTGACTTTCGCGGAGACTCCCAATTCAAAGTGAATTACCGGACGGAATGGTTTTGCGCGCCGAAGGCGCGCAGGGACAGCATGGGGAACAAGCCCCTTTCGACCCTCAGTGACTGTAAATGATCAATTTTCACATGTCTTGGCGTGCTGAAGGGTGAAAAGGTTCAGGTACTCGGAAGGTGTCTCCGGTTGCGGCGTGATGGCTTCGTTGACATTTCTCGGTTGAAACCTCGGGTGAGGACCAGTGTGGGAGGTTGGGTCCTCTCACAAAGGTACTACCTCTCCCCGAGGGTGCAGTGGTTCTAGGTTTTCAGGCAAGTAAATAGATTTTCAGGCAAGTAAGGTCTGCCACTTCGAGGATGATTTTGCGTGATGGCCATCACTGGCAAGTATAATCTGCCTCAGGCTCTCTCTGTTTGGTTGGACTCTTTGAAAGAAAACAACAACGACCCCTTTCGGGGACCACCAGAAAGAAGACCCGTACTTCTCTGGTTCGTGGGCAGGCCTGCATTGTAATCCTATTGGGTTAGGACAAAAGATGGGCAATGCGCTTACAAAAAGGGGCAGAGCCGGGACGCAGGACCAACGCTCTCCTCCCTTAAAGTGGTCGACCACTTTTAGGGATCGAGTGGAGGATGTTCAGGAACCATGGGGGTTACTGTTTTCATAGCGGTTATAGTGTCCATAGCAGTTATTGGGGTGCTGGTCAAAACGTATCTTCTGTGTACCTGCTTGAAAGAGGAAGGCACAGTTAGTTTTCTTTAGAATATGTAAAATACAAAAAGATAAAAATAGCAAATTTTGTTTAATTTATGATCTAATCTTTAGCAGAGTCGGTGAAGGCAGCCCTTTCTGGTAGAAGGCCACAGTTAAGCTGTTAATCTGCCTATTAGCTCACCTTCTGAGGCTGAGAGTGAGTTTGCAGCGGGAGGGTAACAGGTTTAGCACACTAAACCACACCCGAGGGTGTTTCTTTCCTGTTGTACCCTTCGCTGGTTGCGACCTCATTTAGGTTAGTTTGAGTTTATTTGGCGGTGCCGGGGATCGCGAGCGTTTTATGAGGGCTGAGCTTCCGCGGCTGGGAACGAGATTGCAGCGGGAGGGTAACAGGTTTAGCACACTAAACCACACCGGGGGGGGGGGGGGGTGTTTCTTTCCTGTTGTAACCTTCGCTGGTTACGATCCTATTTAGGTTAATTTAAGGGTATTTGGAGGTGTCGGGGATCGCGGGCGTTTTTGTTCCGAGATAACATGTTTACATATAAACCTTATACAGTGTTTAAACGTGATCCAATTTTAGTTGAGTCGGTGAAGGCAGCCCTTTCTGGTAGAAGGCCACAGTTAAGCTGTTAATCTGCCTGTTAGCTCACCTTCTCGTTCCCTAGTTTTTCTCGAGCAGTTTTAGATTTAAACAGTGTTAGAACGTGATCTACATTTGGTTGAGTCGGTGAAGGCAGCCCTTTCTGGTAGAAGGCCACAGCTAAGCTGTTAATCTGCCTGTTAACTCACCTTCTCGTTCCCTATTTATTATTAAGCATGTTTAGTTTTTTACAATATTTAATCGTGATATAATTTTAGTTGAGTCGGTGAAGGCAGCCCTTTCTGGTGGAAGGCCACAGTAAAGCTGTTAATCTGCCTGTTAGTTCACCTTCTTGTTCCTAAGTTTTTTCGAGCGGTCTTAGTTTTGATTGGAATTTTGGGGCTTTTGTCGGCTTTCGCAAATGGCTCCAAGTTCGGAAATTAGTTCACTGTCGGCTAGTCGGTCATGATTTTTCGCGGCCAGGGTGGCTAGGCAGTCTTTAATGGTGGGGATATCGGCCCTGTCGTGGAGTGTTTTAATGGGTGTGTCCCATGTGGCGCGGAGGGCGACTCTAAGCGCGTGATTTTGGACCTTCTGGGGTTTTCCCACATTAGTTTGGTTGAGGTCAGTTAGGATGATTGCCCCGTATTCGAGTTCTGGGCGCACAAAGGCTTTGTATAGTTTGAGTAGGGTGGACTGGTTGGCTCCCCATGAAGTTCCCTTTAGCATTTTCAGTAAGTTAATACGTTTGGTTGCTTTTTTCGCCATGTCTTCGGTGTGTTTGTTAAAGGACAGTTTTTAATCAATGGTGATGCCCAGGAATTTCGCCTCTTTGCATTCTGGGAGGGTGTTGTCCATTAGTTTTAGGTCAAAATCAAAGTGATTTACCAATGTAAAAGCAGCAATATATATACAAGAATGAGACAATAGAACATTTGACGTGGCATGTCAGAACAGTTGAAACAGCTTTGCAAACAATAGCACACAAGTAATAACCAGAGAATTAAACGGAGCTGTGAAAAGCCGAGTAGCGAGTTTGATAGTTTTCGGGTCTGCCAGACAGTTTAGAGATTAGCTTTAATCTTTACAGTTTATCGCACTTTTCAGTACAATATAATGCATGCTGGGACAAATGACTAATTCGGTCCATTCAATGGCATCCTCCAAGTTTGCAGTGAATAATTGTAATTAATCTAACATTTTTGTGCGTAAATACTGAAATAATATTTTATTATATTTACGAAAAGAAAGATTGGCTGATGTTGGAATTAAGTGTCACCTGTCATTTTAAAGCTGCCACAATGGGAGGCGCGGTGGCGTTTCGGTAACCGGTTCTCGTCAGATCACCGAAGTTAAACAACGTTGAGCGCGGTTAGTAGTTGGATGGGTGACCATTTCAGCGATTGATTCGCGCTCCCGCGTTGTGTCCTTAGGCAAAGCACTTAAACCCGATTGCCTACATGGGGGCACGATGACGATGTGTACTAAGGCGTACTGCACGTCGATGGTGCGCCTGTCTTCAACCAATCTTAATCTGCCTGTGCCGCGATGCAGAGTTCAGAGTTACGAAGTTTCAGAGCTGACAGCTGCTCGTCGTTGCTCGGTGGTTCTCTCCGTGTTCTCTGCCTTCCTCCACCCGTAAAACTGCCACGATCACGATTAGCCATTGTGCATAAATATGTGACCATAAACAATAAATAAATAACGCTGCCACAATATTTCTGGATATGTGGACGTATGAGTAACTGATAAGTTGTTAAGCACATGGCAGTTTCTTGATATTAATTTCGGCTTCGATATTTCTCTACAAATGCGAGTTTGTGAAACAATTCAATTGTAGGTAATATTTTCGGGAGTTATTATTGAGTGTAGTGATAGATCACAGAATTTATCTTGTATTTTATAAACTGGGGTAATTTTTTGAAATGGTGGACACTGGACATGTAAATAATAATAGGTTATGTATATATATAAATTATTGAGGCGTTGATAACTCTTCTCTTGTCAATGAGGAAGCCCGGAGTGACCTGAGAGCCAAATGAAAGTCTTGCCTCTTTCCATCACAGTCAATGAGCATAAGACCATTCCCGTTGATAGCAACTGATTTGAAGCGTAGTGATGTATGGCGTCTCGTGAACACGCAATTGCAATCTGGAGGAATGAGCTAGTGGTCGCTGGAACGGTTAATTCAAGAAAAATAAATCCTCAGAAATTTAGGAATCCAGGTCCATTACTATATTCAACGTCCATTATCTCATGACCCCCCCCCCATAGGTCAGCGCTCTACGGCAAATACCCCCCCCCCCTTGTGACGTTACTGCGTCGATGTCATATTGGCAGTGATTTGTATTTTTTGGAATGGGTTACCATCATTAGTCACCAGGCTTATACTCACTGGATCCTCAACCCTGGTGAAAATTAGCAGCGGTCCACGTATTTCAGAAAGATCCCCCGGTCACAATTGGTGCAGAATCCGGATTTAGTTCAACTCTTTAGCTTGGACCCTTTCCCGTACCCGCACTAGGCAGCAAAATATGTACTACGGAAACTTTACGAGAAATGGTCGAGTTTCTTCGGATGGTAAAGGAAAGGATTATCCACATTAATTCAGTTCAAGAAACACGTGCCCCGGGTAACCATAGCATCCCTAGATACTGAAATGAGAAGAATGACACTAGCCACCACGTGCTAAACACGGTAATAAATTTCAGACGCATTGAGTAACGTCCATCCCGAGGTAGGAGGCGTCAATTTCCGCTGTGTTACAGGTGTGGAAGACATTCCCATAACTCCTCAACATCCCGCCAGGAATTATAGATGAAACAGTAACTGTTGTAAGCGCATTGGTCATGTCAGTTCAACGTGCAAATTGAATACGATACTGGTACTTACTACCTCTTGTCAGTACACAGATGGGTGGAAATAAAGTAGATGTTAAGCTCGACAATATTTACACAAGAATTTCTGCTTTGTTTGACAAAGGAGCCATTCGTTCGTGTATATCCAAAGATATACTGCATGCAAATCATTTGTGGGCCAAGATTGAAATTCTCCTTTCTAGCATCAACCTCATAAAGGGTATAGATGGAAATTTACTAAATGTTTTAGAAGAAACAAATTTACATTTATCCCTGGGTAGGGTAAACTTAATTCAGACTTTCCTAATTTTGGAGAAAATGCCTGGATTCTTCAAAAATATAACCATGGGAAATAACCGTCGGTATCTTCTGAGTAATTCCAATGTTCAAGTGATGATTTCGGAGAAAAATTAAAGGTGATAACAATTTAGTATAGAATTTTCGCAATAGTTCTTGTGATTTTCCAATAATCTGAAGCAAGGTAACGGTTGGAAATCCAAACAATAACTGAATTCTTACTTGATGTGGACACTATATATACAATACAATAAATGAGTCATGTCACAACAGGCTTTCCGGATAGAAAGATCGAAGAAAGCTTTCCCCACGTCTTAATCATATGCCTTATTATCTTACTGAATAGAGCTTAAATAAATAATGGAGGCAAACACTGAATTGAGGCAACTTGTTAACAACTATGCGAGAAGCCTACTGTTACACGACGAATAAAGAATAAAGAAATATACAAAGTTTGAAACAACTGAAATTAAACGAGATATACTGTGAATAGATTGTCAATGTAGGAGATTAGTACTTTATCATATTCGAAACATGCACAGGCGATGATAATATTTATCTATTGACTAAAGTGAATTTTTTGATTTGATTGGTTGATAGATACGTGGTATGAGACCATATTCAATGAAACCCGCGATACGTCCGCCCAGCCACTGACAAATTTCCCATACCCAGTGGAAGACTCGTTCCGAAATCTACAAATTGTCCATACCCCATAGAAGAAGCGTTATTCCAGTTTTACAGTGTACATGTATTATATTTTAATATTTTTATCTCCAAAATATAGCTCATGACCCCTTACTGGAATGAGCTTGTCGAGTACCCTCCAATGTGGGGTTCATAAGCTATGTTTTTGAGACAAAAAAGAAAAAAAGAAATTCAATAATTTTTTTATACTAGTCATAGCGGCCTATTTTTACAAAAACTCTTTTGCACAAAAATTCCACAGAAACCTGTATGGCTCAACGATGGAAGATAAAAGATCTCATGCTGTGTGTGTTCACACATGAAATAGATTGTATTTCTAAAACGGAAAGTCAATAGACTTCGGCCTCATGGGATACGGCTGGCTTCGGGTAGGTAAAAACCCGTACCACGTGATCAGACACGGGGTAACTAATAGTACCTAGCATTTACAATGGTGTGTTCATGGAACCTCTAGCACATTGACGTGGGAAAATACACACCACTTCAAAACACAGCTTTCAGAACTTAGTGAAGATTACCATTGGTAGTTGGATTCTAGTTCTTTTGTAATAATCACCACTAGTTTTTTTTTATTTACAATATGCTGAAGATCACATAGCTGCCATCCAGTAAGTACATTAATTACTTTGGTATATATTCAATTTATTTGAAACCACCTGAATGTGATATGTACTGGCCTGGAAAATTGGCGATTACATCGTAACCAGTTCGCAAGGTATACTATATAACATGGTGGTAACCTTCTGCAAAACATGTTGCAGTGCTTTTCTACCTTCTCTGTTTTTACTAGCCAGCCAAACTGTTTACGTTTCAACATAATTTCCGCCAAAACAAATCGCGACACCTAACAAGCAAACTTACTTTGGAGAGATCACGCGTTAGTTGTTTCAATGTATTTTGGTGGATAGGGTCTTATGGTGTAAACGGCATGTTACTTTATATATGTTGGTGCAATGCCCGACCTTTGTATCGAGTTAGTTCCGAAAGATTGTCAAGTCTGACTAGCAAAACATTCATTTTATCTTGTATTATTTTGTCGTAACCTGTAGTTCGTTCGCGTATTTTCTGATTGACGTAACCCCGCATATCCAAAACGACCGCTCGAGGGTTATTTGTGTGTATCTGTTATTCACATTGGAGTGTTCAAAGGGACATCCATCATGTTGATGCAAAATTCCAAGGTTAGCATAATTTATTTATTTATTTATTTATTTATTTATTTATTTATTTATTTATTTATTTATTTATTTATTTGTGTTTAGGTCATATACTTGTGCACAATGGCTAATCATGACCGTGACAGTTTTACGGGTGGAGGAAGCCGGAGTACCCAGAGAGAACCACCGAGCAACGACGAACAACTGCCAGTTCCCCAACATCGTAACTCCGCACTGCAACACAGGCAGGGTTAGATTGTTTGAAGACATGCGTACCATCGACGTGCAGTAGGCCTTAGTACTCAGCGTCATCGTGCCCCCATGTGAACAATCGGGGTTAAGTGCCTTGCCCAAGGACACAACGCAGGAGTCCGAATTGATCGCTCAGACGGTCGCCCACCCAATAATTAACCGGGCTCGACGTTTCTTAACTTAGATGATCTGACGAGAACAGACTACCGCAACGCCACCGCGCCCCAGGTTAGTATAATAATACTTTCTCTGGGGTGTAGAAATGTAGTTTGGGGAGAAACACTCCAGTAAACAATACAGCTCCCACTGTTCAATTACAATTACCTCTGGCGGGTGTATTCCAGTTCTGTTATGATTATCTGCACTAGGGCATCTTTGTTGTCTTCAGTACACTGTTATTAAACGGCTATTCGTTGTTCCAAACACCTTAACCTTTAACTGGTAGAGTGTTGGAAGCCTATATTTGGGCTTTAGTCTGAAGTGTCGGCACCACAATTTAAAGGTCGCATATTCAGTGGATGTTCTACATATCACCAATTTATTGGAGAGTGCCCATTGACACTCTCCCATAAATTGTAACAAGGCAAAGATATGTGAACATATTTTGATGACCAAAAATAATTCAGCACTCTACCAGTTAAAGATCTCGGAGCGTAGACCCCTAATACGCCGTTATTAGGAGGTCCTGCTGACAAATCACCTGAGCAGTGATTTTCGGTCAATTCGTGACTACCTGCTGGTAATCAAGACTTGACTAAATATCACTGCTAAGCAACTAGACTTTTAATAGTTAAGAAAACTGAAAATAAAATCAGTCACTTTCATGAAAATTAACTCCCCATCTCCTGCCAAGCCTCAACAATGACTTGTAAATAGGGAATGTAGGAAAATCGGACAATGCAATATTCAATGATTGTTTCGGATCGATTTTTCGGTGTCCCTATGAGATCGGTATCGGTTTGGTTTTTTCGTATATTGCCCATCTCTGTTATTACTAGTCGGTCGAATACGTTTACTTCAACCATCTTCCAGCTCGAAGCTAAGAAGACGATTGAAGTAGAAGAAACAGACCGAAATGGCCCAAGGTGGAATGAACTGGCCGTGGAAAGTTCATTTTTTATCCTGATGTCTGTATATGACACTACACATGTGCATACTATCAAATTATAAACCAAATGTATGGTCATGTATGGAGTTAGTACGTTGGGGAGTCTGACGGTTGCTCGTCACTACTCGGCGGTTCCCTCCAGGTACTCGGGCCTCCTCCGCCCGAAAAACTGTCCGACACGAGGTGACCGTGGCTGTCGAAAGTGTAGTTGAGCCCCAATAAATAAATAAATAGTATGGTCGTGTAGCATTTTTTAGAACAAAATGAGGTTCAGGACAATTCCGCCGCCATTTATATTAGATTACTGTTTCAACTTTCGTGTAAAAACAAAGCTTATGGCCTCCTAAATGGAACGAGCGCGTCGAGCTCGTTCCAATGAGGGCGTCATGCGCGATGTTTTTGAGGCAAACAATAAAATTTTATAATTATTCAATAATTGGTTTTGTAAGCGCTGTCTTCTTGTGTTAGGGGTTAACCATTTATCCAAATCGGCCGCATCCAGCCACATCATTTGAAAACTGAGCAGTTGGAAAAGAAAACTTTAAAATATCAATAAAACCACATCATTTGAGATCCAGCCAGTGGGACACGTGATATGATTTTGTTGAAATGTTTTAAAAACAATAATTAAAATAACAGATTTTGACATCGTGTGCATTCGCTGAATGGTTGCGCCATATATCCTGTATCTGGAATAGCCGGTTTTGCAGTAATGCACCTTCCCTGTTTTGAGCAGTATTTATGATGACTAACCTTGACTGTATTTGGATTGGACCTCACTTGTACCATAAGAGATATTTGCTGCTGTGCACAGAGACACGACCAATGATTATCCTCTTGAAAGGGAACAGACAATTTACGTGTGCACAGTACTCGATGTTTTCCAAGCATTGGGAATTTTGATTTTTCACCAAGTGAGAATGTTGACAGGAACCCAGCATGGTCTTTCTCACAACAGAGCTTTTAAAGTAATTGAAGTATTCATATCAACAAACATGGGTTTTAATGTACAGTTTTGTAACAGTTGTTTAACCCTTTACCTAACATGAAAAGCAGACGACACTTGCAAAAAAAATTCTTGAATAACTAATTTTTTTCATTTTTTGTCTCAAAAACATAGGTTATGACCCCTCGTTGGAACGAGCTCGATGAGCTCGTTCCAACGAGGGGTCATAACCTATGTTTTTGAGACAAAAAATGAAAAGATAATGAAAATTAATTGGCGATTTTTGAGAATAGCGCTGGCCGGTTTTGGCCGTTACGTTGGGTAAAGGGTTAAACATATGCCTATAAATCAGCGATATCAGCTATCTAGAACGTGTTTGGAGCAGTTTTTTAAAATTTTGAACAGGAGATCCAGCCATGGATATGTACAGATTTCATTTTACTGACCTTGCAGAATGGTGGCTGAAAGTCATATTGCGTAATATATGAAACAACCCAATGAACTCATCTTATATCTACTAATGTTTACTGGTATGCAAAGGATCTTGAATTTGAGCAATATTTTATACCATGGTTACCTATTCTACTATATATGAAAAGCCTATGACATAAATTTTAGCTTTACACACCAACCGTGGTGAACACGCCAGCAATGGGATTTCAATAGTTAAAATTTACACCTCCAATGGAACTACATCCAATTGACCTTTGATGACGTCGACCTGAACGCGAACTTGTCTACATTTATCGCACATCGCCTCTCGAAGAGTGAAATGAAAGTGGCAATTATTTATTACGTTTTTAAATGAGTTTGCCCCATAAGACACCAAAAATTAACAAACATGAATTGTCGCATGTCAATAAAGCATACATAACTCGACATAGTATGTTATTATGTTATTAAAATGAAGAAGTCCCTGTTTCTTTTTCTATTTCGTTTCGGTGATAAAATTGACAGCGGAAGTGCCGCCCACCGATGCTCAAGTGAATAAAAACAAATTCACACGTATGTACGCCTGCTGCTCAGTAAAATCGAGAAAAAATAATAACGACTCTTAATAACCTGACGATCATGGTATAAATAAAATATAGCCAAAGTAGCTTGGTGTGCCAAATGTTCACCACTCGTGGTGAAGTGGTGTTAACCAAGCGCCAAAGGTTCACGGTTAACACCACTTCACCATCGTGGTGGACATTTGGTACACCGAGCTACTACAGGTATATTCTATATGTAAATGGAGAACAGCTTTGCGAGAAGAAATGCCCTACGATTTGGCATTATCATCGAAATGCTTTGCGATGTGGAGCCCATTTTTCATCTTAATCAGCTTTCCATGGACATGTAGGAGATATAAAATCTCCAAACTGGTGGTATATATATTAATTGGCTAATTGGTGGAATCCACTGTTATAGCTGTATTGAAAGATGATGAGAAACCCCTTTAGTGACTTTACTTTGTATGATGCTTGCCCAGAGGCAAAAAACAATGTATATAGAAAAGCGTTTTGTTATAATTGATTGGGGAGTGTCCTCACTCTCCAATGAATTGTAATAAGATTATTACTTCCATACAATTGAAAATCAAAGTACCCCAGTTGCAAATCACATTTGAAAACCAATTTATCATTTCTCCAAATAAACGGTCTATTTGTTTTTACATTAACACAACTTCACCCTCATGGTGGACATTTGGTGTACCAAGCTACTATAGGTATATTCTATATGTATATGGAGAAAGCTTTTCAATAAAAAAGACCCCAAGGTTTGGCATTATCGAAATGGTTTGTGACGTGGAGCCCCTATTTCACCTAAGTCAGCTTTCCGTGGACATGTAGGTGATATTTAATCTGCAAACTGGTGGTGTGTATATTAACTGGTTAACTGGTAGAGTGCTGGAAGCCCGTATATGAGCTTTGTTCTCAAGTGGTGGTACTGCAACATAAAAGCTTCATATTCTGTAGATGTGCTTTGTATTATCTTAGAAGTAAAATTACTTGGCCTGTATGGATTTGCCTTGTCACAATTTATGGGAGCGTGCCTAAAGGCACGCTCCCATAAATTGTTACAAGTCAAAGACACCTGAATAATTTTCAACAACCAAAAATAATTTAGCACTCTACCAGTTAAGTGCTAGAATCCACTAACATAGCTCTATTGAAAATGATGAAACCAACTTTAGTGACTTTACTCTGTAAGCATTACCATGTTGTTTGCTCAGAGGCAGTAAACAAGGTTTATAGAAAATTGTCCTGTTACTATTTATTGGAGAGTGTCCTCAGACACTTTACAATGAATTGTAATATAATGATTATTTCCATACACTTGAAATGGGGGCGCGATGGCGTTGTGGTAACCAGTTCTCGTCAGCTCACCGAAGTTAAGCAACGTCGAGCCCGGTTAATTCTCGGATGGGTGACCCTCTGAGCGATCGATTCGGACTCCTGCGTTGTGTCCTTGGGCAAGGCACTTAACCCCGATTGTCTACATGGGGACACGATGACACCGTGTACTAAGGCGTACTACACGTCGATGGTGCGCATGTCTTCAACCAATCTAACCCTGCCTGTGCTGCTGTGCGGAGTTACGATGTTGGGGAGCTGGCAGCTGCTCGTCGTTGCTCGGTGGTTCTCTCCGGGTACTCCGGCTTCCTCCGCCCGTAAAACTGTCACGGTCATGATTAGCCATTGTGCATAAGTAGGTGACCTTAAACACCAATAAATAATTAATACACTTGAAAACAAAAATACCCTGTTATGAATCGCATTTGAAAAATAATTTAGCATTTTTCCAATTAAAAGCTCCATTTGTGATTACATTATCTTTTGTGTATTCTTACAGGTTTATACTTGATCTAATAATGTATAAAAAAACCTATACAGCCACTGTCAGAATCTTGGCTGATGAATGCCAGCTAGATTGAAATTCTCGCTCTTAACATCAGACCTTTTCGGGTGAATTTATAGGACATAGAAATTATCATTATAATGCTATGTGAATTTGAACATCATGGTCAGATAAGAATTAGAAGTGATATATTTTCATCACGACTGCCTTCCTTGGATATATTCGAGATTTGATATTTTTATCCTGACATGTGGACACGACTCAAATCAATTAGCCATTCATGGGTTCGTCAGATATGATGTATAGTCACGAAGTTTTGTTTCACCACTGGAATCTTTTTTATTGAGATATACTATCTTGTTATGTTAGAAGAAAGGAAATGAAAATAGAAAATTTTAATGAAGGAAGATCTATTTAACCCTTTACCCAACGCAACGGCCAAAACCGGCCAGCGCTATTCTCAAAAATCGTCAGTTAATTTTCATTATTTTTTCATTTTTTGTCTCAAAAACATAGGTTATGACCCCTCATTGGAACGAGCTCGTCGAGCTCGTTCCAATGAGGGGTCATAACCTATGTTTTTGAGACAAAAAATGAAAAAAATTAGTTGTTCAAGAATTTTTTTTTTTGCAAGTGTCGTCTGCTTTTCATGTTAGATAAAGGGTTAATAGATATACAAGATTTTATTTATTAGTAAACAAAATTTATGGCATGAAGATAAACATTAAAACCAAGAGACCTTTCGGTCAACATATACAGAGTTTTGAATTGTCAACTTTTGGTAAATATTGAGCATTTTGTATTGCCCAACAAGAGAGCTGTGTGTGGAATATAAAGAAAAGAAAATTTTCTAACTTGGCTGCATCTGAACTGGAGGTTGCAAATGTGCATGCAGGTATTTCTACTGCTTTGCAAAGAACTGGATTGATGATTATCAACTAGCTGCAAAGAGGGCCAGACACCACTAGAGGCTGGAACAGATAAGTTTCCAAGTCTACTACCTGCAGTCCTATCAAGGATTTAGATTATCAACTCCTTGGAATATTGACTGTTTTGGGAATTACAGGAAATAGTATCAACAGAAAATATGTTTGAATGCAGTTTTTAGTCGCCAGAGCTGTTGAGCTATATCGACAGGAATTGGGTCTGATTTGTTGGGAAGCATGTGTATGGAGCTTTTTGGATATATTTTGAATGAGATCTTTCAATGGACATTTGCAGACTTGATATCATTGACCTGGTGGAATTTACCAACCGATTTCGCTTGCCATGAATATTCTGTGTTTGGTTACTGATTGACTGGACCATGTTTGAAACAGAACTCCTCTCTTTAAATCAAGTGGTGTGTATCGGTTTGTACAGAATCGTGAAGTCTCAAGGATAACAAATCATAGATGTCTTCTAGATTTTGAATTATCATGAATGTTAGACTATGGTTTTGAGGTCATACATTTGTAACAGGGGTGGGGTGAACGACTCCCAAGGGGCTAGAACCCTGGCCGAAATCTCCCTGTTGTTCTTCAGATTCGTGAGGATCCGGGTCAACTAGCAAACCATGGATAAATTATAACCCAACTCTAGAGGTAGAATAACCATTATGTGTTGTGGTCTGGATGAATACGCAATAAAATAGGAATAACAGTTTATACGTGGTTTATTAAGAAGCCAAAAAGTAGTATGATATGAAATGGACATGCTTATGAATGACGGATCAAAAACCACGGGTCCACTACACTTTTACCAAAAACGGAGAGGGTTAAAATCCCACCCAGCAAGTCTATTAACTCGAATGGTTCCCACAGAACTCGGACTTGGAGAGAATCAGTGTCAGAAACGGTGATTTTCGCCAGGGCCGAGTTGAATGGGTCCTAAGATGACGGTACCTATTACGGTTAACCTTTTTACAGGTTACAAAGTGTCCCCGTAATAAGCTAGTATATGGTTTAAGTTTGGACAGCTAGATCAAAGCTTTACCCAAACATAAAGTGGACGACGAATTATGAGCGAGGCCGCTCTTATATAGGATAATTTCGCGGGGAAAGATTTCGAATACTGGAATCTGATTGATCCCTCGCTTTCACCTCGACGAATGAAACAACAGCACAACGCTCCACGGCGTGAACCAATAAGGTACATTGATTCATTTTAAACATTGGAAATGACTTGAAGCCAACAAAAATAGAATTAAACCTCCGTTATGTGCAGACGAATTATAACAGAGTAATTTAGAACTTCTATTGTATATTATTTTTCAACTGCTGTTACCAAATCCGTTACACTTCCCCTCCTTAAAAAGGAAAATGTGCAACACTTTTAGAACCATACAGCAGTTGTTAAAAAGATTTCCTATAAATCTTTAACATATTATAATTTTCATTTAAAATGTGGCGTTCCACATAAAACATTCCTCCATAAACTTTCACGAGACCCGGCTTACCAAGCCAATTCCCCTGAAAACATAATATGCAATATTTAAACTGATGATATGAAGGAGATGAACAAGGTGTTACAAAATTACACATGATTCTTCTACCGACTATTATATAGTTTAAGTTATTGTCTCTTTTTAGAAATTCTGTAAAGTCTTGATCTTGTCTCTCTGCTTTTTCTGAAGTAGTCCTCTGGTGTTCACTGCTGGAATGTTTCCAATTTCTTTTCACTACTCGATAACAAAACAATCCCCTTGTTCTTCACGGCACGCTATACCACACTCCTATCTGTTCTGGAGAAGTGAAGTTCTCTTGCGTTACCACCACTCATCTCGGATCTGCTGCAACACGTTCAGCAGATTCCGCTCTCTCTGCTAGCACTGATAGGCATGGCAAAAATGTGTCAACAGAATCAAGAATTCTTTTCTGACACGCGGCATGCTACATCGCCCTACTCCATTGCCTATTTCTTGTGACGGTGTGCACGACGTTAATGTTAAACAGACATTCAATTTATACAGGGAGGAGCAAACAAATTAAATCTACAGCAGTAATAGCAATGCAAATTGCTTCCCCTACTTTATGATTTACTGAAAATCCAAAATACGAAATATACTAGTTAATTTCCCAATAAGATAGATGAAATATCCAGAATACAATTAATGTAGATGAAATTCTGGATAAAATTATTTCTCTGGGGTTTACAATTCCGCCAATAATTCCAAAACTATTCAAAATTTAATTGTAACGTTCTGAAGGTCAACAAGGCCACGTGGTTTCCACTAATCTAACACATGTGATAGCTCCCCGGCTCTTCCGCTATCAACCGTATATTACTATCAATGGGACATATCAATATTCGAGCAGAATAAGCAGCTGTATTCAGCATTTTGATATATATAGACTGCTCACAATAGTTCCCCATTTTAAATTTAATTGTCAATTTGAAAATTATATTTTGGGCTACCCATGGAGAACATAATTCTCAACAACCAACTATTTTACACTTGCATTCAAGGAAAGTTTTTTATATTTTAGTAAACGAACGAGAGATTGGTCATAACCCATAAAACAACAAGCCTCAGGATTGCAATATTTCCTCTACTATAAATTACTTCCCCTATATAAGACGTAATATTAAAACAGCATCCAGACTACTGAAGACAAACCACCTATTATCAGAACCCAAGACGCCGGAAGCATAACTTAAAAGAGAAATATACAAATATTTACAAACTCCTACACGTCGCGAGTGCTGTTTAATAGAAAAGGTTCCACATACTTCAATGCCTATTGCCAATAGAAAATCGACATACCAACACACTGTGTACTACCTACTTTAAATAAGCAGACTACGGGGTCTTATTTCGCTTCCTAGGAAAAACATCCTTTCAGGTCAATACCTAGTGTTACCTACAGTAACACAAAATACATCCAAACTAATGAGCAATGCAATCATCTAGCATTTTAGCTTTTAGTATCGTTTTACTAAAATATTCTGTCTTGAAACAAGTTTACTTAATAGTCAATACCTTATCGAACCTCTAACTTGGCCCTGTTTATTAGATTTTATGTTGACCTTAAACATTTTCAGAAGTTGAAAGAAAAATTGTGGGATTAAATCCCGCAAGCTTCCAATGCTACTTTGTACTAAAGGGCATATAACTCGACCTCCCTTCCTATTTGCCCATGGTAAAGTTGCCTCATATGCCCCATAGATTGATTCACAAAATGAGTCATTTTCAAAATGAACCCGGAAAGTGAAGATATTTCAGAAAAATTGTAATTCAACTGCAGACATTTTTACTACCAATATCGCTCACAGCTTTTATGAATAAGCTTTTTGAGCTACATTGGCGCTTTCAAATATCAAATAATATAGCTGAACATTTAACCTCTAAAACCTTTACCAGTCTCAAAATAAATCCATCTATAACATGATGATAAAAATTTTTCACATTCGTGCCGTAAGTGTTTGGGCTGAGTTGACTGATCAGCTCAGACCCTCTCAAATTTTCTGGCTTAAATTACTCAGATCACCGACGAGAATACAAAATGTGTATTTTGTGTGTTTGTGGGGAGGGGGGGGGGGGTGGTATTTCGGCCCCTGTTAATCCCAGTATAGTGACATATTGGTGGTTTAGTGCAGAGTAAAATAGACAACAGAATGAACAGTCTATAATCTTAGACTTCAACTCACTCATAGAATGACTTTGTCTACCAAACTTTAATTACATCCAGCTTATGAGCTTCCACTTCACCAGCAGTGGTACACTTGGGCTCATTGTACAACAAAAGGTATTGAAATTATGCACTTCACCAGCAGTGGTATACTTGGGCTCATTGTACAACAAAAGGTATTGAAATTATGCATACCAACAATCGAGCTCAATTTTCCCCATGAATTAAATTCATCTTGATCGTTCAAAGAACGCAGACATTGTCGAGAACGATTACCCATAATGTAAGTAGCTGTAATAACCAGATCCTGGTAGCCTCGGCAATTTGTAATAGGGGTGGAGTGAACGACTCCCCAGGGGCTAGAACCCTGGCCGAAATCTCCCTGTTGTTCTTCAGATTCGTGAGGATCTGGGTCAACTAGCAAACCATGGATAAATTATAACCCAACTCTAGAGGTAGAATAACCATTAAGTTATGTGTTGTGGTCTGGATGAATACACAATAAATAGGAATAACAGTTTATACGTGGTTTATTAAGAAGCCAAAAAATAGTATGATATGAAATGGACATGCTTATGAATGACGGATCAAAAACCACGGGTCCACTACACTTTTACCAAAAAGATGGAGGGTTAAAATTCTACCCAGCAAGTCTATTAACTCCAATGGTTCCCACAGAACTCGGACCTGGAGAGAATTACTGTCAGAAACGGTGATTCTCGCCAGGGCCGAGTTGAATGGGTCCGAAGATGACGGTACCCATTACGGTTAACCCTTTTACAGGTTACAAAGTGTCCCCATACTAAGCTAGTATATGGTTTAAATTTGGACAGCTAGATCAAAGCTTTACCCAAACATAAAGTGGACGACGAATTATGAGCGAGACCGCTCTTATATTGGATAATTTCGCGGGGAAAGATTTCGAATACTGGAATCTGATTGATCCCTCGCTTTCACCTCGACGAATGAAACAACAGCACAGTCCTCTACAGCGTGAACCAATAAGGTACATTGCTGCATTTTAAACATTGGAAATGACTTGAAGCCAACAAAAATAGAATTAAACCTCCGTTATGTGCAGACGAATTACAACAGAGTAATTTAGAACTTCTATTGTATATTATTTTTCAACTGCTGTTACCATATCCGTTACACATTTTCTGAGTGGACTTTCCATAGCAAGTGCAGAATATTTGGCTAGATTTCAAATTATCACCAAGAAATCTTTCTACAGCAGATGACAGAACCTCATTTTATTAATAATAATCTGACCCGGAAGCCTTAATTTGACCATGAGAAATTTGCATCGAAATTTATGGAACTGGGCATTTTCAGAATGGTGCACCAAACCGTAAATTGTGTATTTCCACCAAGATGGTTTGAATTGATCTTGTTGGTTTGGTATTGAGCTTGTGGTATGTAGCCCTACTTTGCTCTGTATGTCTACCAAGAAATCCGTCCACGAATAAGTATGGGAGTTGAGGAGAAGAAAAGAAAGTTTGATTTTTACACAGCCAGCATTATATGGCAAGGTACCAGGTCTTGGAATGTTGTCCAGTTGTCTATAATCATGCCTTATTGAGGTTTCGTATCTTTCATTTTTTTTCTCTCGTTTGCCAGGAATTTCCAGTTATACACAACTGGAACATAATTAAACACCTCCTGTTTTTCGCAGTGGTGTTAATAGAAAGTGTTACTTTCATGCTGTCCTTCAGATGGCCAAAGGTGATTGTTTGCTGAAAGAATGTTAGACTGACAAATGAAAGACAACACAATGATGAAATTATGAGGTATTTTAATGGCGCTAATTACATATATCTGTCACTAATGTTTTTGATGAAAAATGTTCTCTCGACAAGAGAGGTGCTGGAACGGTCCATGGTGAAACAATGCCGGTAATTACTGACAAGACTGAAACTTATGATCTCCTAAACACAACATCAGTGTCTGACGTCAGTAGCGAGTGTATCCACCAAGAGTCCGGATGACAGTCTGGACCCTCCTCCTAATGCAACCAGTGAGCCTTCTGATACGGTCCAGAGGCAACTGCTGCCACTCCTCATGCAATGTAGCTTCCAAATTGGCCAAATTCTGTAGAGGCGGATCCATTTCTTGCAGACGACGTCCAAGAAAGTCCCAGATGTGCTCTAAAAGATTCAAATCAGGGCTCATCGCTGACCAAGATAGTGTTGTGATAGTGCTATTCTGAAGGAATGCTCTCATCGCATGGAACGATGTGGCCTTGTATTGTCGTCCATGAATACAGGGTGAATAGCTAACGGGTGGTTGTCAAAACGAGGCACGACAACCGGATTGAGAATGTTCCGGATGTACTGATGACCATTGAGATTCCCACGTAAGTCACCATATCAAGTTTACAATCATGAGAGAGGCATCCCCAGATCATTACTGATCCTCCACCATAAAGAACAAGAGATCTGATTTCCTCGGCACGTAAGCGGTATTTCTCTGCCTCCACACTCTCATGTTCTCATCTGTGACGTAAAGCAGGAACCTACTCTCGTCTGACCAATGGGCTATCCTTCACGTCCTGAGATGCCAATCGTGTCGTGCTATACACCACTCCAAACGTCCTCTTTCATGCTGATCGGACAGATCTGGACGCTTGGTGACCTTTTGGACCTCATATATAGTGCTTTGAGACGGTTCCGGACAGTTCTGTTACACAAACGCCCGTTGGGGAGCCAAATGCGTGCCAAAAATGGTATCTGCCCAACGAAGCGTTCTAGACCCCGATATCCCCGAGGAGAGGTCTTTTGGGGATGTCTTGGCCTTGGTCGGTCCTTAACATCGTTGGCTTCTTGATGTTTTCGGACAAGTCTGCTGATTGCAGAACAACTATAGCCAAGTTGCCTTCCAGTAGCTTTGAATGACATGCATGCTGCATGCATGCCAACAATATGCCATCTTGGTGCCTCTGACAGTCTCCTCCTAGCCAGGCCAACATGTATTGATAAACTAAGTGACCAATGTTCTTGTTTTATACCCAGATATTGCATATGGATGATAATGTTTTTGTGACATTCGTGGGAAACATGCTTAACGTGGACTACGGGATGTGTTTGGGGTACGCTATGAACCAGAAACATCACGTTTCACTCGGTGACATGTACTACAGGACAAAGCAACCCCCCCAAAAAAAATTATAATCAGTGACAGCAACTTCACTGTCATGAAACATTTTAGGGGGTGCTTAATTAAGTTCCAGGTTTATATGAATATCAATAATATTAGCTAATGCACATTATGTCTGTTTACCGTGCCAATAACATGAAAATAACATTGCCATTTACAAATTGTTCTGTTTACGCCCTCTGATAGCTTGGATAAAACACCTGGGCTGTTCAGAAACAAAAAAGCAATTCCCTATTAACCCTTGAATTATTTTTACGACAATAACTACCGTATACACATTTACTCAGAAGATGACACAACAGTGTTTCTACATCATTGTTGGTGGCCTGTACAGGTAGCTATTAATGATGTAAAAACACTGCCAAGATAATTGCAGTCTACCAGTTGAGATCTCCGGGAAGATGTATTGAGGACAGCTTTTTAAAAGCAATACAGAAGTGGTAGTTTGTGGCTGTATGGGGACTTGGGGACTAATTGTATAAAAGGCATTGTTTTCAGCAGAAATTATTTGAAACCCCCAAAATTTCCTGCCTTTAAACATTTATCTAGCACCAGTCACTTCCAGTATATGCACTATAATTTCTTATATCTTGTTCAACAAATCTCCTCTAGATCTGTTATGCGATGACCGGTTATCGTCAGATCATCGAAGTTAAGCAACATCGAGCCCGGTTAGTCCTTGGATGGGTGACCGCCTGAGCGATCGATTCGGACTCCCGCGTTGTGTCCTTGGGCAAGGCACTTCACCCCGATTGTCCACATGAGGGCACGGTGACGCCGTGTTCTGCACGTCGATGGTGCGCATGTCTTCAACCAATCTAACCCTGTCTGTGCTGCAGTGAGGAGTTACGATGTTGGAGAGCTGGCAGCTGCTTGTCGATGCTCGGTGGTTCTCTCCGGGTACTCCGCTTTCCTCCACCCGTAAAACCGTCACCGACACGATATGACCTTGACTATTAATGTGTCGTTAAACCATAATAAATAAATAATAAATAATTAAATCTAGATCTGTTAAACATGATATCATAGGGTACTAAACTCATTTTATCACTGGAATGTAGGATCCTGAATGTCTGTTACTTAAATAACTAAATAAGCTTTGATGGTGAAGCAGCTATTCAATTAACCCTCTGCACACTGATGTTAAAATTTACAAATTTCAAGTTACATTTTTTCCCCATAATGCTACTAGGAATTTAACCCTTTACCTAACATGAAAAGCAGACGACACTTGCAAAAAAATTTTTTGAATAACTATTTTTTCTCATTTTTTGTCTCAAAAACATAGGTTATGACCCCTCATTGGAACGAGCTCGACGAGCTTGTTCCAATGAGGGGTCATAACCTATGTTTTTGAGACAAAAAATGAAAAAAATAATTAAAATTAATAGGCGATTTTTGAGAATACCGCTGGCCGGTTTTGGCCGTTACGTTGGGTAAAGGGTTATCTAATTCAGTCTTGTTGGACAGAGTGAAATGTCAAACAAGACTGAATTTGTTAAACTCCCAGTTGCTTTATGGGAGAAATGTGCAGCCTGAAACTTTGATAGAGAGAGTTAAATTTTGTAAAACTATTTCAGTTATATTCAGTTTTATTTTATGGACTAACAGGGGGGCGCGGTGGCTCAGTTGGTAGAGGTGCAGGCTGCAAGCCGAGAGGTCCTCGGTTCGAATCCCACCTGCGGCATCCGCGTTGTGTCCTTCGGCAAGACACTTCACCCCGATTGCCTACATGGGGGCACGATGACGCTGTGTACTGAGGCGTACTGCACGTCGATGGTGCGCATGTCTTCAACCAATCTAACTCTGCCTGTGCTGCGGTGCAGAGTTCAGAGTTACGATGTCGGAGAGCTGACAGCTGCTCGTCGTTGCTCGGTGGTTCTCTCCGGGTACTCCGGCTTCCTCCACCCGTAAAACTGTCACGGTCACGATTAGCCATTGTGCATAAGTATGTGACCTTAAACACCAATAAAATAAATAAATAAATAAAATGGACTAACAGAAAATCCTCCCTCCCTTATCAAAACATTGAGAAAAAATTGCCTGAGAAACAAGATATATTTTTATCGGCCTTATTATTGGTTGTAAAAATTGTTTTTAGCTCAACTTAACGTCAAGTATGAGCTATTGGGATGTCCGTCCCTGATTCATTTAGCTCACCCTACAGGCCGCATCTCTCACCCGATCAGTTTCAAATTTCATACATGGCTTTGAGGTGATGTCTGAATGAAAGCCATAGAATTTCTCCGAATTTCGCTGAAAAACATGGCTGCCGGCAGCCATCTTCAATTTGGCATATAAGTTGTCAACAATTTCATTAGCACACCCTACAAGCCACATCTCTCACCCGACTTTTTTCAAATTTCATTTCGCTTTGGGGTATTATCGAGTTAGGAGCTATCAAATTTTTCTGAAGTTTGTTAACAAACATGGCCGCCGGTGGCGATCTTCTTTTGGCATATAAATAGTCAACAATTCTATTAGGACACCCTACAGGCCACAACTCTCATCCGATCTTTTTTCAAATTTCATATGTAGCTTTTGTGTGATGTCTAGATGGTAGGTATCGAATTTTTCTAAATTTAGTTGAAAATATAACCGTCAGGGGCCATTTTAGATTTGGTATATAAATTGTCGACAATTCCATCAGCACATTTTACAGTTAATTGCATATCTTTTAAATGAATAAGTTTTTTAATTGAAAATAACCTCCAACTCAAAACCATATACCATACCTTCAGTACAAATTTGACCTGTTAACTGAAGAAAATATGTTGTGATTCATTGAAAAATTACCCTGACAATCACCAAATTCCCCTTGTTTATAGACCCTTTATGCCTCAGTACATCCAAAAAGGTACTTAATTCGACCACTCCTGTTAACTGAGTAATTCGTACCGGCAAAGTGGATATTCAGTTAACGGGTTCTGCTGTGTTGTGAAATCAACACTGCATCAAGAAAAACAAATGAGAAAAAGGAATCTGAGATTCAATGTTCTAGTTCTTTTTCTTCCGGTGAGATCTATAGTTTTGTGGGGGAGGGAAAAGGACAGAAAAATTCACCCAGATCATGACCCAGTTTTGATCAGTAGCAATTTTCGGTCGGCTTTTGTTACGGCAGTACTGTACAACTTGTGTTGTGAGAGTTCCTGGAAAATGCCCAGTCCTTTAATTGGTATAGTGCTAAATTATTTTTGATTGTCAGAATTTGTTACCGAGTCTTTGCCTTGTTACAACTTATGGAGGAGTGCCTATAGGCCTTAGATGTAACAAGGCAGATCCTTGCAGACAAAATAAGTGCACTTCAAAGAAAATATGAAACCCCTCCACAGAATAGGGAGAGTTTATGCCACGGAACCCGCGCTTTAGAATGAAGCTCAGATATGGTCTTCCAAGCACATTATCAGTTCGGGGATACAGCAGAAAGCTGACTGCCTTATCGTTATTGCATATGTAACATTTCTATTCATTTGAAATTATAATCTGACTCGAACTATTGCGAGAACTTAATATTTTGTCTGAATGGAAACCACATAGAGAGTAATCGCTTGACTGGACTGGTTACGTGAACTAATTCATGAGAGGTGAGGGACGTTATACAAACACGAGTGCGCGAATGCGCACGAGTGTTTTACAATATAGTCCCTCGCCTCGAATAAATTATTTCACGTAACCAGTCCAGTCAAGCGATTACTCTGTTTATTACTTTTCATTATTAACGATAATTATATTATTTAACCCTTTACCTAACGTAAAAGTCAGCGCTATTCTCAAAAATCGCCAATTAATTTTCATTACTTTTTTCATTTTTTGTCTCTAAAAAGTAGGTTATGACCCCTCATTAGAACGAGCTCATCGAGCTCGTCCCAATGAGGGGTCATAACCTATGTTTTTGACACAAAAAATGAAAATAATAGCTACACAAGAATGTTTATTGCAAGTGTCGTCTGCTATTCATATTAGGTAAAGGGTAAAAAAAAACCCCAAAAAACAATGAAGTCCCCATTACATCCACGGCAAAGCGTCTTCGTTTGCGCGCACGGATACATGACACAATTGTTGATTGCATAATTCATTTGTGAAATTATCGTTTATAATCAAACCCGGAAATCCCGGTAAATCACACTTTGGAAAGAAATAAATTATATTTTATTCATGGGAGTATTCACAGGACTTCATACTGATCATCCTCTGTTTATTACCCCCAGTTCAGACGGACACACTTTGAACGAATTTAGTCTATTTGTATTACATGCGTCTACGGTCATGATAAGCCATTGTGCATAAGTATGTGACCTTAAACACCAATAAATAAATAAATAAATAAATAAATATAAATATTAGATGCGTCTCCAGTCACACATAATACTCATTAATTCAGGCACACGCACTATCGTCGAGTTTAATTCAATTGTTCGGTATACTTGTGACAGTCTCCTTGGGTTGTTAACTCTTTCCCTGGTCCTCGGTTTGAATCCCACCTGCGGCAACCGCGTTGTGTCCTTGGGAAAGACACTTCATCCCAAACTGCCCACGTGGGGGCATGGTAGGGTTGTGTGTACTAAGTCGTACTGCTCGTCGATGGTACACGTGACTTCAAACAATGCTAACCCTGCTTTTGTGGAGTTAGTATGTTGGGGAGTCTGAAAGTTGCTCGCCGTTGCCCGGAGGTTCTATCCGGGCATCCGGCTTCCTCCACCCATAAAACTGTTGACAGTGTAGTTAAATCCCAATACATAAATAAATAAATAACTCTTTCCGTACTGGGCCCGCATTTGGACATTTCTAACATAACAAATTTGAATCCATTGTAATTAGGACTCCCTAATTAGCATAAAGCGGAACATTATATTAGATCTCGTCACTAGTTTGAGTGTCTGGATTAAAAGATGCATCGAATCTCAGACGAAGTTTCGTCTGAAATGCGACTGAAAGATTTATTTGATTCAGACAGACGAATAATCGTCGCATATTTAAGGAATAGTGCATGGCTTGGAGTTGACTACGCCCATATAGTGCCCAGTGAGGTGGTGTAGTTCCCGCCGCGAAGCGGAGGGAACTACACCACCTCACTGGGCACTATATGGGCGTAGTCAATGACAAGACATGCACTAATCCTTATATTATATCGAACATCCATCAAGAAAAACATCTGTCCGATTTATAAATATATTACCAAGGCAGCAGCCCTACCAACCAGCATTACATAGAAAAAAATACCATGTAGTTTTTAAAAAACATTTTCTAATTCCAAAACACGGCTAACTTGGATTATTGATATGAGTAGAAGACAGAATTTGAATCGGTCGGCAAGGGTAAACAAAACATTTCCCCCAAACGGAACTGTGTATTCTAGAATCGCGCAACTCGCGAATGAAAACTAAAATTTTCGAAATTTGACAACGCAGTTTGATAATTTCCACACATTTGTCACACATATACATTACCGAATGGGACAGTACGGGATACAAACTCCATCATTTATTCGTTTACTGCCCAAAACATACAATTAAATAGCGAAATAATATGAGCAGCGAAAACAAACGATTTTTCATATCCGGACGCGTTCTCGTGAAAGTTGTACCCAGGTATGGATCATTCTCTTCGAAACAAGATATGGATCATCTTCTCAAGGAATAAAATGAACGCCTCGGAAAATGTGACTTCAACAATGGAAAAGCGATACATTTTTCCACAAAGATTTCTTTCCGGGTCGTTTTGTGGAAACTGTGCCTCTGTGAATCAATTTTTAAATTTAGCCTGATGAGTTTTATTCGCCCAGTATGAAAAGAAAACTGATATAGTAGTGTGCTAAAAATAGAAAACGTGTAGTGCCTGGGTGTAGTGCCTGGTCAGTTCTGTGGATGCAAACTACACGAAATAGGGTATCATCTTTCAGCCAGTCAGAATGCAAGGATGTCACGTGAGATATTATGATTAGTGAAGTTGAGCATGTCAAGGTTGAAGTCACACCCACAAGGTAGGCTCTTTTGTTTTCGAGGTTGATTTTATTCAATAGATCGGACATTGTGGACAAAAAAAGGTCAAGATCAGGTTTTGGTGCCGTGTTGGGCCTGTAGATAATCCCGATTATGCATTTCTTTTTAGAGGTAGTTTCAATGAAATTTCAATGAAAAAGGAAAGTACTACTTGAATTCATCATTTTCTTGAAAAAAGTCTTGAACACATATGAAAATGTAAAACTTGCAAATTTTATTTTTGAAGTGGTCTGTATCGTTACTTAGCTTCACTTCTTTTTTAAGACTGCAAAGTTTTCTTGGAATGTCGGGGTGGGGGTGGGGGTGGGTGTGGGAGTGGGGGTAAACAAATACTGTTTTACTGTTAAAATCGGACCTAGAATATAATTCCTGGGAGAACGCTCTCTAACGTGGACAGCATAGATATAAACGATTGAATAAACGTGACTACATACTCGTATTGTTGTCATGATATAGCGGAGTCGTCGTGTTAACTGAATAGGTAATTTGCCAGGGGAAAATATTCATTTAATGAGAGTATTTAATTAACAGGAATTCTGTCATTTGTTTCATGTATTCTAATGATATACTGAGCATTTATTCTATCATATCCGGTTTGGATGAGCACATGGACTGCTTGATAGTAATAGTGTCAGGAATTCATAATTTTATCTCTTTCAACGCCATAGGCCATATTTGCCTTTCCAACACAAGACAGATTTAAATTTTATAATAATGGATTCTACTTATTCTATTTGTAAGGTAGACAGATATCGCCAACCCCACCAAGGGGTCAGTGTTTGGTCCTTTGCTATACGTCATTTATGTTTTGCCCCTTGGCGATATCATCCGCAGACATGACCTGTCATTCCATTGCTACGCGGATGATACACAGCTGTACATACACTTTACACCATAGTCCGATACAATGGACAAAGAATAATTTGAAAAATGTATAGCTGATATTAGATCTTGGATGGCAAAAAATTTCTTAAAACTGAATGCTGATAAAACTGAAATCATATACATTGGATTAAGCCATCAGTTATCTAAATGCTCAAGACCCGATCTCAACATTGAAGGCAGTGTCGTCTCACCATCGACCACGGTACGCAACCTCGGATATTTTATGGATGAGAACCTGTCGGCGGGAAAACATGTCTTGATTGTATGCAGGGCTTCGTACTATCATCTCCGAAATATCAGCAGGGTGCGGGGCGTGGTTGATGGGGCAACAGCTAAACAACTTGTCCATGCCTTCCTTACAAGTCGTATAGACTATTGCAACTCTCTCCTATTTGGTTGTAAACAGAGCCTCGTTGACAAAATTGCCACAATACAAAAATGTTCAGGACGTGTAATTACTAAAACCAAAGGTTCCTGCCACATTACACCTATTCTTAAAAATCTGCACCGGTTGCCTCCGAGGGAACGCATTGAATTCAAAATTCTCATATTAACTTTGAAATGCTTAAATGGTGAGGCCCCACCGTATCTGTCCACTTTGGTTTCACGTTACGATCCCGGTAGATCACTACGTTCGAAAAAGTCACACAATCTTGTCCATGTACCAGGTGACCTTGCAACAGCTGGCGATCGGGCCTTTTCGGTGGCTGCTCCATTCCTTTGGAACCTGCTTCCGAGTGGGCTGAAATCATCCCATCTTTCCGATCAGCTCTCAAATCACATTTGTTCCAGCGGGTATATAACTTACAATGAAGACCGCTGATTGTGATTCATCCGCTTGGAGACAGTCAGTGGAATAGGAAATGCAGAGTGATATATATATGTATAAAGTTTTTTTGTGTTAAGCCCAAGAGCTCTGCGAGGATTTTCGGCTTTTAACTATATTTATTATTATTATTTTTTATTAAGGACCTTCCAAGGTGTTGGTGCATTTATATGTACAGTCAGATTACAAACTTCACGAAAACTCTAAAATGATGTGAAACTAAAGCCACAAGTTCAAAGTTGCTGGAGAAATTATTGCTCATCTGTCAGGTATTCCAGCCAGACATACAAATCGGCCCATTGGTATGTTAGTTAAACCACAACCTAGAATAACCTGGAGCTATTATTTACATGGTTTGGCTATAGAATTATCATCAATGAAGATGTATACACATATTGCCAGCTTGTCTAGTGTGATGTAACACTTTTACATAGGGCTAGTCATGTATAGCTGCAAAACTGTATCTGATGATTTTGTTACTGCCAGATCTATATGCACATTTGTCCTTGGTATAATGGGGTACATTTTCACACCCCATGCAGCTAGATGTTGGAATTTAAAACTGAATTAGGAATAAAGAACCGAATAGGTTTCCCATTCCATAGCTACGTATATGCAAAAGTCGATATAAATCGCACTTTTGTCGTTGGGATTTGATGGATATATCGTATATTAGCTATCGCGTTTTGTTTATGTTTGTTTGCGTTTTTTTGTTTACGTGGTTTAATAGTAAGGCTGTCGCCTTACCAAAGTTCTCGGATCATGCTAAAATTTCACTGACGCTACCAGTTTAGGTTATTCTCTTTGGTGACATAGATAGAAGATAAGCTCCTTTAACATGGTCATGCTTAAAGAAGGGTGTCACTATAATTTACCCAAGTACTCTGTGAAATTGAAAAGTTTTTATCGGGTTTATCGTAGATGTATAGAGATTTAACCCAAGGAGTGATAAATTATTACTCTTCATACATTCCAGAAGAAATACAGATGCTATTACTGCAAGGAGAAATATGACATTGCCGATGAAGCACTAATTCATACAAAATATGAAAACAGTGATTTTGGGTTTTGTCAGACCGTTTTGGTAGCTCATTGTTTCAGTTTTTATTCAATATTCTTTCTGAACAGCAGCCAACCAGCCACTGGGACCCGAATCATGTACACACGCACCATATTTTGGTTAAACGCGCCCGATAAAAATGCCCCAGTGAACCGATCAGAACAGTAGTGATCAGTGGTGAACTGGGTCCTTTTTCGGAATATTTATCTCATCAGATTTGATCAGGAAACTGGACCTTTTAGCTGTCGACCAGTTTGGATAATACAGACAACGAATATATCTTGCCGCATGCGTTATATTGTTCGGCAGAAGACGCGTCATTGGGGTAAACTCAGATAGTGAAAAACTGAAGCGTCGGCCCAATTTCGCCAACGGGATTTGTACACAAAATTTTATTACCAGTGTGAGACGCCGTGTCCGGTGAAATTATCGTCTTATCTTTGAATTTCGAAGTCCCTATAGTTAGTCTGGATAGGTATCCACGATTAAATCACACAATAAACGTATAAACCTCACCTAAATCCACTCATATTTCTGAAATTAAGTTTTCAAATTCCCAATTGAACCGAAAGACGTCGGTATGCAACTGGGAAAACAGTCGGATTCAATAGAACGTAGTTCCTCCCCAGTGATGCGGATAGCGTAGGTAATATGCATCTGCAATTATCGACACAGATGATCGAGAGCATGCGACCCACATATTATGTATCCATTGAGGATACTCCAGACGGGATGATTTGCACAGAAGTCGGTTTGAGGCTTGGGGGGGGGGGGGGGGGTGCAGGCCTACAGGTTGTGGGTGCCAAAATGGTATGCGTTCAAACACTGCTATTAAACTTAATTATTAATATCACAATGAGTCTATGCACTATGTGCCGTGGCATGTCGTTATAGATATGCCTTTTTGTCACAATAATCCATAGATAAATTTGTAAAAAATACATTTTCTTTCCCCTATTGTGTCTTCACTGGTAGAATCGGACAAATTACATTCCTACCATACTCCAGCCCCAACTGTCCTCATTCACGATAAGTTACTGCATTGTTTATTTGCTGTATTGTATAATAGGTCAGTTCCGATTTACATCTTGATTCAGTTTTATTAAATAACCCGATGTTGTTAGATTTTGGCTTGTCGTAATTAATTGAATAGTAAATTGCAATGTTCACCTGATTCTCATGCCACTGACCCCTTAAAAGAAGCAGTTTATTGTCTTCTTTCAGCACTTTAAGTGTAACTGTCCCTGTACATATAGAACTCACCAATGCGATAGGAAACACCCGAACTGCACCAAATTATTCGTTCAGAGCAGGTTTCTAAAGGAGATGCATGTCTACCACGCCTCCTTTTTGGGCCAAGGAGCCTTATAACGAGTATGAGGGGCAAAATAATACCTCAGTTCACTGTAATTGATGTAGGAAAGCATTAATATAAAGATACAACTTGAGGCACTAATGATGAAATACATTTTCCATATTGTTGTTTCTAGAAGTCACAAAGTACGATTAAAGTCGACCTTTAATCTATTATTTTTCTTCAAAAGTCGATATGAAATTTCATAATCATATCAGCTCTACTGCTGATACCGACAAAACGCATGTTGTGTGATACTGCAATTGAAAATAATGCTGGGTGAGAATTGTGTCCCTTTGTGGTTCACCTTGCCACAGAGAATATACCGGAGAATCTACTCCTGACGAAATGTGAAATTGGCCCAGTGTCTGGCCCCCTGACGGCTGGCGTCAGTTTGAATCAAATATCGACTTGCAAATGCGCTGCTTACAACTGCGATAATACTTCATAAAACACCGTGGGTAAAAGGGCGTCATATTTTCGATTCCCGATAGATGGCGACAGGTAAGGTGACAGAATAATTACGGATTCAATTTAATACAATCGCGCGCCGTGTTTACTAGATTATCAAGTTTTATGCACAAAATTGTCAGCTAGAGCAGGCTAGAGTGAAAATCTTAAAGTTGAATGAGATGGTACGCTTGACTTTCAAGTTCAAATTATTTGCAGTGCAACTCGAAAATACCTCGACCTGTGTGGTGTTTGTGTGTGTATGTGTTTGTTGCTTTGTTTGAGGTCGACTATGAATATGAGACATTGCACTGCCATTTTTTAGTGTTATTCTCAAAAATCGCCAATTAATTTTCATTATTTTTTCATCGAGCTCGTTCGATGCTCGTCGAGCTCGTTCCAACGAGGGGTCATAACCTATGTTTTTGAGACAAAAAATAAAAAAAATGAGTTATTCAAGAATTTTTTTTTGCAAATGTCGTCTGCTATTCATGTTAGGGAAAGCGTTAAAAAGGAGGGGGGGGGGGGGGGTGAAAATGTCTGCTCCTAGTCCTACCCCAAGTCCAAGAGCACTGCTAAATCTAATATATAAAGTATATAATTAAATATCACAAATTATCCCATTCATTTATCTATTTATTGATTTGGGTTTTACGACAGACACTTTCAACAGCCAGAGTCATATCGTGTCAGTCAGTTTTACGCCTGGAAGAAACTGGTGTACCAGTAGTAGAAAACCACTGAAAATGAACGAGTAACTACCAGACTCAAAGTTCTAGAAGGTTTGTAAAAACATCATTTTCAGTTTCTTCCCATGTAATTTGGTTCCCCCTTGAAAACTTATGACAGCTATCCAGCCAGCTCTAATTGGTTATTTATCAGTGGTTAAGGTTACTTTCAGCAGCTGAGGCTATTTCACAACCATAATAAATGTATAAAATATGTATAAAGTTGTCAGTGAAGTTCAATAACTATAATTTATCAAATAATGCAGAGTGCTATATACAGTAGCATGTGATATTTTCTTCTCAATATTACAGTTGCAAAAATGGGTGCAAAACTGCAGATTAACCCTTTACCCAACGAAGACGATATCAAAATTTATTATTTTAAATATCATTTTTTTTAAATTTTTCAAAAAATTTCAATAAAACCATATCATGTGACCCCTCATTGGAACGAGCTCAATGAGCTCGTTCCAATGAGGGGTCACATGATATGGTTTTGTTGAAATATTTTGAAAAATTTAAATTTTTCAACTGCTCAATTTGCATATTACGCGGGCGGATGCGGGCGATTCGTTAGGTAAAGGGTTAACAAATTTGATTGGAAGTTCACCTGAAAAATTACATAAAAATTACAGAATCTTCTCGGAACAGTTTGAGAACATAATGTTCTGTTCATGAATCCTGATGATGAGGAAAAAAACTGGTTTGGAATGCAGTCCCAACTCTGTTTTATGTTCCCAATACACCTAAACTCTTAACTGAAAAAGAAAGTTACCGAACAGACGGAAGGTCCCCAGCTCAAAACACAATGTACTGAAGGTAACAATAGACTCCAAGAAGGAAACAGATGAGAGCTCTTATATAATATCAAAGAGTAAAAATCAGTAGGGCCAACAAAGTGATTGAAAAGTTTAAAAAGGTGAATTGGGAAAAAATAACATTGACCAGATTTTGAAGCAAGCCTCTCTGTTTCTTTCAGAAAATCTGCAAACAGTCTTCATTTCTCCAGTAAAAATGTTAAAACGATACAAGAAGGGTCCCGGTAGACAGATGAACACAAATTAGTAGCTCTGCAGACATATTGTATTATTGTGGTGACACAATGGAAGACATGCTCTGCCACAATGCCATCAAATATATCATTGAACTCTATGTCATTATCTGCATACATGGAAACGACAAATTCCAAAACTTTGACCTACAAAGAACTAAAACAAGTCCAAAAAATCCAAGCAAGATAGGAAAATTATCAAAGTTATGCATCTTTAAAAATTTTTTAACAGTAGTAGATTTATATTTAGTAACATAATTATTTCTGTTACAATTTATTTGGTTATTTTCCAATAAAATGTAATATAAAAGTTACAAGAATATGACATAGAGGGTCTGTAATGCGTTTCTCTTTGATATAAGATTTATGAAACGAGTGTAGACAATTTTATTTTAGCGAGCCTCTGGCGAGCTAAAATAAAATTGTCGAAACGAGTTTCATAAATCTTATGTCAAAGAGAAACGAATTTCAGATTCTTTTTATCACATGACACACACAAACGAACTTGAACCGATTTATTTTTAACGAGTCTGTGTTCCCGTACATGGAAAAAGAAAATTAACCTACTTTCTCCATGTTGACTGAATGCGTTCAATACTTCCGCTTTACAAAATAGTTCTCAAAACAAACGGTCTTGTTGACATTTAATAAACAGACTGCAACAAAACCCTCATTAGTAATTCAATTGTCAGCAATAATAGAAGCAAATCCAAAGAAGGGATTTGCAATTTCTATATTTTATAAACTTTAATCCGAGTCGCTGTCGGACACAATGATGCGCCTACGTTTCTGAGCGGGTTGGGCTGATGATGTTTCTGGGTTATGAATGAGTATTTCAAAGTGCCCACCATAAATGTTGCCTGTGAACATATTCTGTAGTCTACCCGCCAATTGTGTGTTTCGATCAATGGAATTTGTGTTAGAAATTGACTGGTTTTGATAAACTACATCTGTATCCATGGATTTAGGATATTGAGGCCTATTTTCAGTTTGAAGATTGGAGTTAGATAACCCACGAGAAATTTGTTTGTGTTGTTGTTCATTGATATTGCTGTAATTGTTAATTGACTGGATATTCTTGTGTCCTGTGATTTGCATAATCTGGTGAGCAGGGATGTTATTTTCACTAAGTTTCTGAACAAGATGTTTGCGAGCACTGTGACTTGTAAGTTTCTTTTCCGGTGACAGACCAGCTGCTTTTGCCATGCGCTTCATGATGGAGGTAAGTTTATTTTTTCCAATCGGCTGTGTTTTAAACCACTGATCACCGGCATTCATAATATCTTGTTTAGTATGTGTTGCTATATAAAAAGGGTCACTGTAACCAGAGGGCCTTAAAAGAGAGAACTTTTTATAAATATTCATAGGACACCTTTCTAGTAAATCAAAGTTACACCACATTCTGGGTGGCACACTTCGAACATCTCTCACATTGTCACCAGGGCGAGTTTTTGTTAGTTTCTATAAACTGTAAATATTCCTGGCCATTTGGGACCTTGTGCAAACTAACAATCCCCCAACACATTTTACGGTGCTCGTCTGAGCCCCGTAAACCAAAGTGAATAGTGTTTAAAAACCACAAGGAGTTTATTATAGATTCGGGTGTCGAAAAACCCAGTTGACCGCTTTGCCACAAAATGTCAATTTCATTGTCACTTATTGGCTCCGCCTTCATTTCTCGATTGCCCAAGCCACTTCGTTTCAGTTGTCGTTGTTTGGCCTTCAATACGTCTCTCACTTTCACAAATTCTACACTGCTAACTATTGTGTGACCATAATTAAAGCGTTTTAAATTTCTGTCAATACTGGAAATAAATCCACGCAACGAGCTTGGTTCATATTCAGAGCCGTTCGATTTTCTGACTGACAGGATAAATTTGCATAAAATGAAACACAGTTCACTGGGCGGTATGTTGTGAATTTCACGATGCTCATTTATATCATTGCTTTGAAGAAAATTTCTTACTAACTTCATATCATAAAAGGTCTTGCTTAAAGTGTTTTTATTTGTTTCTTTTTCAACAAATCCATCTATATCTGCACCGCTGACATTAACAAAACGACGCTGTTGAGTAGCGTCCGTTTCCTTAACAACGCCAACAGTTTCTTGGCAATCTAGCGTCTGGTAGCGTTCATCCTGTAATGGGCTCAAACGTTCTGCCGAGAGAGTCACTTCAAAGTCGATACCTATTATTTTCACAGTGTATAACAAGCCTTTTGTGGAATCAATGATCTTAACAATTTCCTCTTCTCCTTTTCCATCTTTTTTCACAATTTCGTTCACTCGATAGTTAAGTACACGCGACATGTTTTGTTTGCAAACAATGGAGTGGTACAATATGAATATTAATTAGGTGATGAGGCTTAAAATTCAGCCATTGAAAATCCTTGCAGGTCATATTACACGCGTTCTCATATAGAAGAATATCAGATGGACTTTTTCATTGAACTTTACAATAGTCATGTGATAAATTCCGGTAATGGCACACGAAACTGTGATAGGAACCTAAAGCACTGAGAAGTGTCTTCCAATATTTCTGATTAAAATTCATGTAATTTTTATTGATTTGAAATTAAGACTGAATGATATTCTCATGTATCATTTTCAGTATGGACAAACTTTACTCAATGGGTTTAGGTTTATAGTTCACTCTACAGTCTGTACAATGCCTGATGTCATGATCTGACGACTAGTCGTGACGTTAAGATATACACATAAGTTCAAAAGAGTGGACTATTATAATTCCTCATGGGTACAGGTGTGGGATGGGAAAATCTCACCCGAGGGCAAGATATTTGGGCCAGACACGAGGCTTGTCGAGTGTCTGGACCAAATATCTTGTCCCGAGGGTGAGATTTTCCCACCCCACACCCGTACCCATCAGGGATTATTTTTCTCCCCCACCATACAGCGGTTACGTTAGCCAGAGGTAATCGGCTGTCACGTGCTGATATAATCAACTCATTTGGTATTCGTTGTTTTGAAAAACTAATGACACCATCGGAAAGAGCATGCAAAAGTTATGTATATACCTCGAAATCAATTAGGAACGTTGGCATCTTGGGGTTTAAAGAGTTTTAGAGCATCAAACTTTGATCACACGACATTCTGATGACGTCAAAATGAATTAGTTGGTAGCAAGAAACTGATACGATATGCATAACGTCATAATAACGTTATAAATGTATAACGTCACGAGGGTGGGGTGGGATACATCTGTCTCTCCCTGTTATCTCACCCTGGACTGACGTATGTTACACATGCAGTGGGGGGGGGGGGGGGGGGGGATATAACAAAACTACATGAATTTATTTATTTATTGGTGTTTAAGGTCACATACTTATGCATAATGGCTAATCATGACCGTGACAGTTTTACGGGTGGGGGAAGCCGGAGTACCCGGAGAGAACTACCGAGCAACGACGAGCAGCTGCCGGCTCCCCAACATCGTAACTCCGCACTGCAGCACAGGCAGGGTTAGATTGGTTGAAGACATTCGCACCATCGACGTGCAGTACGCCTTAGTACACGGTGTCATCGTGCCTCATGTGGACAATCGGGGTTAAGTGCCTTTCCCAAGGACAAAACGCGGGAGTCCGAATCGATCGCTCAGACGGTCACCCATCCGAGCTCGACGTTGCTTAACTTCGGTGACCTGACGAGAATCGGTTACCGCAACGCCACCGCGCCCCCAACTGCATGAATCAGAAAACAAAACAACAATCAAATAGGACTAGAGTTTTTGACTACAGTTCACTCCCTAGTCCCTACACTGCCCGATGCCATGATCTGATGACAAGTTATGACGTTAAGAAATACACAATAGTCCTTGAGTGAATAAATAAATAAATAAATAAATAAATAAATAAATAAATAAAATAAATAAATAGATAAATAAATAAATAAATAAATAAATAAATAAATAAATAAATAAATAAATAAATAAGTGGTTATGTGTATGTGGGGGGGGAAGATGAAGTTTGGGTATTTTTTTAAAGTTTGTTTTGTTATTAATCATTTGTTAGATTCAAGTTCTGATTCAACAGTAACAGTTATCACATTGAATTCTTGTTTCATTTGTTTGTATATTTCATGGGTGACTAGGTGGTTTGTAGATATTACAATTTTTTGACAAATTCTTATCTAATTTTGACTGGGTTATTTATTGTTTGAACTTCAAAATAATTTTTCGGGATCGGAGAGTGATTTATAATAGAAATGTGAGTCCACTGTGAAGTTTGAGAAAGTTAAAACCCCTCTCCCTTACGTTCACGATTTACCGTATAGGAGTGGAAGATGACTGATTGATTGACAATATTTTATTTCCAAATAAATAATAGTACAAAAAACAGAGATTACACAATAATAACATAAACTGTGAAATGGAAAATGAATCCAGCAGAAAGCTAATGCTTATGTAAGCTGTCTCCACCATCATCAATATATTGAATACGCCATGTTAGAGATTGCAGTGTTGATTTCGGTACACGATCTACTGTCAACCGAATCTAAGAGTTGCCTCAATATATCTTTGAAAGCAGAGAAAGATTGCAGAGTTGGTTTGTACGTTGAAGTTGACATTGCCGTAGAGTAGAGTTTCCACGTCAATGGCGTAAGGAAGTTGCTGTAGCGTCTCCCTTCTTATAACTAAATGAATTGGACAGTTAAAAAGATAATGATGAGTTGTTTCGCGCTCCCCACAGCCACATAAAGGTGAGCTACTGAGAAAATTATTAAACAGGTAGTCATTGAGGTTGCTACAGCCCAGAATTAATCTACTGTGATATATTTGAGTCTGGCGTGATTTGTGAGCGTACAACCATTTTGGAGTCTGGAATCTATCTTTGTTCATGTATGAGAGGATGTTTCCGGGGAAACGAGTTTCTCTAATTGCAGGGGGTAGACTGTTCCACAGTCGGGTTGTTACAGCAAGAAGGAATGTAGGTGTGTGTTGGTGCGACAGTGTGGGGTGGTTAAGTTGGCATTGTTGCGAAGAGAATATTCGTGAGTAGCGGATGTTATCGAGGGGACAAGATATGATATATAATCTGGGACAAGATGATGAACCATTTTGTAGTACTGTATAAGTTTGTGCTTTTCTCTGCACGTACGCAGAGTTGTCCAGCCTGTTTCGGCATATAATGAGGCTCTACTTGCACTTCGTGTAGCACCAGTAACTATCCGAGCCGCCTCAAGCTGTATTTTTTCTAGTTCAGAGGATTCGTAATCGTTACAGTTAGCCCAAACAGTCTCAGCATATTCCAGTCAGGGACGCCGGAGCCGGGGGTGGGGATGGGGGCTAGCCCCCCCCCCCCCCCAACCATATCTTTTTCATTGGATGGAGCTGCTCTGTCTGATAAACGACCAAGCCTAAATATGTTTCGACGACATTCTTCTATCCAGTTTCCGCGAGAAATGTCAGTCACTGTCTTGTGTAACGGTTAAGGGGGGATAACCCAAAAGGACATGATCATTAGTCATTTTTTGTTCGTCCCTTGAATGAATGTGCGGGTTATCAAGTAAAAGTAGCCAGTCGCGTTTGATAAGATTATGCCCCTCACACAGGTCTGTGCGTGTGTGTGTGTGTGTGTGTGTGTGTGTTGGGGGGGGGGGGGGGGGGGGGGGGGCATAATCTTATCAAACGCGAACTGCGTATATTTTTCACATCATGTCAAAAATTGAGTTTATTAACACTCAGTATACAAACCACGAATACTATTCTCGATTGAGACTCAATCGAGAATAGTATTCGTGGTTTGTATACTGAGTGTTAATAAACTAGGGTCGGCCCGTCATGCCCTTACCTCCCCCAGCCCCCCTCCCCCCATCCGAAATTCGCTCCGGCGTCCCTGCCAGTAGTGGTCGTATAAAAGAGAAAAATATTTTTGCCAGTGTTCTACGATCAAGGGGAAATTTATACTTCCTGAGGAGTGATATCCTGCTCCAGGCCTTAGTTGTGATTTCCGAGATATGATTGCCCCATGATCCACGGTCATTCAGGAGTAAGCCCAGAGGTTATGCTGGATGACTTCGTTAATGTCAGAACCAGAAATTTTTAGAGTGGGTGATCTGGTTTAGTGGACTTGCGTGAAATTATAAGTGACTCGGTTTTTGCAGGATTGAAGTCAACCAGCCATTGGGATGCCCACGATTCGATCTTTTGAAGGTCGTCGGACAAAGTCTTGCCGCTTGGACAGGATCTTCAACGGTGAGGTAGAGAGATGTGTCGTCAGCAAAGAGTCTGATATTAGACACCAGTCCGTCAGTTATGTCATTTATGTAGATAAGGAAAAGTAACGGTCCTAGAATTGATCCCTGTGGAACACCAGCTCTGATGTTTCTCCAGGAAGAAAATTCAGAGTTAACAATGACCCTCTGGTGCCTATTACTAAAGTACGATTTGAACCAGGACAAAAGATGACCGGTTATACCCATCTTTTCGAGTTTGTACAAAGAGGCCACGATGCCATACTTTGTCAAAAGCTTTACTGATGTCACAGAAGAGAAATCTTATTTCCTTTCCTTCGTCAAGAGAGGAGGTAATGGTGTGGTCAATTTCACTCAACTGGAGAACGGTGGAGGCTTTAGAAAACAAAACCCGACTGAAATTTTGTCAAAATGCTATTCGCATCAAGGAACTCTCTAACTTTCTTTGCTATTCAACTTTCAAACACCTTGCCAACACAGCTTTTAAGAGTGAAATTGGGCGGTAATTTGTCACTCGGTCACGAGAGTCTTTTTTGAATATTGGTGAGACATTCGCCCCTTTCCACTGGTGTGGAAATATAGAATTTGTGAGACAGAGGTTAAAAAAATGTCGGCTAATGGTTTGGCTAATGTCGAAGAACATCCCTTTAGAGTAAATGGACTTATATTGTCAGGCCCGCTAGCTTTAGAGGTATTGAGAGAATTCAAGGCTTTCTGCACATCTTCGGGCTCAAGGAAAATATTGTCCAAAGTGGGTATTTATTTATTTATTTATTTATTGGTGTTTAAGGTCACATACTTTTGCACAATGGCTAATCATGACCACAAAATGGAGATAAAGTCAAGGTCAATCAATCGTTTATACCCCATGTTGACTATTTTAAAGGACTCGCACCCCAAGCATTAGTGACTGGGTCCTATTTTACCAGTGAAAAAGAACTTGTTTACCACAGTAAACAAGCACTGCTTCACTTCCCGGGGTTCCCGCGGGGGGTCCAAAGTGGGTCGGTCAGAATCAAAAGAACAGGGTGGTAGAGGACTATTACCGTCACTAAGATTGGAACTTGACAAAAGTACTCATTGAATGCCTCGGCCTTCTCTATATTACTAAAAATACTAAGACCCCCGTGGATGAGATTAGGTATGTCAGGGTGTTTGTTTTTTAAGAGCAGTTTGAGAGACTTCCACCAGACATTAGGGGGTGTCGTACATGAATTCAGAGTGCTTTCGATTTTGGTAAGATATGACGCTTTCGACATCCTAATGGATGAGGTTACTTCATTTCTTATCTTACGATATCTTGCCAAGCCAATTCGATACCACTGCGTTTCGCAAAGCGATGAAGGCGCTTGCGCTGGCGTATTAAGTGACGAATTTCATTATACATCCACTTCGGTTCGTTGAGCCGTAATGTGACTAATTTACTGGGGATATATTGAGTAGTTAACTTGTCGAGGTGACTTGTAAGCTCACCAACAATCTGGTCGGGTTGGTTTGAAGACAAGATCATGTTCCAGTTAACTTCCCCAATAGATTTCTTGAGATTGACAAGATCAGCATCGGAAAATAGCCATATTCGTCGCTTAGGATTTTAGGAATGCTCTTTTGTAAACTTAATTTGGGCCATTATTGGACAGTGATAACGGACGAACTCGCAAAAAATGGATCTCCGTTATCATTGTCCAATACTTTGGGCCATTATTGTACAGTGATAACGGACGAACTCGCCAAAAAATGGATCTCAGACATCATGCGATTCGATCAAACGGGTGCAGTTAGTTATAATTAAATCGATCAATGGGGTGGATGTTTCCGTAAAGAACGTGGACTGCTAGATGACCTGATACAAGTTATAAAGGTTCAAAAGGTTCTGGACTGGGATGTTGGATTGGAGTTGATCGTCGTTAAAGTCACCGGTTATTATCACGGAAAGCGTTTGTACATCTAATGCACTTTCAACAGAAGTCGAAATATGATTCCAGGTTTCGGACCCTGAATTAGGCGGTCTGTAGAAGGCCCCAAGGAGGACACTTTTTTTAGCCGTAAATATCTGCAACCAGATACACTCAAGATTGACAATTTCCAAATCAGGGCGATGCATGAATGCTATTGAGTTTCTGAGGTAGATGACGATACCGCCTCCCCTGGAAGGACGATCTTTTCTTATCGGGTCATGAAACCCAGAGATTGCCAAATTCGAGTTATCGTCACTGCTCTGGAGCCATGATTCCGTAAGCACACTTATATCATGGTTGACGAGTTCACATCTTAGAATGTCAAGTTTGGGTTTTAGGCTTTGGGTGTTCAAGTGGAAGAGATTAAGCCCAGTCGACGTATGATTTGGATAATCTTCAGTAACTGAACTGTCAGAGCTTGATGTCACCAATGAGTACGAGGGTCCCGGGTTGGTCTCAATGTCACCAGATAGTATGAGGAAAACACAAAACCAGGTACAAACAAGCATGGACATAGTCATTGCATCCGTGAATGTTGAACTGAATGATGCCGATACATCCTTACCGTTTGACTTATAGCGGTACCTTATATTTGGTAGGTAGAGAGGTTCAAATCCGGATGATCTGCAGAACGGTGAAATAAGTGCACATATAACATTAGCGTTAACCCCCGATTCCAAATCTTAAAAGAAGGTTTATCAGCAGGATATACGGTTACGTGAGACCTCAACCTCTGTGGCGTGAAGGTGCACGAGCAATTGGCAAGTAAAGACCCACTCTTAGTCTGTACATAGCAATTGGAATTATTCTGATGAATATAACCTGTGAACATTCGAAGAGTGGGTATAGAGCTCAACGTCACCGATTCAAATGCTACCTGCGCCTGGGCAGCTGTTTTGGAAGAGAGTGTAATTACCAATGCAACAGAGAGATCAGAAGGGGAATACAAGAGAGTGTATACAACATTCAGCCGATGTGCTTGTAGGTGGTTCAAATTGTTTTCACATTGAGTGTGTACAGTAAAGTCAAAAAGGAATGTACAAAAACAATACAAAACATATTTACAAAAAAGGATAACATTGCAATTTGGAATGTAATATTTGGGCTCACGGTAGTGAGGTTTCCTGTGTTGGTATTCGAAGCGACTGGATAAAGTTTTTGACCTCTCTCATTGCAAAAAGCATGTAAAACTTGTTACATTTAGGGGGCTTAAGGTTTGTTTTGTTTTATTATTTTTTTCGAGAAAAAAAAATAAAAACATTTTAATGGTGATTCTTTATATAACACAGGAAGATTTGACTTATTCAGCAGAACGCAGGTCCACAATATATGATCAGAAATGATGAAAGAATGAAGTTCAAAAATGTGTGGTTTAGGAACACGAAGACACTGGAACAGTCTCTTTGAATGGGCTTTCATTTTCCATAAACTGAACAATACAATTCTTGGAGGAACTGGAGACTGGACACAGGAGGCTTAGTTGGATGAGTGAGAAAATAAATGATGAACAGTCATTACTGAAAATGGAAGACTGAGAGGGGAAATGCAAAAATCTGAGACAGAATTAGTGTCTGCATTGTTGAGGATCATAGGGAGAACCAGAGATGTATGAGTTAGATGTGGCAGGTTTTGCTCAACTGACACTATCATTATGGATCAGCAACTGGGCAAAACATATTCACTTGTGTGGTATTAGGTTCTTTTCTTCAAAATTTCCAGCATAGGGCATTAAAAGCAATGGAAGGTGGTGTGCTCTTTTAAGTTAATTTCATATATATGTGAGCTTGATTTATGCACCATGTTAGTGGCATGTTAAAGTGAAAGATACTGAAAATATTGCAAAGTCTCAAACTGATAATCTCGGGAAAGTTTATGCAAACAAATCTTTTACTCATTTTTTATTTTACTAACACAAGTTAGTCACAGGCGGTATTCAGCTCTTGAGAATCAATATTTTAATTTCTCTGTATCAGGTTTGTCTTTCGAGATTGAAACTAATTTCTGAGTAGTAGAACCTATTTGATTCCTATCATTTTTCTTAATCAGCTGCAGATCTTTTCAGTTGAAAGAGGATATTTTTCCATGAGCCGCCCCGTCATAACAACATGGGATGAGCAGCTAATAGTTTGTCAAATCAATATATAAGATTAAAAAAAAGTAGGGGATATCCAAACTGATGTTGATATTTTCGGAAAATGGTATTGGATACGCGCGATTGCACACATCAATATGTTATTTATTTATTTATTTATTTAATTATTTATGTTTAAGGTCACATAAGTATGCACAATGGCTAATCGTGACCGTGACAGTTTTACGGGCGGAGGAAGCCGGAGTACCCGGAGAGAACTACCGAGCATCGACGAGCAACTGTCAGCTCCTCAACATTCTCTGTTCAAGCTCCACTCAAGCAGGGTTACAGCGGTTGAAGACCTGTTCGCGATCGACGTGCAGTACGCCTTAGTACACAGCGTCATCGTGGCCCCATGTAGGCCACCGGGATAAAGTGCCTTGCCCAAGGACACAACGCGGGTCGCCCCGAGCGGGGATCGAACTCGGGACCTCTAGCATAGAAGTCCAACAGTCTGCCACTGAGCCATCGCACTCGTCATCAATATGTTAGCAAGTTTAGTGTGAATCATGAATGTCACCGACCCACGAAAACTTCGTGCAGGGTTTTCGCACGAGCGCCGCGTTAATGTCTGTGGGGTACGTTTTGAAATTTTCATTTATACTGGGCGGGCCTTTTCGGAGGTCTTATCGTTCTTTTCTTGCTATAAATTCTTTCATCAATAGTTTCTGGTCGAAACGTAACTGTTGAGGTATGCGAAGACTGACACGTGACGAAAGTTTACGTGCCGTTGGCATGTTGGAAGCCGGCAACAGATAAACTGCAGTGGCTCAAATTCTCAACGTCACCCAATCTGTGATTAGCAGATTGCGGTCACGCTACCGTCAGACAGGCAATGTTGATGGCAGACGTCGGTCGGGTCGTCCAAGGGCGACAACTGCTAACCAGGACCGTTTCATTCGAACCACAGCATTACGTAACCTCCATCAAAGTGCCTCAGAAATTGGACAGCAGCTGCACCGGGCGACATGTGCAAGTCAGTGGTCAGACTATCCGAAATCGCCTACACAGCAGGAGTTTGTACGCTCGATGACCTCGAATAATTCCACTTTTGACTGAACGTCACATCGCAGCAAGGCGCAATTGGTGTGGAGATCGACAGCGCTGGAACAATCGTCGGTGGAGCAAAGTCATGTTTTCCGATGAATCGAGGTTCACTCTCGACTTCCACGACAGGCGAAACATAGTGTGGCGGCGGCGGCGGAACGAACGATACCATGACGTAACCGTTAGGCAGCATGATCGTTTTGGTGGTGGAACGGTTATGGTGTGGGGAGGCATAACCATGACAAAGAGAACAGCACTACATGTAATCCAAGGGCGCGTCACAGGGCAGTACTACCGTGACAACATGTTAGCAGTTCATGTGGTGCCATTTGCGCGTCGTCACGGCCGTCGATTCATTTTCCATGATGACAATGCAAGAGCACACAGGGCCCCTGTCGCTACAGAGTTTCTCCAGGAGCAGAACATCACTACACTGCCTTGGCCAGCACTAAGTCCAGACCTTTTACCAATCGAGCATGTGCTTGGCAGGCGACTACGACAACGCCAACAGCCCCTACCAATGTCCAGGAACTCACCGCTGCACTGCAGGAAGAATGGAATAACATCAGTCAAGCTGACATTGGACGTTTGGCGAGGAGTATGCCGAGTCGGATCCGCGCTTGTCTCGCGAACCGCGGTGGGTTGACAAGGCATTGAGGTCTTGGACTGAATGTGGTAAATTCCCTGACTGACCGTCCATGTCTTCTACAACTCACTGCGTGGAATGTGTGCTTGTCAGACACCCAACTATCGCTGAAATCATTCTCCAGATGTCACAGTGCAGTGCCTCAACTGTCTTTTTGATGAAAATATAAACATATTTCTTCATATATCTCACTTTTATCAAATATCCCCTACTTTTTTTCATAGTATATATAATAAACTTCTGGAGTAATTAAAAAGTACAGAAACGTGAATGACAAGCTGGAGATCATATAATCATATTCCTGGAGGTTAGGAATTGAATGCATATTTGTTTTGATGTATTACACCCATATCGCCCGCCAACCGAATTGTCCCCTGCAATTTACCAAAGTCGCCCGCTGCAATTTTATGAAAATCGTCCGCTTGGAGAAATTTTGAATTGATGTCTTTTTTCTCCATCTCTTTAATCAGTTTGAAAATACATGTACCTCTATTGTATCACTCTAAACGATAAATAAAAATGTTGTAACTTTGCATGTTTAGAAGATGACTTACATAAGCCGTAGGCTTGATGTCGAATTCTGCTATTACAGTTAACTATACAAAAGTACAATACCTTCTATTGTTCATGTATATTTTATAAATTATATTTGTTCCATGTAACTACCAGCCATTTTTCAATTTTTCAATAAATATTGTTCAACTAAAAAAATCTTATAATAAGGCAATTATTCATTGAAAGATGCCACTGGCGCTTAACAATGAATAATCACAAAATAATTAGCAAATATATTATAAGAATTAAGATTTATAAGAAATAATTATATTAAGAAACGCATCAAAACTTCTGGTATACTAAGTTCCATTAAAATCCTATAATTTTTCAGTTATTCATTGTAAGGCACCACCCGCGCTTAACAACGCATAATCGCAAAATTATTAGCAATTAGATTACAGAATTAATTATATTAAGAAACACATTCAAACTTATAGAATATTAATTAAGTTTGATAAAAAAAATTATAATTTGCAAGTATTCAATGAAAAATGATACATTATAAGTAATTTTTATATTCTTTATACTTACTAATGGCCCAGACTAGCTGGTGCTAACTCAACTTAATTCAGGGCCAAACACAAATTTTGCCCCCCCCCCCAATCCCCCAAATATGCATAGAAAACCGAAAAAAATAACTCCTGTCTGGTCCTCCATACTTTTGTTATCTGCGCATGCGCCGTATCCAGGAAGGTACCGAAATTGGCGTCAACCTACAGCGCCTGCTAAATGTTATAATAAGCAGAAAGGTACGAGTGCCCACTCATGGGAGGGCCATCCTCGTCTGGGCCATTGGTAAGTATAAAAAATATACAAATTACTTAAAATTTATCATATTTTTAAACCACAAACAATGGCCCAGACAAGCTGAATCGTAAAAAGACAGGAGGGCCTAGAACTTAAGGGAAAATCCAATCTCTCAATTACTTCGATAAAGGATAGCTCCTACAGGAGAATAGGAGAAGGCATATGAATTACACATGCCCTTCTCTTTAACAAGAAAAGAGAATGGCATAACACCAACAATGTAATTGAGAATTACATAATTTCTCCATTTAATGCCAGCATAACCCGTTATGCTAATTCGGTGAAGGAAACCAATATATAAAGATAGTCCAGAGAATGAGATGCTTTATACTCATTTAAAAGTGTCCGAGGATTGTATATCAACGCTCGTATGACACGTAACATATACAAATATACAAATGCTTCACAGTGAGTTACACTTTAAAAACAGTACATAAATGAGACATAATTGTTGCTTCACACCGAGCTACACATTAAAACCACCCAGCACCGACGCTGGAATACTGTCTATGGAGAAGGTATTCTCTTGCTTTTCACTATAAAGCCAGATAACATAAGGGAAAACCGTCCCCACCCCTTCCCCTTGTTCTGAGGTAAAATTCCTCAGAACGAAGAGGGCAGCGGAACGGCGTCAGTGCTCGAGCAGACTGCCTAAAGACCTTATAGATGTAATATTAATGGCCGACATTCTGAGCAACAGAAAGAGGACCCAAAGATCTAAGATCACCGGAAATGGACTCTAAATTTCTAAGGAAAAATATGGTAAATGAAGAGGGCTGTGTCCAGTATGCAGTCGTCATAAGATCAGTAATGGCTATACTGTTAGAATAAGCCCAAGAAGTGGACAGTGCTCTAACGTCGTGCGCTGAAATCTTGTTGACAGAATGTTGATACGAAGATAGACTTTCATAGGAAATACGTATTGCAAAGTGAATCCATCTAGCGATAGAATGAATAGATATATCTTTTCTGTTTGGAATCAGAGAAAGAATCTTTTTCTTCCCTTTCTAATAAAATCCGATCGACGTTTATAAATGCGCATTGCTCTAACTGGACACAGGAAGGGTCTACGGTTATCCGGGGACGGTAAAGCCTTAATGACAATAGGTTCCGTCCGCTTATCCGGAATCTGATTCTTAGCCAAGAATCCCACTTCCATTGTGAGGGTAACAGTAGTACCCACACTACGGTAATGGGAATCATCAACAGATAATGCATGAAGTTCACTTAATCTTTTGGCAGATGCAAAGGCTAAGAGAAACTCCGTTTTATATGTCAGGAATTTTAACACTACATCGTCTAACGGCTCAAAAGGAGCTTCTTGAAGCTTCAACAGAACCCAAGCCAAATTCCACTTGGGAATTAATTTGAGGGATCTAGGTCTATTAATAGAGAAATTTCTAACTAGCTTGGATAAAGAAGTATCTGATCCAATAGCCAACTTGAAGTTATCACGATGAGCGTTAGTGTCTGATAACTTAGACCTATAGCCCTTAATAGTGACTGGCTGCAGTTTGAGTTCGTCAAACAGGTAGACCAGGAAATTGGCAATCCGTGGAATGGACGCATTATATATGTCTATCGATTGGAAGAAAACCCTTCACTTCGCTGCATAATTCAACGAAGAGGAGGCCCTCCTACAGTTAGAAATTGCGTCCACTGCTCGTCCTGTAAAATACGACATACGTGAAGGTTGAGACCTTCCGGGTTGTGATGCAGTGCGCGTGACTTCCCCTGAAATAGAAGATCCCTTCGAGGAGGAAGCTTCCGTGGAATGTCCCATAACAGACACCTGAGAAGACTGATCCAAGGTTTCTGTGACGACAGAGGTGCTACTAGCAGGATGTTGCAGTGAGACTGTTTGATCTTTAACAGAATCTGCTGAATCAACGGAACAGGAAGATATGCATATCCTATCATTCTGTCCCATGAGATCCATAGAGCGTCTACTGCATTCGCTTGATGATCTGGACATGGCGACACGAACGTCCGTAACTGATTGTTCAGATGTGTCGCGAAAATATCTATCATGGGACGATCTCAGTGGTAGCAGATCTGACTGAATATTCGCTTTTTGAGAGTCCACTCCGATGGTAACAGGCGACCTTTCCGAGAGAGCGAGTCTGCTAGTACGTTCAGAAGACGCGGTATATGATGGATTGAGAGATGAACCTGATGATTCAGAACGAATAGGGGCCACCTATTTTCAGGAACAGGACAAGGTCATTGGCAACCTGTTGAACAGCAATATTTAGCTGTTGACATTTACGCCCGCTGCAAAGAGAACCGTTCCGCCGGCGGTAACTGTTCCTGTGAATTCAATGAAAAAAATTGTAAAAAGAGAGAAAAACACACATTCAAAAAAATTATATAGACGAGAGGCTTTGGGAGTTAAAAACATATGATTAGTGTGTTGTTATGGTGGGCATACATTTGAATAAAGTTTATTCACTTGCGTGGATTAATGCTCTTTTTCTCTGTTCCTGCTTTCCTGAGATTAGGTACCCGTTCCTGTTCGATGTCCTGTTCCTGGGAATAGGTGGCCCCGAACGAATAGGAGAATATTCTTCATTAATTCACATAACGGAATAGAATGAGTGCCGTCTTGGTTCCTGGGGTAAGCTACTACTATCGAGCTGTCCGACAGAATTTGAACATGGACGTTCGCTGTTTGACGAATCCAATGTTGTAGTGCTAGCCAGATTGACATCATTTCCTTGATGTTTATGTGCTTCTCTAGGAACCGAGAGTACCAAAGACCCTGACACTTCAAGTCTGCGGGACTTAGAGACGCGCCCCAGTCCGTCTGACTGACATCCGTCATTATCGTGAAAGCCCAATCCAGCAGTTGAAGCGGATCTCCCTGAGTCAACCACTGATGATCCGCCCAAATCTAAACCTTTTGTTTTACTATGTCCGTTAAAACAATACTGGTTTCGAGCGAATGCGTCTTCACACCCCAGTTCTGAGTGAAGAATATATGGAGGGGACGCGGACGCAGGCGGCCAATCAGAATAAGACCCGCAGCCGCTCCGCACATCCCCATCAGTCGCACAAACTCCCCCGCTGTTACTGCAGGAGAGTTTAAACAAAACCGAGCATAACATCTGACTAATTTCGCTCTGGGTAACGGCAGACGACCCAGATTGTTGGGAGTCTCGACGCTCATTCTCAAGTGAATGAACGACTTGGACGGAGCTAGATCCGACTTTTTCTCGTTTACTATGAAACCGAGACGTCACGACAATTGAAGCAGATTCTGAACATCGTTCTGAAGAATAATTATGTTGCCGTATCTCTGAGGAATGTCGTCCAAGTAAGCTGACGTTAACACAGACGAATGGGTTCGGAAGTATGACATTACCGAGTTCATTATTCGAGTGAAAGCCCAAGGAGACAGGTTCAGACCGAAGCACATTGCTCTGAACTGATAAACCTCTCCTTGCATGGCAAAACACAGGTACTTTCTGAATGCCGGATGTACCAGGACATGAAAGTAGGCATCCTTTAGATCTATGCTTGCCGCATAGTCGTCCACTCGAATTCTCGCTCTTACCGACTAAATGGTTTCCATATAGAACTTTGGAGCCACGATCAACTTGTTTATCCAGCTCAACTCTATTACCGGTCGGGACGAGCCGTCTGGCATCGGCACGAGGAACAGATGACTGTAAAAACCTTGAGAATTTTTATTCTCGACGACCTCTATTGCTTCCTTTAATAAGAGAGCCTGTACCTCCGCTAGGAGAGACTCTCTATTGAAAGGATCCGGCGGAAGATTTGTCCAACGCGAACATCTTGTAAGTGGTGGTTTTGCTCGGAATGATAGCCGTAGGCCTTCCAAGACTACACTTCTCACCCGCTGACTTCCGTGACTTGATTGATTGATTGATATTTTATTTGCCAATACACTAAAAAATAGCAATATATACATTATAGTACATGTAATAAAAATATTGAATTTCAACAAGAAGAAATATTGCACATTGTACATTAAATTACAAAAAATTCCAATTAATTGTTGCATTGTGTACTGGCAGGGGAAGGCATAGCCAGATTGGCTGTCTTCCTGCCTTTCCCTTAGAAAGAAGAAAAAGAAAGAGAAAGAAAGATCAACAGAAAGAGAAAGAGGTGGATATTACACTTCCGCATTTGAGAATTCCAGTTACTGTGTCTTCAATGGGTCTCATACAGCATGCGCGCAAAGTGTCGCTGATGGCCAACAGCGAAATGTCGCTCTCTTAATTCTGCTGACACCATTCTTCCCGTTATCATGGAAATAGTACAAAATTGAGAAGATCTATGAAATGGTTGGTGGGAGCTGAAAGAGAGGCGACATGGACGAGAAACCAGACAACAACAACAATTAGTGTGGACAACAAATCGTTACCCGTTTACCAAGGTAACCTCCTAAACCACCCCGCGCCCTTAATAGAAGTCCCTATTCACATTTTTGTTTGTTTTCACACTCTGCCTCAAAACCACAGCATTTGGTCCCGCACCGGAACGATCTCGTTGAGCTCGCGCCAATGGAGCGGGTGCATGAGCTATGTCCTTGAATTATAGGTTGCGAATGTATAGTTTTTCAAAAACTACACCAAGAAGGCAATGTGAGCGGTGCTAGACAATTGATTAGTTTTAGGCCATCCAGATCAGCGGAGACAATCCGGACAATAAGGGTTTGAACAGGAAATGTCTTCGGAATAAGAGGAAAAAAACATTGTTGTTAGCTTTTTCTTGAATTCTTTCCTATTCTCTGTATTTCTGATGTCTAATTCTAGCTCATTCCATAGCGTTGGTAGCGCAAATACCGGTAGTTTATCCAGAGTCTTGGTTCTAGTTTTGTGTCTGTGCAAAAGACATGCCTGACGAGTATTCATATTAGATTGGTTAGTTGAGAAGAAGTTTACAAATGAACCCGGAAGGTTTCCATTATGCCAATCAAACAAGAATAATAAGGCGTGTAGTTTGTATAAGTCTTTTAGCTTCAATATACTATCATTAATAAATACGGGGTCAGTGTGGGCATTGCATTTCTTATTATTTATTATTCGTAAAGCTCGTTTCTGCAGTTTTTGGAGGCGATCACAGGATTTGGACGCACCCCATAAAGGAATTCCATAGATGAAGTGGCTATGTATCAAAGTAAAATATAAAGTTTTCATAACATTATGAGGGAGAAACTTTTTGGCTTTATTGAGAACGAAGTTGGCAAGTCCGACTTTCGTGCAGAGGTGTGATATATGGGCGTTGTACGATAAGTTGTCATCAATATTTATACTAAGAAACTTTAAGGACTTCTCACTTTCCCCACTGCCAACCTTGCAGATTGCCCGATTGTTTATATAGACATTCTGAGGAGTAATATTCCTTTCTCTATGACCTGGATTAAGTAGAATGTATTTCGTTTTCTTTTCGTTCAGGACTAGGCGATTGGCTGCGCACCAGTCAGATATATTTTATAATTGCTCATTGAAATCTGAGATTAGGGCATTTATCTCCGCTCCAGACTTATATGCTTCTGTGTCATCGGCAAACGATAAGACATTTAATGTAGTTGAATTACTTATGTCATTAATGTATATTAAAAATAAAATGGGACCCAATATAGAACCTTGTGGAACTCCACATGTCAGCTTCGTTAGATTTGATTTACTATCACCAAACGATACATACTGATTCCTGTTCTTCAGATAGCTTTTGAACCAACTAATAGCGTTACCTCTTATTCCATAATGTTCAAGTTTTTGGAGAAGGATGTCGTGACTTATTGTATCAAAGGCTTTAGAAAGGTCAAGAAAGATGGCTAAAGTGGTGTCCTTATTGGGTTTGTTATTTTCGACGGCGACATATTTTAATAATTGCATAATTGGATGTAGTGTGTTGTGCTGCTTCCTGAAACCATATTGGTGGTGATAGAGGATATCAAATTTGTTCAGAAATTTCATCAATCTGTCAAACATAAGTTTTTCTAAAATCTTTGAAAAAACAGGCAAAATACTTATTGGTCTATAATTTGTGAAGTTGTTTTCATCGCCTGATTTAAAAATTGGGATTACCTTTGCAATTTTCATTCTGTCAGGAACTATTCCCTGGCTGCAGGAAATGTTCATAATATGAGCAAGAGGGTCGGCAACCGAATCTATCGAGTGTTTAAGGACACTCGATGAGATATTTTCACAGTCCTGACTTGCTTTAGGCTTCATTTTAGTCACGATATTTATGATTTCAAAAGACGACGTTGGTAGAACAAACATATTATCTGGGAGTGGAGATTTCATGAATTCGACGAAAGGTTTTCGGGGATTCGTTATTTGTTTTGATGTCTCCTGTCCTGTTTTTGCAAAGAAAATGTTGAATTCCTGGGCGATTTCGTTCGGGGTATTTATCTTTTTTTCACCCAGCTTAAAAAAAGAAGGTAAATTACTTTTGTTTTTGTTTCTGTTCAGAGCTTTATTTAGAATTTGCCACGTTTTTCGCAGATTGCTTTTATTTTCCAACAGGACATTTTCGTAATACATAGCTTTGCTTTGTTTTTTAATTCTGTTAAACAATCAACAGTAATTTTTGTAGTTTCTTACATTAAATTCTGTTGGACTTCTTATTTTTTTCATGAAAAAATTATTCTTGTTGTTGGCTGAGATTAAAATACCTTTCGTCATCCAAGGCTGCCGTTTTATGTGTTTCTTATTCCGTTTTTCACTTTGCAAAGGAAATGCTGATTCAAATGTGTTCATAAAAATGTTTAAGTAGTGTTCATAAGCAGCATTGGGACAGTTGGAATCCATAACTGGTGAAAAGTCACACTGGGACAGTAATACTTTGAAATATTCGATACTGGTAGGGTTTATTTTCCTTGATAGAAGTGGCCTTGTACTATCTAATGGCATAATTACAGATTCAGCATAAAAGATTCCAAAATGATCGGATACATCAGTGAAAATTATGCCGGATTTGAAAGAGTTTATTAGCTTGTTTGCAAATATATTGTCTAAGCGTCGCAGAATGATCAGTCACTCTGGTTGGTTTGGTAATGGCAGGCATAAATCCCTCACTAAACATTAAATCTATGAACGCATCAGTTTTCGAGTGGGAAGCTACTTTCAAAAGGTCAATATAGAAGTCGCCCATAATTAAAGTTGTTTTCTTTTCCTTGTTGAGTATATCAGTTTGTAATTGATCTTTGATTGGAAAATATCTATATCCGCTTTGGGGGCCGTGTTTGGTTGATATATTACACCAATAATTCTCGACAGATTTTTATCCTTTATTTCTATAAAAAATTGACTCAGCACATGTGGTATGAATATAGAAAGATCTCGTCGAATAATGAAGTTTTTGTCATTTTTTATAAATAGTCCTACTCCACCTCGACCATCGTCTTCGGTGGGTCTAGTATGTTTTTGTAATAAAACTATCCAGTTTCTCACGAAGTTTGATAACCTTCCGCCAACCGGCAAGCAATAGAGGTCTTGTCCATCACTTGTACGACTTACGAGAGGAGAAACTACGTCCTCCCCGCGAAGAACCTCGTCCCGCCGTCGGCTTAGGAGCGTCTGGCCTATAGTCTTGATCAGACCTGCGCCCATTTCCCGAGTCACTACACTGTCGACCTCCGGACTAAGAATAAGAGGGTTTCTTGTACCTCGCAAGGAGTTCCCTTTAGTTGATTTTGAAGTGGAACGGCCTCGCTTACCCCGGTCTGCTGGAGCGTGTTGTTGAGACACCGACTTCAATAGCAGTGCACAAGAAGCTTTCTTTGTAGCCTGTTCATAGACTAACGAAAGCTTGTCGTCAAACAGAGTATGTCCAGAGACCGCAGTGACTCGGAAAAAGTTTTTCACCTTGTCATCTATAAGTGATGACGACGTAAGGGCAGCATCACGTCTGATCAACCCCAAATTTGCCACTGTCTGGGCGGAGTTGTACGTGGCATACATGACTGCCCTGGAAAGAACTCTAAGCGAGGAACAAACGTCCTCAAATTCCTTCCCATTAACACGTTGCGCCATAACTCTGGTAAGGTGATCTGCGTAGGACATCGCGTCCAGATTCGCTCTATTGGATGAAATAGCACATTCCATCACTTCCGAGCGTATATTGAATGAGGCAAGTAGGGACATATCTAAATCCCCGGTCTGCCCATTTAAACGCAGAGGAGCTCTCTGGACATCTTCTCCAACCGTTTTAAATGAACGTGGTCCAAAGAACGGTATATTTATAGAAGATGTCGATAAGAAACCGCCTTTTCTCTTAGCACTGGAGAGGTTGAATTTGGCGTCTTTAACATGGCTGAAGGCCTGCGACACCTATCTATACTGTTTCGGGAAGGAAAGAACATCCTCTTTCCTCTGCACGAAATCTGCATCCAGAGACGACAGCGGTTTCTCTCTAGTGGTCACAGTTTGCTGATCAGGTGGAACAATTTCAGGATAGTACTGCTGAATAAAATTCATCGCTACCATATGCTGTTCCGAAAGGGAGGGTAATCCTCTTCCTTGTCCCTTTCGCCGTCCGACTGATTCAGCTGTGACATTCGGTCCATCGCATCTGCAAGTGCTGATGACTGGACCGATCCAGCACCGCCCGACTGCTCACCAACTGAATCTGCGGAAGGCAGCTCTCGCACTTTCTGGAATGCTGCGATCAGCTGCACAATCTGCGACAGCAAGTCCGTTACTGAGGCTTGAGGAGCGGTCTTCTGTTTTTTCGCGGCTTGCTGCCCCTGGGACTAAAATCCTGAGATAGATCTTTTCTCTGCACGTCCCGATGAACGAAGCCTTGGATCGCTAGCTACCGGATGGTCTGACTTCACAGGCGAAGACTGGCTCCCTCTTCGCGCATCTGGCTGGATATCCGAAGTCGGGTAGGTAGCATGCAGTTGTGTGTGCTTTTGTAATGTAGCGGAGGAAGCCGTGCCTGTAGCCGACTCCGGCTGCAGTCTAGACGGAGTGTCCCGAGCGGCAGATGTCGACGTATGCTCCGGATCATCAAGTTTCTCAAAACAACATTAGGCCCCAAATGTTGTTGGGTTAGAGAGAGGGCTCTATCGCTTGCAGTCGTATCAGACCTCGCCGAAAAGAAACCGGCTGACATCCTCCCTATTTCCGTCGTCGCTGGGTGAGCTTTTGATTTTGAGGTGCTCGCTCTACCCAAATCTCCACTTCCTTCGACCGAAACAGACTTATCCGGTGTTACAGCTCCAACGGCTGGAGTAACCGCTTCACAGATCGAGCTAGCTGCTTGCATGGGATTAAGAGACTAACTAGAGGCCTCATCCCTTGCTTACTATTCATGAGCACCTTTGCAGCCAGCTCTGTTTGCTCATCAGAGCACGACGACTGTAGCACACTTTGGATGGGTGTCATCTCATTACAAAGTTATCAGATCTATTCAATGGGTGTCACTATCTAATGAATAGATCAGATAACTTAGTAATGAGATGAACGCCACTGGAGAGAGGAAGAAAGAGAGAGAGAGGGTGAGAGAGAGAGAGAGAGAGAGAGAGAGAGAGAGAGAGAGAGAGAGAGAGAAAGAGAGAGAGAGAGAGAGAGAGAGAGAGTGAGAGAATGAGCGTGAGAGTGAGTGAGAGGAATGGATATAATGATATTAACTTTACAAGTGACATATAGGTCAAATTGGCCGGATGCTTCGAGAAAACACTACCAAAATACTTCAAAACTAATGTACAGCATATGTCAATACTTACTTACTTACTTATAACTTGCTTACTTACTTACTTACAATACCATCACCATGTTCTTATTCCTCTGAAAAAGAAACTGAAAAACTCGAATTATCTTGCGGTGAGAGCCCAGAATAGGAACCTCATCACCAATAACGTACCGCGACACCCGCCTCCAACGTTTTGTATCCCAATGTATACATGTAGGACAAGAATCCGTAGGTGTGCATCGACTGCAGGCAAGGCAACAAGCATGTAACTCCGAGGTCGACTTCCTCGCTTTGCATTTAAAGCAGTAAACTTTCATAATTACAAAGTCGATAGCACTCCTACAAACTCCATAATAAAATATATGATAAAGATACATGAAAAATAGCAATCAAAATTAAATTCGAAAAATTAAAAACAATATCGAAAAAATGTCTAGGTTCCCAAGGGAAAATGACGAGCCCAAGGGCATCCCGATAGAGCCTAAGCGTGGACAAAATCCAAATTTTTTGAGCTACACTACCGGAATCATAATCAATTTATCTTGCAGTAATCCAACAGTAATATAATATTAAATACTACATATATTTGAGGACGTTGCCAATGTAAACAACGACAAAGGAAAAAAACGGAAACAAGACATCAGGCACACAAAAAGGCCCAAAGTCAGTAACCGATTTAAATGCTACCAGATGCAAAGCTAGATCTTCATACGAAGAAAAAATGATACATCGGATAGAAGATGCAAGACCAAAACAACCTAACACCCCTAGGACGAGGACGTAACCATGGGGATAAACATCTTGTAACACACGTTTTACTCCCAAGAAATTTAATAGAAATTTCAATAAAAATAGCCAAAATGCTTAGGAGTTTAACAGGAGGGCTTCAAGGAAGGATAGGGAAACATGAAATATTTTTCATAATTATTATAAAGTTACAGCCCTGAACGTTTGAAACCACCGTTGTTCACTTCCATCATCCATTTACAGCCTTGGATCAACAATTCTTTCATTGATTTGTGTCTGGCATCCTCAAAAAAGGAGATTTAAAAGCACATATGTCAGATCATTGTTACTGACTTTAGAGACAAACAAAGAATGGTGGTTGGCGCCAATTTCGGTACCTTCCTGGAAACTGCGCATTTGCAGATAACAAAAGAATGGAGGACCAGACAGGACTTATTTGTTTCGGTTTTGTTTGCAAATATTGGGGATTGGGGGCAAAATGTGTGTTTGGCCCTGAATTAAATTGAGTTAGCACCAGATAGTCTGGGCCATTGGTTGTGGTATAAAAATACACAACCTTGCTTAACCATACGTAATCACAACATTATAAAAATAAATTAAAAGAATTTTTTTTATAATTGGCAAAGTATGAAAGTATGAAAATACATAAAAATTCATGTCAAGAAACTTGTTTGAAAGATGTGCAATGTTGGACGTTTAAAAAATGTTACACTCTAAAATTAGTTGGGTTAAAAATCAACCCAAATCGACTGGGTTGAGTGAATATGAACCCAATTGGGTTCATATTCACTCAACCCAGTCGATTTGGGTTGATTTTTAACCCAACTGATTTTAGAGTGTATGCTAACCATTTATTGTATTGTTCTATTTAATACTACATAAATATTATTAAAGTTATTTTCCATCCCATGTTTTGACGATTTTCAAACACTTGGCGGACGATTTGGGTAAAACTGCAAGCGTACTATTCTGCGCGATGTCGGACGATTCGGGTAAAAGTGCAAGCGGGCGATTCGGCTGGCGTACGAAACGTCCATGGCCCGTTTTGAATTGCCCGTTTCCATGTTGAAAGGTAAACTAGAGTGATGTCACGCATGCAGCCCGACTGTCCCAGCAATAGCAATGCTTAGATACAAAATAGTCGGAGCCATTTTTTGTTAACCGTTTACCTAACGAATCTGCCATATTTGCACTCGTGATATACAAAATTTGCTATTCAAATTTTATTTTTTCATTTCTCTTCTCCAAAACATACCTCATGACCTAAAAATGGAACAAGCTTGATGAGCTTGTTCCAATAAGGACTAATAAGCCATGATCAGAAGTAAAAAATGAAAAAATCTGATGTTGCAGAAAAATAATTTGTACTGTTGGCTTCAGCTTGTGTTAGATAAAGGATTAAAGATGCAGTACATAAAGCAATGTTGGGCTATAGGAGTAAATTTTCTTCTTTGCATGTAATAACTCCCAATCCTTCACTTCAAAATGCATTTTAGGAATAATTACCTAAGTGACACGTGTGTGTGTGTGTGTGTGTGTGTGTGTGTGTTTCAAATGACACAATCATAAGAGGAATTTTGAATGTTGGTTTCTGATCCCCCGCTGGGATTCGAACGCTCGGCAACACCGCCTGGCAATCAGGAGTCCAGCGCCTAAACCACTAGACCATTGCACACCGTCAAAAAACGATGGCTGGAATCTAGCTTTTTAGATGAAGTCCTCATGATTACTTGGTTCATCTTCCTTTCGGCAGCAGCATGAAAGTGTGGAACGCGCCGGCTACAGCACGACGAAAGTGCTGTGGATGGCCTTAGGCGAAGGAAGACTGACACGGGCTTGTGTGTGTTTTTCAAATGATACAATCATGTTTAAGACGAATTTTGAATGTTGGTTTCTGATCCCCCGCCGGGATTCAGCGCTTGGCAACACCGCCTGGAAATCAGTAGTCCAGCGCCTAAACCACTGGACCATTGCACACCGTTAAAAAACGATGGCTGGAATCTAGCTTTTGAGATGAAGTCCTCATGATTACTTGGTTCATCTTCCTTTCGGCAGCAGCATGAAAGTGTGGAACGTGCTGGCTAAAGTACGACTCTCTCTGAGTACGATATACTTGGTTGAGCCACACCAGAGGCAGGAGAAGGCGGAGAGGAAACAGAAGCAGTAGAGGAAACAGAAGCAGGAGAGGAAACAGAAGGAGAAGCAGAGGAAGCAGGAGGAGTTCTAGTGAGAGCACTAGGAGAAGAGGAGAAGAAAGGCTGAGGAGGAGTAGGAGGTACAGGAGCAATACAAGGCGAGACAGCGTTACTCAATTTGCGAGAATCTCCACTCACAATATGGACCGGAGATGTTTGCAAATTGAGGGGATTACTCTGAGAGAAAGCAGGGGAAGTAGAATGAAAGGAAGAAGGAGAAGTACTTTGCCTTGATCTTTTCTTATTATGCTTTTCGGCCGGAGTTTGGAGTTTGCTTGCTCCCTCCCGTATTGTTCCTTACTCCAGACGCTGGGCGAAGTTCCGAAATATAAGACTCGTAGGCCGAAATCGTCTTATCTGTCAACTTATTTTTAAAGTTGTTTTGAGCCCAGATCAAGGCACTCGCCGAAGCGCCGTTGAAGTCTATTTTTTCGAGTCCAGGAGGTAGTCGCATCAGTAGCCAAAGTTATCTTAGACTTAAATTTATCTTATAATGCTCAATTAAAGCATTTAACGTTTGGTTGGCCCATACCACACTAATCTGTCGAAAAACAGAAAAAATGTGTGGGTGGGAAGAGCTGGCTTTAGAAAGCTACCTAACTCACCTACTTTCTTCTCCAACTGTTTCGGGAAATCCCGATTTGCCAAATGCTGCTGTAGGAGCCCAATATGGTGCATACACTGAATCACCTGAAAAAGGGCCTTGACCAATCTAGAATAGGCCTGGAACGATTGTTCCTGGCCCCTTCCAGACTGGGCAACTCTCTTTCCCTGATGCTTCTGTCTTTTTGGAGCCATCTGAAGAATAGGCAGATGAATTGACAATATAAAATTAAAATGAAGAAATGAAATAAATGAAAATATAACCTAGATATTACCTATTAAAGAAGATACCTGGATTGGTTGCAGTCTTTAGCAAAGGTAGAAAATATTCCGTCTGTCTCGACGCGTTTCGCTTGTTTTAGCTTCTTCAAAGAGACTTTGAGGAAAATGATTCCAACTTGAATGAATGAATGAAAGGTTTTAGCGCGCCGAAGGCGCGCAGAGACGATCTGGGATTTATAAATCCCTTGTGACCCTGTTAACCTTATTTTATTTCACTTGGATCGCACAGGCCTAGCTTTCCTATTGCCTCAAATGGGGTCTGAGGGAGTATGCACTCGGTTAGAATTCCCGGCAGTTTACGTTGGAGTGACAGATTGTCAATAATCAATCCCTCAAAGCCATTAAGACTATTAGAGAATGGGCTTTATTTGGTTCTAGCTTGGAGATGGTAGAGGTTTGAGTCCCACCATGGTGGCGAGACAGAATATAATGTTGTGCGATGGCAAATTTAAGTGAAGAAGAGAAAAGAAAACCAAACAGAAACGCCGGTTTGGGAGCGGTCCCGGTATATGACCATAGCGGTTACAAAAAAGGAGTAGAGAAAGCTCCAACAGTTTAGTTTTGAAAAACCGCGAGTCATCCATCAAGCCTTCTGGGAGATAGAATGCCGTATGTGATTATGGGGTATCTGGCTATCCTTCGGGAATTCCAAATGACCCCCTCCCCCCCCCCCCCCAAAAAAAAAAAACAAAAAAAAAAACACACCCTCTCACAGACACACACACCGAAAGGCCTTGAAAGTGCTGTTAAATCTTTATTCAAATGTTTATTTATATAAAATGTACACTCGTCCCCAGCCAGACAAGCTTGTTTCAATCCTTGCCTGGTGTTTGGTGGTTTCTTGTGTATGTTAACAGAAAGGTAGGTTGCACCAATTCCTCCTACGCTTTGTCTACCATTTCCATGCGTCTTCTTGATAAGAGTATTGCAAGAAAATTTGAGAATGTTCAATTAGAAAAGTTATAGGTAGAGAGAAAGATAGGTATTGTATATTGTGACTGTTGTGTGATTGTTGCTATGGATGGGGTAAGGGGTGTGTTTCTTTGGAGCCCACTCCCCACACACAGAGTTGCGAGGCAATCCTCACAGACTCAATCCTAAAGATCTCAATGAGTAGCGAGGCAATCCTCATTGACTCCATGTAGTTTAATTCTATTGAGTAATTTTAATTTACTGTGGCTTATTTTGTTTTTCTGTTAAGGGTTCGGTGTTCGTTCAGCTTCAACATTGATTCACTATCCTGGAGTATGTGGAGGGTTTTGTTATATAGGTCTTATTAAACGCATTTCAATCGCGCTTCAGCAGAGTTGCGAGACAGTCCTCACAGTCTCTATCCTAAAGTAAGTTCTCAATGAGTAGCGAGGCAATCCTCACTGACTCCACGCAATTTAGTTATACTGTATAACTTTTTTTTCTGGAAACTTATTTTGTTTTTCTGTTAAGGGATCGGCATTCTTTCAGCTCAACCATTAATTCACTATCTTGGAGTCTGTTGAGGGTTTTGTTTTGTAGGTCTTTTAATCGCATATCAATAGTTTCTATTTTTGCTAGCTCGTGAAGTTCCTTTATCGGTGTCCATTTGGGTTTGCATAGTGCCACACGCAGGTCATAATTTTGAACCCTCTGTAGCTTCTGTACGTTGGTTTTGCTCAGGTCACTTGTTATTATAGTACAGGCGTTGAACTAAAAAAAGTGGTGTTACCTGGAAAAAATTTGATACAAGCTGATTTTGGTGTCATTCGACGCGGAATTTATCTGGAAACAACATATCCAAAATCCGCTAAAATCCGCCCTGGGGAAAATTTTTCATACCGTCTCAACTTAGGGTGGGGTGGTGGCCATTTTTACCAATTTCCCGATGTCATTTTCCAGGCGGTTCTGTATTAAGGGCAGGAATTTTCATCTCAGAGCAAGCGATCAGATTGAACATCCCATCCCCGTGCGTCACGTTTGACCAGCCTTTATGGTTGAAGGCAGATAGATAATAATTGATCAATCCATGAACATTGTCTGCAGGTTGGGTGGTTTCCACACAATCATGAGCTTTCTCGGCAGTATCGGCTCGATGATGGCTGGATCAGATCTTGATGAAGCTTCGCAGGAAGTTTATGGTCCACTAGCAGTTCGGTCGATGTTGACCGGCAAAGCTGTTTCCAGAGCTATGCGAGGCCACCTCCTAGTAGAAGCTGCACTGACGAATAAATTATTGGGTGCCATAACCACATCCGAAATGAGCGCGAATGTTTCTCCTCCGATGAGCCCACCCACTGTTGAGAGTGTACAGATAAACCAGAGGGACTTAGATGGTGTGAAGGAGTTATACACAGGTGTGCTTGAAGGCGCGGTCACCCTTTCTGATGTTAGCAGCTCATCAGCTCTCGTGACGGTGAACACTTGCCTTGACAACTACAAAGCCAAACTGTCAAGAGAAATCACGCACCGCTAAGCTATGGGTACAATATCTAGAATATATTCAGGTACTGAAAATGTTCATCCGTGGAGAACGTCTTGGCGATTGGAATCTCCATCTCATTGCTGCTGGTAGAATGCTGAACCTCTTCGCCGCAACAGGGCATGTACACTATGCCAAGAGTTGCAGAGTCTATCTGCAAATGATGCTTGAACTACCAGAAAAACATCCTTGGTTGTATGAGAGATTCTACTGTGACGGCTTTCATGCTATACGTCGAAGTTCTAGGATTTGGGCAGGCCTCTCTAGTGATCTTGTTATTAAGCAAGTTCTTATGCGTTCAATTAAAAGTCGGGGTGGGTTGACGCGAGGTCGTGGCGTGACGGAATCTGTACGACAGGAGTGGATTTACACGATGCATAAATGCGCAGAGATACATGAAGCCATGACAACGTTGACCGACCTAAAGCTCAATACCAGCGAACAGCATGTAGATATGGGCACATCTCGTCGAAAACGAGACAACTTAGACATGGCCAGAATACTAGAGTGGTTTGACACACACACCCCGTTCGATGGAAACGAACGATTGCGTTCTCTGTCATCTGGTCTGTTAGCTTCCGAGGGAGATGGTATCAACTGCGATATCACTGAGTCTGTAGGGGCAGAGATACACTCTAGATTAGACAACGCTATTGTTTCCGATGCCACTATCAAACGAAGTGATCAAATCCGTACCCTAGCTCACCTCACCCCCGGGTTGAAGCTAGATGACCAGAGGGTGACAATTGACCCCTCAACTTTGTTTACTAGACTGGTTGCTATTGCCCAGAGACATGGCACAGTTCTTTGCGTATGAACTAACTGTAATGCCAACAGCCCTCTTCAAAGATTTTTTCCTCAGAAAAGCAAACAAGGCGGACCAAGCAATTGTAATAACTGATGGCTTATCCCTTACTAAACCACCATCTGATGGTCTGTACGTGCTCGACGGGGGCGCTCTCCTCCACAGAGTTAAATGGAAGACAAACACCACTCACTTGGAAGTGGCAAACCAGTATGTTGGATATGTGACGAAGAAATATGGGCAGAATTGTCGAATTGTCTTCGATGGTTATGGTCAACGACCAACAACCAAGACTCAGGAGCAGAGAAGAAGAGCTCTCCACGTTTGTGTTGATATCCGTTTGACGAACAACACGACTGCCCACAAAAATCACGAACTGTTCTTATCGAATGGAAATAATAAAATGCAGTTTATAAAAATGCTTTCCACATCACTGAGAGAGGCTGGGCATATTGTCGAATGCAGTTCTGGAGATGCTGACACTAACATTGTTGACAATGCAGTTCAACTTTTGACCCAGGGAAAAACAGTTGTCATTGTTGCAGATGATACAGATGTACTAGTTATGTCCGTATACCATTGGGATCGTACTTGGTCTGATATCTATTTCCAGTCAGAAGCACGGAAGTCACACAGGGGTGGAGATGCATGGAAAATCGCAGATATAGTAGAGAAGATTGGAGAAACAACTCAGAAGAACCTCCTCTTCGTTCATGCATGGAGTGGGTGTGATGTCACATCAGCAACGTTTGGACACGGGAAAACGTTGCTTCTCAAGAAGTTAGGGAAGTCATTGCCTATTCAAAATATATCAGAAGCAATGCACGACAGTACCATTTCTCAGACAGAGGTTGGGAAAATGGGGACTGAACTGTTCGTTATGTTGTACTCTGGCAAACATTCAGACACTTTGAATGGTTTGAGATATTCAAAATTTATGACAATGGTCACTTCCAGCAAGTCGGGAATTGAACCACAAAAACTTCCCCCGACTGATCGTGCAGCACATTTCCACAGCCTGCGAGTTCACCAACAAATAATGGTTTGGAAACTATTGGATAACGATGCCCTAGATCCTGAGGAGTGGGGCTGGGAAAGTCGTGGGAATGAGTTGATACCTGTGATGACTGACCTGGGCGCAGCGCCTGAGGCTCTTCTCAAAGTTATCGGCTGCAAATGCAAAATGACATCCAAAAAGCCATGCGGATCAAACATATGTTCTTGTAGAAAGAATGCGCTCAAATGCTTGTCTGCCTGTGGAGACTGTCGGGGTGAGAATTGCTTCAATGCCGAGCCGATTGAGATCGGGGAGGAAATCGGCGACAATGAATAACCGTGAAGAACACCAACAAATGTCTTGTTAGACCTCATCATGTAGTTAAATTCCTGTTATTATACTGGACCAGTCAACATTATCTGCACCTCATTGTATGCGAAAACATCGATCAAAGAACCATTTCTAGTTTTGTATTCTGTGCAGAAGTATCTTAAATCGGGAGTGAAAATTTGAGAAAAAAATGTGATTTTTGGGGTTATTAACCCTTTTTCCTCATAAAACGTGTGAGGATTTCATCAGGCAATTGCCTCTCAATATAATTAACATTTGTATCTGGTCGCCTGCGACACAAAATAATATATAAAACTCAATCTGTGACATATAAACGGCCGAAACCCCGGAAACACAATTTTCCCCCTTCACGAACAACCCCCTGACGGGAAATCTGACATGAAAAATTTTCCCCAAGGCGGATTTTTGCGGATTTTGGATATGTTGTTCCGAAATAAATTCTGCGTCGAATGACACGACAATCAACTTGTATCAAATTTTTTCCGGGTCGAACCCTACTACGGCTCTACTATTATGGCACCGTATTCTAGTAGCGGACGTACAAATGTTTTGTAGAGCTTGAGAAGCACATCTTTGTTTGCTCCCCAATTTCTACCTCTGATCATCATCAGAAAATTGATACGTTTAGTAGCTCTAACCGTAATGGAGTTTACGTGACTGTTTAGACTGAGATTGATATCTAGGATAAATCCCCCAAAATTGGCCTCTTGGCTTGCTTCTGATTTGTGATCGTATAACTGGAGATCGATACTGGGGACTGGTTTTTTCCTTTGCTTCTTGAAGAACGTAACTTTTTGAGTTTTGGCGGCATTGAGTTTGATGCGCCACAGGGCACACCAGCTCTCAAGGTCGCGAATGGTATCCTGTAGACGATTTTTAATTATGTTTCGGCACTTGCTGGCCGTCCAAATGCCTTTGTCGTCTGAGACCTGCGATAGTTCAACACAGTTTTTCCCTACGTTTTCTATGTCATTCACATTTATTATGAAAAGAAGCGGGCTTAGAACCGACCGTTGTGGTGTTCCCGCTTCGAGTATTACTTCCTCCGCCACCTCGCGATTAACCCCACCTTGATTTTTCGGTCAGTTAGAAATGATGATATGATCCTCCGAATTTTAGTGGGTAATCCCATTTTCGCTAGTTTATATCTCACGCCATTGTGTCATACCGAGTCGAACGCTTTTTCTACATCCAAGAAAAGCGCTGTTCTGATTTCGTTTTGACTAAATGCTGTTTTCATATAATCGACCAGTCTATATACGTGTTCGATTCCCTCTTCAAGGCGGTTCAGAATTCCTGAGTAATGACGACAACCGCCTTACCTTTGAAGTGGTACACGACTTTATTTTATCAAGTAAGCGATTCATTAATTAATCCCAATATAGTACTAGCCCATTTTATATACTTACTATAATAAATACTAACCCACAATTAATATCAAGATGAACTCCGTGGGAATGCCTGTAAATTAAGCTACACTTGTTTACAGTGGTAAACAGGCGAAGCCCTACTGATCAACCGTGACTCTGTTATCAATGCTTGGGTGAATGTCCTCCAAATTGGCGTCTTGGGTGGCAAATAATTGGAGTTACCTTGATTATACTTCTATCTTACGTCACGCTTAGTCATTTCGCATAGGTGTGTGACTTTAGACACAAATAAATAACTCTACGCAATGAATGCATCCACCCCGCACTTTCCAACTTTTCTTGCAGCTCAACCCATCCCTGACTGTTTCCATACAAGATTAGTTACTGTCGCTTTTCAAACGCTTGTATAATGCAGATAAACACTGTTTGTACTTGATACTCATACCTGCTATTGTCATCGGCAATTCTTTGTGATCTTGAGTTGGTGGATACGGACTTGTATAAGCTTTCAGCTTACTGTGGAATTCACATTAATGTTTGCATTTATCTGTTATCGTTTGTTTTTTTTTGCAAAAAATACTGTTTAAACTAAGTCACCAGTGGTGGCTTCGGAGCTATGAAGGTGATGACTGGTCTAGAAGTCAGGATCAGTAAAGGAGCTAAGAGCCATTTTTGTGCTAGGAGCTGTATGGGAACCATGTTGTAGGTATCCTCAAAAACCGCGATGAGTCCTAGAGCAGTGTGGGAGTCACTCGGTCTAGCAAATGCTCGATAGATCATTTGCTCCGTGGAATGCCTGTTTGAGTCACTACTTGATAGCCTAATTACTCGATAAGATTCGAGTCGTTTCGAGTAATACCTATACCTGCTCGATTGACTCTTGAACTTATTCTTAGGAACACGTGTTTCAGTTTACGATGTGACAGTGGACGGGATTCAGATTAATGGAATGATCGGACTTTGGTTAGTTTGTTGCAGCAAAGTGAACTGATTGAACGGTCCAGATAAACGAAACATGCAGTTACGAAAAAGGACACCAGTACTCGAATTTCCTGATGAAACTCACGTTTTTCCATAAAAATCCAGTGGTTAGTATGGTTGTTCCTTGTTTTTAACTGAGCACAGAAACGCGTAAAAAATAATTTTTGTTGTGCCAGAAATTAACAGCAACTTCTTGGCATTTTAATGCAAGTTATTGAGAGATCAACCTTTTTCTGTTTTCTTCAATTTACTGGCGTAGTAACGTCTCGGCATGTTAGAGTATTTTTTTGCAAGTATCTAAATTTTTGAAATGTGCCCGAAAATACTGGTGAATTTAAACGATTTTTCAAGGATTTCGAGGTATGCAGATATTGCCATGACATTACTACTGATTTCTAGAACACTTATTCGGACACGACGAGGCGGCGTACCCAATTGCCGATATATACTCTACTGACAACCTTGTATTACCCCACCTCACATCACAATACCGCTTGATCTGGCATAAAGTACTATTTATACCAGACATAGGATAATACGACGTATTCGGTAGGCTAATAGTTCCAAAGATAAACAGTAGACCAACAGGGACAAAGTCTACAGACCATACACTACCACACTAGCCAACCATGCATTACCTCCATCCACAATACCGCTTGATCTAGCTCTACGTACTACCCATACCAATTGCAGGACAGTGTAATGCCTTAAGTGAATTCATAGTGCTAATGGCTTATATGGGTCTATCTCGCCCATACTGTACTACCGTGTCAGTCCAGTACAAGAAACCCGACACACCCTAACCGAATAAAGTGATATAAACATTGTATAGTGGTCAACGTTTGTATGATGTCGCGTGTACATCATGACGTCACGGCGTCAATAGCAACGTTCACCATTTAGCGGTGAAAACTTTCAAGAAAATTCCACTCCCCCAGCCATATTCCATCACATACCTGTACTGTACTATTAAAAATGTAGGGGATTTCCAAACTGATGTTGATATTTTCGGAAAATGGTGTTGGATACGCGCGATTGGACACATCAATATGTTACCAAGTTTAGTGTGGATCATGAATGTAACCGGCCCACGAAAACTTCGTGCAGGTTTTTCATACGAGCGCCGCGTTCATGTCTGTGGGGTACGTTTTGAGACTTTCTTTTGTACTGGACGGGCCTTTTCGGAGGTCTCTTCGTTCTTTTCTTGGTATAAACTCGTTCATCAATAGTTTCTGGTCGAAACGTAACTTTTGTGGTATGCGAAGACTGACACGTGACAAACGTTTACGTGCCGTTGGCATGTTGGAAGCTGGCAACAGACAACTGCAGTGTCTCAAATTTTCAACGTTACTCAATCGGTGATTAGCAGGTTGTGGTCACGCTACCGTCAGACAGGCAATGTTGATGACAGACGTCGGCCACGTCGTCCAAGGGCGACAACTGCCAATCAGGATCGTTTCATTCGAACCATAACATTTCGTAACCGCCATGAGAGTGCCTCATAAATTGGACAGCAGCTGCACCGAGCGACAGATGTACGAGTCAGTGGTCAGACTATCCGAAATCTCCTTCACAGCTGGAATTTGTACGCTGGACGACCTCGAATAATTCCACGTTTGACTGAACGTCATATTGTAGCAAGGCGTAATTGGTGTGGAGCACGACAGCGCTGGTACAATCGTCGGTGGAGCAACCTCTTGTTTTCCGATGAATCGGGGTTCACTCGCGACTTCCACGACAGGCGAAACAGAGTGTGGCGGCGGCGGAACGAACGACACCATGATGTAACCGTTAGGCAGCACGATCGTTTTGGTAGTGGGTCGGTTATGGTGTGGGAAGACATAACCATGACAACCAGAACAGCATTACATGTCATCCAAGGGCGTGTCACAGGGCAGTACTACCGTAACAACATGTTAATACCTCATGTTGTGTAATTTGCGCGACGTCACGGCCATCAATTCATTTTCCAAGATGACAATGCAAGAGCACACAGGGCCCATGTCGCTACATAGTTCCCTCAGGAGCCGAACATCACTACACTGCCTTGGCCAGCACTAAGTCCAGACCTTTCACCAATCGAGCACGTCTGGGATATGCTTGACAGGCGCCTACGACAACGCCAACAGCCCCCTCCAATGTCCAGGAACTCGCCGCTGCACTGCAGGAAGAATGGAATAACTGCTGTAGGGTGACTCGGTGTAAGATATGTAAAAATATAAAGTGTTTTATTTCTTTTAATTTTGGGTTACGGTGTACAGAAATGTTACGAAAACAGGATATCCATCACCACATTGAATTGCATATAGTTTATTAGTGCGAATCTGTAAGTCCTATGGTTTTATCAATAATACGTTAATCTCCATTTATTGTCAGCAGTGTATTACAGCTATATTAATTGTTCGCAATCACATTGTAGAGTTGGGTTTAAATGTATACTTTCTAATGCGGGTCTTGGTTAGTATTAATAGCGTATTAGATATAAAGGAATTGTTTTTAAGACTGTTGATATGTTCGAACAGATGAACGGCTCCAAACAATAGCTGGTTAAATTGTCCGTGTTGTCAATGGAAAACCTAGGTGATGGAGAGTCGCGAAGTCTTCTATAAATTTGTGTGCATAGCTGGGAAGCGACATTCCAGTTATGTGATTAAAAATTTATAGGAAGTATTTCGTCTCTCTCCAGGTGAGTGCATATTTTGAGTTATTTTCAGTGTTTCGTAATGGCATTTTATTAGTTTAAATAAGCATAATTTCTGCACTATATAGCGTTCTCAATATTCTGCTGTTGGTGGAAAGGGCATATTGTGCCTTTCCGGGAACAGTAGAATGTTGCGATTCGCGTGATAAAAAGAAATGCCCTGACGATGTTATTTTGAGTATCTATGATGGCGCGTAATAGTAAACTCTTGTAAAGAGCTCAAGAGCTAAGTGGTATCTCAGATTAAAATAAATATTATCGAGTTATTACTTTGGGGTTATGTGGTTAACGGCGTGCATCTTATGACATTTTACAAGTTGTTGGAAAGAGCTAGTCGGCTCATTCCAACAACTGTAAAATGTCAGAACGGAAAATAATAAATCTATATATTAGTATCATTTCGATTTAAATATTATTGTCCAGAAAATACAGTATTAAGTTTATAGGTTATTATTATTATTATTTTAGAAGCAGCGTACTATCAGTGCGTGTTTCATTATTTTACAAGCTGTTGGAATGAGTTAAATAAGCCCATTCCAAGAACTGTAAAATAACGAAGCATGCAAGGCAGAATGTGTAATTTATGTCCAAATTAATTTGACGGTATATTATGAGAGAGTTATGTTTATATCTGACGCATTTATGTAAATTGGTGACGATTGGATAAATACCCAACCCAAATATGTATAACATCACAGCAATCGTTCTGCGTTACCTTAACCAGTCGTGCGGTACGATTGTCAGTCTGTTGATCGCGACAACAGGCGTGTAGGTGTTACATCATAACCATGTCCAGAGTTCAATCGAAAAATAATAAAATTATTAAGGGTTCATCTTTGTAGAGAAGTTAGTGTATCAGATAGATTATTCAAAATGTAAAATATATAATGTTCTTTTGTTTAGTAATCATCATTGTCGTTTGTAAATATTGTTTTGTATATGACATTCTAGTTATGTGATTAAAAATTTATAGGAAGTATTTCGTCTCTCTCCAGGTCAACCATCAGTCCAAGCATGAGAGCTAATTCCCCAGTGTCACAATAAAGGCGAAATTCGCGTTGTATGATGTTTCGGGCACTAAGTCTCACCATTCGCCGTGGTAGAATCTAAAGAAAAAAATATCGGCCAAGACACAGTATAACATAACATCAGTCAAGAATATATTGAATGTTTGGTGAGGAGTATGTTTCGTCGGATCCGCGCTTGTCTCGCGAAACGAGGAGGATTTACAAGGTATTAAGGTCTTGGACTGAATGTGGTAAATTCTCTGGCTGACTGTCCATGTCTTTTACAGCTCAGTGCGTGGAATGTGTGCTTGTCAGACACCCAACTATCGCTGAAATCATTCACCAGATGTCTTTTTGATGAAAATATAAATATATTTCTTCATTTCACTTTTATTTAATATCCCCTACTATTTTCTTAATAGTATATTTGTCGTGGATCACCATTTAAAAATAAAAATCAATTTTCCCCTGGGTACATATTGGGCACCCGACCTAGACTACTTACCAAGAGTAACAAAAGACTCAGAATTCCAGGCACCAAACCACTAATCCACCTTCTGTGGCACTTACACACACGTTAGATGTTTATATATGAAGAAGTACCAAACACATGTATGCAGTTTAAATCGTACATTGATTAAAACATTCAGAATTTACAGGAATTTACCAGTCATAATTCTATTCCTGACGTTTGATTTAGCAAAACAAAATATATTTGGTTTTCCAGAGAAGGGACCATTAAAATATCACGACAAGATTTGTAGTCTGAGGCAGTGGAACATAACTTCTTGTTCACAGAGAAACAAACGCTTGATATAACAACTTTTTGGGGGTGGGAGGGGGTGTCTAAAGTTGAATGGAAAAACACGCAAATTAGGGTGGTTGCCAAAATGGCGATGTAAATAAAAATAAACCTAATGTTTTGTTTTCCCGACATCCCCTTCCTCCAAACCAGTATCAAAGGCGATTTTCTCTGCATCCATTCGTTCCCGCTGACAGAGGGAAGGGAAGGCGATGCCATCTCTTGGGAAAGGGGTTCTTGTGGACCTGATAATAGATTGTCCAATGACAGGGTGAAATGGCTGTTGAGCGTTTTTCAGCAGTACAGGAGCAGAAAGTAAAAGCATTTGGCCGAGAGAGTTATCTACCTTTGATTAGAAAAAGGAACTTTTGCCTTGAATTTCGGATATGGAATTTGCTCACTGATTTCAACATTGTAGATCAGAAATAGAAAGCTGCTTTCATGGGAATTTCGGTTAAATTCTTTTACAATGACATTCACTGCTAATGCTCACGTAAAAATAGAATAAATTTGTAAAATAAACTAGACACAACTAATAAGCTGATTCTTGTTGTAAACCAGAGCATAAACCACCATTTAATCTATTCGCCGGGTCATAATTTAAACCAAAATACACTCTTGATGCCACGTCACCTAATCACTTCCAGCACAACGCGCGCGAATCCATGTACAACGCTAAGATGGCCGATTGGGGAGGGGACGGGTAGGGGGACTGATTTCTCCTGACTGATCAAATATTCTAGCTACATTATCAATTCATGCCTTCGTGGAATGTAGTTGAAATATTAACCCTTTATACACTGGTGGTATCTTCTATGTTAGTTCAATGGCAGCAATTGTAAGAGTCCATATTTATTATTTAGTCGAGACTAATTAATATTTTTAACGTGCAGCCCCAAGGCTGCACGTTGAAAATATTGATTGGTCTACCCCACACATTCATATAGCAGACATCTTACTTAATGACGTACAGTGTTCCTGGGCCGAAAAACGGCCGCTGGTATTCAAATGTTAATAAGTCGGTAATCTAGTTCAAATACTCAAATCTAATCTCATAAGGAACTGCATGATTACAAGCCAGAACGAAGCAATTCAGATAAAAATGTCCCAACTTATTTATTTTTTGGTGTTCAAGGCCCCATACTTATGCACAATGGCTAATCGAGACCGTGACAGTTTTACGCTGGAGGAAGCCGGAGTACCCGGAGTGAACCACCGGGCATCGACGAGCAACTGTCAGCTCCTCAACATTCTAACTCTGTTCAAGCTCCGCTCAAGTAGGGTTACAGCGGTTGAATACATGTGCACTAGGGACGTGCAGTACGCCTTAGTACACGGCGTCATCAAGCCCCCATGTAGGCAATCGGGATAAAGTGCCTTGCCCAAGGTCACACCGCGGGTCGTCCCGAAGGAGATCGAACTCGTGACCTCTAGCATAGAAGTCCAACAGTCTACCACTGAACCACCGCGCCGCAATGTCCCATCTGGAAAAATTATTGTGGGTATCACTCCCCCGCCCTCACCCTCACCCCCTTTTCCCTTAGCGGCGCCATATGGCGAATCGTGTGTACGGTAGGACTTTGGAATTAGCACATGAACATAACAGAAACTTCTGCTGATAAAAAAAACTCCTGAACATTATTTAATACCAGTTAAGCACTTGGGGCTAGGTCCATGTTAAGCTTCAAGTTTCAATTCGATTCGATTCGAAGAAATCGTCGCGATGACTCGATTCGAGTCGCACCGAGTCGGGAATTTTGAATCGTCAAGATGTTCCCAGAATCCTACCAAGCGCCTCTTCTTGAATTCTTTTTCTGCCATCGAGTTTCCTATGCAGGATAGAAAATGAGTTCAAAGAGGTTCCGCTCCCGGAATAACTTTGATGCCTTCTGGAATATTCCATTTTTTATTGATCTTCCTAAGCAGGCGAGTCGCAGTTGCATAAAATATTTGAGTGGACACTGACAATATTTAATTTTCTAAGAAGGACCAATATCTACAACTGAGATTCGATTCGATTCGATGCGTTTTTTCGAAATTTGAGATTCGCATGGCTTCACTTTGGGAATTACTGTTAACCAGTCGTGATTATAGTTTTAAAAAAATCCAAGTCTTCTGGGTAATTTATGTACGAACAAACAAAATACACATGCAGTAGTCGTGACTCAAATTCTTATTTGATTAACAGGTACAGTACAGTCGACGTGGACTGTCGTAATCCACACGCGGACAGTGATGTCCACGCATAGGTTTATCGGGTAATAAAATCATCAGCAGCAAAATGTTTATTGATGATTTACTGTGTTGTACCCGGTGGTGCATTAATTAAATTTTCGATGATTATTCCTATAATTAGTGTTTGTTTTTTTCCCAGTGGTGTTAATAGAAACTGTCATTACTTTCATGCTATCTTTCAGATGGCCAAAAGTGATTGTTTGCGAAAGAATGATAAATGAAAGACCACACAATGATGAAAATAAGCAATATTTTAATGGCTCTAATTACACATATCTGTCACTAATGTTTTTGATATAAAAATGTCATCCCGACAAGTATGGTGCTGGAACGGTCCATGATGAAACAAGGCAGGAAATTACTGACAAAAAGTATAACTTGTGATCTGCTGAACATAATAGCAGTGTCTGGCGTCAGTCGCGAGTGTATCCACCACGTACCCAGATGACAGCCTGAACCCTCCCCCTAATGCTACCGGGGAGCCTTCTGATGCGGTCTAGAGGTAACTGCTGACACTCCTCATGCAATACAGCTTCCAAATCGGCCAAAGTCTGTACAGGCGGAACCCTTGCTCGCACACGATGACGTTCAAGAAAGTCCCAGATGTGTTCTAACGGATTCAAATCGGGGCTCATTGCAGGCCAAGGCAGTGTTGTAAAGGCGTTGTTCTGAAGGAATGCTCTCACAGCATGGGGATGGTGATGTGGCCTTGCGTTGTCATCCATGAATATAGGGCGAGTAGCCAAGGGGTGTTGTCAAAATGAGGCGCGACAACCGGATTGAGAATGTCTCGGATGTACCGATGACCATTGAGATGCAAACGTACAGTCACCATGTCAAGTTTACAATTATGAGAGGGTCATACTCAGATCATTACTGATCCTCTACCATAAGGAACAGTAGGTCTGATGTTCCTGGGCATGTAAGCAGTATTTCTATGCCTCCACACTCTCATGTGACCATCTGTGATGGGAAGCAGGAACCTACTCTCGTCTGACCAATGGACTCTCCTCCACGTTCCCAATGTTGCTGTGCCATACACCACTCCAGACGTCGTTTTGATGTTGATCTGACAGAGCTGGACGTTTAATGACCCTTCTGGACATCATATCCAGTGCTTTGAGACGGTTTCTGACAGTTCTGTTGCACAAGCGCCTATTGGAGAGCCAAATGCGTTTCAAGACCCCACTTAAGCAAAGGGTTCACGCCTCACGAGGCAGGCCTTAGTCGTCCTTAACATCGTGGGTTTGTTGATGTTTTCGGACAAGTCTGCTGATGATAGAATGACTATAGCCAAGTTGCCTTCCAATAGCTTTCATTGACATGCATGTTGCATGCATGCTATCGATTTGCAATCTTGGTGCCTCTGACAGTCTTCTCCTTGCCATGTCGACATTTATTGATAAAATAAGTGACAAATTTTCTTTTGTTTTATACCCATATGTTGCTTGTGGATGATAGTGTTTTTTTGTGACATTCGTGGGACGCATGCTTCATGTGGACGAGGGGGTGTGTTTGGGAAACGATATCAACCAGAAACACCATGTTTCACTAGATGAAACGAACTGAAAGACAGCAATCATTAAAACATAATAATCAGTAACAGCAACTTCACTGTCATGAAACATTTTAGGAGGTGCTTAATTAAGTTACAGATGTATAATATTATCGCGTCCGTGGGAATATTGCCCACCCGTGGCAAGGCCTAATCCAATGAATCGGCACTCGAAATTGACCGTGCTGGGTCCCAAAAGCCCGAATCTGGAACAGACCACTATTTTTAAGAGCGACTATGTTTGTGATGAAGTCCACCTATCAAATCTAGACTCGTAAGAAATTAAAGGTGAATCGATATCCAAGCCATCAGACCAAATGAAAATGGCTCAGCTGAAAAAAATATTAGGGGGGGGGGGGGGTATGGTGGTGTCCCAAACAAACCTTAGTGACGCCCCTGCCGAAACTCCTATTTGACTCAATAAATACATATGGTCTTGTTGTATACATAACTGAAATCTGAAGGCGTTAGTTGATACAAACTCGTGCTGATTAAACGTTTTTGCCTGTTGACATATGCACTTGTGGAAGAAATACCAGAGTGAGCTTTTCTGCTAATGTTGACTCATGCACTTGTGAATGTTCCATTGTTATCCTCAATACTTCATTTGCTGTTTGACTAACTCTTGATTTATAATTTGAGAATACACGACGATTAGATCTGAAAATAGAAAAATATCCTTCGTTGTTGGAGAGAATACCATATTGAGAGCTGCCTTTCTGTTTCTAATGTAGCGGTCGAGGTATAAACGCCATTTACCAACCAGCCTGGTTGGTCCGGAGCTCTAAGACTCGTGGTAAATCGGTCGCTTTGTATGCTGGAGGTCTACGGTTCGAACCTCGGCTCCCGCAGTTATCTCTCTTCCTAATACATTTGGGGGCTCGTCCGATCCTCAGCAGTAGGTGGCACTGTGGGTGTTTAGACCGCTCTGAGGGAGGAACCTGGGTGAGATTCACATGTGGTGAATCTCAAAAGAGAGTAGTGTTGCGATCGAGGTGTGAAGACCATTTACCAACCAGCCTGGTTGGTCCGGATATGTAAGCTTTGAGTAAGAATATTAATTAGCAATGCTGTTCCACACATTACAGTTTTGCCCACAACTGTTGTATAATTGCTTTGGACAAAACTGTGAATCCAATAAAATAATTTGTGTTTGACATTATTTTTTAGCTTTTCAATACGATAATCATGGAAAATGAATATTTTGGGTAAAAGAGGAAATTTTGCAATATGCCAAAAAGTTGACGGAGCGAACTGGCATGGCTTCAGTATCGAGTATGAGACCCATTACTGTTAATTACAGCTTGACAACGCCTTTTCATGTTCCCAATCAGGTTTTTGGTGATCCTTTGTGGAATGTTGTTCAATTCATGGACCAGCCTGGCACCAAGCTCCTGGACACTTCTTGGCTGGACTGGACGAGCTGAAATTGCAAGCTGCAACTCTTTCCAGACATGTTAGATTGAATTGAGGTCAGTGAATCTTGCTGGCCAGTGCATACGCTCAATCCCCTCCCTCTGTCGGTACTTCCAGACAGCATGGGCAACATGAAGACGGGCATTATATCATCAGAATAAATCTATCACCCACTGCACCTGCATACAATCTGACGTGAACATCCAGGATCTCACCAATATACCGTTGTGCAGTCAGTGTACCACGTTCAAGGACACAGAGCTCTGTACGTCTATTCCAGCTGATGCCGCCCCAGACCATGATTGACCCTCCACCATAGCGGTCATGCTCAGCAATGTTGGCTGCGTTGAATCGCTCTCCTGGTCTTCTCCATACCCTAGAACGCCTATCTGTGTGGTCTAGGCAGTACCTTGCATCATCTGTAAAAAGGACAGGTCGCCAATCTTCTCTTGTCCATCCAACGTGGTCCATGACCCATTCATATCGTGCCTGTTGGTGGTTCTGGGAGAGCGGAATGCGAATACATGGTCTTCTCGATCGGAGACCACCTTCGTGCAACCTTGCCCGGATGGTCAGCGTCGAAACATTTACTCTGGATGCTTCCGAAGGTCACTGCGAAGCTGGGTTGTTGAGGCAAAGCGGTTTCTACGGGCCTGAATGGTCAAAAACCGGTCTTCAGTTGCAGATGTTGCCCTGTCTCTGCAGCCACCATGCCGTCTTACTGGTGTTCCATACTGCTGAAGCTTGCCCAGGCTGTGGTGACCACCGTATGGTGCAAACCAAGGGCTTCACCAACCTGACGGTGGGTAGCCCCTTGCTTCACCATCCCTACAGCCCGCCACATTTCTGCTCCAGACAAATGTCTTCTTACATTTGCGTTTGCCATGTTCAATCATTTAATCACAAGGGTTTGTGTTGAAATGAAGATTGAATACTCTGCATATGTCATGTACATGTAGACAGTACACGAAAACATCATGAAAATCAAGGGGTACATGCTTTCCATGACTATCACGAAAAGTCTACCTGTCAAGAGAGCTAATGTAAACACTGGGGACCATCTCAATACATTCCTCAATCATATCCACCAAAAATATCGCAAATATGTCAGAAGCAAATTTCACAATGATGTGTCAAATATTTAGTGCTCAGCAAACTTTGAGTAGGATATTAGGTCAACCAATTAGGTTGGATGTAACACACGTTGTGATACTTTGTCCGTGTAACTTAATTTTCTTGTTCTAAATAGGTTATTTACGCTAATACATGGCGACCATTCAGACCACGAGTTAGACCAATCAAGGTAACTATTGAATTTACCTAGAATTGTTTATCGGTATTCTCAACGAGATCATCATCAAGTAATATGAACCGTCGAATGTGCCTATACGGTAAATGGATTGAAAATATCTAGGGCTATAAAAAGATCGAAATTGCGTTTGGTGGTGCAGGCAGGTGCAGGCAGTGCTGTTGAGTGTAATGGTAATGGGTTCACTCATTGACCTAGCCTGTCACGATTCCAACGAAGCAGCCGCCAATGGTGATGGTCAATGATACTAATGTTAATGGACATTCGGGTCGTTGGCTATTATCATCGGCGGTGTCATTGATAAGGCGGGGAGTAATTATTGGACTAAAATCGCTTTGCTAGTGTTTATTGGAGAACGTTAATAAGTGTTCTCCAATGAACCGTAGCACAGCGATGGTGTATGAACAGATTCGTTCAATGTTGGAGAAACATCCTCCCCTCATCTTCAGTAGCTAATATTTACAATATGTACAATCTAAATACCTTTACAAATCATTTCTGAGCAAATGCTCCCATTACTGGTGAATGCTATCGCATGTAAAAAAAAGTAGAGGAAATATTGTTGAAATAAACTCTCTTTGCTGAAGTTTGTTGGAAAGCGCTAATTTGTGCTCTCCAGTACATGTAAACCCTAACACAGCAACCGTTTATGAACAGGCTCTTTTTGAGAAATTATTTCTCCATGTTATGCTAGACGCTCTCACGTGAAGAAACCTGGCGCTATAATTTATTAACTACTGTAATTTATTAACCCTTTACCTAACATGAAAAGCAGACGACACTTGCAAACAAAATTCTTGAATGACTAATTTTTTTCATTTTTTGTCTCAAAAACATAGGTTATGACCCCTCATTGGAACGAGCTCGACGAGCTCGTTCCAAAGAGGAGTCATAACCTATGTTTTTGAGACAAAAAATGAAAAAATAATTGAAATTGTATGGTGATTTTTGTAAATAGAGCTGGCCGGTTTTGGCCGTTACGTTGGGTAAAGGGTTAATTACTTTAGTGAACTTTTAGGAGTTATACGGCCACCGTAACTCTCCCACATATTCATACTCATATACCTACCTGGCTATATTTTGTATGTGGTGTCTGTATTTTTGTTCAGAAATGTATTACTACACTGATATTGTTTTATACGTGATACATTCTTATACAACACCCACTGATGTATGTCATTTTTAATGATGCCCACAACAAAATGCACATTCCAAAAAATTATCTAAACCAACTTAGCTAGTTGAATATTGGAGAAGGAAACCTGATGATGATTTATCTAAAAGGTGTTCTTTCTTTAATGCTCACTATATCTCACAATCCTTACAACAGCTCACAACTCGCCTTGAAAAATATCAGATTAAGCATCTTTGTTAAACCCTTTGGTCCCTTTCTGAGTAGTATGGTCATCTTCCGGACTCTTGATCATGGTTAACACATTGGTACTAGATGAGATACAGAGCAGCAGCTCATTTGATTTTATTTCCCAGTTTTAACGACGCAATTACATACAATGAAGCGGCCGAATTGAACGCCCCCTACACCATTGAGAAATGAACGCAGCTGCGAATATTATACGCCAGAACGCTTTAATAATGAGATCTCAAAATGCCCAACACACTCAGTCTCTTTAACATTAACTGTCGAAGCCCTAATGCTAGTTGGGAACCCCTGCATGACTTTATATGTAATCTTCAACCCGAATCCAATATTTTGGATATCGTAGGCTTAACAAAAACATTTAGTATAAAAGAAAATATTACCTTCTGACTTGACGGTAACCATCCCTTGGCCACACGACAGCGACCCAAGAAGGACGACGGTAGAGGAGGAGTGGGCGTTTTATTAAAGACACTATTCCATTTGAAATTCGCGAAGATCTATCTGTGTTTATCCCACATGTCTTTGAGTCCCTGTTCGTTGAGATCGAGATGAAAGAAAAACAAATTTTTGGAATCATTCATAGACCTAACACAGCCTCTAAAGCCGACCTTGATTTATTCCCGGAAATACTATCAAGCTTACTAGAAATGCTAGGTGACCTAAACAGAACTGTTTACCTTTTGGGTGATTTTAACATTGATCTACTGGGTTTCTGCAAACACACTAAAACTGACTTATTCATAGATATTATATTCAGTGCTGGGTTTATGCCTGCTATCACGAGACCAACGTGAATCACGGACCACTCTGCCACTATAATCGATAATATGTTCTGCAATAAAATCAAATTACAAATATCTGGAATAATTATTACTGATGTAAGCAACTATTTTGCAGCATTTTATGTTGACGAATCAGCCAAAAGACACACACCGTACAAACTCTAAAAAGATCATTTAAACAGGAAAACATTAACCATTTCAAATCCCTATTATCGGCAAGTGACTTCTCAAACGTTATGAACGTAGCATGTCCGAATGAAGCCCACAGCACTCCACTGGGCATTGCACATGCAGCCTTTGACCATGCATTTCCAGAACAACTTGTTAAAGTTCCCTTCAAAGTTGGATAACATTGGGTCTTTTAAAGTCCTCATTGGAAAAAAAACACAAACTGCAAAACAAACTGAAATACAAAACGTACTGCACCATTTACAACAGATTAAAACAAGCTCGCAAAACACATTATTATAACACTATACTTCGAGAAAACAAACATAACATGGAAAAACGTAAGAAATATTAAAGAAAATAATTAACAAATCCAACCCTACCCTTACCGCCCCGGCGACATTCGTCGATGATAATGTTGAAATGACCGACGCCGAAGAAATAGCTGCAAAATTTAACTCATACTTCGTTAACATTGGCAAAACACTTAGTGAGGCATTGCCCCCTTCCTGTCGTCTCTTTTCCGATTATATTGAGAGAAACAACGCAGAATCTTTCTTTATCGTGCCAACTACTCCACACGAAGCAATTCAGTGCACAAAAAACCGAGTAGAGACCTTGATAATATGTCATCAAAAATGGTAAAGGAAATCATACACGAAATTGTTGAACCCTTAACACACGTAATTAACCTTTCATTCTCAACTGGCATTGTACCGGCAAAAATGAAAACAGGTAAAATAATTCCTGTCTTCAAATCTGACAATGAACAGCTATTCAACAACTATAGACCCATTAGCATTTGACCAACATTCTCTAAAAGTTTAGAAAAATTAATGTATTCTGGGTTAATACATTTCCTGGAGGATAACAAGATAATTCATCAACATCAGTTTTGTTTTAGAAAGGCACACGCAACAATACATCCGATACTACATCTTGTCAATAATATCGACGAAATGAACGATCAGCCAACGAAAGACTGTACATTAGCTCTTTTTCTCGACTTTTCCAAAACATTTGATGCCCTAAATCATTCGATTTTACTTAAAAAGTTAGAAGTCTATGGAGTTCGAGTGCATGCGAATACCTGGTATTAAAAATTATCTCACAGAGAGATGTCAAAAGGAATCATTCCAAAATGTCTGTTCTAGTTTTCCGGACATATCTACTGGTATTCCGCAGGGGTCTATCCTTGGACCGCTTCTTTTTATTATTTATATCAACAATATTATAAATTTCACGTCGATGAAATTGTTATCGTATGCCAATGACAGTAGTGCCTACACGACTGGCAATAACTTGGAAGCAATTATAGAATCAGGTAACAACGAACTCAACAAGGTATACAATTGGTGTATAGCGAATAAACTTGTCCTCAACAAAAGTAAGACAAAGTTTATCATCTTACACACACATGGTGATACTTACTCTATTGGAAGTAGGAGAATTGTGCTTAACAACTCAACCACCCCCCCCCCCCCCTATCGCAAATAACCAAGAAGAAAGATTTGTCAAATTCTTAGGAATTTTTGTGGATGAAAATTTGAACTTCAGGCACTATCTTTCCGTTGTCTGTTTCAAACATTCCAGGGCTATTTATGCCATAAACAGAGTGAAACGGATTCTGTCACGAAAATGCTCGAGCACATTATATTACTCGCTAATCCACAGTCACATGCTGTACGGTATTCAAATTTGGGGGCATTCGCCCTCCACTAGAGCGCTCATAAAACTGCAAAAAAGGGCCATCCGAATCATATGCAACAAACAATTCAATGCACACACCGACCCACTATTTAGAAACCAACGCATTTTAAAATTCAGACTTATATAAATTTCACGTTCAGCTGTTTATGCACGATTGGCATAATAAAATGTTGCCTGAAAGTTTTGAAAATACCTTTAAAATATACCAAAATCCCTCCGGTATGGACAACAGGCAGTCTGCTAGCCTTCCCATACACACTTTCCCTAGGCCGCGGAACAATATTGAACCATTTGTTCAAAATTATTCAAAACCACTTTCAAAAACACTTTAACTGAACAATTTCTAAGCTCATACCAACTACATGTCAACTGTAACAATCCAGTATGCCCCAACTGTCGGTCGTAGCTCTGTCTATCTCATCGCTACCTTTCTATTGGTCTCAATCTTCCTCACATGTCAAAAACGTAAAATAGATTTTTCACATGACGGAAAGAACCAGTCTAACATATCATTTACAGTAGAGATATAAAATGACCTCCTACTGGAGAACACGCTGTTGGCAGGATTGCCTCGATTCTCATGTCTGCTTTTCGTTTTCATTTCGCTGTTTGCATTTGTTTTCTTCTTTTCTTTTCTTTGTTTTTTTTTTCTCACTTTTTTCTAGTTCATTTTTTTAAAACTGGAATGACGGGAAGACAGCCACTAGTGGCTACACCATCTCCCTTTGGTGCAATCATGTAGTTCTGTATAATGTTACCTCTATGTATATTTTTGGTTTTGATTGTATACATGTTGCACTATTGAAAAAAAATCAATCAATCATTCTCTCAGTCTCGCGGTAAATCGGTCACTTTTTATGCTAGAGGTCGACGGTTCGAACCCCGGCTCCCGCAGTTATCTGCCATCCTGTTATGCTAACACCAGATAGAGGATAATCAAAGGAGATGATAACTCACGACGATTGGTCACATATCTTAATTCTTATCCTAACTCATTTTTACTCTCAATGCGACCAACCTAGTTTTTTATCTTGCGAATATTCTCTGACGACTTCCTTATGGTGAGTGCATTTTGGAACAAGGGTAACACTGCAGGGTTATTGGCACCAAGTTCGCAAACTCCTGCGAATTAAATCGAATGGGAAGCTGTTCCATTCTTCGTGCTGTCGTTTCTGTCGGGATAGCCAGATGACAGAAGGCTGTTCCATTCAATCTCGTCTTCTAATACATCAATACAGCTAATTTAACTAAATCATTTCGATAGGTGTGTTAAATATACTACTCAAAGTTTGCTAAACACCAAATATTTGACACATCATTGTGAAATTTGCTTGTGACCTATTTGCGATATTTTTGGTGGATATGATTGAGGAATGTTTTGAGATGGTACCCAGTGTTTACATTAGCTCTCTTGACAGGCAGACTTTTCGTGACAGTCATGGAAAGCATGTACCCCTTGATTTTCAAGATGTTTTCGTGTACATGACATGTGTAGGGCATTCAATCTTCATTTCAACACAAACCCTTGTGATTTAATGATTGAATACGGAAAATGCAAATGTAAGAAGACATTTGTCTGAAGCAGAAATGTGGCGGGCTGTAGGGATGGTGGAGCAAGGGGCTACCCATCGCCAGGTTGGTGAAGCCCTTGGTGTGCACCATACGGTGATTTCCAGAGCCTGTGCAAGATTTCAACAGCATGGCACACCAGTAAGATGGCATGGTGATGGCAGAGACAGGGCAACATCTGCAGCTGAAGACCGGTTTTTGATCATTCAGGCCCGTAGGAACCGCTTTGCCACAGCAACCCAGCTTCGCAGTGACCTTCAGAATGCATCCGGGGTAAATGTTTCGACGCAGACTATCCGGGCAAGGTTGCACGAAGGTGGTCTTCGATCGGGAAGACCATGTATTCGCATTCCGCTGTCCCAGAACCACCGTCAGGCACGATATGAATGGGCCATGGACCACGTTGGATGGACCAGAGACGATTGTTGACCTGTCCGTTTTACAGATGAGACAAGGTGCTGCCTAGATCACACAGATAGGCGTTCTATTGTATGGGGAAGACCAGGAGAGCGATTCAGTGCAGGCAACATTGCTGAGGATGACTGCTATGGTGGACGGTCAATCGTGGTCTGGGGCGGCATCAGCAGGGATGGACGTACAGAGCTCTTTGTCCTTGAACGTGGTACATTGATTACACAGCGGTATATTGATGAGGTCCTGGATGTCCACGTCAGATTGTATGCAGGTGCATTGGGTGATATATTCATTCTGATGGACGATAATGAGAGTCTTCATGTTGTCCATGCTGTCGGGTAGTACCGACAGAGGGAGGGCATTGAGCGTATGGACTGGCCAGTAAGATCCCCTGATCTCTATCCAATCGAACATGTCTAGAATGAGTAGCAGCTTGCAATTTCAGCCCGTCCAGCCCAGCCAAGAAGTGTCCAGGAGCTTGCTGCCATGCTGGTCCAAGAATGGAATAACATACCACAAAGGACCACTAGGTACCTGATTGGGAGCATTAGAAAGCGTTGTCAAGCTGCAATTAACAGTAATGGGTCTCATACTCGATATAGAACCCATACCAGCTGACAAATTGAAAAATGTCCTCTTTTACCAATAATATCCATTTTCCATGGTTATCGTATTCAAAAGCTAAAAAATAATGTCAAACACAAATAAAATCTTAACTTCTGTACTTAAATCATTAAAGATATAATTAAATAAAAAATATATACACTTTTCATCACAATATTTCAACTAAAACGTAAAACAGGTAGTTGGATATACTTGGTGCTTAGCAAACTTTGAGTAGTATATAGTAAATTTCCCGGACGATAGTCTGACTCGCATAGATCTCTAAAATCTCAGCAGAGATAAAAAACCCAACTTTTCAAAATGAAATGGAAATGGGAACAACAGCACTCATGTTTTGATTCCCTTTTAATTTACGAGGTTCAGTCTTTTCTTGTTATAAAACAATGCCTGCCAAGGTTAATATTCCAACGGCAAATAAAACTGGAGAAACAAAATTTACTGCATCCAGTAAATTTAAGTCTGTGTGACAAAATGTTAAAGTATCAGGAAAAACCTATATAGAAAGCGAATTTATGGAGGCTTATTTTCGGGAGTAAACTAGCTTGTAACAAATCAGGGATGGGTTTTCGTTAACTGTATTTACAGATATCCATACAGGAATCCGATCAATGTTTCTAAGAAACCAGAAAAGGCATACATGTGCACAGCATTTAAAGGGTTCGATCAAGGAATCAAATATTGACATTACTGACTCTGCCATTTATTTGAATGATGAGATGCATGTATAATCTTCAGAATTGCATTAAATAGTATAAATGGCAATTCCCAATAGGTCTGAAAAATAAACTCTTAAGACCTCTGTTGACCACATTGAAGTGGATCACATTTTTAACATCCAGCAAGTTTCAACTCATTCGGTGTAGGTTCCATGTATAGAGGTCATACCAAGTCTGAAGTGTGAGCATAAACCACTTTACAAATATTGGCTCCTCAACTCCGGATTTGCGATATTTGTAGATGATGGCAAGCCACTTCACCCCATTGCCCACATGGGGGCACGGTGGTGCTGTGTACTAAGAGGTACTGCACGTTCATAGTGCACCTATCTTCAACCAATGCTAACCCTGCTTGTGTGGATTCAGTATGCGTGGGAGCCGACAGTTGATCGCTGTTGCCCGGTGGTTCTCTCCAGGTACTCAGGCTGCCTCCTCATATAGAACTGCCGTGGCCATGATTAACCATTGTGCAGAAATATGTGACCTTAAACACCAATAAATAAATAAATATTCAATCTTTTAAAAAACGAGCTAATTTCAATGAGGGGTCATATGCTATGTTTTTCAAGCAAAAATGGAAAAGTAATTAAAAATGGATAGACATTTCTGTGAATAACGCTGACCGGTTTTTCCCGTTAGGTTGGGTAAAGGATTAAAAATACCTTACTTTGGAAGGCACACTGAAAAGGTATCCCATTCCACTTAGAATTAAGCGTTACAGAAAAGAAAGGGAAAAACATTCTGTAGCCATGAGTTATATTAAAGGTGTTTGTTCTAACAATGAAGTTGTAAGCGGATTGGAAACAGACCATTCAAATATTCCATTTCATTACTTTATAATTGTGATAGGTGTTTCGAGAAAGCCACACACCAGTACTTCCCAAAACCTGTCGATCCTGAGTTATGAATTGGAATAAATAAATTTTAAAAATGCTTTAAAAAGTGAACGGTTTTTTGTTCAACATGATTTGGGAATGAAGTTTGTAACATGATACTAAATAAATATACAATATTATTCTATGTAACAGTTACAGCTTTCTCTCTGCCCCTTTGTTTATGAGATATTCTCTTCTGTTTTAGATAATGTCTATTACTTCAGCGAACGCATTTGCCGGTATATGCTGTAAACATAATTTAGCCTCTAGAGCCCCAAGGCCCCACTTGCCTCAAAATCATAGATGACCGAGCCCTGATGGCAGGCAGCCTAACAGTATACCAAAAAAACATTGAGACAGGATTGATTGTATTCGGGTTATCGTGTTGACAAACTGTGCATAGAAGAAAGAAATATTCCAACTACACCATCAAGGCATGCCTTCTATGAATGTTATTTATTTATTGGGGTTTAACGACACTTTCGAAAGCCAGGGTCACCTGGTGTCGGACAGTTTTACGGATGGAGGAAGCCGGAGTACCTGGAAAGAACCACCAAGCAATGGTGAGCAACTGTCAGGCTCCCAACATACTAACTCCACACAAGCAGGGTTATTGCAAGTGCACCATCGACGTGCAGTTCGCATTAATACACAATGTCGCCGCCATGCCCTCAAGTGGGGGTTAAGTGTTTTGCCCAAATACACAAGGCGATTGCCGCAGGTGGCATTCGAACTGAGGACCTCTCGGCTTGCAGCCTGCACCTCTGACCACTGAGCCACCACGCCACTGTATGAATGTAATGGGAATACTTTGGAAGCTTATTTTCGGGGATAAAATAGTTTTAAAGCAATCAGAAATACGTTTTCGTTAACAGTATTTAAAGATATTCATTCAGGAATGAGATAATTTTTTCCAAGAAACCAGAAAAGGCATATATGTGTACAGCATTCAAATAGTCCGATCAAAGGAATGCACTGGGGGAGTCCAAAAACGTGATTTCCAGCAATTCTGAAAAATGATCTCAATGACCTCTGGGTGACCTTGACCCATATTTGAAACCTCCATCGAGTTTCGACTATTTTGGTATTAGTCCCAGGTCCATACCTCATACCATGCTTGAGATATGAGCATGGCCCACTTTCAAAATGTTTGGCCACGTCCACTTTTTTAGTGTAAAAAAACATTACAAACTTTGGGAATGTATTAGGAGGTCCAAACTTTTTTAGTGTAAAAAAACATGTACAAACTTTGGGAATGTATTAGGAGGTCCAAATATGTGATTTCCAGCAATTGTGAAAAATGCACACAATGACCCATAGGTGACCTCAGTGACCTTGACCCATATTTTGAATCTCCATCGAGTGTCGAATCATTTGGTGTTGGTACCAGGTCCATAGGTCATACATGCCTGATATGTGGGCATGACCCATTTTCAAAACACCCCTTTGGACACCCCTGATGCTCCAGGAATCTGAAAAACATAGGTAGCCAAGAACTTGTGACTGTCTACCAGTATGACAAAAATCAGCGAGATAGGACAATTCGTGTTTTCTAGTTATCGTGTGGAAAAGGAAGTGCATAGCAGACAGAAGACATGAGAATAAGAAGAAGAAAAAGAAAAAAAAAGAAAAAGAAACCGTTCATACAGACTAATAATTTAAAATTCAGCAAGATCCAGTAAGCAGTTTCTCAACAGTTTACGCAGGATACTACAAGAAGCAAAATTCTAAAATTCAAATGGAAATGGAGGTTCCAAAACATCACACTAGTGATTTAACCCTTTACCCAACGTAAGGGCCAAAACCGGCCAGCGCTATTCTCAAAAATCGCGAATTAATTTTCATTATTTTTTCATTTTTTGTCTCAAAAACATAGGTTATGACCCCTCGTTGGAACGAGCTCGTCGAGTTGGTTCCAACGAGGGGTCATAATCTATGTTTTTGAGACACAAAATGAAAAAAAATAGTTATTCAAGAATTTTGTTTGCAAGTGTCGTCTGCTTTTCATGTTGGGTAAAGGGTTAAATCATACACCACTGGAATGCATCTGTGGTGGAATTCATAAATCAATGTCCGGCCGCGTATCCCCAAAATAATCATTGTTTTCTTTTTAAATCTCAACTTTTATTATTTTCTCAGTAGAGTGCTATAGTAAATTGAAGTATTGTGTGTACTCCATTTTGTTCCACAGACCAAATGACCATACACGGATATAAAACCCAATATTGCAACTCGCCGGATGCACGCTAGAAACAGTTACGCATGCTTGGCCTTTACTTATACATTTGTTTCATATATCAATTATTACATCATATCAACTACAACAAAGGATATTTCAAAGCTATGTGTTTGTACACCTGGTCTGGTAAAGATTTTAAATCTAGACATAGTTGTCTTTTTAATATTTGTTGTATATTTATAAATTTTTCTATATGTGCCTTGACAACATGACTTGACCCATCATCAATCAGTAGTACCACCCAGGAAAATCCGGAGATAAAAGCTGTGGCAAAAAACTCTGGAAACCTGCAGTCGACGTATGTAAAATTGATTTCAGAGCACCAGGTGCCGACCTCCATCTGAAAATAAGGCATTCTGTAAATAGTACTGCTTTTAAGTGAAGTCTAACTGTTTCAGTGATGGTGGCTGGAATGATTCCTCAGCTAGTCAATAACACACTTAAATGTCACTGAAGTGACCAAGAAGATTATCTCGTGCTGTGTACTACTCAGCACCCGGACTAGGAACAAACCATCCGCATAATTTAACCCTACCAAAATTATCGCACCAACAACACCTTATTTTCTCGCTATACTTCGAACCACGTGAAAACATACAGCTTTGCACCACTCTAATTTTCGCGCATGTGCACAGGAATAGAAAACGTTGCTCATGTTTTTCATGTCACAGATAAGTTCGGGATAACTGCTCTTATTCAGAAAAGCAGATAACAGTCATTAAAAATGAATCATTATCCTCGTATCGACAAGACCCCCAATACGTCGTAGAAAAAAACATTTTAGGAAAGAACAGATCATCGATTTAATATCAGGAATTTCTTAATACTACAGTTGATGTACACTGTGTGTCTCCTGTGTGCGCTTTTTCGTTCATACATAATACATTTTTAATACCCGCGGGAACCCCGGAAAGTGAAGCAGTGCTTGTTCACTGCGGTAAACAGGCTGTGTTTTTCTGGTAAAATAGGACCCAGTCACCGATGCTTGGGAGGTGCAACCCTCTCTAAAATGGGCAACATGGCTTATTAACGCTCACCCCAGGTCTTGAGTTGATACTCATGTTGTGGTCATGATTAACCATTGTGCAAAACTATGTGACTTTAAACACCAATAAATAAATAAATAATACATTTTAAGGATAACCGATGAAGGAGTATATTATTTTATTCATGGCTGACAATTGCCGTCATTGGAAGAGATTCACATGAAAGTTAGCTCTCCTTAATTTTCTAAAGTTGTCAGTAAATTTAATACTGAGGGTATAGGGATTTTTTTTCCGTTCATCATTTCAATAGTACGCGCATCGTGACATATAATACAGACACTATAATTTCCATTAATATAAAATTTTGTATGGGAGTAAAGAATTACCGTTTTTTTCCTGGGAAGAATAAAAACTTGCAAACTACTGTAAAAACAATTCGCTAAACAAAGAGCCAAATAAACTCTACTTAGTTGTTTTTAACCCTTTACCTAACATGAAAAGCAGACGACACTTGCAAAAAAAATTCTTGAATAACTAATTTTTTTCATTTTTTGTCTCAAAAACATAGGTTATGACCCCTCGTTGGAACGAGCTCGACGAGCTCGTTCCAACGAGGGGTCATAACCTATGTTTTTGAGACAAAAAATGAAAAAATAATGAAAATTATTTGGCGATTTTTGAGAATAGCGCTGGCCGGTTTTGGCCGTTACGTTGGGTAAAGGGTTAATTAGCTTGCCATAAAAAAACAAAGTTTCCTTTTGTAACTTTCAATAAACGAAGAGAACAGACACCTCTCGTTAGTGAAAAGTAACAAAGGAAATTTCGCTTTATTTTCGACTGATAACTGATTTCATAGGTGTTTTCTCAACGATTACATGCTTCTTAATTGGACCTTCCTCTCCTGTTTCTTAATTCCAGTGGAGACAACGTTATCGAAAGCCGATTTTCATGACGAGATAAGTCAGGGATAAAATAATATGTTTGACGAATAGTGTTTGAATGTGCGGAAAACATTTAGTCTCGTGGGAGGTTTGAAATCACTATTGAGAGGAGGTAGTTAACGCGACATAATTTCAATCAATCAGCCTACTCAGCAAAACATTTCTCGTCTAGTGGGCTTTCAAAAACAATGTTGAGTGGGTGTATTTTCAAACCGCTCCTCGACAAAATTCAAGCATTATCAACCTGCTATTAGTATTTCATAGGCCATGCCCTTTGAGTGGTAGTCACAGTCGAAAAGAAGAGAAGATGAATAGTCTTTAGTAAGTTCATTTTTCTTAATTTCGCGGTATGGGAATTTCGACTTTCTGAAATCATCAGATTAGCACATTAATTAACCCTTTACTCAACGAATCACCCGCATCCGCCCGCTTAATATGCAAAAATTTAGCAGCTGAAAAAATATTACTTTTCGAAACATTTCAATAAAACCATATCATGTGACCCCTCTTTGGAACGAGCTCGTCGAGCTCGTTCCAAAGATGGTTCACATGATATGGTTTTGTTGACATTTTTTGAAAAATTTAAAAAAATGTTATTTAAAATAATAAATTTTGAAATCGTCTGCGTTGGGTAAAGGGTTAATTCGACAGACAGTTGCGAGGTTTTTAAAATTATAGCTATAGTCTGCCCTTGCGCAGACTTTCACCACAATACGCCACACACTCTCTCTTCGCAGTGGTGTTATGAGCGATATATGCATGCTACGACCAGGCTCACGGCTGTCTATCAATCCGATGTAGTTGAGTTGTGAATACGATGGACGTTAAACACGCAGAAACGTTTCAGTCGCATTTACTGAAACCGTTGAAACTTAGTTTAATATTAGCATATTCATTTTATAATGATTGACGACTAAGATCTGTAACTTATATTATCACCGCTCCTATGTCCAGTGGTGCAGGCCAGTGAGATGTCATCCGCAAGAGCGACTCTGTGGCCTCTCTCTTCGCGAATGTTGCAAAGGGATCTCTCCCCTGCATGGAGTGTGTCTCTTTTCGCTAAATCAGGGATATCCATTTTACGTCCCTTCTCGATAGGACGGCACACTATGGCAGCTCCAATCTCAAAGAGTCTGCCAAGGCTACATTAGACACCCGATAACTTTCCTGATGGGAGATCGATCTTGGGACCGTTGTCGTTAGCGACCAACTCACTTGTCCACTTCGCCGCCACTCTCTTTGTTGGAACTTTCGTTTGGGATACATTTTCACGATAACAGCACCTAATCAAGCTTGGAAATAGGTAGACTGTCATCTGCAGAATAGGGTCCCCAGATGGGAAATTTGATGATGCTACCCTCCACAGCAGTGCAGCATCACTAAATTTACCCTCTGTGAAACTCAACATGATTCAAGGTTCTCAAGCCTAAACAGAAAGAGGCACCCAGAGGATAAAGTTGTCCACTGTATTGAACAACATCGGCGAATTCATCCTCTGGGGACCTGATTCTGCAAATGACAGATTGCTTATTTCCAGGCTTGCCTAATGAGTTAATAAATATATTTTTAACATGCGATTGGAAATATTAACCGAGCAAACCTTCCAAGATCCTGAGCTTGACATAATTTCATAATATAGAAATCAAACCTGACTTTTTACTGGATATGCCGAATGGACTGTACTGATAGGAAAGCTAATTGGACGGGTTACAACTCTGCGAAATGAACGATATTAATCATGTGTATATCTGGACTCCCGATTTATTGCCCACGTTTGAAGCCAGCAAACCAATATATTTAGTTGTAAATTAATGGAATCGTCTTCTGATAACTTTGATGAACATCATCAATCAAAAATGACGACCGAAGCGTGATCTCAATTGCAGATGGTCATTTAAACGATTCCATTGTGCGTTCAATAAAAAAGAAGCACGTTGACGAATATTGATACCAGTTGAAGATGGTCGGATAAGATGTTAAATTATTTATTGACGTTCACAGTTCAGTGCATGAAATTTGTAAAATTTAAGGAAAGGATAAATCATCCAACTTCTGTGATCCTGGTCAAAATCAATAGTACAGTGTGTGCTTTCCGCATCTTTGTGACCTGTAAAGTCCTAACAACGAGAACATCAAGCTCAAACTAGCTCCAAATTAAGACGTCTTTAGAATGCTTAACACGAAAGGCAACCAGAAGCACTGGAAGTAAATAGGAATATACAAGTGTCTCGTTTAGTTTGTGGTGAGACATGTCCTTACCCACCCCCACCCCCTTTTAAACCTAAAACTTGAGACGAAGCTGTAACTGGGGACGGCTCGTCATTTATTGGTGACTGTATTTCTTCAACAAATAACCCTTTCAAAACAAAGATTCATGAGCTTTTGCTAAGAAGAAAGGTCGAGTTTGGCTGTGCAAAGGCTGGACGGGACGAAAAAGAGGGTTAGATGTTATGTCGTCCCAATCCCGGCCATGTTCAATAATTACCAATGTCAAGCCTAAAATCTGCAACAGTTGAAAATAATTTCATGTCCTGTGGAAGTAGACTTCGTATCATTCTATCCGTGGCTGTAATCTTTTCTAACAAACATTTATTGATTTTTCAACCATTCTTCATGTTTTCTGTGAACTGGAATGAGTATTTCGTTCCTTGGGTGCAACACGACACCATCTGCAATGTTAAAGCATTGGTGATTGCGCCGTGTTGCACTCAACAGACGATCTAAAAACTCTAGACCTCAAAGGTCATACATTTCGAACTCAAGGGGAGAAGGTGCATTTGAATTTCTTCAGCAGTAAAATAAATTCAACATAAAATCACAGATAGAAGTTAGGAATTTCACACTCTGGGTGTCAGGGGGTTTGGTTGCAAATGGTTGTCTTAAGAGTTGAATGTTTGGCAGACGGAAGGGGGATGGGGATGAAATTGGAAATTCGGGGGAGGATCCCCCAACCGAGACCCTCTAGCCACGTCTTTTAGCAAACATTGTAATTAACAACAAATAATTAGGGAAGTTCACAAATAATTTAATACCACAGCAAAGTACATTCCCAGAATTATTATTTATTTATTTATTATGGCTTAACGACACTTTAACAGCCAAGGTTATACCTTGTCGGTGACAGTTGTACGGGTGGAGGAAGCCGGAGTACGCGGAGAGAACCACCGAGCAACGACGAGCAGCTGCCAGCTCCCAACATCGTAACTCAGCACTGAAACAAATGCAGGGTTAGATTGGTTGAAGACATGCGCACCATCGACGTGCAGTACGCCTTAATACACCGCGTCATCGTGCCCCCATGCAGACAATCGGGGTGAAGTGCCTTGCCCAAGGATACAACGCGGGAATCCGAATCGATCGGTCACCCATCCAAGGACTAACCGGGCTCGACGTTGCTTAACTTCGGAAATCTAACGAAAACCGGTTACCGCAACGTCACAGCTCCCCCACATTCCCAGAATACTGAAGCAAGTACAATATTATTTATTTATTTATTGATGTTTAAGGTCACATATTTATGCACAATGGCTAATCATGACCGTGACAGTTTTACGGGTGGAGGAAGCCGGAGTATCCGGAGAGAACCACCGAGCAACGACGAGCAGCTGCCAGCTCCCCAACAACGTAACTCCGCACTGCAGCACAGGCAGGGTTAGATTGGTTGAAGACATGCGTACCATCGACGTGCAGTACGCCTTAGTACACGGCGTCATCGTGCCCCCACATGGGCAATGGGGGAAGCAAGTACAAGTGTAGTACTGAACACGACGATCTCATTCACGTCGAGGATCCACTTGACCAGACCCTTGTGTGAAGATAGAAGCAATGTTTTGCCCACATGAGAAGGATACTTTTCTACGCCACTCCCCTCTCCCGTTCTCGTACAGTACAACCTTCGGTTTAAACCTGTAGCTAACGAATCGTAATTTTCGAATTTGGTTGAAAAAAATATATTTTTCAAAAGTTTCAAGAAAATCATATCATGGGACCCCTCATTGGAACGAGCTCTTCGAGCTCGTTCCAATGAGAGGTCAAATGATATGGTTTTGTTGACTTTTTTCAGAAAAAAGAAAAAAAAAAAACACCAATTAAAATAATGCATTCGGTAAAGGGTTAACGAAATCTTATCATAGAACAGATTGCAACCGTGGGGAATTACCACAATATTCACGAATGGCCAGTTCTTACATATCGACAACGAAACGAGTTCTGAGAATGAATCCAAATACAATCGAATTCATATGAAAAAACATTCAACCAATAGACGTATCAGCGTACTATATGGCTACGCCTGCAGGCAAGTACCAATATTATTTTTTTATGAATTTCCAGTCCTCGTATACTGATCACGGAACGAGTTCCGAATGTGAACCAGAATAGCGTGTGCTTCCACTCTTGTTGGGGCGCGCAGTACCTTACTAGAATCCCATCGATGCACGTTTCAAAGAATTTCCTCATTTTCATACCAGTTCCGGCCACAGATGACACATGGCGGGTATATGCTTGCGGCATACCCATATGATCTGCAATATGGTATACCCATTTTTATTTAATGCTCAGGCATCAATTCACGCTGAAACATTAAGTCATATTCCCCTGTCGGTCGGCAAAACGAAATATCAAAATGATATTTAGAAATCGATATTTCATCGTAGGTTCGGATGACGAATCACATGTACTTTAAACGAGTCAGCACATCAGTAATGAATTCCAGAGTCCCAAATACAAACGAATTCGAATAATTGATAGTGACAGTGACTAAATCAATTCATTAAATCAGCGGTTTCAAAGTTTGACTTTCTCATTCACCTTCCAGCGAAAAGCCGAAATCACTTTCAAATTTCTTCAGTTCAACTTCACACGTCTTCAGTGCATTGAGTTCAAAAACAATAAAATGACGTGTCTTGTTATTGAAAATAAGAAAGTGGTGTTTTTTGTTATTGTTCTATTTCTTCGCCAGCCTTGGTAAATCGTAAAGTTAGGGGAGAAATAAGACGGGACTACTTTTTGTGCGGATATTCACACATTCCAATGGTTGGAGTTTGGTTGTTGTAATTTTTGTATGGACGCCGGTTCGGCACATAAATTTTGCGCCTTAATGGAAAATAAAGGCCACAAATTGGAGAGTTTGTAGTCGTAGAGCATTAAATAAAAAGAAAATTCACGAAAATTTGATGAATACCGTGGCTACAAGAAATATGAGGATCTTCACTCGCGACTGCGTCGCTCGTGAAGATCCTCATATTTCTTTGTAGCCACTCACGAGATATTTTCGGTATTCATCAAATTTTCGTGAATATCCTCTATATTATTATACCATACTTTGGATGTGATGGCATGGGTAATTGATAAGTTGGTGGTGTAAGCAGTCACTACATAAATGTTTTTAGCCCTCAAATTCGGTACGGATAAATTTGTGGAAGATAGAAAATGCAGAGATCAGTTAGCATAACTGCCGGTTAATGGTTGCGGGTGGCGCTGTGGTAATTGAATTGGACTTCAAACCGAGCGGTTCACGGATAGGACCCCATCAGGGGTAACTGCGTTGTGTCATTGGGCTAGGCACTTAATTCCGATTGCTCACGTGAGGACATGGTAAAGCTGTGTACAAAGGCGTACGGCACGTCGATAGAGCTCTTGTCTTCAAACAATACTTACCCTGTTTGAGCGGAGTTCGTACGTTAGGGAGTCTGACAGCTGCTCGGTGGTTCTTCGGGTACTCCGGCTTCCTATACCCGTGAAACTGTCCGACACTAGGTGACCCTGGCTGTGGAAAGTGTCGTTAAACCCCGATTAAAAGAAAGTGGTTGCGAAGGATCAGTACCAATTTAATCCCACAGGCCCATTGGGCTGTTGGATTAAATTTTTACTGAAAACACCACCCCTTTCGAATGCCAAATCGATTCTCCAAATCGCTGTTACCAGTATTGTGTGTGCAAATTCCATTTAGGAACTTAGTATTGAAAGGGTTAACCCTTTACCCAACGTAACGGCCAAAACCGGCCAGCGCTATTCACAAAAATCGCCAATTAATTTTCATTTTTGACTCAAAAACATAGGTGCTCGTCGAGCTCGTTCCAACGATGGGTCATAACCTATATTTTTGAGACAAAAAAAAATGAAAAAGATAGTTATTCAAGAATTTTTTTTGCAGGTGTCGTGTGCTTTTCATGTTAGGTAAATGGTTAACTTGAAACAATAATCACCCTATAACACTATATCGTTAGGCTTTTTTGCTTATTCTGTCCATTTCTAATCATATTCTATACTTCGTCACAAAACTTGTCCTTCATTTCTGGACAGCCTCTTGTGACATGTACGATGAAAACGCGTAATTTTCCTATTTCAGTATACCCCATTCTATGACACATTCAGATACAATAAGACTATCATTTCAGAAATCTTGAACAGGCTGCGAAAGTCTTAATGGCTGAATTGGGACTGAAAACAAGTGTCCGCATCTTTTAAAACATCAGAGCCCGCAAATATCCGTTTTTAAGATTTAGTTTTTTAAGCTAGAATGGTGACAAGACAGCGAAGTTCAAGTCAAGCTATGAAATATCTTAACCAGATGAGATGTTCGACAAGAAATAACAACGTTTTCTACTGTCCGTTAATCTAGTGTCCCACCTGTAACAACATGGAAAATATGAAAAATAATGCATGAAAACCTGTGTTCGCATCTTTTAAAACATCAGAGCCCGCAAATATCCGTTTTTAAGATTTAGTTTTTTAAGCTAGAATGGTGACAAGGCAGCGAAGTTCAAGTCAAGCTATGAAATATCATAACCAGATGAGATGTTCGACAAGAAATAACAACGTTTTCTACTGTCCGTTAATCTATAGTGTCCCTCCTGTAACAACATGGAAAACATGAAAAATAATGCATGATCCCTTTGAGCGATGAAATTGAAACTCCCGCCTAAAACACCTTCGAAAACACCGGATGTTAGACAGGAGAAACTTTTTTATATACAACATACGTAAAAACATCAATTTTGCCGTCAGGTAGGTAGACCCACAGGCGAACAAAACTGGGATGTCTGTAATATAACGCATGTGTATCAAACAAAAGATGAATGCCAAGATTTAGCAATATGTTGATTGAATGTTTGAGGTGTATGTTTGAGATTTCCCTATTTTCGTTGTAGTAAAGGGAAACCTCATTGATATATCATGGCATTCAATGACGAAACTCCACTCGTGTAACAGTTCAATCTTGTAACGGCTAGTACTGTTACAAGATTGACGAGAACTGTTACAGACCTGGACATGGGTGTTGAAAAACATGTAAAGAAATCTGCCAATAGTTTTTTAGGAAAGGCTGTTTGGAAATTATTATCTATGGAAACTAGCATTTTATGTTTTAAAACAGAAGTCTCTGCTCTATTGGTTACGATTCAATAGATGTTAAACCAGAAAATATTGTTACATGAAATACAGTATTTTGTTACAGGATGGCGTATATTTGCAGGAAACAAATCAATTGCTTGTCTTAACGTATCTTACATGTTGTATTCAAACTTTATGTTATGATTTCATAATAAATAAGGTATTGAAAGGTTGCTTTGTTCAATTTTTTTACATTTCTTTACACTTCCAGTGTTTGCGTTACAGGATATACTGGTTTGTTACACGAAAGCCGCGTTGGTGTTCAAATCATCTTTCATGAATATTAAAAGTTTCTGTCCATCATGTGACCCCTAGTTTACATTTGCAATTACAACAGTCATATACTTATTGTTTAACGTGTTTAGATTAATCGGCAGGGCCTACAAAGAAATAGAGGTGTTCCACCTGTGTTACACGAGGGACACTTTTTGTTGCACAGACAAATACATTCAGCACTTTTGTAAACGAAATCAATACCATACAATTAGTCCAGGCACATTAGACATAAAAATGAGAAAGTAAGGAAAAAAATCGGAGAAAGCTGATTTTTTTATATGTTTCCGGGACACACATTGCGGATAAAGTGTGAAAAGTCCCCGCGAATCCGAGTTGAGCTTTTTTAGTTATAGCGTTTTTTTGATGAAAAAAAGAATTCAAAAAAAAATTCGACCCAGCTTCATATTTCTCATTCTTATTCGCCTTAGTAGGGTGAGAATCATAAATATCGTGCTGAATTATATTGAGAATACATATCCCCAACAGAAAATGCCAACTTTGTACCAATCCTCACACTCAATGGTGAAATATTCACGAAAATGTACAAAATTACGAAAAAAATTTATTGTTTTCATACACACAACGGTACACAACGTCCATTAAATCAAATCTACGACTACTTTGGGAGTTAAATTATATATCAAAAATTGCAGAAAAGCAGTGGCTTTATAATGATATATAAAAATAGTCATTTATTCCATAATGAACTGGTGAAACGTGTGAAATATTAACCATACCCCCTAAACTCAAATTCAAACGGCATCGAACACTAGATAACATAGACTGCACAGAAGTCAATGAAATATTCTGTGGACTTGCCAGAGGTGACTGTACAACAGCTGACGCTGTCAATCAAGAAAGTGTCAACCATCTACTGTCAAAATTACACGAACTGCTCCAGAATGCGTCCGTAGGACGCACAGGAAAGCTTTGGGTACAATACTACGAGCAAATAGGTCTTCTCCAGTTGTTCTTGAGAGCAGAGCGCACAGGCGACTGGGAACTCCACTCATATTTTGTTCGCAATATGATTCCAGTATTTCACGCAGGTGGTCATTTTGCATACGCAAAAAGTTCTCATCTCTATTTGCAGCAGATGAATGAGCTAACAGAAATAATGCAACAGGATGATTTGAAGTTGTTCACTGAAAAAGGTTACTTTACCACAAGGCGCTCAGATAAATTCTGGGACGGGATATATTCTGATCAGACCATAGAGCAGTGTTTAATGAGAATGTTCAAGCTCCCTGGTGGTCTCACACATGGCAGGGGAATAACCGATAGCATTGTTGCGAAATGGGTACATAGACTACCTCTTTGCCTTCCGATATGTAATGCTCTCGAAAATTTTGTTCATGTTCACACTGGTCATGGCGAACAACATCGGGATCTCCGTCAAAGTTCACAATTGACTGATGCCAATGATATCACCAAATTATTGAACTGGCTCAGAGTGCATTCCCCCTTTCAGAATAGAGATCCACTACAATTAGTCTCTATAGCGACCGGGCTTGTGGCCGACGAAACTGTGAACTGTGACCAAGTTCGCAAAATTGGTGAATGTTGCGTATCGAATGTTGCAAGCAAAACGTTCAACAGCATCAAACTACGACGTGTTGACACTGTGAAGTCTTTCGCATCGATGGCAAATAGCATCAAAGTCCGTGGAAGTAAGGTAGTGATTGACCCCACAATTCTGTTCAACCGCATCACATGTGTTATTCAGTCACAAGCAGAGATGGAAGAGTATCTCAAATATGAACTCGCCCCGAAACCACCAGCATTGTTTGATTCTGCTGGAATGAGGAAGACACAGAAAAGCACGCTCGGTAAGATCCTCAAAACATACGGTTCCGAGCAAACTAAAATCCCAGAACATTCTCTGTTTGTTGTAGATGGTGGATTTTTATTGAGGGCAGTTGTATGGCCTAAACAGTCGTCATATAAGGACATATGTACATCATATTCCAATTATCTAGTGAGACATTTTGGGGCGAACGTCGTGGTTGTTTTTGATGGTTATGCTTGTACAATGTCGACAAAGGGCATGGAACAAGCCCGTAGATCTAAAGACAGGTATTCCATTGATATCAATATCTCACCCGAGTTACCAGCCACCACACCCCCAATCGGATTTCCTTGCAAATGCCAAGAACAAAACCCAACTGATCGATCTTCTAATGCAGGAGCTATCTGCTATCAATATTCAGTCCAAGCAGGCCGAGGCTGATGCTGATGTACTGATAGCCGAAACTGCACTTGACATCGCTCAAGATGACAACAATGTTGTCGTTGTGGGAACACACACAGACTTGTTAGTCATTCTTACCTCTCGAGTTCAACCGGGATGTAATATTCACATGATGTATTCCATTACCCCAAACTTACTAGTTTCAGTTAGTGAAATAGCAACCAAAATGGGTGACCATAGAAGCAACCTCCTTGTAGCACATTCTATAAGTGGTTGTGACACTACTTCTGCACTCTTTCGAGTTGGTAAGAAGAAAGTATTCAGTACAATTGTCTCCGATGTTACTAGCGACTCTCAACAGTATGTCAACACAATTTTGGCGGATGACAGTACACCAAGTGCAGTAGCCGCTGCCGGGGAACAACTTCTCCTGATCTTATACGGGAGTAAAACTGTTTCCTCTCTCGACCAATATAGATATGTCACTTACAAGCGTTATGTAGCAAAATCTAAACTGAATAAACCCATCGACCTAGCCTCGCTCCCACCAAGCAGCGATGCTGCACAACAACATGTCTACAGATGTTATCTCCAGGTCCAACAATGGCTGGGCACTTCGCTTCCTCCGACGGATTGGGGGTGGTCGCTAGACAATGGACTTCTTGTACCGACAGCAGCCACAAAGCCATGTGCCCCCGATAACTTACTGAATCTGATCAGTTGTGGTTGCAAGAGTGCTTGTACAAAAAGGTGTGGGTGTAAGAAGGCAGGACTCTCTTGCTCAGGTTTGTGTAATTGCAGTTCGGATTCTTGTAACAACCACAGAAACACTGTCCTGTCGGAAATTTCTGAGTTCGATGAATAATATGTATATAGGTCATGTCATTTCTGTATATAGCTTTGATAATAGTCAATGTAACTTAATCCATGTTGATTGATTTGTACATTCTGTAAATATTATTTATTGATTTTTGTACATTCTGTAAATATTATTTATTGATCTAATGCTGCCAGACACAGACGTGTCTGTTCGGTCCCAAGCCCGAAAATAGTTGAGTTCTCATGCTGACGAATTTTATGCCAAAAGGGGAACTCGGCCAGAAGCAGAGGGGGTCTTCCATAATGTCTATTTTGTAAGCAATGATAAAAGTCTTCAAATGGTGGTGGATTTTTTATCGTCTGTCCAACTAACATCCCGTTCTGTACTACGACCCTTTGGGCAAATCCGTTAGGAAAATCGTCATTTTTTGCGTAAATCCGATACTTTTTTGTGAATTTTCAATAATTTTTCGCAGAAATTGTCACAGAATGCACATTTTCCTCTAGGTAAATGTATATTAGACATTATGTAGCTCGAAATACGCGTAAACAAAAAATACAGTTGGATCAATTCGAGGTTACAAAGTTCGTGCGATTTTTTTTTATTTTTTTCAAACGCGTTTTCGAAAAAAGGCTGTAGAAAAAAAAGCTCAACTGGGATTTTAGGGGACTTTTGGCTAATCGTTCACTGACATGTACTCGACATTCTCTGAAAAAATCAGCTTTCTCCGATTTTTCTCCCTAGTGAAACCTAATGTTCTTGGGCTAAATAGATATGTTAAATTAGGGCTATCTATTTATGTTGGGTGGACTGGTAAATGGGCACTTTTATGTCTTGTGCACAGCTCTGGAACAGAAAGGTGCTGACAAAATTTTATTATATAACATACATTATTGTGTTACAAGAAGGACATTTTATTTGTACACTGGTTAAGCCACTGGATCATTCGCATGCTATTTTTTCCCGATTGCTTATGTTATTTCTGACGCGAAGAAAGGTAGCTGTGTGGATCGAACTTAAATTACATTACAACGAGTGCGAATTTTGTGAAAAAGTTGAATGAGAAAACAATATCTGTTGAATGCAGTGATGAGAGACTGAACTGGAATGCGGTTGCTGAAATGAAAATTGATGAGAATGAAGTAGAAGTGGTCGTCAGAGAGCTTTGTGAGAAGGTTGTAGTAAGTATTAAATTGCGGAAGAGAGGTTTAGCAGAGAATATTAAGTTAGACGGGGAGCTGGTAGAGCAGAGTGTGAAAGAGATAAGAGATTTGCGATTTAGGAAAAAATGAAGATTTGAGTGATAGCTTGTGCAGTAAGTTTGGAGAAAGTGATATGATTGACAAGTATTGGGGAATTCGTTGCAGCCAAGTATGATGGAGTATGGCATGTGGGGAAAATAAGGGAGATTGATGAAGAAGATGGGGAGGTGGAAATTCCTTTATGCTACACAAAAAGGACAAATTCCAATGGCCACAAAAAGAAGATATCCTGTGGGTAAAAAAATGAGAATATTCTTTGTTCTATCATGCCACCATTGTCTCAGCAAAAAAGTCAGAGAATGTTTTGTTTTAGATTCTGCCGACCTTCAACTGATTACAAAGCTAATGAACAAATAGTTGTTCAGAAGTCCAGTAATATACCGAGTCAAAAAGAAAGTATAATAGAAACAAAGTGAAGAAATAACATAAAGGATGAAATATAATAGCTCTGATGTTGCATGTTTGTGGACAAGAAGTCGTGCAAAGAGTTTAATGACATGTTGTTGTTGTCCACCCAACCGTATACAATTTTGCTACGGATTTCAAAGTAGCACATGCTACCCGAGAATGTCAAATTGAATGGGTGCCCCGGCGACGATTTTCTTTGTGTTATGTTGTGCTAGAGAGCTGGGTTATTGAGAAAACACCCTAGTTTTTGTCTTCCGACATTTAAAAAAATGCCAAGGTTAACCGAAAATCGGAGGTTGCGTGTCATTGGTATGCATGAGGCTGGGATTCCTCCAGATGAGCTCGCTGCTGAGTTCGGAGTCACTGTGGCCACTATTTACCGTCTCATTGGAAGGTATAGAACCACTGCATCTACTGCCGACCGACCGCGTTCAGGTCGACCAAGAGTTACGACCCCTGCACAAGACCGACACATCAGGACGTCTCACGTGCGAGATTGCTTCCTTCCGGCGACGAGGACAGCAGCAGTTACTCCTGGTAGAACTAACGATAGAATCAGTGCACAAAATGCCCGCAACAGACTCGCTGAACACGGCATCCGCAGTAGGCGTCCATACCACCGACCAATCGTTACCCAAGGTCATCGTACCGTCAGAATGGAATGGGTACGTCAGCGTGTTCGCTGGACTCTGCAGCGTTGGAGCACAGTTCTTTTTAGTGATGAATCGCGATTTTGTGTACGGCGCGCTGATGGTAGGACAAGAGTGTATCGCCGACGAGGAAATCGGTTTTCTGATGCTTGCGTGCGGGAATGCGACCGTTTCGGCGGGTGTAGTGTAATGGTTTGGGCAGGAATTTCCTTGCACCATCGAACGCAGTTGATCTTCATCGATGGTAATCTGAATGGACATCGATATAGGGACGAAATTCGTAACGCTGTTGTTGTCCCATTGTTCAATGCTAACGTCGGATTGTAGTTATTCCAGCAAGACAATGCCCGATATCACGTGGCGCGTATCCGTCGTGACTATCTTGATGAGCAGAGCATCGAATTTCTTCCCTGGCCCCTACTTTCGCCAGATTTGTCGTCAATCGAGCATCTTTGGGATCAATTGGAACGTCGGGTACGATTTCATGATCTTCAGACGTTAGACGATTTACGTAATGTTCTAAGGTAGGAGTGGAACGCAATACCATAGGGTGACATCCAGAGACTTATCAGGTCCATGCGCCGTCGATGTCTTGCCAAGAGGCAAACGGTGGACATACACGCTATTCTGCATGTGTAAACTTTTCATTTCACCCATGTCTGAATTGCGGCGCCCTGACGTGACGCTGGCGACAGTAAGAATGAAAATTATGCAAATTCATACAGCTAGACGACTCGAAATATGAATTTACAATAATTTGTTTGGGATTATAGTCGATAATACTAAAGAAAATCAAAAAGTTTATTATACTTTCTTTTTTGACTCAGTATATATTAATTACATTACCAGTCACAGTAACTTGACTAGTGATGTAATTATTATATTACTTCACGAAAGTTATTCATAACATATCCCGCAAGTGCGGTCATTTTCGTTTGATTTATATTTCGTATTGATATTCCTCAAATTCTCTGCTGTGTTTGGTCACCACTATCGTCAGTAGAAAGCCAAGAATGTCCGACCTAGATTGACGAACCCACAGCTGAATTCTAAGCTAATAAACAAAAAATCATCCGCAGTCCAGCAATATATTAACCACCTCGTCAGTCACAGTAATGTGACTGGTGACCTAATTAATACATTGCTTTACAAACGCTATTCATATATATCCCGCAAGTGTGGCCATTTTCTTTTAGTTTTTTTATGTTGATATTTTCTCAGGCCCAAAGACAAAGGCATTACTGTCCTTCCTGTAACAGACGTTATCCCTTGCTGTTGAAACTACTGCCCACCATCTGGTGTACCATTCATAGGCATGTTGAACCATAAATGTAACGACTCCACTATCCATTGTTGCCACCCCCGGGCGGGGAGCTAGGGATAGTTAGGATTAAAAATTATGTTTCAAACGACGACAAATCCATTTCCCAACTGTAACGCATGTAATAAACATATGGTTGAAACACCATTCATTTTCTCACTATGCAAAAAAGCACGTGTTTTACATGTTCCGGGTCCTGCTTTACCTTAGTGATGTGTCGGTGTGGCACCTATATTATCTTACAGTTGCTTCGTTTGATTAAAATATTCATGATGTCCCTTCTGTTACAAAAAAGGTCTTTGTCGTAACGACGATGTCCTTAGTGTAACTAGTCATTTTTAAAATAAAATTTGGAAAAATCTTACAAACTATTCACTTCATTTCTTGCATTACATGAGACTACAGGGTCAAACTTTTTAACAGTGTAGTTCCGGTATTTTTGTGTCATGGGTGCTAAATTTAAACGAATTGTTCGATAAACAAAATTACACTTTTTAAGAAAATTCGACTTTTGAGAAGCAACATTGACACGATAAAGGGGGGAGTGGTCTAAAAGTTATAGTTACGATTTTATCACCATTGCAGGTTGCCTGATTTAAAATATTGGTAACATCTCACTGGTTCTATTGAAATAAAATGCATCTTTTTTTCTGTTACAAGAAGGACAAATTTTGTTCCTAGTCACCTTTTAAGCCGTCCCGGAGACCGTTTTACGGGTTTTACAGGTTTTTTTTTATACATTTGTATTCCTTAAAAGTTTGTTCTTCAGGAGAGAATAACAATTGAATTTTTGATCTACTTTATTTTTTCGTTTTTGTCAGTTGAAAATGTGACGAAATTTGATATTGACTCATATACTGCCAATTCTACTATTGTTACGGTTCGTATATGCTTTGAAAGCACTAAAATCTTAATTTTTGAGATGCTTCGGTCTTGTCTGTCCCAAGACATTTTGGTTAATCTGGTAGCTTTGGAAATAATATTCTTCGATTTTAGAAAGTTTTCAGAGAGAATAGAAAATACTGCAATTGCTATACTTCGTTTTTTTTTCAAGTTTCTTTTTACATCAGTCAATATGAAAATCAGAACACTTCTCTCCATGAAATTCTATTAGAACAGCAGTCAATTCTGCAGAAAGAACAAGATGGAAGCTGTTACCATCTGAGTTTCTTTGATAAATTTTTCAACACCAAGAGAATGGAAAAACCCAAATGGTAGTTCTGACAGATTAAACTAGAAGAAAAATCAAAGCATCGAGGTTATAACCAGTATATGTTTAATAATAAGGTAAAAACTTATTCAAAATTCCACTTGAGGTACTAACTACATTTATGATCTGTAATTTTTTATAAAATGGGACGACCTCACTTACCCCGATTTATCGTACTCTCTGTGGCTAAATTAGCCAAAGAGAGTACGGTGTATCAGAGTAAGTGATTATTAAACAAAAATGTTCTTCTTTCCTGGAAACCTGTTTTTATATCATCAGCTATAAAAATGTATGAAAGTGCCTAGGCGTTTCACAGAAACTAATTGGATTATCCTGAAGTTACAGGCCCTACGTGTAACACCGAGCTTATCGTTGTTTAACTGGTTGGGGGCTAGAGTATTTTTGGTGGTCTGAATTTGTTTTTCAAAATTTGTTTTATTATAAATTTCTGGAGAGTGCCCACAGGCAATCTCCAATAATTTGTAATAAAACAAATTTATATAAACAAAATATCATTTGCATTTGACGGAATCTGAAACATGAGCAAGACAAATGTTGGCTTTTGCTCTGGTACCCTCATTTTTATGAAAGCCCTGATAGTGCCTTCTAATACTCAAGCAATTAATTTCTGCCAGATTCACATAATAGCAGAATTACATATATAGGTATAATAAATAACTGGAAAAGCAAGCTTTATCGATCTACGGTGTTTTGTATGTAATGTTTCACACACAATACCGAAACACTGCTTATATTTTTTATCCTAATTTTCAAACAATATTTTTCCAGATGCTACCACATAGCACTATTTGATACTCATTTTTCAATTTGCTTTGCGCTCCTTACCAAAATAATTCCTGGATACGTGCCTGGGTAAGGTCTAGGGCACTAGTCGAATCGAATCAGGCACCAGATTTCGAATCGAATTGAATATCGAATCGAATCTCACCTCTATTCAATTTGTGGGTATTATACCTTCTTACAACCGTAAATATTATCAGTCTCCACTCAAGTAGTGTGTGCAACGGCGACTCGTGCAAGTGATGCAAAAAGCAGAATTTCTCCAGAACGGAGTCAATGTAATTTCAAAAGCGGAACCCTCTTGAACTCTTCTTCTATCATCAGGTCTCCTGCACGCTAAAAACTAAAGTGTTAAAAACTACACTTGAAGTGCTGTATTTAACACTTACTAAGTGCTGAACTAGCACTTTGTTCAAGTGTAGATATCCCAGAACTTGATAGGTGTTACAATAATACCACTTGACAAGTTTAATGTCGCGACACTTAAAAGGAAACAACGCAGATGACGCGGATCAGGCTCGAACTCTCGAGCCTGATCCGCGTCACCTGCGTTGTGTCCTTTTAATTATGTACCCGCCAAGCACAAATTAAATTATGGACGATTCTGGAAGAACCACCAATGCTAGACACATGGGACGTGCCATCCATTCAAGTTTCAGATGTCTGATGATTGTAATGTTTAAGTGCTTAAAGCATTGCACTTTGAGTGTTAAAATCAAACCCTAAGAGTTAGAATGGGTTTAACACCTTGAAAGTGTTAGTTTTAACACTTTAGTTTTTAGCGTGTGTACGATGACAGAAGAAGAATTCACGAGGAGACACTTTTTAGGCTTTTGTGGGAATTTGTGAACATCCCGACAATTCGATAAATTTCGAATCGGCACGATTGAAATCGAATCGAATCTAAAGCTCTTGTCATTGGAAGAGAGGAATCTGTCATCTGACACATGGTTTGATAAAACGCAAGAGGATTCAGCGTTTAATAAACCAACCCTACCAACCATTTTCGAAGAAACGAAAAATCTCTAAAAGTAGGTAGATACTTACTGGGTAAATTAGGTTACCGGCTTTCGCATGTTATAAAGGGGAAGCGGGTATTTAACCCTTGAAGTAAAGATACTTTCAACAAAATCCGACTTAAGGGGCATTGACTTTTAGACGACGGTTTGCCACGATTACGGCCTCCGTCACAACAACTTCTTGTGTCTTCTGTCTGTTAAAAGCTCGCATTGGCCATCATTATTTGCTATTTGACAATTTCGTCATTGGAAGCGATTTACGGGAAAGCAGGAGCGGAATGTGCCAAAAAAATGTTATAGGGAAATGCACCAAGGAGGACCCCGGATACGAACAAAATTTAGATTTTTCAAACTTAAGGATTGGAATGTTGCATTTGAGCGATGAATTACGTGTTTGTATCATCTTCCTCTCTCCGACAGCAAAAATAGATGCAACAAAGGGTGGACCCGTATCCATAGGACCGACCATAGCTCGGACCAATGAGAGGAAATGTTTATTTTTCGAACTTAAAGAATGTTGTTTCCTCACATCTGGACGATCAATGGCAGACTGGACTGCTGGTATATGATGCCAATGGCAGTCCACACAGAGGGTATTTAGATATACTGACAATCTTCGTGTTCAGATCCATTTAATTGTTTTGCCCTATTGGAAAAATAGCATGCACCAACAGGTGTTGGGCTGCATCAATTCTAGGCGTCATGTGGGGGTCGATTATCTACCCACACTTCCTGTGTCACCTGTCTGTTTTACTACTATCATGTTCCTCTAGCATGTTTCTTCACTACACTACTGTAACCTACTAATATCACCTATTGCTACCACAACTACCACCTCGGGCTATCATTGGTAGCTACTCATAAAAATGGTTTCCACCACACCCATAAGTACCACCTCTTCTAGTGCATGACTTTTACGAGTGCCACCAGCACTTTGGCGAATCAGATCCATAGGAGTCCATTCCTTGAACATTTGGGCTTTCTCTCTCAAAACCTTTAACTTTGACATGGAGTTTTATTACACGCCTGTTCTATAAAATCCATCTACAGAGACATTAAACCACGCGGAAAATGAAAATCTGTTCCGCACATATGTGCGGAACGGATTTCGTTGACGGACTATTTTTAAACAGAAGCGAAATATCACTGTTATTTTCTACAAATCGTGCAACGCAATTACAATTTGAATCGCTAGCGATAGCTGAAAATCGTCCCCTGAGTTCTAATGTGTTCTATGTGCCAGTAGGCACATAGAACACATTGGAACTCAGGGACGAAATACTGACACAGGTTCCCCTCGCAAATTTGGTTGGCGATAAAATGTGTTCTTGTTGTTGAATGAATTGCTGAGTGTCCTTCTTATAATTGTTTTTATAGACGCGAAGGTGTGTAATAAACACAAAAACGACACACGAGTGTCGTTCTGTGTAAAAATTCCACAGCAAAATTTGCCGTAAAGAATATAGCGGAGTACTATTTAGAGGTTATTACCTGGTTGGTTTCATACTGGCCGAGATATCAGCCCGATGTAACTTCATATCAGCCTGAGAAAGAAGGTGAAGTTCCCAAGGGCTGATACAATGGCCAATATAAAACTAACCTAGTAATAACCTTTTTATCTATTGAACCGAAACAAATGATAACAAAATGTTCTCAGATCGGTTACAGTTTTCTGACGATGTTAATGTTAATGATGCTCATTCTTAGCAAAAAGTCCAAAGGTTCCTCTTCTAATTCAGCTATCCGAACGTCTCGGCTTCCCCACTGAGGAAGCTACGACGTTCGAAATGTTGAACTATCTTTTCTCCCATTTCGACGAATCTCCGCTTACGACTCTGAATCTTAGGCCTAGAAGAGTCGACGGATTTTTGATGCGTCGAATCTAATTATATTAAATCCGTCTATGATGCGACACGGGGAAGTTTTGAAATATACAGACGCATCGCCGTCGCGTCGAATCTAATTGATTAGCCAATGGTGGGCGACCGGAACACTTTAGGTTCTTTCAATCACTTTTTTTCTGCACCCAGGGAGCGACATTTATTTATTTACTGGGGTATATCGACACTTTCGACAGCCAGTGTCGAACAGTTTTACGGATGAGGCCGGGAAACCCGATGAAACACCGATCAGGGCGAGTAACTGTCAGAACTTCAAACTTACTAACTGGGCAAAAATGGGATTAGCAATGGTTGAAGACGTGTGTACCGTCGACTTGCTTCTTTCCATCAAGGGGATGTACCCTGTTTAATACGCCCTTTCCTGGAATGACTGAAATATTTTTGTTGGACATGTTCTACTTGTACCGAGAAATGTTCTCAAACATGTTCTGACTGAAAAAAACATATTTCCTACAGGCAAATGTGGTGCCCTGACGTCTGGGCCGTTGGGGAGATAACTAGGCCTTGGTAGCTTTTTCCTTCCCACCTAAATTTTAACAAATCACAATTATTGATCCAGCCTATTGTGACTCAGGACAAAAGGGGATATTGGGGGCTGCAGAGGGCGACCCAATAGGGGCCACACGGACAGTCCGCCTCTGAACAGAACATAAATTTATCGGCCTGTGATTCAAGTTCAACTGAACATAAATTTATCGGCTTGTGATTCATGTTCAGCATTAATATCCATACTAATATCCATGCAAATAACACAATTATCCGTGTGATGACATGTTCAACCCTCACCCCCACCTTAAAACGCAAAAAGGTGTGTGGCACGTCGATGGTACACATATCTTCAACCGCATGCTAACCCTGCTTAGTATAGTGAGGAGTTGTTACTCGCCGTTGCTCGATGGTTCTCTCCACCAACCCCCACCCGTAAAACTACCTGACACGATATGACACTAGCTGTTGAAACTGTCGTAAAACCGCAATAAACAAACTGAATTCGATGTGAGCTTCAGCAAACAGAGGACCCAAATCAAATTTTGGGGAATACAAAAATCACGCATAAGACAGGAACATATAAAGAGAGAGAGAGAGAGAGAGAGAGAGAGAGAGAGAGAGAGAGAGAGAGAGAGAGAGAGAGAGAGAGAGAGACAGAGAGATATTCTGGTAACTTACCCGTGGCAACAGCAATATTACCACGAATGTCGAAAGTTGAAACTATCAACGTAGTTTGTAGGTGAGTCTGATGCTGATTGTTTAAAAAATTTTTCGTTCTGACCTATCATCTTCTTATTCAGTCATTTTGAAAACATCTCGAACTAAGCCTTTAACCCTTTGAACCCTGGTGGTATATTCCATGTCAGTTCAATGTATGCAATTCGAAGGGTCCATATTCATTATTTGGGGATAGACGAATTAATATTTTCAACGTGAAGCCTTGGTGTACGTTGAAAATATTGATTGGTCTATCTCACACGTTCACTTTGCAATCATCCTACAATGAAATTATGACGTGTCAGGTTCCTAGGCCGAAAAATGGCCTCTAGAGTTCAAAGGATTAAGCTGTCTATTACAATCAACACTCAAATGACGTAAGATGGGTATTTCCAGCGAATGACGTGTGCTTTTCTCATTACTATATATTTTGCAGTCGGTCAATAGGCAGCACTCGTTTGTTTCCACACTTTGTATTAAATTCGACGCGTCTGAAATCCGTCAACTATTGCAAACACGTATTTCAGACGCATCACTGACGGAGATTCGTCTCAGTTGGACGAAGATTCGTCGGTGATGCGTCTTACTCGCATCTAATTGAAGTATACGTCGCATCACCGACGAAATTAATCCATTTTCTGCTCTGGTAATAGGCTCGACGTGTCAAAAATCCGTCGACTATTTCAGGCCTTAGTTTGCGTTAATTTTTGTGCACAACTCTCTTGTTTTTCTCTTCGTCCACATAATCGTTACTTACTGCCATCATTAATACTGCATCTTAAAAACACTCGACTTCAAACCACCACATCAAGGCTGATAACGCCAACATGTTCCTAAAGTAATTTCTGAAAGTCAGCTGGGATTCATGAAAGGAAGATTCATAGGTGAATCCACGCGACTGGTCTCTAACTTAATTGAAAATGTGAATCTATGAATATTCCAGGAATGTTAGTTCTAGTTGACTTCGAAAAAGCATTTGACTCACTTGAATGGTCTTTTATCAGAAAAACTCTTATGTTTTTAAATTTTGGCGAATCCTTAATTCAGTGGTTCAACACGTTCTACGGCGAGGTTTCTAGATGCATAATAAACAATGGGCACTGTTCAGATTATTTTAATATTCAGAGGGGAGTACGTCAAGGGGACCCATTGTCTCCTTACCTATTTATTTTGTGTGTCGAAATACTTAGCTCATTCCTTAAATTCAGCCCCAAAATAAACGGAATCAAAATTAATGACTCAGAGTATGTAATCAACCAATACGCTGACGACAGTACTTTATTCTTAGATGACGACCAGGATTCCTTAAACGAGACCTTAAATTCTCTCGACAACTTCGCTGCGATATCCGGATTAAGCGTTAACTTTGATAAAACTCATATCGTTTGGATAGGATCTGGGCGTGGCAGTGGGATTGAACTGGAAACAGAAAAACATATGCAGTGGAATCATAACGGAACGTTTACCATCCTTGGAATAAAATTTGAACTAAATTCGGTCAATAACTTCTATAAACACTTTTCAGAAAAAATAAACAAAATGCGAAAACTTTTAGCAGATTAGTCCCTCAGAAATATTACACTAGTCGGCAAAGTTACAGTTATTAAAACGTTAGCGATCCCCATCTTAATACACTCCCTTACTGTTCTCCCTGATCCGGCTGATAGGATATTAGATGAAATTCAAAGTATAATTTTTAAATTTCTATGGTCGGACAAAACGGACAAAATTAAACGTGACGTAATAATCAATGTAATCGAAAATGTCGGGCTCAAACTACCCCACGTAAAAACACTGTGTTGCTCTTTAAAAATGATATGGATAAAAAGGTTACTAGATTCAGAAACAATGGCCCAATGGAAAACACTCGTAGTGGATAATTTTGAAAAATTTGGGGGGAGCAAAATGTGGTCTTTGAATAAACATGGTATACTCAGTGTTTCAAATTATATGGACCCTTTCTGGAAAAACATGCTTAACGTATGGGCTCTCTTAAACAATAGCAATCCCACAACCCCGTTAGAAATTCTCTCACAACCACTATTTTATAATAATTATATAAAAATTAATAATGAACCGTTTCTTTACAGACGTTGGTGTGCAAAGGGTGTTTTCTTTATAAACGAAATACATAGCGCTTCAGGATCTACTGTTGACTTTCAAGAATTTAAGTTGAAATATGACCTTGATATACCTTTCACCAACTACCTTGGTGTGGTCAATGCAATACCAAGGTCATGGCAAAATATAATATCTAATAGTTCAAAACTTGAATTTGTTTCAGATCCCTTGGTGAATGACATCATATCTTGCACTAAAGCAAACCGCCATTAATATCCAATATTTCTTAATAAAGTATCAAAAAAACCTACACATACCCAAGATAAATGGAACACCACATTGAACGAAAATCTGGACCATAATGATTGGCAATACATTTACAAACAAACTTTTAGGGAAACAGATGATACATATCTACAAAGTTTACAATATAAGATTAACCACAAAATCCTATTCACAAAACCTAGACTCTTCAAATGTGGGCTTTCGGAAACAGAGCTGTGCTCATTCTGTGGAAATACGAAAGAAACGATCGCACATCTATTTTACGATTGTTCTTTCTCAAAAACAGTTTTACTTTCACTAGTGGAAAAGGTTAACCTTAATCCTGTAAAAGGAATGGAGGTCCGTAGGAACGTTAGTCCCTCTGGACTATTATTCCGCGGAATTATAGTCCTAGGTCTAACATTTCTAGGAATAGTAGTCCTGCGGACTACTATTCCTAGAAATGTTAGACCTAGGACTATAATTCCGCAGAATAATAGTCCACAGGGACTAATTTTCCTACGGACTTCCATTCCTGTCACAACGGATCCGCAAATTCAACTAAACATTAATAAAAGAGAAATACTTTTAGGCTCTACTTCCGAGCATGCCTATCCAAATGTCTGGAATACCTGTCTCCTCATCTACAAAAAGTATATTTACACTTGCAGTCGAAGTAATACCATCCCGTCGTTCTCAGATCTAGCAAGGGCTATAAAATCCTACAAAAATATTGAAATGTATTCTCTATACATGTACGCAATCAGCAAGCCCGAGCGTATTAGAGAAAAATGGAGCTACCTAACTGATGCATTCTTTGAATAACCCTTTACCCAACGTAACGGCCAAAACCGGCCAGCGCTATTCTCAAAAATCGCCTATTAATTTTAATTATTTTTTTCATTTTTTGTCTCAAAAACATAGGTTATGACCCCTCATTGGAACGAGCTCGTTGAGCTCGTTCCAATGAGGGGTCATAACCTATGTTTTTGAGACAAAAAATGAAAAAAAATAGTTATTCAAGAATTTTTTTTGCAAGTGTCGTCTGCTTTTCATGTTAGGTAAAGGGATAATTGGAGAACTGCTCTGTATATACATTATACTGTAAAAATCTCATTTTGTTGTAAGGCTGGTAATGCCAATTCTTCAGAATGTGATCGACGAATAACTGTTTATGATTTCGATGTAAACAATTTTTTTGCGCCTCGTCGCGCATCAAGAAGGGTAACTCGATCTTGTTTCATATCAGCCGAGGTCGACATCATATCAGTCGAGTATGAAGTCATATCGGCAGAATTTGATAATGGGTTATTCGGGAAAAAAAGTCATATCAAATAAAAATCATCTAAATGAAAATAAGCCACGTTAAACAAGTAATAAATTATATATTATGGTCTAGAACATATCTGTCCGCTTTTTCACCAAAATTGTTGTACAACGCGGAAAATAGCAATATTGCCTTTCGGCTGGAGATAGGAGTCCCTATAAAACGGTATCCACACAGCTGAGGATGATGCAATACTTCGATGAAACAAGTATTGGTTCATTTATTTATTTGCTGGGGTTTAACGACACTTTCGACAGCCAGAGTCACCTCGTGTCGGACATTTACCCGGAGAGAACCACCGAGCAACGGCGAGCAACTGTCAGGCAACTGTCAGGCTCCACAACATACTAACTCCACACAAGCAGGGTTAGCATTGGTTGAATCAAGTGCACCACCTGCTTGCAGTACGCCTTAGTACACAACTCCACCGTACCCCCACGTGGGCAATTGGGATTAAGTGTCTTGTCCAACGACACAACGCGTTTGCCGCAGGTAGGATTCGAACCGAGGACCTCTCGGCTTGCAGCCTGCATCACAACCAACTGAGCCACAGCGCTCCAATTGGTTCATTTCTTTAAGACGAATACAAAGTACAGTTCGTAGTATAGTGTTTAGTCTTTTCAACAGAATTTCACAACGCCACTGAGAAACTCTATAAGGTAACTCAGGATTTTATCTCACAGACACATTAAATGCAATGCGAGCGTTCCCAGTTTGGCGATGAGGAAAAAGATATACAATTCTCATCCCATTCTTCAAGGTGTGAGCTTCTAATCTATACCTCGTTGTACAACCAGTAATGAATAACACACGAGACTGAGGGGTATTCGGTCAGATAATGGTCGAAGGCGAAGCCCGAGACCATTATATCAAGTCGAATATCCTGTGTCGAGTGTATTATCTGACTTAAAACCTACTTTACATTAAATTCTCATTTTAATGTGGGAAAAACTGTCAAAATAAAAGTTGAAAATGTGAACAGTTTTTGAGCGCTGCTAATCGTTCGGGATAACTCATCGAAGATAATACCACGCTGTCTACGGATGTGTCAGTAGAAACCCACGGTAACCTGAAAACTCTGTCAGACCAGGGGCCAATACTATAAAACTTTTACAACTGTATTTTCTAGAATTGTGTTTCCTACCTATTAATATAATTGACTAAAATGAATCATTAGCATTTTAAAAGATATGGGAATTTGCCAACTGGCAAATTGCCACATCTTTGAAAATGCTAATGGTTCATTTCAACCAATTTAAAGTCGTAACTAGAAAATACAATTCTGGAAAATACAATTGTAAAAGTTCTATAGTATTGGCCCCAGGCTGGTTGAATATTAGTATTTGAACAATAACTGTGTATTACTTAAAAGAATGCCAGTTAATTTTATTAAGAACGCCTGGTCATTCTTAAAAATAATATTCAATTATTGTTTGTTCAGGGGCGCAGTGGCGTCGCGGTAACCGGTTCTCGTCAGATCACCGAAGTTAAGCAACGCCAAGCGCGGTTAGTAGTTGAATGGGTGACCATTTCAGCGACTGATTCGCGCTCCCGCGTTGTGTCCTTGGGCAAGGCACCTAACCCCGATTGTCTACATGGGGGCACGATAACGCTGTGTACTAAGGCGTGCCGCACGTCGACGGTGCGCATGTCTTCAACCAATCTAACCCAGCCTGTGCCGCGGTGCAGAGTTCAGAGTTACGATGTTGGAAAGCTGACAGCTGCTCGTCGCTGCTCGGTGGTTCTCTCCGTGTACTCCGGCTTCCTCCACCCTGGCTGTTAATGTGTCGTTAAACCCTAATAAAATGGTGGTTGTTTTTGGATAACAAAATAAATTTTGTCGTCATTGGGATGTTGTGTCAAGAGCAATGTGTCGAGTGAAATATAAAATCACTGAATAGAAGTCCAATGCACGAATTGTTTCACCAACAATTAAATTCAGTGATCATACATTCCATATCTGACAATAGACTAAGGTCAGGCAGTTATTGTCTTTGTTCTATAGCAAATAAAAAGCAGAGTCAAAACATTACATCGAAATTGCGCAACGAGAAGAGAAAAGCAAATAGATATTTATTTATCTGGATAACAGATAGGAGCCCAAATATTTTCTTGATCTCTGATAGAAAAACATTTCAGATATTCTTCAAACGACCTTTCCATATTTCACAAAGGGGTAGAAGCAAAGGTGGCGGAAGCTCCAAAAAGTGTGGAGGGGGGGGGGGGGGGTCACACCTTTCTGGGTACCTCAAAGATGTAGGATAAAAATAATTTGTCTTTGGGTGTGTGTGTTGGGGGGGGGGGGGGGGTGGCGGGGCTTAGAGGTGGTGGGGAGGTGTATTCATACAAAAACTCACTTTTCTGGCTTTCAAACTCCCGAAATTACCTTAATACGGAACGAAGTATACTCAACTCCGGGACGGAACTGATGCGCACGTTTTACCTTTATTTTAGTGAAAATCAAGTCTGTGCTTATTATTATAACTAGTTGAGAACTTGTGATGTGCAAATTGCAATAGCAACACTATTTCAATGGTTTGCCTATTAAGTTTTTGATTTTGGTAGAACAATCTCCCACAATCAAAATCGGAACACAATCAACATAATTCGGAATAACTCTATCCAATGGAATAGTACCCTGTAAGGATTATAGTTCATCGTTGCATTGCTTGGAAACCTTAAATTTAACAGTGGTAGGGACTTATGATATTGGAATTAGCATGGCTTGTGGGATACATGCAGATGTTATTTATGCTGATTTATCTTACAATCAACATGTATTTTGTCTGTATTAATTCCGCAATTGACGTGTAGATGTTTGTATCAGGGGGTCGGATACAAGCACTTTTCTTTCGCGTGAGTTCCATTTTTCTTTTGTGCATCGGTACGAATAAATAGTTCGTTATATATTCGTATACATTCGTAACTTATCCCCGGTATATTGTAAGATAAAATGATTATTACCATTCTGTGGATGCCCTTAGAACCCGGAGCTCGACTCGGATACATATTTTGCGCACCCACATAATGGCAATAATATCTGTGTATCGGAAATTACACTCAGTCTTTTATTTCAACATTATTTATATACGATTTCCATCTGAACTATACGTTTTGTGAGACGATGAAAATAACTAATATTAAGCTATATTCCTATAAAAAAAGATTCGCGAGGAAACGAATCGGGCAGCTGATTTGAAATCGAACCGGATATCTACTTAGAATTCGAAACTGAATCGAATTTCGAAGCTTAACAGGGCCCTAGTCAAGGCTCAAGTCTCCTCTGTTCCCGTGTTTTCCAAGGTATTCCATTTCCAACTGTTACAGATTATATCTGGACAGTCCAGGAACATTTGTTAGAAAACTGTAATTGGTTGAGTTTAGTGTAACATAGTTTTGTTTTCATTCCTCACGTTCTTCGGTACCTCTGTTACTTTTTTTGAGTTGCTATCAGTATCTTTCGTTTCATCCCTTGCACCATAAATGGTATCGACTCACAAATACTGTCAATAGCTAAGTGGACGAATTCATTCTACAGTTATAGAATAATTCAGAAGCTCTGTAGAGTTCCTCGATTATTATTATGACTGATCTTCAGTACCGATTTATTATTGTGTATTGTGTCGTCTGCTCGTCCACTGACAATTGAAAAATTTGTTTCCATGCAAACATGTTTGCATACTAAATTGAAAGAGTTAAAACATTTAAAAAATTAGTTTTAAACATTTCAAAATAAAGAGAAATTCGTTAAGCTCCAAATGTTAACAAAATACATGAAGGAAACGATTAAAGTCAGGAAAGAAGGCAGGATTTATTAATCTTCAATTAGTGTAAAGGGGTCATCCCATTCTTTTCAAAATTTATTTTTGTTTTATGCTACAAGGATGTAGCTGACGCCACCAGACATTCGGAAGCCACAAAGCTACTTCTTACTACTGCGAGAATGCGCGACAACGCTTAAATAAACTTCTGCGGCATCGGTAACCATCTCTTCTCGAAGAGTTCCATTCCCCATTAAAATCGACCGACGCTAAACGGAAATGATTGCAAAAAAAAAAAAAATCTCATCATTTCTCCATTGTCTGGAAAATAGACAAGACATGCTTGCGATAAACCTTAATGCACCGGGGAAACTAGCAATGGCAGAGATGGAAAGTTTGATAGAAGAATTATTCCACATTGTCTGCTGATTGATGGATACTGGTTCACCATCAAAATGATATAACAATTAATATTAGAGTTGATTGGTAGTTTCCAACATGTGCCCAGACCAATATTGAAAAGCAGAAGACAGTGCATAATTTGTATTCCATAATTATTGGGACTAACTGCGTGTTATTGTGTTCTGATGATAAATTGCAGTCTGCAGCGGATCTATTAATACTCCCGATGCTATCCCATTTGTCTGTAACCCTTAAAACCCCACAGCAACTAATGGGATTTACACCCTGCACGTGATGCGGTCCTTGTGCGCGATGCGATAAACACAAATTTATTACAACAGTCAATTAATCTGGGTTGTCATATTCCGTAGCATTGACTAAACCAGATGAGCCAGATGAACCAGATAAGCAAGATGAAACACGACGCCTTTGGCGTCCTGTTTGCTCTGGCTCATCTGGTCTCGTCAATGAGATGGAATATGACAGCTTAATCTGATTATTAGTTGCAATAATATGTTTATTACACGGCAGTGAATATTGCAAAAAATTTATTCAGTGTAAAAAAATATTTGATGTGTGTCCAGGTTGTCCTTGGCTCCAGAGTGTTCAGCTCAAACGCATTCGAGTTTTCATTTGGCGTTTATAAAATTGTCGTCTCGAACATATGCGCCCCCTCCCCAAATGACGTCACATGAGGCTAATTTTGGACAAGCATGATACAGATACAGAAAAGTCGAGGCTCTCTGGCCCTAATAGGTCTGGCGTGCTGCGTAGAAAGTATGAGATGGTCACACAACGGAAATTTCAGGTGCCCGAAGAATGGTCAACTTCGAATACAAATAAGGTGCATTATAAATGCACACCTCAGAAATAAAGCATTGCTTACACTTTGTTGAAATTGTAGTCTGACATTAGTTATATTTTTAATGCATCATTTGTGTATATTTACAAGTCCTTAGCCCTTTGCCCAACACGAATACCAGACGCCACTTTAACTGAAGAGTTGAAAATAATTTTAAAATAACATTTTTAACATTTTTTGTTCCAGAACATAGCTGATAACATATAAGTGGAACAACATCAAACATCGCCATTGAGGAGCCATAATCTTTTTAAGCAAAAATTGATAAAAATTGGAACAGCATTTTTGTGTACTGAGCTGTATGATTTTGGGGCATTATGTCAAATTTGACCATAGACAGATTCTCTAAAAGAGTCGAAATTTATCAAAAGGAATCTGCTTTCCAAGACAATTACATCGATCCATCAGAAACAGATACTATCAACGCATATAGGGTCTCTCTGACATGATCTTAGTCTGATGCGTACATTTATCAATGCCAAAAACTTGTATCCTAAATGATGTTAATCACGTCATCATCTAGAAGAACCGTCTGCTTCAAAACTAATTCTCCACGATTTTTTTTATTCAGTACAACATTTTGCTCTGAATCGTTGATCCCGACTGGGTCCGGGATGACATTGTTCCAACGATTTTGCGGTCGCGTCGGACCCATCCCAAGCTTGTTGCAGTGTGCGAACTTTTTTGCAAGTGTGCCGAAGGGGTGGTATTTATTTATTTATTGGTGTTTTAAGGTCACATATTTCTGCACAATGGCTAATCATGGCCACGACAGTTTTACGGGTGGAGGAAGCCGGAGTACCCGGAGAGAACCACCGAGCAAAGGCGAGCAGCTGTCAGCTCCCCAACATACTAACTCCTCACAAGCAGGGTTAGCATTGGTTGAAGACAGGTGCACCATCGACGTGCAGTACGCCTTAGTGCACTGCGTCACCGTGCCTCCACATGGGCAATGGGAAGTGTCTTGCCCAAGGACACAACGCGGTTGCCGCAGGTGGGATTCGAACCGAGGACCTCTCGGCTTGCAGCCTGCACCTCTACCTACTAAGCCACCGCGCCGCCGAAGGGGTGGTAAAGTAAACACTGTGTTGATCTCACTGCTATTTTTATTGAAAGTTTTGATAAAGTTAACAGAGCTTGGGAATTAAAAAAAATGCAAATATTGTTATATTTGCAATTTTTTTTTTAATTCCCGAGTTAGTATGTTGGGAAGCTGACAGTTGTTCGCCGTTGCTCGGTGGTTCTCTCCGGGTACTCCGGCTTCCTCCACCCGTAAAACTGTCACGGTCATGATTAGCCATTATGCATAAATATATGACCTTAAACATCAATAAAAAAATAAATAAATAAATAAATATACTTCGATCGTGCACTTGTCTTCAACCAATGCTAACCCTGCTTGTGTGGAGTTAGTATGTTGGGGAGCCTGACAGTTGCTGGCCGTTGCTCGGTGGTTCTCTCCGGGTACCCCGACTTCCTCCACGCGTAAAACTGTCCGACACGAGGTGACCCTGGCTGTCGAAAGTGTTGTTAAACCCCAATAAATAAATAAATTTATCTATTTACTTTCAAAGAGAAAACGTTACTGAAATAAACAACGTGAATATATTATCTTTGGCAAAGTGCGACAATTTTTTCTTTATTTCCGTCCAAATGTTTATTGGAAGGGAATTCTCATCTGATTATGGGAGCCCGACGCCAATACGTTTCGAATAATGTAAAACAAAACCTTTTTTATTCAATGTTTGAGGTGGATGCATGATTATCCCAAACTTTTCTTTCCGCACCTGGACACAAAAAAGATTGAAAGCAGACTCGAACAGTGTTCAAGCGCGAACGGTTCAGTGACGCGTGGATAGGGAAGGGGGGGGGGGGGGGGCAGGGACGTTGGAAAGGAATGGGGCAATATACAACTTGGGAGTGCATCCTAGGAGTGCAATCAGGACAGTGCTTGCCAGTCAGACAAGCACCGACCGACCGTGCGTCCAGTCGAAGTGAATTCGAAGTCAACACGTTTAGTTACCAGCGGCGTAGCTCGCGAGTGAGTGGGGGTGCGGGGGTGTCATCCCCCCGAAAAAGAAAATCCCCCCAGCTCCCAACAGAAAATTCTGAATTCTGCAATCTGCATAGGGTGCTAACTCATGACATTAAAGAAGATATACCTGTTACGTGAAAAAGGGAGTTCTTTCAGTTTCCAGCCTCGACATGTCTTCAAAGCGCACCATTTATGGCTTCTTTTTTTGAAAGCTTTTGAAAAATACCCCCCCCCCCCTCCTCCTCTCACACCAACACAAGAAGGGGGAGGGGAGGGGTACACCGCCTCCATACATTTCTTAAACTGAAGATTTCGACCTTCGGGATATCCTAACGGCATAAAAATTCTTGGACTACCCTAAAAATCAATGGGCTCCCACCCTAATACGGATACCTATCAACGCGCCTGATAATAAAGAGTCCCATAGCGGCTAGCCACATTTAGAAGGCTTAGTTCAACAAACCGTTGTCTCACTAAATTTTATATCAAGAAATCAAAGTATTATGTACAATCTTGAAACTTTGAGGATCAGATTAAAAACAAGAACTTTTTTGTACGTTACAAAATCCGTCAATTGGCAGTGATTGTATTTTAATCAAAGCACGTTTTATTCCAACATGCATTAACCCTTTATCTAACCTGTAAAGCAGACGACACTTGCAAAATTAATTCTTGAATAACTATTTTTTTTCATTTTTTGTCTCAAAAACATAGGTTATGACCCCTCGTTGGAACGAGCTCGTCGAGTTCGTTCCAACGAGGGGTCATAACCTATATTTTTGAGACAAAAATGAAAAAAATAATGAAAATTAATTGGCGATTTTTGAGAATAGCGCTGGCCGGTTTTGGCCGTTACGTTAGGTAAAGGGTTAAAGATTGCGGTTGCACTCTCTCCTGTCAAGAGCAAGTGCCCTCGTGACTTACTTCTAACTCTAGCGTCGCGGGAGGCGGGCGACGCCCCCACCAAAAATTGTGTCGGAAAATTTCGACTCGTCGGAGGCATTTTATAGCCTTTTGCTGGTAAATAACTGCAAAATAGAATGAAAATAATTGATATTTCGGCTCTAACATAATTATGTTATTTAATGTCGCAAGTCAAAAGTCACGGGACAAACTGTCACGGGGTCACATTGCCACAAACACAGTTCCCATAGAGGATGGGGGGTCTGTTTGTTTGTTTATTGTCAGTTAATGACAATTTCAGCAACCAGGGTCACATCGTGTCGGAAATGGGGAATTGTTCCTTTTTCTTGTGGACTGTCGTAAAATACTCTGCAAACTATGACTCGCATCATCTATTCAAAGTACGAGTTCCACATAATTCTGACCTTTCTGACAAATGTTGTCATGCACAGTCATGTAATTCTGTTTAAGAGAATTGGGTAATTAATTAATATTCACGGTCTCAAAATCTTTTGTCGTTCACATTTAGCATTCAGTTGCCCATCATCCTGGTGGAAATGTTCCGAAATATAATTGGAAAGCAGAAAGCGAGAGCTGAAATGAGTTGCATATTTTCATGACACGGTCGGAAAAAGTCTGGGATATTTTAGAAATTGAAATTGATATTTTCAAGACACATATAGTAAGTTGTTACACTGGAATGAAATGAACTCGGCCTGCACTCGTGCAATTCTACCACCATCGGCGTTTATTAGATAAATGACATTTCTTTTCCGTCCATTATTTTAATAGTTAAATCGGTTGATAACGAATGTCGAATAAGGAACAGTGAATAAGCAACGATTTTCACGTAAGTCAGATAATGCTTTATCATATGACTCGTCCGTTTTGTTCACTTTAAAACATTTGATATTTTGTTTTCATTTTAATCAGTGATAAATAAAGCCTTCCGCCAATTTCATCGGTCAATTTCAAAACTAGACAATTTGATTGGCTGAACAAAATACAACTGAGCCACATTTTCATAATTTGCATAGATAGAGTTGGGAGCTTTCATTGGTAAATTTCAAAACTGGACAATTTGATTGGCTAAACAAAATACAACTGGGTCACATTTGCATAATTTCAGTATGGAGAATTTACGTTATCTGTCCTATTTAGGGTGCGTTATATTATATTAATCTTTTACCTAACGTAACGATCAAAAACCGTCTCGCGCAATACAAGAAAAACGCCATTCAGTTTTTTCACTTTTTGCTTTCAAAACATAGGTTATGACCCCTCATTGGAACTAGCGTGTCGCGCTCGTTCCAATGAGGGGTCATAACCTATGTTTTGGAAACAAAAAATGAAAATTGTTTAGTTATACGAGGATGTTTTTCCAAGTGCCGTCTGCAACTCAAGTTAGGTGATGGGTTAAAAAGTCATACTAAGTGGGTAATTTGAGCGTGTGTGTGTCATATGATAAATAGAATATGAAATGAGTGTTTTTCTCATATAATATTTATGAAACTCGTCCGAATTTTCTTGGACTCATTTCATAAATATTATATGAGAAAAACACTCATTCCATATCCTCTATGTATTACACCTCAGTTGTTTCATTTTCCTCTTAGTCTACTGTAAAATCTTCGATCCATATTATACTATATAGTGATAACAGAGAGAACGGTATAAATACAGATTATCATGATAATGTGCATGTCCTGTGATTTGAATCAGATTCGAGGTGGTGTCCAGAATGGGATCTCTGCCGGCGAGTGGTGATCCCATTCTGGACACCACCGAGAATCTGATGCAAATCACAGGACATGCACATTATCATGATAATTCATTTATCTAACAATTCTGTCATATAAACAGATTAAGTCTTAAATTATTAGTACAGTTTTGGGACTTAATGTTGGACGAGAAAAATTATGATGATATGCTTGAATTTACAAGTGTGCAATATTTAATTGCGCAGTTTCTATTTATTGTGGAGAGGGGGGGAGGGGTGGGGGGGGGGGGGGGTTGGGGTGGGGGTCATTTGCTATTAATAGTTCTGTCGCTAATTATAAGGAATTTTGTTTTGTTTTGAAAGCGATCAGCTAAGTCGATCACTGAAACGCACATAGAATGCATTCATACGCCTATTATGATAGCCCGTCGCGTTCCGGAAACGAGTCGCCTATATGATACGGAGTCAGAATGAGTCGTCTATGTGATACGGAATCGGAACACATTATGTGATACCTACCGTTTCTCGTGGTTTTCAAGCCAAATGTATATGATTGTTAGATAATAGACGCGGGAACATCATTAGCATTCGTGTCACTAAAATTTATGTAAGCGTTCATAGCATTCTTTGTTAACTGTTTTAGGAAAAAAAGTTGTTTGGCCTTGAGGTGCGGTTTCTTTTTTCAGAACAGGAATAACAGTGGTAGTGGTAAAGCAATATGCTTCACTTCGGTCAATATATCCAATACGCGTTGACAAGCCAGTCCATAAACTGTCATATGGCTCGGAACCGCGTGCAATATTTGTTAAATAACTTCCAAAATTTAAAATGTCCATCTCGAACTACATTGGCATACTGTAAAGAGGAATGTGGAGCTGTGATTGACTATCTTGCCGGTGTACACGCAGCTATGTTCGGGATTTTGCCCGTGTACATAAAATCACGCGACATTCTACGTAGTCAAGGAAGATAAATCCCACTTGAAAATTGACACGAGAAGATGATTACGTCCAAAAATAAAGTTAAGTGCGGTTTGAAAAGTATAGAATCAAGTAACAGTTTTGCGAACCACTCAACCTGAAAGTAGTGCTAGATGACACAATGGATTTCTGTCAACATGCACTCTCTGCCGTGTTCATTTTGCAATCAAATTGTTTCCAGACCATGTAACCCGAAGCGTCAAATGAAGATAGTCTCCTGCGCAGCCCACTAGGTATTCACCTCGAGGTTTGCTATCAGCTTCAGCCATTTTAAAATGGCGGATCAAATGGAGTAGAAGAAAGACGTTTCTCGATAGGGAGTAGAAATTGTGCTGTTGTGTTTGTTAAAATGCCCAGATCTTTCCCATTTCTGTCCCAATCTTTTTTCGAGAGATTTCGTGATCGACTTGAACAAAAATGAGTGCATGTCACCTCCAAACAACAGCATTCGGCGCGTTTTAATGTGCGAGAGTCGCGTCGATTATTCATGTTTTGATCTCAAATTCTTATTTCTATGGTCGGCATATCATCTGTGTATAGTGTATCGTAAAGTACGCCCGATACCCGTCATTTTGACACCAACCACACTACTGTGCTGCAATTAGTTCAAAAGTTACAGCTGATTTTATCTTTTTGACCCCCCTGGGGGTAGGCTTCACCCACGGACGATGGACGTATGGGACTTCGCGTACAACGTGGTACGGCGGTATGGCGAAAGTACACAATTTCTCACTTTAAAATAAAAAAGTTATAAGTATCGACAATGATGAATGAAAATCTCGGTCCAATTCCCAAGTACAGGTAACAGGATTTTCAAATGTTTATTTCCAAATTCCAGGTGTGGTATCACTTCCTCACATGATGCGTCTGAAAATAAGGTGATTCCAACTGCACCCCTTAGTTACACTTGTTTTAAATGTTGCAGGTAATTTTCTCCTCCTCCCCCCACTCCCATCCAACCCATTGTCCACACACCTGTAGAGTAGAAGTTTACAAAACGTGCTGCCATTTATTCTTCCAAGTTGAAAGAATACATACAAAAGAGAAAGAACTAGGGATTCAAATGTTCAGTAACATAATATTTTTTCAACTTATTCAGATATACATGCGAAGACAGTGGCGGCGCCACGGGGGGTGGGGGAGGGGGTCTAGGGGGGGGGGCTCAAATTGCCTCAACCTCAAATTACTATCTGACCCTGGTTTTCCCACCCAATATCACACCCGACAATACACATCATGTTATTTATTTATTTATTGGCGTTAAAGGTCACATACTTATGCACAATGGTTTATCGTGACCGTGACAGTTTTACGGGTGACGGAAGCCGGAGAGAACAACCGAGCATCGACGAGCAACTGTCAGCTCCTCAACATTCTAACTCTGTTCAAGCTCCGCTCAAGCAGGGTTACAGTGGTTGAAGACATGCGCACCATCGACGTGCAGTACGCCTTAGTACACGGCGTCATCGTGCCCTCCTGTAGGCATCCGGGATAAAGTACCCTATACTCAAGGACACAACGCGGGTCGTCCCGGACGGGATCGAACTCGGGACCTCTAGCATAGACGTCCAACAGTCTACCACTGAGCCACTGAGCTCCCATATACACATCATATCAGGTATTGTAGAAATGCTCAGATATCGCTCCCAGGGCGTCCAAATATGAAACTTTTTCATGGGGGAGATCCTCCAGACCCCCACATATGCGAGGGGGGGGTCCCGCCCCTACCCTCCTCCAGCTAAGAAGGCCTGAACCACTCCACCCCATATCTTACTTAGTTAGCACCTCCCCCCCCCCCCTCACACACTCAAATTGAAATTCTAGCGCAGACATTGTGTGAAGAACAGGTATTAAAATACCAATCTGACTTTCACCAATTCGTTAAAGATGAATGTAAAGTCTGTGTTGGAATGCCACTCTGCAAGTGTTTTAGTGGCAATCTCCAGATACATTTATGTTTAATTAGGTGCATTAACTTCGCTGATATGGATATGTCATAAATACTATTTTGCTTTTCATAAATGGGTATTTATATTTTTGTGAATTGTTACATTCATTTTTATCGGATCGGTGAATGTCAGATTTACATTAATTTTTAGTACCTGTTCTTTACATGCATATATGAATAAGTTGAAAAAAACCATTATATTACTGAAAATTTGAATTCCTGCTTCTTTCTTTCGTATATTGTCTTTCAACTTGGAAGAATAAATAGCAGCACGTTTTGTAAACTTCCACTCAGCAGTTGTGTATGCAATGGGTTGGGTGGCACGAGGGTGGTTTTTGTGGGGGTGGAGGTGGAGGAGGGGGTACCTGCAGCATTTAAAAGAAGTGTGACCAAGGGGTGCAATTGGTATTACAATAACAGCCATGGATCTTATTTTCAGATCCATCACGTTTGGACGGGATACCACACCTGGAATTTGGAAATAAACATTTGAAAATCCTGTTTACCTGTACTTGGGAGTTCGACCGAGATTTTCAATCATTTGTGTCGTCATTTATAACTGTTTTATTTTAAAGTGAAAAACTGTGTTATTTCGCCACACCACATCAGGTTGTACGAGAAGTTCCATACGTACACCGTCCGCGGTGAGCCATACGCCGGGGTGTGGGGGTTGGAAAGATAAAATCTGCTGTAACGTTTGCGACACAGAGGTGTTATTGGTGTCAAAATGAAGGGTATAGGACGTAGTTTACGGCAAACTATGTTGGGATGCTATGCCGCGCCCATAAATAATCATTTGAGATCGAAATATGAATAATCGAAGTGACTCTCGGACATTAAAACTCGAATGCTGTTGTTTGGCGGTGGCATGCAATCACTTTTGTTCAAGTCGATCACACAATCTCTCGGAAACAGACTGGGACAGAAATGGGCAAGATCTGGACATTTTAACTTGCACAGCAGCACAATTTCTACTCCCTACAGAGAAACGTTTTTATACCACTCTCCACTCTCCAGATGCATTAACTTTGCTGATATTTCATAAATACTATTTAGCTATAGCGTTCAGGTTGACATTCTAATATCCGTTCATCACATGTATATCTGAATAAGATGAAAAAATGTTTTTTACTGAACATTTGAATTCCCAGTTCTTTCTTTAGCATATATTCTTTCAACTTGGAAGTATAAATGGCAGCACGTTTTGTAAACTTCTACTCTACGGGTGTGTGGGCAATGCGTTGGGTGGGAAGGGGGGGGGGGGGGTACCTGCAGAATTTAAAACAACCGTAACCAAGGGATGCAGTTGGTATAACTATAACACCCATGGACCTTATTTTCAGATGCATCATATGAGGACGTGATACCACACCTGGAATTTGGAAATAAACATTTGAAAATCCTATTACCTGTACTTGGGAATTGGACCGGGATTTTCATTCATCATTGTCGATACTTATAACTTCTTTTATTTTAAAGTGAGAAATTTTGTCCTTACCGCGTTGTATGCGAAGTCCCATACGTCTATCGCCTGTGGATGGTGCCTACCCCCCCCCCCCGGGGGGGGGGGGGTCAAAAGATAAAACCAGCTGTAACTTTTGAACTAATTGCAGCACAGTAGTGTAATTGGTGTCAAAATGACGGATATCGGACGTACCTTACGATACACTATACCGAGATGCTATGCCGAACTTAGAAATAAACGTTTGAGATCAAAACATGAATTATCGACGTGACTCTCGCGCATTAAAACGCGACGTGATTACCTTGTGGGCTGCACAGGAGACTACAAATGAAGAGAGAATACGAGCTCAGCCAGCTGTGTCCACATAACTTTAGGGTATCCTTGGAGGACGATGAACCAACCTTGTCAATACTTCAGCATTCACTTGCGCACAGTTATTAACAATTTCAGCAACCCTTCACAGTGAGAGTTGCAGAATCCACTATGTGCGGGAAAACTACTTGGATAACAAATGCTAATTCATCTAAATAATCTGATTAACTCAGGAGCTCATGCACGAGCATTTTATGGCTGTACCAAAGATGGCAAGAGTGCAAGAGTCGTATTCCCCGTCAAGAGAAAAAAAATAGTCAATATGAAACTCCAAGCTTGATCTAAAAATATTAAGAATGATTCTTTTCTCGAACCAAAGGATCGCACTTTGATTGTCATTGATAACTTAATGAGAGGTGGTACGACAGACTTTGAAATATGCGAACTGTTCACATTATAATCGCATCAGAGAAAGCTTTGTGTCATAATTATGGTTGATGCAGAATCTTTTCAATGAGGTGAAAGAAAACATAACCATGAATTTAAGTAGTCGGTATATTGTTCTGTTAGAAAATCCCAGAGGTCAACAACGAATCAAAATACTAGCATGGCAAATGCAGTCACACAAAGCCAAGACGTTTCCAGAGGCAAATCACAAAGCAGTGGATGTTCCATACGGGCATTTAGTCGTAGATTTAAAACAAACAGCACATGGACCGAGTCGATTTCAAAGGTAATAGGAGGTCGACAAGATCAGAAACGTACCATTCTAGTTTTGACTATCCAGAACTGGACAAGGATCACCAAACATCGTTTAACCCTTTGGACCATGTTGGTGTCGTCCATATCAATTCGATGACAGCAGTTGAAACCTTTCATTATTTGGGGGTTCAGATTCAGATAACTTATTCACAGCATACTTAAATTGTTACAAATACAATCATGTTTACAAATACAGATATTTCAAAAGTTTAGTAAATAGTATACCGGAGGGAGTGGCACAGCCAGATTGGCTGTCTACCTGTCACCCCCACCCCCACTTGGAATGAAGTGTATTTGCAAATAGCTTGTGACCGAATGGTTCAGATTTAGAAAAAAACATATGTGACGCTAAGTTGGGACTGAAGCTCGAGTTTTTTCATTAACAAGATGCATTTGCAGACTGTTTTCCAGGTCAAAAGCCAGTGGGAGACTGGTGATTAGGAATTGGTACGAAACAAGCTGCTCTTCGTGACCACTCCATTACTCGGCACCAAGTCCCATCAAGCACTTGATGTCGATCTCATAGCGATAAAGGGATAACTCTATGTGCATTGGGCGTCTAAGACCAGTGCATTCGGTGGGCATCATGTTGGGGGTGTTCAACGAATGCGCCTGCATATACGTCTCGCATCTTTATTGTGCATGGACCACTTACTGAGCACTTAAGACCGCAAGTTGAAAATATTGATTGGTTTACCCACCACGTTCATTTAACCACCATCCTACTTAATAAACTTTTGACATTTCATATTCGTTGGCCGGAAAAGTAAGCTAAAAATATATAAATATCACAAAAAGCAACGATATGGCTGTTAACAACTTTGCCAGTGGAATTATGACTCTCAGTTAACCCTTTACCCAACGTAACGGCCAAAACCGGCCAGCGCTATTCTCAAAAATCGCCAATTAATTTTCATTATTTTTTTTCATTTTTTGTCTCAAAAACATAGGTTATGACCCCTCGTTGGAACGAGCTCGTCGACCTCGTTCCAACCAAGGGCCATAACCTATGTTTATGAGACAAAAAATGAAAAACATTAGTTATTCAAGAATTTTGTTTGCAAGTGTCGTCTGCTTTTCATGGTAGGTAAAGGGTTAAGCAGTAGGCCGTTTCCACTAAGATGATTGCAGTTTTGACAACGCGATTCAAAAGCATTAAAATGTAAACCAGCGCATGCACTGAAACAAAACAAATACGCATATTACCGGAAGTAATTAACATTGTTCTCCACAGCGCAGAAGATTTCTGACAATCAGATGGAAATAACTTATTTATCGACAGAGCCTATATTGGGCATACAGCGACAAGTTAGACGCCGATGGATGGTAGCCACTCCCTTCTTCACCGAATAGGTGATCTTTAGAGGCTGATCGTGGGAGCCCTGAAACATTTCGGGCAGCATCAATAGGGAGTCCGTCGACCTTATACAATAAATAATTTAGAACACAAGCCGAAATTTTATCGCCCCTATCCATTAGTGGCAAAATAAAGTTGGATTTGTGCTTTCTTAACACAGTTAGTTATGAACCGACCTTCTTTGGGTGTTTCGGTGATATGTACGTTCTAATTTGTGGTTGTACAATTCACAGCAGAACCACTTTTATCAAATTTCAAATGATGGTTCCTGGGATTGTGCGCGAGTGAGAAGAAAACGATTTTAGTTTTGCTTGGGTTAATCCTTTACCAAATGGATCGTCTGCATCCGCCCGCGTAATTTACAAATTAAGTACTCGAAAAAATATATTTTAAAAACAATTGGACAGAACCATATTATGCCACCCCCTCATTGAAACGGCCGCGTCGAAGTCGTTCCAATGAGGGTATCACATGATATAGCTTTGATGAAATTTAAAAAAAAAAAAACAAAAACAAAAACAAAACAATTAAAATAATAAATTAAGGGTTAAGGAGATTTGGTCTTCTCGATATCGGAGTTAAGCATTGGCGATAGGGCAGTCATAGACTGGTGGCTATAAGAGAAGCATGTGTCATATGCCAAAAGTATTGTGGGTGACTCGAAACAACTCAAGATTTATCGTTAATGTGGACGAGGAACAATTAAATATCGGAGACGAATCACTGGGCTGCACTACCTTGCAGAAGCAAGTATCTTGAAAAAAACACCGTTATTTACCCCGACTATCTACTTTCTGTAACAGATAATACCTCAACCAGTTTGGCAGTCGACCTGCTTTTTAATATTCTTGTAGTTGGTGTTTTAAACCCTTATGGCAAACCATTCCAAAGGCTTCTGATACACTTGTATCGCAAAATATCGCATGCGTAAGAAGACGATTATCTGTGAACTGATAAAGGGAATGGCATAACTCGAGCAGATGGACAGTTGTGCTGTGTCCCAGAATACATCCTGGCTGCTGGTTATTTTAGAGATTATTTTCTTGAAAGTGAGGTGAGTAATCCTTTGGAGCTGAATTTATATTCTACGCCAGTTCAGAGCTATCGAACTATATATTCGTTACCCGGAGGAGGACCAATCAATATTATCAACGTGCAGCCTTGGGACTGCACGTTGAAAATCGTGATGAGTCTACCACACAACTTCACTGAGCAACTATCTTCTTTATGAATTTAGGTTATATTGAGATCCTGCACAGAAAAAGCGGCGTTTTAACACCAGATTACTCTGCCTGTTGAGTAAAGATGTAACATTGGCCTTTCCAACTCATCGGGAAGGGTTTCCAGATGACGGAGTTTGTTAAACAGGCACGTTAGGGGAATAGCTATTGCAGCTGCTGTCCGTTTTAATAGTTTGGTAGCAATACCACCTTGACGTTGGGCTTTCTCGTCCTCTGAGATTTTACAAAATTATTTTGTCTTACTCCATAATAGTGATGAACGAAATAGTTTTGTTGCTTTTTGGGGAAAACGTTGGTAAATTGTGATTTTCATAGTTGATCAATATGTTCTTAAATGTTTCGTTCGAGAGTTCTGCTTTTTCTTTATCCTTGATAATGGGGTCACGAGGTACTTGACAATTGGTTCGGCAAAGGGGTGGAACTTTATTACGCTTATTTTTGTTAAGAGGGTCTTTAATCATGTGCCAAAAATGAGAGTCTCTCTTAGAGAGTGTCTTGGTAAACTTGTTTTTCGTACTTTATCGTATTGTCAACCTAATTGCGAAAGTGTTCATCAGCATCCCAGCCATTTTCTCTGTTAAAAATTCCTTAACCTGTCTGTTCGGCGTAAATAGGTTAGCAGTTTAGTGTTAAACCAAGATCAGTCATTTGGGCGAATCAACATCTTTAGAATTAGGATTGCTTCATTAATTATGTTAAAAAAATCTTAAAAATCTTGTATGAAAATCATTTGAATCCGAGGTATTGACTCCATTAAGTCTCTCCTGTTAACTCCAAGTATTATATGAAAATCAGTACGTTTGAATTTCGTGAACATTCTAAATATGACTATATTGATTTATTGATTGGTGTTTAAGGTCACATATTTATGCACAATGGCTAATCATGACCGTGACAGTTTTACGGGTGGAGGAACGGATTACCCGGAGAGAACCACCGAGCAACGGCGAGCAACTGTCAGCTCCCCAACATACTAACTCCACACAAGCAGGGTTAGCATTGATTGAAGACAAGTGCACCATCGACGTGCAGTACGCCTTAGTACACAACGCCACCGTGCCCCCACGCGGGCAGTGGAGATGAAGTGTCTTGCTCAAGGACACAGCGCGGTTGTCGCAGGTGGGATTCGAACCGAGGACCTCTCGGCTTGCAGCCTGCACCTCCACCTACTGAGCCAGCGCGCTCCCCAAAATATGACTGCCTCCGATTTTGGTCAAATGAAATGTAGGAATAAACTACGTGGTGATCTGTCATTTCGAAATCGATGGTGTCTGTCTCGATAACGCTAAGATTATCGCTGACTCTAATGGGGTCAGACAGAGTTCAGGATGTGGGTGTGGCTCTTGAAGAGGTGTACGTACTCCCATAATGCAGACCTCCTACAGCTTAATTGGTTATATAACACATGCTACTCACCCCTATTTTTGAAATTGGAGACTAACTGGAAGCTGATTAAGGATTCAAAAATGGGTGACTAACTGGTGATTTTTTGCTCTGTAAATTTGTAGAATAATTTCCAACTAGAATCCCGTTAATCACTGTTAACCCTTTACCCCACTCAGACAATATCAAAATTTATTATTTAAAATATCATTTTTTCAAAAAATTTCAACAAAACCATATTATGTGAACCCTCGTTGGAACGAGCTCGACGAGCTCGTTCCAACGAGGGGGTCACGTGATATGGTTTTGTTGAAGTTTTTTGAAAGATAATATTCTTTCTACTACTGAATTTGTATATTATGCGGGCGGATGCGGCCGATTCGATGGGTAAAGGGTGTTGTATTAAGTTTGTATATGAATATGTATATATAATAAATAGCAGGGATAAATTTGTTCCTTTTCTCTTGATTTAATTTAACTGTCCCAACTACTTGTGAATTAGAGGTGAGTAGCATGTGTTATATAACCAATTAAGCTAATTGGTCTACGTTATGGGAGTCTGCATTTTGGGAGGTCTGCATTATGGGAGTGAACCCTTGACGATTTAGTAGTGACATTTCTCAGGTTACAATGACTAAGCGTATCACTCACCTTTCACCTGGTACCCAGTAGATCACCGTTGAGATCGCCTGCAATAACGACAGATTTAGTAACTGGTAGAATGTTGGAAACCCATATTTGGACATTATTCTGGAGTGCTGGTACTGCGACTGAACAACTTTTAGTCTGTAAGAATCTAAGGATTTTCCTTGTTACAATTTATGGGAGATTGTCTGTAGGTACTCTCCCATAAGTTGTTACAACGCAAAGACACGTGAACACATTTTGATGACCAACATCAATTTAGCGCTCTACCACTTAATTCCCAGAGCCTTTTCGATGAGTCTTCGGGAATATTCTAGTAATTGTGACTAGAACACTGGGTTGGGGAGATCGACATATATGTGTGAGAAGATGCTGTTCTGATTTCGATAATTCAAACCACATAATGGACTAACAAAAATCAAGTTCATTTCTATGCCTATAGAATGGATGGCCGGAGAAGTCCACTGCAATCACACCACTACCGTGGTTTATGTCGTTGCGAATGAGCTGTTAAAAATTAGGAATTGGTACGAGTCGATATTTTCTTGGAGATGTGCTTCGATGAAACAGAGAATATAGTATTATTCAATAATGGCACTTGTCTGTGTCCGTTTTGATCGGATACTTCGAATCGCATAAGGATGGGAAACCTTCTAAGCATTGCTCAACTTATCTGCAAGTTTGGATTTAGTTTCGGCGTTGCCACTGCAATCGCAAATCAACGTTACAAGTTGTAGGAACCCGTAAACGCGAATTGCAAATTCCTCAGAAAATGGTATTAAAGAGACTGGTATCTTTGTGACCGCGCATAATCAACGAGCCCGCCATTGAATATCCCAATCAAAACACGATATTGGCCAATAATTATCCCCATAGGATTTCTAGTCTGAGATAAGTGTTGATATCGAGTGTCTCCAAGGATACCCACCGTGGATTGCACAGAACTATTACATGGTTCGAGCAAGATTGTCTTGGACTTACTGCTTAAATTTGAGGGTCACCACAGATCAGGAGCCAGTGCTCAAAGAGGTGTGGTTAGATAGAATTAAACTATTGGGTAGTGTACCAACAAATGTGGACCACACGCACACATGTAAGTGATCTTATAAGCATACGCCCTCAGAAAATTGTAATTATATGAACCTCCACCCACAGTAATCCTGTTGGTACAATTCATTACAGATGTGTCCACTGGGACTATCCAACAAATTGTATCAAACAGCTATTGGTATCTAGATAAGAGCTACAATGGAGAATGTTGGCAAGACAAATGAGCCATCTTCAAGCGGTGGGGTGGGGGTGGGGGTGGTCTAATTTTAAATACTTTTTAAATAAGAATTCATTGATTGCCACTTGAAGAAGATGGGGGTGGGGGGGGGGGTGGGGAGTAACACATCGCGTCTCTTTCACAGCACTCCACCTTAGAACATGCTGGAAGTTGGTTCCCGCAATTTACCCTTTTCGCCTGTGTAAAAGTAAAATACTACGCAGCGTTGGAAAAAAGACTTTATCGAATGTCGGCATATTTGTAAATAAAAATAATGTAAATAAATAAAAAAAATTAAGTGAAATGCAAATGATCTAGCTAATTAGATGTGTAACTACATTGAACTTCAAATGGTTTACCCTTTGAACCCTGGTGGTATTTTCCATGTCAGTTCAGTGCCAGCAATTGGAAGAGTCCATATTCATTTTGGGGTAGACCAATTAATATATTCAACGTGCAGCCTTGGGGCTGCACGTTGAAAATATTGATTGGTTTACTCACCACATTCACTTAGTAGTCATCTTACTTTATGAAAGTATATGTATCATGTTCCTTGGCCGGAAAAATGGCCTCTCGGGTTCAAAGGGTTAAGCCACGGCTGTGTTATCTGTGCTATGTTCTTGAACACTTAATCTCATTCCTTTGCCCAAGTGGAAGCGCGGTCGTGCAGTATGCTAATACGTACGGAACTTTTACGGAGCATTTGCCCTAACCCTTTGAACAATACCGGCAGTTTTTTTTTCCGGCCAGGAACATGATATGTCATAATTTCATTAAATGCTGCACGTTCAAACTATTAATTGGTCTAAATCTAAATAATGAACATGGACTTCCAGTTGCTGTCATTGAACTAATATGGAAGAGAATGGTGGTCGAGTGTATAAGTGCGCTGGTCTCTCATGCCAAAGGTCCCGGGATCGATCCCCGGTCGAGGAAAGTTCTCGAGGTGTCCGAACATTCTCTGTCAGCATCAATTGTGGGGTTGTTACTGTCACAGCGTACCGTCCTATCCGGTGGGGACGTAAAATGGCTGTCCTCTGTACGGAGAGAGAAACACTCCGTGCAGGCTAAAGATCCCTTCCTAGTATTCGAGAAGAGCGAGGCCACGAAGTTGCTGCTACGAAGGTCATCCCACACACCTGCGCCAACAGGCCAAGGAGAGGCGTTAATATAAGTTGAATAACTTGTTCGCCAATCCTTGTAAAACAAATAAGATTAAATAAATTAAATAATATGGAAGATACCACAGGGTTCAAAGGGTTAAAGCAATGCAAAACCTGCTCGTGCCGAGTTACTCACCGCTACTCTGTGCTATTCACCGGTACACCAATTTCCTTCATCCATAAAACATCTGATATGATATGACACCGGCAGTTGAAAGAGTCGTTAGGCCCCAATACATAAATAAATAAATAGATAAAAGTTTATTAATATGCAGAGTACGAAAAGGTTGTCTAGCAGACATTATAAGTTACTGTGATGAATTGACGGTAACATGGTCTGAGGTTTACGGCTCGGAGTATATGTTCAACCGAGACGCGAAGCGTGGAGGTTGAACATACGCTCCGAGCCGCAAACCTCAGACCATGTTACCGTCAATTCATTACATTAACGTATATATTCCAATAGACACTGCCCATAACCCAAAACCTACATTGCGAAACACGACAGGCTTATTTACTAAACTTGTGATCGTTAAAAGTTGCCTTGTTCAAGGAAACTTTTAACGATCACAGGTTTAGTAAATAAACATCTCGTGTGTTCACGACGGCACTGGATAAATAATTAATAGACCAGATAAACTCATTCCATCTTAGTTCAAATCGTAAATCGGTTTGTAATTTAAACAACACTTCACCTGAACACCGTCTGCTGCTCACGTGAAACATCCTGAAAAATGAAGCGGCTTGCTAGTCAATCCGTTGACGAAGGAGTTACGAAACGGACGACGTTATTGCAAATATTTCGCGTTGTGACGTCAGACGGTAACATTTGCCACTTGAGCCGTAAACATAGAATATACTACGTGAGCTCTCGTCCAATCAGAGGAGGATGATTTCGTCTTGTTGGAACGCAACCGTTTATATTTATGTTTATATTTAAAAAAAAAACAAACAAACACGAGACCACCTGTTAAAAGCGTACACGTCTTTCAGTTCGTTGGTTTATATAGAAATACATGTAAACCAATCCAACTAGGTGATCAAATAGATTCCCTTGTGACAATCATGTTTCACAGCATCGTACCCGATGAACGTCAACGCCGACAATGAAGATTTTACGACTAAAATCAATCCGATTGTTTCTGAAGATAGCATTAATGGAATTATTTTGTCTGGATAAAAGCGGGAAATGTGTGACATGTTCTTAAATTTTCCTCTATGGCTGAAAGTAAAACCGATATTATAGATAAAAATCTCACCATACATCGTACAACGCCAAATGACTAAAGTAACATTTATTTGGACACACGAGATAATATTTCGGAAGATAGCATAATTTCTAATTCTCGCATTTATGCTGACAATTTTCTTCATCGGAAGACATTCAAAGGAAAATTAGCTCCCCTTAATTTTCTAAAGTTGTCAGTAAATTTAACACTAATGGTATGGGAATTCCATATAAAATGGCTATTTCGTAATGTTAGCGAAGTCGTATCATTGATGTGCGAATCATTCCACAAACTTTAGGCATTTTCTTGTAGAGTAGTATAAAAATACACAAGCTACATTTTTACAATTTTTTTTTTCAATCAGTTTATTTATTTATTTATTGATGTTTAAGGTCACATATTTATGCACAATGGCTAATCATGACCGTGACAGGTTTACGGGTGGAGGAAGCCGGAGTACCCGGAGAGAACCACCGAGCAACGACGAGCAGCTGCCAGCTCCCCAACATCGTAACTCCGCACTGCAGCACAGGCAGGGTTAGATTGGTTGAAGACATGCGTACCGTCGACGTGCAGTACGCCTTAGTACACGGCGTCATCGAGCCCCCATGCGGGCAATGGAGATGAAGTGTCTTGCCCAAGGACACAACACGGTTGCCGCAGGTGGGATTCGAACCGAGGACCTCTCGGCTTGCAGCCTGCACCTCTACCTACTGAGCCACCGCGCTCCCTTTCAATCAGTTTAAAGGTTTGCCTATTAATTTCTGTTTAAACACATTTAAAAATACGAAAACGGCGCTTTCTCCATATTTTGATGCTCTAAAACCCCTGTTCTGTCCATTATATGAACAGTGTGGACATCGCGATATTTTATACAGACGGTATTTTTTCCATTAACCCTTTACCTAACGTAACGGCCAAAACCGTCTAGCGCTATTCTCAAAAATCGCCAATTAATTTTCATTATTTTTTTCATTTTTTGTCTCAAAAACATAGGTTATGACCCCTCGTTGGAACGAGCTCGTCGAGTCCGTTCCAACGAGGGGTCATAACCTATGTTTTTGAGACAAAAAATGAAAAAAAATTAGTTATTCAAGAATTATTTTTGCAAGTATCGTCTGCTTTTCAGGTTAGGTAAAGGGTTAATATAAAAGTCGGGATCGCAGTGGCTCAGTGGTAGACTGTTGGACTTCTATGCTAGAGGTCCTGAGTTCGATCCCCGTCCAGGACGACCCGCGTTGTGTCCTTGGGCAAGGCACTCTATCTCGGTTGCCTACATGGAGGCACGATGGCGCCGTGTACTAAGGCATACTGCACGTCGATGGTGCACATGTCTTCAACCGCTGTAACCCTGCTTGACAGGAGCTTGATCTGAGTTAGAATGTTGAGGAGCTGACAGTTGCTTGTCGATGCTCGGTGGTTCTCCCCGGGTTCTCCGGCTTCCTCCACCCGTAAAACTATCATGGTCACGATTAGCCATTGTACGTAAGTATGTGACCTTAAACACCAATAAATAAATAAATAAATAAATAAATAAATAAATAAATAAATAAATAATTAAATAAATAAATAAAAATAAATAAATAAATAAATAAATAAATAAATAATATAAAATTCTAGGAGGTAAGATTTGCTCATTTTTTCGGTAAATTATTGTAAAAACACATTCGTTAAACAAAGAGCCAAAGAAGTCAGTTACTTAATTGCTTCTAATTAGTCGCCATAAAAAGCCAAGTTTCCTTTTGTTACCTTTCATAAACGAAAATAACAGACAGCTCTGAGAGCTGTCTGTTGTTTTCGTTTATAAAAAGTAACAAAAGGAATCTTTGCTTTCTTTCTACCGATGTCATACGTGTTCTCTCAACAAGTACGTGCTTCTTAATTGGATGCCCGTCTAATAATTTCAGGAGAGAGAATTTTATCGAAACTCGATTTTCATGACGAGAGAAGTCAAGCATGGATATTGCATCGGTCCCAAATAATTGAAGCTTTAACCATCTGCCCTATGTTGATCTAAGTCCAAAGATTTCAGTAATAAATTCAGAATCCACCATATGTATCCGGCATTGGTTGAATTCTTAACTTTTTCTGGACAAATTAAAAACACGGGGAAAGAAACAATCACTTATATGTATCGCTGAACTAAATATTTGAATTAGAGTTATCCACCTTGAAATGTTGCAATCGGAAATGATGCAATCTCTCAAAAATAAACACCCTTAGGAAAATATATTGTTTCAATAAACATTTGAAACATTCTATTGACATCGTGCATTATTGTTTAATATTCCTGGTAAAAAGAGGACGATTTGATGAATTTTGGACCTAAAAAATACAATTTACTGTTTGTGTGTTTTTGTAGGGAATTCCCTGAAAAATATGTACACGTGACCGGTACTTCCCTTCGTGTCATTTATTCTCTGTTATTTGTTGCATGACCCCCTGTTCTCGGGTCAGAAAAAGTTGTCTAAAGGGCTATACTTGACTAAGTTATTTGAATGCCAAAATTAAAGTTTTGCGATCATATTCTTTTTCGCCTGAACGTTATAATGGTGGCCTATGGGTAAATATTTAGTTCTGTGATACCTTTAAAACCATTTTTATCATTCAAGTGTTTTGCGGCTTGGTGTGATATTCAACGTATTTGTTGAATACTGCACATCGTCTATTGAAAGCATAAACGTGAGAACTGCAATGCCAAGAGAACTGCAGCTGGCGTCTTTATGATTTCAATGGGCGATATGTTCTTCCCAACACAATACTTGATTTATCACAAATGAACTCTTAATGCAGATGAAACCGACACTAAGAGACGTTTGGACAGATAGAGCAACCTACACCCCAGAATTATTAGAGATAGAATTATACGATGTCCTCTGCTTTTAGCTCTAACACGAACAAAAACGACACTTGTTAAAAAATTCTCTTCAATAACTAAAAACATAGCTTATGACCCCTGTTTGTGGCGGATTCGTTCTCTTGAAATGGTGCAATGTGACCCCCATGGGAACCCTTGGAAGGGGAGCATTGCTTGTTACTGTGGTAAGCGAGTTCCTTTTTACTGGTAAAATAGGTCGCTGTCATCCAGGCTTGGGTTCTAAATCCTCTTAAATGGACAACATCGGTATAAAAGATTGACTAAACTTGATTTTATCTTCATGTTGCGATTAGCCATTGTGCAGAAATATGTGATCTTAAACACCAATAAATAAATATGTACAGTACGTGGATAGTGGATTGTAACTAAATCACCCGAGGAGTGGAGCTGACGCCCAAAGTATTATTTTCAAATTCTGTACATGTGGACAAAAACACAAGCAATGTTTCAGTCAATGGACCTCCGGGTACAACCCGGAGGTCCATTGGATGGAACTTGGCTTGTGCTTCTTATGCTTTGCAACAAATTTGCAATTATTTCTCGAGTGGCATCTCCACTCTGCGGGTGATTTAGTGATAATACACTCTCCACGTACTGTAAATATGGCCCTACAAATCTCAAATTTCAGATCGAATCGAATCAAGCAGAACATATTGAACCTCATCTCCCGCTCTTCATGTTCAGATACTGTACCTTATTACGACCGTAAATATTGTCAGTCTCTATTCAAGTTTTTTTGTGCAATTGTCACTCGTCTGTTTGGGGAAACGAATAAAAAGCGGAATATTTCAAAATGGAATGAGAGTAGTTTCGGAACCTCCTTGAACTCTTCTTCTTTGACTCTGTACAGGAAACCCGGTGATAGGAGAATAGTTAAAAAAGAAGACTCTTGGTAGGTCTTTGAGAACATTTCAACGAAAATTTCCAAATCAGCGCGACTCGAATCGAATCATCGAGGTGACGTGGAATCGAATTTCGAAACATCGCGAGCCTCTGCACAGAGAGCGGTCATGAATCGTATTTTGAGATAAAAATTGAAACAATAATTCATTTTTGACTGATGATTTTTGTGAATGCTGCTGGCAGGATATTTTCGTTACGCATGGATTAACTCGCAACACACTGAATAATTTTAAAATATTTTTATCAAATCTAGTCATGGCTGCTGTAAAGCAGCCATGGCTAGATTTGATAAAAAAAAATCATTAAAATTTGACACAAGAATTCATTGATTAAAAAGTCTATACAACTTACTGGGGAAAATTTGGTTAAATATCCCCAATTTTGACTTATTTTAACAGCAAGAGGTTTTTGTTCTTGTCCTGTGTAGAGATGTTCGACAGCGGCGTGCAAGCAGTTAAGACGAGGGTGAAGTACGTCGGACAGAAATCATGTACCCGAATTTTTCAGGTGTTTCAGGAACGCAGTAGACGCGAGTAAAATATAGGAAAAATTCCTTCAAGAGTACTTGAGTCGTGTCCCACGTTGTCAACCGGAGTTGGGTTCTGTATTTATTCCACGAATAGACTTGAATTAAGTGAATACAGCTTAGGTGTTTACAGAAAAATATCACATTCGGATGTCTCTTTATTTTCAAACGTGATACTCTTTTGTGTAGAAGCAATCCATTCACGCCATAACGCCATTAAGATACTTAACGACCAATCAGATCGTTAACGACCAATCAGATGCGTTCTTACGCGACGGCTGGAGTACACGCGTGGTTTATCTAGCACATGTCTGAATGTCTGCATTGTATCGGTTAACGTTGAATAAACAAAACAATCGTGGTATAAAAATGGTTAACTGGATTTGCCGTTGGAGGGGTTGATGAAGATAACTTAATCTAACACGATGACTGTTAAGCCACACGGATCAATAGGACAAGTATGATTGGCAATTACAAAATATATTTCATTTCCACGAAAAGTAATTCCAGAAATAATATTCCCAATTAACAGTGTCATATAATACATTTTTATTTAACAAAAGTTGGCCGATGATATGATCTTATTGAACGCTGGAAACACCACAATAACTTGTAATATTCGAAAATGAAGACAACCAGTTAACACACCGCCTTGCAATCGCAGAAGTTGGCAGAAACATTATGTTTTACTGGGAAAGTGCATTTCCACACGAACATGACGCCTTGGTGCGCGCAAGGGACGATACATTTGAAAACTCTGTTTATTAAATAAAATATCCTTATGTTTTGTCCTAAGTGAAATTAATGCTTATAAAACGCTTTCTTTGTCTGTGCTACAAAAGTATAAATTTGGAATCGTTTATAGCAAACACTTCCATTGCCAAGTATGACACTATTGTTTGGAGGTTAAAACAAGAAAAAAAAATTGTTACCACTATAACTTCAACTGCAACAAATCGAGAGAAAGAAGTGCAGGAGTTGTGGCTCGAACCCTTGACCTATAGCACACAACGCAAATGATTGACCACGAGACTGAGAGATCCGTACCAACTACGCTGGCTGTTAAATAACCTTTACTCATCGACCGCTACATTAGTCTACCGTTCTATAAGATTCAGCACCATGTCGAGAGATCAGAGCGGTCGAAACAGCCACAACACCAGCAATGACTCCAACTACCGTGGGTTGCACGAGTCTCCAAACATAAAAGATAGAAAGAGACATGTAGGAGCCGATGTTCTAATTCACAACTTCCAACACACAAAGGACTAGTTTATCACGAGGCCGAAATAGTCGGACTAACCAGGCTTATTGGTAAATGTTCTTTATACATCAATTACTACTATATCTCCATTACAGCTACTAATGAAATTGTGGGTGCTTTACCCCAGACGATTGATGTGCGGGGTTTCGGATGTAGCTAGAGTCACATGCGTTGGGTCGTTGAACAAGGCACTTAATCCCATCAAATTCATGTAGCTGGGAGATGTCGTCGTAGTGGGGTTTAATTTACAACGTTGGTGATAAACACGCATTCACCTAATTCGAATCGAAATACAACTCCGGAGGTAAATATTTATTAAGTGTTAATACAGTCACTTGTCCTGGGGTTGCCGAAGATGACCGATTAGGAGAGGGGGCATATAAAGCTGATTTGTCACGGCTGTGATGGCTCAAGTCCTGACTAACTGATATTCCATCTACATCATCAAGTCATGCCTTGATGATGTTGTTGGAATATTAGTCAGTCTTGATTATAGTTAAAAAAACAGGAGACTTCTTGCAAATTTATTAGTGAATAAATAAAGCATATTTGTAGCAGTAGTTACGCAACTTCTTATTTAATTAACACGTACCGCACCGGTACACCAAATGGGTCATTCTGGCCCTTAACAGCCCAAATCGGTTTGTGCAGACTCCCAAATGTATATCCAGCTGCGTGTGTGACACAAGCCCAAGAAGTCAAATCTAGTCTTTTAAGGACGTACAGTACGTGGAGAGTGGATTGTAACTAAATCACCAGTGGAGTGGAGTTATCACCCAAGCTATAACTTTCAAATTTTGTACATATGGACAAAAAACACAAGCAATGTTTCAGCCAATGGACCTCCGGGTTTAACCCGGAGGTTCATTGGCTGAAACTTTGCTGGTGCTGGTAATGCTTTGCAACAAATTTGCAATTATTCCTCGGGTGGAATCTCCACTCTGCGGGTGATTTAGTGATAATACACTCTCCACGTACTGTACACGATTACTAGAAAGACAGAATCGATATCTTAGAGGAAAATAACCCGACTGGAAAAAAATATCGGGGAGGGGTCACATCCTTCTGCCCCCTCATCTTCAGCTAGGTCGCTGAAACTTATCTCAGATAGGTGATTCCATCCCGATATTCTGGCTTCCACTACTTGTAAAACTGTTATATGATATGACACAAGCCCAAGAAATAATTCATTCGAGGCGAGGAACTATATTGTAAAACACTCGTGCGCATTCGCGCACTCGTGTTTGTACAACGTCCCTCACCTCTCATGAATTATTTCACGTAACCAGTCGAGTCAAGCGATTACTCTGTATTTAATTTGTTTTATCATTCCAGCTGAAGAATGCTTTCAAGTTTTTTTTTATTACGCCATTATTGTAATATGTTTCCTTGTGCAACTTGAACCATACGTTTGGGGAACATTTAGATATTTAGTAAGATTGTGCTGGGAAAGTTTGATGAAAATCAAAAACATATTTTGGGTGAGTTTTCATTTCTCTTCTGTCTTTGTTTCTTACATAATATCATTCTATCACAATTTTAGATGCCACGCAAATAAAATATATTTAGACCCTGAGAATGTGCCCATATATTTTTAAAGACAAACCAAATTTTCAGCTATTTTTGGTCATGTAACCATATCCTTAACCCCCAAAACAAACAAAGGACTACTACTGTAACATCTACGAAAGATAAATTGCCAGAGCGAAAACTCGTGTAAGTAACACTCTGCAAATGATGCTTGTCAAATATTGTAAAATACATTATGTGTTTTGTGGAACTACCCTTCTTCACCAACACGAATCAAAGCTAAACTCAGCTTTTGTCCGATTCATAAGTTGGACAGTTCCTTGTCTTCCCTCATCGGTATTCTCTGGATACTCCAGCTTTGTTCTTCACCCGAACTCGGTATAAGACGATAGGATCCTGGTTGTTGAAAGTGTTTGCATACAAACTTTATTACACGCCTATTCTTTGGAATCCCCATCTACAGCAACACTAAACCATGCGGAAAATCAAAATCTGGTCCGCACATGTTTGTTGTCGGACTATTTATATAAAGAAGCGAAAGTTCACTGGCCTTTTCTACAAATCGTCCACCACAAATACTTCTTCAATCGCTAGCGATAGCTAAAAAATCGTCCCCTGAGTTCCATTATGTTCGATATGCCAGTTGACACATAGAACACATTGAACTCAGGGGAGGAAATAGTGACACGGGCTCCCCTCGGATATTTGGTTGGCGATAAAATGTGTTCTTATTGTTGATAGTTGCCAAATGAATTGTTGAGTGTCCTTCTAATAATTGTTTTTATAGACGTGAAGGCGTGTAATAAACACAGAGCGTCACACGTGTATCGTTCTGTGCATTTACCACATTAACTTTCTGGAATGTACACTCACTTATCGTCTTACAAAGATACAATCCCGCAACAAATAGTCTCTGTCAATATTTATGTACTCGACTAGATGCACTCTTGAGGGGGAATGTAAACAGAAACAATTTGGCGAAAATCGACGTGGACAATTTATTTTTATTCATATTTTATGATAATATCTTGGTGCACTTACGTTCTATAGCATAAATGCACAGAACGACACATGGGTGTGAATGGGTTAATCGATATGGCACGAGTGGAACTCGGGACGATTTTCAGCTATCGCAAGCTATTCAAATTGTAATTACGTTGTACGATTTGTAGAAAGTTCCAGTGAAATTTCGCTTCAATGTAAATATAGTCCGTCAACGATTTCCGTTCCGCACATATGTGCGGAACAGATTTTCATTTTCAGCGTAGTTTAGTGTTTCTGCAGATGGGGATTACATAGAACAGGTGCTTAATAAATAAAATATGCTGATGTTTCCAAAAAATTGTTTTAAAATCTAAACATTCCATAAACGCATTTTTAAAGACTAATTTTCCAGGCACTTAATCTCGTACATGAGCTGAGAACTGGAATTTTGATATATTGCGTCATACACGAAATAACAGTGAAAGTTATGTAAATGTGTTAATGAGGCTGATGTAAACAGAAAACAGCCATCTTGATGCATGCTAGGAAGAAGGGTTTCTTAAAAACTATGGTCGACAATACCAGTCAATGATGCTATCCAGAGTGTGTTTGGCTTAGATACCATGAGAAAACCACTTCAGAGACACTACAATTTTATGGATCACCGGGTCTCTATGTTTCAAAAACCTCACTGATTGTTTTCGGACAACACTCTTTTAAACAAACATTTCTCCTTCAATGCAACTGGTACATTAAATGGTATTTATGTGTACATCTAAACTCTGCTGCCTAAAAATCAACTTCATTAAGACCACCGTCCTGGGATTATATCTTAGTGTTCCTAGGAGTGAGTCTTTTTCACCACAATCGTACTTCCACTGAATAAAAAATTGTCATAAAAATGATTATTCAATGAAATACCCCAACATACTCTCCAGACAAAGACTCAACAGGGCAGCTTTTGCTTACACTAGTTTCATTAACATATACTCTTTTCCAAACGTTTGAAACGTTATTTCTTTGTGGCACAGTTTATCAAATTTTCAGCTCATATATACCACAAAAAGACAGAAGGTTGATATTGATTTTATCGAGGTTGGACATCACGAAGATGAAAATGAGAACCTTAAAAATATTCTTTAAAAGTGAATTTATCAAATATTTAAATTGTTTAATTAACCCTTTACCCAACGAATCGGCCGCATGCGCCCGCGTAATATACAAATTCAGCAGTTGAAAAATATGATTTTTCAAAAAATTTCAACAAAACCATATCATGTGACCCCGCGTTGGAACGAGCTCGTCGGGTCACATGATATGGTTTTGTTGAAATTTTTTGAAAAATTTTAAAAAAAATGATATTTAAAATAATAAATTTTGATATCGTATGCATTGGGTAAAGGGTTAAATCCAAAATTAGTTCTCGGGATTTGTTATTGTTGTATAGATTGCTAATGAACTAAAAATACACCACAAACTGGAATTAATAACCCTTTTTGCGTTGTGTGCTATTTGGTCATTTTCTCCATATTGCCTGTGCTTACATTGCCCATATTCATTTTCTATCATAACTAATTTCTGTCGGAAATTTTATGATCTCACCCTACAACCAGAAATAGCTATGTTCCAATAAATCTAAAACCCACGCATTCTGATGTGACGAGAGCTCACGTAGTTTTATCTTTTTTAGAAATGCTACCCTCCGACGCCTCCATGCTAAATATTTGAAAAGAGGTTGATCGTTTCGCAGTTATTCGATCAACGGGGTGATTTGCGAACCGCTTCATTTTTATAGCAGCCAATGTTCTAAATGAGGTGTTGGTTAAATTACAAATCAATCTACGATTTGAACTAAGATGAAGCGACCTCCATCTTTATCTGATTAATTGATTATTTGTCCAGTGACATCGTGGCGCACACATGATGTTTATTTACTAAACTTTTTATAGTTAAAAGGTGCCGTGTTCATTTCATGATATGGGTTTGTGCTATTGGTAAGGTCTTATTGGAACATTTACGTTATTGTGGTGAATGAGGACTGTTTTTAAGCACTTGGGGACGATTTGACTGGTGCCAGAGTATACTCCAGCGGAACTGAATAGACCCGCCGTGAGTAACCCGTCCGTGCTAACTTCGACAGTTTTGTGTACTCACCTGACGGACAGTGAAGAAAGCGAACGTCCCTAAAGATAAATAAGTGCTTCTGGAGGTCCACAGAGAGTATTTATGATGAGTTTCCAATATTATAGAGCAATTCTATAGTATTATTGTGATGAATTGACATTAACATGATCTGAAGTTTGCGGCTCAGAAGGTCTGTTCAACTTTCACTTCTCGGTTGGACATAAACTCCGAGCCACAAATCTCAGACCATGTTATGTTCAATTCATCACAGTAACTTATAATGTTCGCTACTGATATCGCAATGTGCCCAGATTGCTATTTGATAAAACGGTCATTCGGCATGTCTTTAGCAATTCCATCGCTTGCATCTTTAAAGTACAAGAATTAGGTCTCCAAACATAAAAGTACACAATAGTGTCACGAGTTAATAAACAATGTCTGCACTCGTCCAAGTTGACAATCACCTGTCATCCCTGAGGTGTGAACATCTATCAGGGAATTGACAGTGGAGACTGCACAAAGAAGAAGTAATTTACAAATGACAAAGTCACTTAACGACAAATCGTGGACGCATTCGCTTATGTGATTGGATTTTTGTGTGGAGTATTGAATCTTCGAAATCTGACATTTTGCACAATTTGTCTTCATTTCTTTAAGGGGTCGTCCAACAAAACTTTTAATATTTTTTTTGAAAATGTCAACAATGCCCTAAATACGAATTAAAATGGTAAATAGCGACATATTATATACCAAAATAATGACAAAAGTACACAAAACTTGATTTTATCCACTTTTTCTTTTTTTTATTTATTTGCTTTTGATGGCAAAGAAATTTCCAACCGCATACGTAACTGACACATGGTAAAAGTTCCATGACAATAGTTTCCACATGATCTACGTTTCATTCTAAAAAACTGATATATAATTTATTGGGGTTATTCCTTTCTGACCTTTTTGGACTTTGAAGAAAAGTACCTGAAACTTGATCAAAGTTAGGTTGGACGTCCCCTTAAATGTAAACAGGGATGTCGCTAAGGGGCCCCGGGGATGGGGTGTTCCAGTTGTAGATTTCCAATTCCGACTACCTCTACATAGTTTCCAAAAAGTGGAACATACACAGAACGACACGCGTGTGTGAATGGATATGGCACGAGTGCCAGCGCGGAAGGATAGAACGAGAGGCCACAGGCCTCGAGTTTTATCCTTCCGCGATGGCACAAGTGCCATATCGATTAACCCATTCACACACGCGTGCCATTCTGTGTTTATTACACGCCTTCGCGTCTACAAAACAATTATTAGAAGAACACTCAATAATTTATTTGATAATTATCACCAAAAAGAACACATTTTGTCGCCAACCAAACTTGCCACAGGGGAACCTAATAATAATAATAATAATAATAACTCTTCGGCCGGCCGCTGATTTGTCGCGGTTCTCGTATGAGAAGGCCTTGGTTACCCATGTTCTACCAACTGCCTCCCTATTCCCGCGCTTCTTCTCTCCTCCCAACACTCGGAGACGAACTGCTTGATGACATCCCTTGCCCCATTCTTCCCAATCTCTCCGATTAGTATATTAACCCTCTCCTTTGAGTCGCCCCCTAACCACATGTCCTTCATTCTCCCATCCCACTTCTCCATTATACTCCCCGTGAATCTTGTTCTTTTAGACTGGTATTTTGGGCATTCTATAAGAAAGTGTTCCAGGGTCTCCACCACGCCCACCTTACACATCTGGCACTCCTTTTCACTGTTTTTCCCAATTTTTCCCCTCAGCTCCAGGGACTGAGACCTCAGCTTGAACAACAGTGACCCCCCAAAGGTGCCATCAAGGTACTCTTCAAAACCAGGCTTCTCTTTATCATGCAGGCCACCCAAAGATCTCTTTGATTTGACCCCCTCTCGCCAATTACGGTTACAATCCTCCATGACCCTTTCTCTGACGATCTTTTTGCCCTGGTTTGCCCCAACGTCAAGGTCCGAGATCTCCATTAAGTAGTTTTCTACTAGCTCCCTCACTTGGACCATCCACCCCGTCTTGATATTTGAGTTGAAAGTTCTCAGGAACATTACTTTACACCATCGGCTATCGGGGAGAATTACCAAATAATTAAGATAACCGAGTTTCAATAGGTCTATCCTGTCCTTGATCCTCATCCACCCAAGCTCACCCCTGATTGCTTCTAGTGCTGCGGCGGCATTACTCGAGCCTGTTATCCATCGGCCTGCATCGTTCTGCAGGATTTCCAAGCTCTTAACAGCTGTTTGGTTTAGGGGTACAACTTCCGTAGCGTATGTTATACTTGGCAGACCCACCATTTCCCAAATGATTTTCCCCACGAAAACCTTATTGAAACTGTTTCTCCCTATAAGTTTCATTTGGTTAAGGATTCGCTTCCCCTTCAGAATCAATTTATTTGTGTGGTTTCGGTAGATGCCTCTTCCTGTGATGTTTATATTTATCCCCAGGTATTCATAGTCACTAGTCTCTCCTACACTAAGAAGTCTACTGCTACCTTCCGGAATGCAGAACTCCCCCACTCTCCACCTTCGAGTGGGGTCCACTTTGCGGCCCACGGGTATAACTTTGCTCTTGCTTTCATTGAGTTCGAGTCTCCATTTGCTCCCATATTTCCCAACAATTCCCAGCATCTTCTCTAACCCCTCTTTCGCTTTCTGACACTAGCACCATATCGTCTGCAAAACATAGCCCTGGGATCTTCAAGTCACCAACTGCAACCCCCTCGTCGCTATGCAGGAGTTCATCTCCTAAACCATTGATGTACAATGCAAAAAGAATTGGCGAAAGGATACACCCCTGTTTTAGGCCTATCTCCATAGGCACACGTTTTGTTGTAATGTTACCCAGGCTAAGTTCACTCTGTACATCTTTATATAATGCTTTCATAATACCAACAAACTCGCCCCCAAGCCCAGAGCCTCCAGCTTGCGCCACATACCCTCCCTCCATACTCTATTGTATGCCTTTTTAACATCCAAAAAGGCCATGAACATCTTTTTCTTTTTCGCTTTCGCGGATTCTATCATTTGGGATAGCGTGAAAAGATGGTCAGTGACTCTCCTTCCCTTCCTGAAGCCATTCTGGATTTCTCCCAAAAATCCCTTCTCCTCAATCACCTCCTCTAATCTCCCATACAGGACTTTACAAAAGACTTTTCCAGTGTCGCTGCTGACAGAGATCCCTCGATAGTTATCCAAAACGTCGTTTTCCCCTTTTTGTGAATAAATGTCACTTTACTTTCCCTCCACTCCTTTGGGACCTCTTGGTTTTCTATGGCTAAATTGAATAGGGCAGTTAGGCTTTCCAAGAGTTCCTCTCCCCCTTTTTTGATAAACTCGTCAGAAATTTCGTCCACCCCTCCCGCTTTTCCATTCCTCAATTTTGAGATCACCCTTCGCACCTCCTCAGTTTTGATTTCGCTGCACACGAAGTCCGAGAGATTTTCCTCGACCTGGTTCTGACACTCCGGTGGGTTCCCCATACCCCATCGCTTATCGTTTACCTTTTCCCAGTGCTTGACTAGTTCTAATGCGATTTGATCTCGCTCTTCAGTAACTCTGCCATCTACTTTAATGCTCTGTTGGTTATTCCCTTTGTTACGTTTGTTCACCCATTTCCAAAATACGCTCGAACTTGACCCCCCTGTCGTTCTTATCGTCCTAATAAGACTGCTATTTCGCACTCTCCGGTTGTCGTCTTTAATCTTGTTTACTTTATTTCGTGCTTGTTGGTATTCTTCCTTTGCTACCAAGGCCTCATTGTTTTCCACCCCCTTAAGTTTTCTACTTCTCCTGTATGCAGCACATTTAGCTTTTCTAACCTTTATGGCCCTTTTCAGTTCTTCGTTCACTCTGTACCCAAGTTCCCGTGTTGGCACCCTAATCTTTCCTACACTTTCCTTCCCTGCCTCCACTAGGCTCGCAACTATGGCGTCGGCCATCTTCTGGACACTACCCCCCTTGTGTACGGCTGCAAGCTTTGGTTTCAGTTTTTCTTCGAACTTCGCCCAGTCGGCATCCTTTTTGAGTTCCCAAATCTCCTTGAAGCTTCCTTTCCTTTTCTCTAGGTTTTTGGCCCTCATCGTCACTGTCATCAAGTTGTGATCACTATCCAACTCCATTTTGCCCTCATCATCCACTTCTACCCTTATCACCTCCCTCCCTCAATTCATATCTGTGAGAATGTAGTCAATTATTGATTTTCTGTCGTTTCTCTCCCAGGTCCATTTCCCCTTACATCTAGCGTCCCTGTTCAGAATCTTCAGACCGAGCTCATTTGTGAAGTTCAACAGCTTCCTTCCATTCCTGTTGACTTTCTTGTCCCCACCCTCTATGCCTTCTTCCTTGTCACCTATGTGTCCATTAAAGTCGCCCATCAGAATTATACCGAGCCCCCCCTGTTTTCTAGTTCAGTGATATTGGACCTTAGTGTTGAGTATATCGAGTCATTCCTCTCGGGTTTACTTCCCTCCACCGCACAGTACACAATCCCAAGGGCAATACTTTTGTTTCTCAGACTGATCTTTACCCATCCAATTTCTTTTGACACATCAGCCGAGGTGATGATATCTTCCAGATCTGTAATCAGCGATGGTTTTAAATCCTCTTTAATGTACATGCCTACCCCTCCCCCCTTTTTCTGGCCTTCCGTTCGCCCTACACCTATCCACACACACCCGCTTACTTGGTCTACCCGTTCCTCGTGTCTTACCCACGTCTCGCTTAAGCCCATGACATCAAACTCCTCTGCCTCGATCAATGTAGCAATTTCATTTACTTTCCGGCGGAAACACTGGATGTTGCTATAACCCACTTTCAGGGTACCGAGATTCATTGGCTTCCGCCTACTGGGCCCATTGTTTTCTGGTGCTAGTCTTGGTAAACTTATTCTGTCCCCCTCACTCTTGTTCACCCCACCTATGACCAGTCTAGTTATACTTGCCTCTGACCTCCCACCCCGCTCCTCTCCAAAAAAGGCTCTGCTACCCGTAGAATTGTATCCCCTAATACCCGTTTCCCCGCCCTGCTAAGATGCAGCCCGTCACGCCCGTACATGCTCCCATTGCCCCAAAACGTGTCCCAATGGTCGATAAAGGGAATTCCCAGATCAACACAGTAGTCCTCTAACTCTTCATTTAGCGCCAAAATCCTTGAGTTCCGTTCATCTCCACCTCCAAGGACAGGAAGTACCCCGGATACGACTACCCTTGCATTCCTACTTAGCAGTTTGCCGACTAAGCATCTATACGACTCCACCAAACTTACTGACCTTCTCTCCCTGATATTGTTGGTCCCCACATGGACCACCACTACCACTACCGGTTCCGGTCCTGACCCTGCCACAATGCCATCTACCCGGTCCCTGAGATCCTCCACCTTCGCCCCCGGAAAGCACAAGACTGTTCGATTGGAACTATCAGGACCACAAAAAAACTACATTGTCAATCCCACGTACAATGCTGCTCCCCGCTACAACTAATTTTCTTCTTCTGGCCCCAGTTCCTATATCATCTGCACCTCCTCTCGTTTTGCAAGCTCCTGGCCCCCTCTTTCTCTTGACCGCCCTCCTTACCCCGACTGGCCTATCATCATCAACAATCATCTCACCCCCACACTTTCCCCCTCACTCTCGTCCCCAGGGGTATCAGAGTCTAAAACACTAAACCTGTTTTCTAAACACCGCCTAGCAACCTTGGCAGCCTTACGCCGACTCTGGCTTCCGGGCTCGACGCAGCCCTGACCTGACGCCACCTTCCGAATTTTCCTACTAGAACCCCCCTCCTCAGTTACACCCCCCCCACATCAAGCATTATTCCCCCACGTTTCCTGCTTCCCAGTTTCCTCCTTGAGTCCACAACGACCTTCCACCCACCTTCCACCTCACCATCGTAGGTAACCTTCAACGGGGTAACTCCAGATACACCGGCCCTCCCCAACCTCCCTCTCAGCTCTGCAATCTCCCGCTCGAATCCAACACACTTCTCTAACAACTGTAAAATATCCCTGCAATTCGCACATACCCCACTACTCTCCATTGACCGACCACCACCATACCTCATATTACACTGTCTGCATGCCTCCAGATCCTCACTCTCCCCCACATGCACCCCTCGACTCACCTCCCTCAGACCCCCCTCAACACCCATACTTTCCTCCGTCTGAACACCCGCCGTACACTTACCATTCATGATTACAAATAATATACAGAATCCAATGACCGAAAACGACAAAAACACCAGGGCAACAAACCCACACGAAAAAAAGGTAACAAAGGTAAACAAACGGCAAAATTGTCAAAACCTCTCAACTAAACCTCCTTATTACACCCTACGATCCTCCCCAAACGCACTTGCAAAACTAAATATATAAAAACTTCCCTGAAATAAAAACTAATATTAAAAAGATACTTATAAACAGTTCCGAGCAGAAAATTTTCTTCTTCTCTTCGTGAGTAGTATTCACACGTAACACGCCTGTGTTACTCTTTCGTCCTCTGAGTTTCAAGGTGTTCTATGTGCCTACTGGCACATAGAACACATTGGAACTCAGGGGACGACTTTTAGCTATCGCTAGGGATTGAAATTGTAATTGCGGTACACGATTTGTAGAAAATTCCAGTGAATAGTCTTTATAAAATAGTCCGTCAACGATTTCCGTTCGACACATGTGCGGAACAGATTTTTATTTTCCGCACGGCTTAGTGTTGCTGTAGATGGGGATTTCATTGAACATGCGTGTAATAAATTCCATTAGCACCCCCCCCCCCCCCCCCCCCCACCGTGTCACAATTTTCCAACTACAGGTTTTAAACCCAACATACACGGTATCCTCCCAAAACTTAGACATCCCATAACTTAGACAGCTTAAAACAACAACATTCACACTTTAGTGTACAGCTAATTCCCTGCTTGTTACCCATTATTCTAATGGACTAATCTGTGAAATATGCACACAAAGTCTGACTTATGGAAAAATGTTTATTGCAATTTCAAATTCAATCATTATTCATTTCAATCACATAAAAATACAGAATATAAAGCATTTCAAAATTAGGTAACAAACTAAGACAAGAACAAAAACACACAATGCTCAAACACATTACAGAAACATAAAAACACTAATCTATAGGCGATTTGTTGCCATCAGACAACAAGAAATTTACTTAAAATATAAACTTCAAAAGCATACACAAAATACAAACATAAAATAGATACATAAAAAACAAAATACACAAACATAATACAGATACATAAAAAACACAAGATAATTTACAAAATACACAAACATAATACCGATACATAAAAATCACAAGATATTTTACAATAGTTCACTCGTTTATCCCTTAACCCAACAAAATTGCAAAAAACGGGCTGTATTATTTCCAATTTTGAAATTTACATAATATATATATATATAAATATAAAATATAAACTGCCTCAAAAACATAGCTTATGACCTCCACTGGACCGAGCTCATTGAGCTCGTTTCAATAAGGGGTCATCAGCTATGTTTTTAAGACAAAATGTTCAATTGCTAAGACATTTTCTTGCAAGCGTCATCTATTGTCCTCGTTGAGTAAAGGGTTAAGCTGGTCTTAGAAGATATCCTGCTGCATCTAGAAATTCTTGAGGCGATTTTTGTCCTTCAACTATCATTTGCTTTAGACGTTGAAGTCGGTTCTCAGCTTCCCTGTAGACTCTTTTCCTGCTTGGTGGAGCTGCGCCAAAATTTATTTGTGCGAATTTTGCTCTATCAGCATTTTCAATTGTCTTTATAACTTCCACAAACCTGTAGATATTTGGGTGTCTGTGGGGCAATATTCCATTCAGAGTGCAGCTCTGTCTTATTTTATTTCTGTTATATCTGTAGCCGTCCAAAAGTACCTGTGGCGTGCCCTTCTGTGACATTACAAACTCAACTTTCTTAACAGTAGCCAGTTTCAGGATATGATTCCGTTTAAGAATGAATGAAAGGTTTTAGCGCGCCGAAGGCGCGCAGGGACGATGTGGGATTTACAAATCCCTTGCGACCCGGTTAGCCTTATTTTATTTCACTTGGATCTTGGATCACACAGGTCTAGCTTTCCTATTGCCTCAAATGGGGTCTGAAGGGGTATGCACGTGGTTAGAATTCCCGGCAGTTTGCATCGGAGTGATAGATTGTCAAAGACCAAACCCTCAACGCCATTAAGACTATTAGAGAGTGGGCTCTATTCGGTTCCAGCTTGGCGATGGTAGAGGTTTGTCCCACCATGGTGGCGAGCCAGAATATAATGTTGTGCGATGGCAATTTTAAGGGAAAAAGAAAAAAGAAAACCAAACAGCAACGCCGGTTTGGTAGCGGCCCCGGTATATGACCATAGCGGTTACAAAAAGGAATGGAGAAAGCTCCAACAGTTTAGTTTGAAAGAACCGGGAGTCATCCATCAAGCCTTCTGGGAGATAGGATGCCGTATGTGATTTTGAGGTATCTGGTTATCCTTCGGGAATTCCAGATGACCTCCAACACCCCCCCCCCCACCCCCACCCACAAAAATAAAAAAAAAAAAAAAAAAGCCTTTAAAAGGGCTGTTTGCTGGCAAGATTGTTAACAATCCTTGCCTTGGTCTTGTTAGGTTTTCTGCACATCTTTGCTTGAGGATTGTTTCAATCCCTCATAGTTTGTCATTCAGTTTGGTCGTGTGTCTGATGAGATAGAGGAGGTAGAAAAGATAGAGAGCTGGAAATTAGAGCAATTCGGTTTTTAATTTACAACTTTTCCGTCCTTTTGGATGGGGAAGCCAGCATTTTTTCCACGAGATTTATATCTCAGGGAGGGGAGACCCGGCAGCAGGTGGAGATTTTCCTCGCTGTTTGCAACTCCCACTGGTAACAGAGGCAAGCTTTCGTGCGTATCGTGTCACCCGCAGCCAGTTCTAAATTTAGATCACAGAATGCCTGACTCACCCCATCACAATGATGTGATCTTTAACCCTTTCGATAGACATGCCCCAGATTATTTAGTTTTCCTATTGCGGACGCGATGCGCATTGAGTTCTATTATTAATTCGATGTCTTGAAGTCTATTTAGAGTTTTGCTTTGAAGATCTTTTAAGCGTATTGCTATAGTGTCTATTTTTGCTATCTCGTGAAGTTGTTTTATCGATGTCCACGTGGGCTTGCGCAGAGCCACGCGCAAGGCATGATTTTGGACCCGTTGTAGTTTTTCAATGTTGGTTTTATTCAGGTCACTTGTTATTATGGTCCCATACTCTAGTACTGGGCGTATATATGATTTGTAAAGATTGAGGAGAATTTCTTTATTGGCTCCCCAATTTTTACCTCTAATCATTTTCAGGAAATTGATGCGTTTAGTGGCTTTGACGGTGACTGAGTTTATGTGATTGTTTAGATTGAGACTGTTATCCAGGTTGAATCCAAGAAACTTTGCCTCATTACTAGCTTCAAGTTCATGATCGTAAAGCTTAAGCTCAATATTAGGGACAGGCTTTTTCCTTTGTTTTTTTTATAGAATGTGATTCTTTGTGTTTTCGTAGAATTTAGCTTGATGCGACACAGAGCGCACCAGTCTTGCAGGTCGCGGATGGTATCCTGCAGGCGGTTTTGTATCATGTTTCCAGACTTACTGGCTGTCCACATTCCTTTGTCGTCTGAGAATTGAGATAGTTCAACATGGTTCTTCCCTAGTTTGTCAATGTCATTCGCATATATTATAAATAGAAGCGGGCTGAGGACCGAACCCTGTGGAGTGCCCGCTTCGAGTTTTACCTCGGCTGACACTTCGCGGTTGACCCTCACTTTGATTTTTCGATCAGATAAAAATGATGATATGATCCTTAGAATTTTGGTAGGTAGCCCCATTTTAGCTAGTTTGTATCTCATGCCATTGTGCCAGACAGAGTCAAACGCTTTTTCTACGTCGAGTAATAGCATGGTTCCTATTTCATTTTGACTGAACGCCGTTTTCATATAATCTACCAGTCTATAAACATGCTCGATTCCCTATCTTTGGCTCCTGTATGCCCTTTGCCACTTATTGAAAAAGCTGATTGATTCGAGATGGCTGCGGAGTCTAGTCGTGAGAATCCGTTCGAAATTTTTTCCAATACAGCTGAGTAGGCTGATTGGGCGGTAATTAGCTGGGTTGCTCAAATCCTTGTCGGGTTTGGGTATCATGACTCCTGTAGCTACTTTCCAACATTTTGGGAAGTATCCACTAGAGAGACAGCAGTTTAGGAGGTTAGTGAGTCTACCGAAAAAAGTGTTGGGACATTGTTTCAGGATTTTGTATGAGACCTCGTCCCCTCCTGGGGAAGAAGAAGACTTACATTTTTTAATTGTGTTAGCCACTTCTTCTTTGCTTATCGGTTCCGTGAGTTCATGGCCATCCCCGTCCTCGGGCGTTTGGCTGAAGTTGGCATCGTTAAACGCTGTCTTGTTGTCTTGAACAAATTTGTTTACTTTTTTTTTTGAACTCGTCATCAAACCTATCGCCCTCATGTGGACGACGATATTTCTTAAGGAGCTCAGTAAAGGCGCTAGCCTTTGCCTTGTCATCCAGGGCCATAGTTCCATCGTTGATCTTTAGTGCGTTACTGTTGGCGTCTTTATGTTTTTGTCCAGTAAGGGTTTTAAAAGTATCCCAAAACTTTTTAGTCTCCCTGAGTCCATTTAGATTTTCCGTTGCTTTTTCCCATCTCACGCGATTGTCGTTTGCTATTGCTTTTTTAACTTCGCCGTGGAGGCGATTATACACGGCGTTAAGTTCGACCTTTTTAGTTGGAAGTTTTTCTGATTTGTATTCACGGAAGGCCTTTCTTTTTTGTTTTATTATTTGGAGTGTGGTTTCAGTTATTCTGTTGGCCCGCGGTTTAACTGTCTGTTTGGGACAAATCTCATCAAGAGTGTTGTTAATGACTTCACTGAGATTTGTACATGCTTGCTCGAGCTCGCAGGTATTCATTGGGTCGTTTTTGTTTATTTTAACCTGAATTATTTTTCTGAAGAGGTCCCAGTCAATTTTGGATAGATTCCTCCTCCTCATTGTGGGGTATCTTGCGGGTCCGCTGCAACCGTGTAATGTAGCATGAACAGGCAGGTGGTCGCTACCTAAATCATCGTCCCCCACATATATGTCTTGCATTTGATTAGTTAGTGATTTACTGGTTATAATTAGGTCAAGGATGTCGGATTGGTGGAGGGTGTTGTTACTGACGTGAGTAATGTCGTGGTCGTTGTTTAATACAAAAACATCAAATTGTTCGATGATATTGAAGAGAGCGTCGCCATTGGGCTCCGTTTTATTGCATCCAAAAACCTGATGTTTGGCATTGAAATCACCTAAGAAAATACAGCGTTTGTGATTTTTCACAAAGAATTCAAAGACTTTGCTGTCAACTGTTTTTTTCGGTTCATTATAATATGAGATTACGGCAATTTTTTATGATCTAGTTCAATCTCAGCGGCAATCACCTCTGCGTTGAGATGATCGCTTGATATCGTTTTATATTTTAAGTCCTGCCTTATGAGGAGAGTGACTCCGCCTCCACGTTGTGTGGGGCGATCTCGTCTAATGATGTTGAATCCACTTAGCAAAAATGTCTTACTTGGCTTTAACCATGTTTCGCTGATACCAATTACATCTAGGTTTGTGAAGTAATCGGACATCTGTGAGCTTTTGCAGTTAACGCTTCGAGCGTTCCACTGAATTATTTTCAACTTATCCATAAGTGTTCAGTACCTGACGTAATTTTACTAGTTAACGTGTTGTGGGTGTGATTTATATTTTATTTATGGCGGCTTCTATTAGCGAGGAAGAAATTTGAGTTCGATATAATTTGGATGTGTTTTCCCAACTTCTTTACATATGTCGGAAAGACTGACGTCGAAGTGTTTGTTCATTATATTAAAAATTGAACCAGCCATTAGGCTGCACATCGAATGTGGAGAGGTTGAGTTTTCTACGCTGTTGACATTAATAGCTTTGAGTTCTATGTCGGTTTTAACTTTTTTGTAGTGGGGACACCCCCGATAATTGCTTGGGTGTTGCCCGTTACAATTTGGGCATTTCAGTGTTGAAACCTTGCACGACTTTGTTATATGTTTTTCGCCGCATTTCATGCAACGCAACTCTCCTTTGCATCTCTTCGACATATGGCCAAATTTCTGGCATTTATGACATTGTGTAGGCTGAGGCAAAACACGATACTCCTCAGTCTCATATTTTTGTCCGTTTATACAAACACCTTAGTTAATGAAGTTAAGTTTTATGGCTCTATTGGGGCATTTTACTTTAATTTTCCACGTAGGGTTGCCTGTAGTCTTAGATATTAGTCTCCCCCACGAGTATCCCGACAGGGCTTCATCAGTATCCCCATCATTGATCTTTGTGGGAACCCTTGTGACGACTACGCAAGGGTTTTGCAGCGGTTGATGTGGTTGTTTATTCGTCCGGTGTTTGGCCGTATTATCCTTTTGAGGTTGTTTAGAAAGGGCTCTTACCTTGTCGGCAAAAGATACACCACCGTTAGTGGTGAATGTTGGCGTCGCCGGTATCGTTTCCGTTGCGTTACTGTCTGCCGATTTCCCACCATTGTGGATCTCCGCACTGGTTGTTACTACTGTAACATCCATGGTGTCCGAGGTCTCAACGACAACAACACCCGGGTTATCGGTGTGTGTCGACGCTTTCCGGGTTTTCTTAGCCACCGTTTCTATTTCCAGGGACTCGACATTTTCCTGGAAGTCTGTATCCAATTTCCTTTTCGGGCGCGGCGTAATCTGATTGACCACATCACAGGTGGGAACAGTTGTTGCCTCTTGCTCTATGAGCGAACGCAGCCAGTTGTCTTGACTGGTGGTAACGAGTTCCGAGCCCTGATTTGGTGGTACCTCCAACGAGATGGCGTGCACAGCTCTCCCCATCTCAGCGGCATTATCTATAAAGGGCGAAACAGGTGTCGAATTAGTTTTGCCCACCATCCCCTTGCTAGGATTAGTTTTCGAAAACTGCTGAGTTGTATCAACTGGTTTAGAAACACTACCGATATCCGTAACTGTGTTCGTTTTAGGGCCCAACGAGTTGGACTCCACACCCTTGCCCTTTTGTTTAGAGTTTCCGTTGCTGGGGCACGAACCCAAACCTGAATTATTTCTTCCTTTTCCCTTTTTTCCAGATGCCGACTTATTTTCCTTTTTTGATTCCGTCGAAGCTTTTATTAATTCCATTTTTTCTTTCTCGAACTGTTCTTTTTGAGCCCTAATATCCGAGCGCAAACCCTCTATAGTGTCGTTCAATCTGGCTACCTCTTTTTGAAATCCAGATATCATCGATATTAAATCCATTCCCGAAGTGGGTTCAGTGGTGGAGTTAGTTACCATGTCACTCTGTTCAGTTATCAGTTATTGTCTAAGTTATCAGCAAATTATTGGTAAAATATTTCGTTGAAGTATATTTCGTTTTAACAGAGAAAAGCAGACAGAAAATAGATAGAGTTGAAGATAAACACTTACAAAATTACACAAGAGTGCACAGAAGTGGTACAGAGAACAATAGGCTTTGTTAATATCCAGGCTGTGAGATGTGTTCAGTCAGGAGCTTTCACAGACACGTCCGATCAGTATGACTGTCAATCGGATATGATTCCCAAGTAAAGTCTGGCATCTTATATAGAGCACTTTTTTGACTGTGCGTTTATAACATAACTGAGTTCACTGTAAACATGTTCTGTTTGATCTTGTAATAATAATGATAATAATTAACAACTTATTTGATGTTTTGTTTGTGTGAACAAGTTTTACTAACAAATAATAATCAATTCTTTGGTAATTCTCTTGTTTGGATAAACCTGTTTTCATTAATATAATATCAGTCTATTCCATTGTAATAGTGGGTGAACATAATTAACTACTTTTACTGAGTGTCTGAGTTATGGGATGTCTAAGTTATGGGATGTCTAAGTTTTGGGAGATAACCACATACACGATATTAAGATTTTGTTATTTTAATTGTTTTTTTAGGGAGTGCGGTGGCTCAGTAGGTAGAGATGCAGGCTGCAAGTCGAGAGGTCCGCAGTTCGAATCCCACCTGCGGCAACCGCGTTGTGTCCTTGGGCAAGACACTTAATTCGAATTGCCCACGTGGGGGCTCGGTGGCGTTGTGTACTAAGGCGTACTGCACGTCGATGGTGAACTTGTCTTCAACCAATGCTAAACCTGCTTATGTGGAATTAGTACGTTAAGTCTGGCAGTTTCTCGCCGTTGCTCGGTGGTTCTCTCAGGATACTCCGCCTTCCTCCACCCGTAAAACTGTCCGACACGAAGTGACCCTGGGTGTCGAAAGTGTCGTTAAACCCCAATAAATAAATAAATAATTATTTTTTTCTGAAAAAAGTTTCAAAAGATTTCAACAAACCTTATCATGTTTCCCTCCATTGGACGTAACCTGATAAGCTCGTTCCAATGAGGGATCACATGATATGATTTTGTTGAAACATTTTAATTTTTTTTTCCACTGTTGGATTTTTGGGACACGAGGGAGAGGGTAGGAATGCTTATTGAAGAAATTGAAAAAGAGGAAGTGAGAGACACTATTAAGCAGTTTATATCTGAATGCTGGGAGGAGAGGCGGGGAAGAGGGGGTGGGGTGCAGGGGGAATGATGGCCTTCTCTTATGAGGACCGCGACAAATCAGCGGCTGGCCAAAGAGTTATTATTATTCTGCAGGCGGGTGCGTCCGATTCAGTTGTACACCCCTCTTGACTGTAAACTATCCAACCGAGGCTCTTAGTAGTCAAAACCCCAATTTCAAATCAACATTTGGGGTATTTTTACTATTTTTCAATCAATATTTGGAATATTTTCATCACCTTTTAATCTAAAAACTCCATATTTTGCCCAAATTCTACACGTTTGGAAAAATTCCACCAGCGCTTTGTCTAAAATTTCCAACTTTGCCAGTTTAGGGATTTGAATTTCCAGTTATTATGAATTTGATGATGAAATGAAATGATAGTGGGACATCCCTTGTCGCAATATAAATAACCAAAAAAAGAGACCACCAAGTGTGCACTCTCACGAAACCTTGCCTGGGAATTTGCAAGCTTTCTAAAATAGCATCGACTGGGCTCGCACACGTGGCTACAATACATGTCACAGTGTTCACGCTGTCGGGGACATTTGTGCCAGTTGCACTAAACAAATTCGTTTGGCACCGAAATACGGTATTTGGAACCAAACTTTGGCACCCAAAATACACGTTTGGTAAGTCTCAAAGGCTTCGTGGTTTATTATTTTAGTGAGTAGCATTTCATAAAATTGCTGTCTGGCGACACAAGCGAGACAGAATTCACGCATGTCAAGTAATCTATAGGCAACAGGTTTTATAATCGTCCTTTGTTGGGGCTCGCGGTGGCTCACTAGGTAGAGATGCAGGCTGCAAGCCGAGATGTCCTCGGTTCGAATCCCACTTGCGGCAACCGCGTTGTTTCCTTTTGCAAGACACTTAATCCCAAATGCTCGCGTGGGAGCACGGTGGCGTTGTGTACAAAGTCGTATTGCACGTCGACAGTGCACTTGTCTTCAACCAAAGTTAACCCTGCTTGTTTGGAGTTAGTACGTTGGGAAGGCTGACAGTTGCTCACCATTGCTCCATGGTTCTCTCAGGGTACTCCGACTTCCTCCACCCGTATAACTGTCCGACACGAGGTGACCCTGGCTGTCGAAAGTGTCGTTAAACCCCAATAAATAAACAACTAAATCGTCCTTTGTTATGGGTCATCTGAATTAATTAACTCTGATCAAAACTTTCTTTGTTTCTTTATCTTTTTTATATTGCTTAACCCTTTACCCAACGCAGACGATATCAAAATTTATTATTTTAAATATCATTTTTAAAAATTTTTGTAAACAAATTCAACAAAACCATATCATGTGACTCCTCATTGGAACGAGCTCAATGAGGGGTCACATGATATGGTTTTGTTGAAATATTTTGAAAAATTAATTTTTTTCAATTGCTCAATTTGCATATTACGCGGGCGGATGCGGGCGATTCGTTAGGTAAAGAGTTAATCTTCTTTATAATCCTTCTGGAAGATAGTAAATTATTTTCTATTAGTTTATTCAGTGTGAATGAACAGCTAGTGAATAATAATCATTAAATTTATTTATTTATTTATTTATTTATTTATTTATTTATTTATTTATTTATTTATTTATTTATTTATTTATTTATTTATTGTAGGTCTTTAGTATCTATATTTTTATCATTTGTGGCGGGGGGGGGAGGGGGTTACAACAAAAATACTTACAAGAGCCAGATAATACTAAATTAAATATCAAAATATCGTACTTTGAGTGCAACAAGGTGTCTTCTGCAATGCTAAAGCATTGCAGATGGCGCCATGTTGCACTCAACAGACTATAAATGGTTAATTTATTCTCAGTTATGATCGAATTCAATTTGGCACAAAAACCTTCCTTTGACATAATAAAATTCATTTGGCATCGAACAAAAATTCCACCTGGCATAAATATATTTCGGACCAGAGTAACAACTGCTGTCATTGAGCCCAAATGCTCATGCCAACGTTATACTGTGTAACACACGCCTCACAGGAAATGATATGCATAACGGAGCTTGTATATTGCATCACATATAGATTCCATACTCTGTTATTTCAACTGAAGATTGTCCAAAACAAAGCTTGTAAGCCCAAAACTAAACAAGTTCGTTCCGGTCGTGGATCGGAAGTGACAATAACCAAAAGAATAATCTAACTCAAATGAAGTAAAGAACATTATTTCCTGACAGACTGTAATCTAGCAATTTGATTGGCTGACAGGTACTCTGTAAATAATACCCTCACCCACTTGAAATATTTACACATTGGTTTAGCCCGGTGTAAAAGCATGAATCAGCAGACAATGTGAATTTTTTCAAAATCAATAAAAATAGTTTATGACATATGTATTAAAATTAACAGTGTTGATCATTAAAAAAAATAATCAAAATGATGCCCTTAATTTTGTGTTATTCGTGACAAAAAATCAGAACACTGATGGAACTATATTTTAATGTGGAGTTATCAGTTTTCTTTTTTCTCTTTCAAAATGCCATTTTGACAGTATTTGTTGGATTTCGTCTGTTGTTTTGTCACTCTGTAAAACGTCTGAGCATCTATTTATATCTCATCCATGTCAAAGTACTCACTGATTATTCCGAAGACCATATTATTGGCTGATTCTTTCATCTTTGATACATTTCATCATGAAAATAACAATAGATATAACCCATTATAATTTGTTTGTCAGAGCTCGTAGAGATCTGTCAAACAAAATATAATAGGTTATTTTCCTTTTCTACAGAATTATATAATTTTTCTTCAATGTGAAGGAACTTAGTGAGAAAATAAATTCGTTATCCATGTATATTCCAGGGTGTATGGAAATTTACACTCGTTTAAAAACTGATACACCCCCTCAGCTGCGCCTCGGGATGTATCAGTTTTCAAACCAGTGTAAATTTCCATACACCTTGGAATATACATGGATAACTAATACTACACAAGTAAAATAAAAAGCATCCATTTTCCACGTTGATTGTTGATTCTTGAATTCATTTAAACATTAACTCTAATAACTATGATGTCAAAATATCGGGAGGGCGGTGGCTCAGTGGTAGACTGTTGGACTTCTATGCTTGAGGTCCCGATTTCGATCCCCGTCCGGGACGACCCGCGTTGTGTCCTTGGGCAAGGCTCTTTATCCCGGTTGCCTACATGGGGGCACGATGACGCCGTGTACTAAGGCGTACTGCGCGTAGATGGCGCACATGTCTTCAACCGCTGTAACCCTGCTTGAGCAGAGCTTGAACAGAGTTAGAATGTTGAGTAGCTGACAGTTGCTCGTCGTTGCTCGGTGGTTCTCTCCGGGTACTTCGGCTTCCTCCACCCGTAAAACTGCCACGGTCACGATTAGCCATTGCGCATAAGTATGTGACCTTAAACACCAATAAATAATAATAAATAATAATAAATGATGTCAAAATATCAACCTTTCGCACTGCCAGATATTTCTCTTATAAAACAACTAGGAATTTATTCAGTTCAACCTTGCTTGTCAGCTCTCAGTTTTTTCCAGTGGGGGGTTTAACGGCACTTTCGACACCCAATGTCACCTCGTGTCGAACAGTTTTACGGGTGGAGGAAGCCGGAGTACCAGGAGACAACCACCGAGCAGCGGTGAGCAACTGTCAGACTCCCCAATGTACTAACTCCACACAAGCAGGGTTAGCATTGGTTGAAAGCAAGTGAACCATCAACGCGCCTGGCGCGGATCGAACCGTGGGCCTTTAGGTTTGAAGTCCAATGCCGTCAACAATGAGCCACCGCGCTCCCTCAGAGCTCAGTAAAATTCCTAGTTGCATTATAGAAAAAATGTAGATATAAATTCAAGAATTTCGCTATCGTTGTGCAGAGGGTTAATGTTGGTGACATCATTGACAGATTTTCATTCTCCATTTTCAGATTTATGATGATTAGTGCTGAAATGGTTGCCCCATTCTCGTAACTGGCTAACCGCGGGTCAAACCGGCAACCAGCGGCTATTCTTAAAATGACAATGGAATCGAAACAGTAGAGATTTACGAGAGCTGTTCGTAGAAACTATTCCGAAGTGCGGAAAGAGGTGAATGGTGTCGAGGATTTTCTTCAATGGGAAAGATTTCCATGAAAGTTAGCTCCCCTTAATTTTCTAAAGTTATCAGAAAAATTAACACTTAGGGTATGGGAATTTCAAAAACTTCACAAACCTCAAGCATTTTCCTGTAGAGTAGTATAAAAATACAGAAGCTTGCTTCTTGCAATTTTGAACGTTTGAATGTTTGAATGTTATTCTCTGCAGAAACCCCCTTTAAAAATAAGAAAATGACGATTTCGGCATCTGTTGATGCTCTGTAACTTTTTCTGTTCATTATGCACATCATGATATATAATACAGACACTATCCTTTGCATTAATCCTTAACTTAATCTGAAAAGCAGACGACACTTGAAAACAAAATTCTTGAATGACTATTTTTTTTTCATTTTTTTGTCTCAAAAACATAGGTTGTGACCCCTCATTGGAACGATCTCGATGAGCTCGTTCCAATGAGGTGTCATAACCTATATTCACAAAAAATAAAAAAAATAATGAAAATTTTTGAGAATAGCGCTGGCCGGTTTTGGCCGTTACGTTGGGTAACAGGTTAACAAAATGGAGCATCTGTTATTGCTATTCGATTGTGAATTGATTTCATGTTAAGAAGCATACGCTTCCCTTCCGGCTCGCAATATTCCCCGTGTACTTGGGAATAAACACAACCTGCTCATTAGGTCCGGGAATCAATAGCGTACAAAACTTGACAGACCAGAAACCGTCTGACACTGTGTAAATGATGTTGCTCGGCACAACAACTAAAGAAGTTGCAATCAGAATCCCCTGAAGAGAACATGCCATAATGAAAGAAAAGAACTTTTTGCAATGATAATATCAAAGCCGTTCTTCTTCAACAAAGAAAAACTTAAGGAATGACAAAACATTAATGATTGAATTGTGTCTTCAATTAGTGCAGTAAATGTAATTTTCCAACTTGTTTAGACGAGGTGTGGGTCACAGACATACATCGTCAGCAAAAATAAATGTACAAGGCGACCATTCAGTAATTTTGTAATTAACCCTCGCAGCGTGAAATGTAATTGTTCTGAGGAATAAAATGGTGGGTGTTCTTGAACAGAGAAGATGATGGACACGGGCGGTAAATCCATTTTCAATGGGTAAACCAGGTAATAACCGTTAACCCCCAAAGCTAAGTTAGTGCACTTTCGCCTATACTTTTACAAAACTATTTTGTAGGCGAAAGTGCACTGCAGGCGAAAGCAGACCTAACCCTTTATTGAGCGTGTTTGTTCAACATTTCGAAAAAATCTGTAAGCTGAATCTGCGTTTTGTTTTACTTTGCTTCCAGTGATTCAGGCACAAAAACATTATTTATTGATTTATTTATAGGTGTTTAAGGTCACATACGTATGCACAATGGCTAATCATGGCCGTGACAGTTTTACGGGTGGAGGAAACCGGAGTACACGGAGAGAACCACCGAGCAACGACGAGCAGCTGCCAGCTCCCCAACATCGTAACTCCGCACTGCAGCACAGGCAGGGTTAGACTGGTTGAAGACATGCGCACCATCGACGTGCAGTACGCCTTAGTACACGGCGTCATCGTGCCCCCATATGGACAATCGGGGTTAAGTGCCTTGCTAAAGAACACAACGCGGGAGTCCGAATCGATCGCTCAGACGGTCACCCATCCGAGGACTAACCGAGCTCGACGTTGCTTAACTTCGGTGATCTGACGAGAACCGGTTACCGCAACGCCAGGCACCGGCATATAAAAGCAATGGTTGTTTTTATTATTTAATAATTATACTCTTGAGAAGTGTTTTCCACTTTTAAAAAGAGTATACGGTCTCTCGCAAACGCCTTTCAAGATATTTTAATATTCTATAAATAGTAACAGAAACAAATCGTAACTAATCACTCCCTTGTAAACTGCAGTTGCATAATTTGTTTCACGCGTCCCTAACACACGATTTATTTAGGTAATTAGGGGCTCAATACGTACTTGCTGTAGGGTAAATGAGTTTACGCGTGAATGAAAATTCAGTGGTGGTTGAGAAAACAATAATGAACAACACACAGTAAAGCAGAATCATAAATATTGGACTCCTACAAACCTTTTGGGCAGTGTGATTAACCCTTTCAACATGTAATGCATACATTTTTGCGTAAAGAAAAGATTGTTTTTCCAAGAACAATGAAAAAATAACAACTAAATGGCGAAAGAGGAACAGTAATATTTTATTACTGTACTCCCCTACAGATACATAATCTCTTCCATTTGCATATCGACAATAGTTTATAAGATGATACCACTCAGTGTGCCGGGATAGAAAGTGTTAATTGATCAATGGACTTGCTCAACAAATACAAAGAGTACTTACCACGATCCTATTTAGGAACTCACGGTTCAAATAGTTACTACACATAAAAGACCTGTGCGCGACAGATTTTGTTTAACACTTCACCAAATGCGGTTAGAGGGTGGTACGTGCACAATTTCATAAATAACTAATTTTTCTGTTTTTGTCAAATTAGGTTATGACCCATCATTGCGACGAGCTCTATGAGCTCGTCGCAATGAGGGGGTCACGAGCTATTTGTTTGAGGCAACAATTAAAAAAATAATGAAGTTTAAAAGATTATTTTTTGGAAATAGCACTGGCTTGATATCACCGTTTCCTTAGTCGAAGGATTACAAAGGTTTGGTTTGTTTGATCAGGCTGTTATGTGAACATATTGGTTATTTGTTTTCGCATATGAAAAGGACACTTTTATGTCCCCCACTCGCACCGCTGACCAAACGCAAGAGAAGGGGGATGCTCCCTCGCTGATACGCGGGTTATAGTGCCATCGAAGGCGAACCACGTGGGCGATTTCATGGAATGTGGCTATATTATTGAATCTGCGAATAACATTTTATGCTTTTTGTTCTTAGATTGTAGGCAGCAACAGATCACACTCAGGCCTCCCACTTCCTACTTATATCTATTGTTAATTAAATACTGATTACCTAAATGTTATTGTCAAGGAATCAAAGGCGGTGACTTAGTTCTTCTTATGCATATGCTTCGTTATATTCAAAAGGGTTGAGTGACTTGCAAAATTGAAATCTTATATTAAATGAATGAAGGAACGAAGGAATGAAGGAATACGCACGCACGAAGGGGATCCAGAAACCTTTCCTTCCACGTCCATGGATTCATGTTTAAGACAGATCCGCGTGAAACGTTGTTGCACAATAGTACACAGATGCTTCCTTGTGCGTGGCAGAGACCCCAACATTAAAGACGAACACCAATTCCATTGGGAAAGGAAAGTACAAAGTGGAATTTGAAATATTATTGTTTGACCCACAACATCCGATCATTACAGAGTATTTGGATCAAAATATTTTGTAATTATAAAAAAGTGTGGGGAAATGAGATACAATGAGCTTCGAGAGGAAACAACCGAATAGACTAGTTGTAGGTGGACACTGAGAGAACATTAGAACTTGCGAAATCACACATCTGTGACTTTTCACATGAGTTGTATTTCTTGACAACCGAAGATCTTCCTGACATTAGAAGCCTATTGAGCTCCAACTGATGTGGGTATGGGCGATACTTCCTAAACTTACCATATTGACACCCTAGTCCATCGCATCTTTGCTATTCATCAGTAAACGATCCCAGGTTTCGTGAAACTTAATTAGAATAGAGGATTTTTCAAGCTCATTGTCTTCCATAATTCCGACGGAAATACGCCATTATGCATCAGGATATTATAACGTGCTTTCCAGTGTATGACTTAGTGCTATTACAAACAATTCTTATTCAGTTTATATAAATTAAGTTTCAAGGTATGTCCTCTCTTTAAAATGGTACTCCTTTGTCGCGGAGAGATGTGGAAACCTGTGTGATCAGGAACAACCTCTTGCACACTTCATGGGACGGGAACGAAGCTCACACACCAATTCCTTTGTGTTCTCCGGGTTGGTAAGAGTCGTGAAATACCCGATAGAACAATAGACTAGGTGTCCAAGTCACGTCACTTGAACACCTGTACTCACTTACCATACCTGGGCCCGTGCGTTCTGTGAATTGGCGTGTAAGTAAGTTACTAACCGCGCTGTCGGTATTCATGAATTTGAACAACCTGCCAACGTGCTGTAACACCTCGCCGCTTCGCGGCTCGGCGTCACATGCCGCACGTTGGCAGGTTGTTCAAATTCATGAATACCTTCAGCTCAGTTAGTAACTATTACATCGGAGTCCACTTGCCACTGTCGTGAGAACTATTCGTCCTCGAGGTTCATTATTTTGGTTGAGTCATCTCTGAGCCGTGCACTGTTCATAATATCTTATATATACAGCAGTCGCCGTGAAATGGTCGTAATCAACCTGTGGGCAGTGACATTCACGCATGCGTTCACCAGGTAATAAAGTTCATCATCAGCAAATTTTTTAATGATGCACCAGGTCGGAAAGTGGCCAGCCCACGGCGCCTACTGTATTGGTAATTTCTTAACTGGTAGAGTGCTGGAAGCCCATATTTGGGCTTTGTTCTGAAGAGCAGGTGCCACAACTTAATGGCTCCATATTTTGTAGATGTACTTCATATTATTTTTGAATTGGAATTATCTAGTCTGTGAGGATTTGCCTTGTTAGAATTCATGGGAGAGTGCCATTTAGATGACCAAAAATAATTTAGCACTCTACCAGTTAAGAACAAACACATTGAGCGTTTTATTTCCTGCTTTTGCAAAATAGCATCGTTCATGTCTAAAGATGCGTTGTTTTAGTTGAATCACCAAATTCATTGATACGGGGTAGCTTGCTGTCAAGATGGACATCGAATCATCTTCTACCAATGAATAGAATAGCCACATCACCTTTTGGTTTGAAACGATATCGTAGTGTGCGCGTTAACCACATCTTTGTATAACGAGGTCTACGAGGGGCGCAACTTGCCCCCACCTCTTGCTTCCCTGGTAGTAGAGCAGCGGGGCAGTTACTTAAAATATTAAAAATTCAGCTAGAAATGTTCACCCTGTACAATAACAAACGTAAATTCTAACAAGGTGCTTCGTCGCGAAAAAAGAGGATTTGCCAGGTGTAAAACTTAGGTAATCGCGCTGACAGCTAAAATTACAACGATCACCTCTTTGCCTAACACAAACAGAAAACGACATTTCACAAACATTTCTTGAATAACTGAATAAAATCAGTTTTGCACCCACAACATACCTTGTGTCACCTCAATGGAACAAGCTCAACGAGCCAACCACCACCCCATAATACCAGAATGCTATATGCTCCGACAAAACCTTATGTTCAAACTACTGGAAACAATTTCCTCAAGGAGGATTTTAGTGCAATTTGAGTATGTTGTCCGTTGAACATTTCTGAACAAAATGACACCAAATGTAGTTTGCTAACAATTTCTTTCAAGGTGGACCTCTAAAATCTAACGACTGCACTAAAATTATAATGATGGGGACAGATGGATGCGGGCGTGATCTTCTCTCTGGCATGAGAAAAAAATGTTTTCGTTGATTCATAATATGGAAAGCCATTAGGCCATTAGGCCAACATTATCTTTATCAATATGTTTTCACACCATAATTCCACAATCAGAGAATCATGAATTGGTGTATGTGTGTGTGGGCGGGTGAGGGTGGGGACATCCCCCAAAACTCAAATGTGGTAATACGACACTTATAGTTCTCTTTTGGTGTTTCATCATTGCAGTCTAATTGGGAATCACCTGGAAAAACCCAGAGAAAGGATCTCTAAAAGGAGAGTAGGACTAAGACTGAATATCAAGGAGGTGTTAGGCGCTGTGATGATCACAAACCTATCCAAAGTAAATACAACAAATCCAGTAGAAAGCGAAATATGGGCGAAAATCAAGATGAAAAACAGAAGCGTTTCTGCGGGGGTTGTATACTTGGCTGTCGAGGAGGGTTGACACGCGTGAGCTAAACACTGAATTACATGCGACACTCATATGTAATGTTACAGAACTGCCAAGAGAATGTTTCATGTTATACTGATGGAAGATTGTAATGGACGTACTGGAGACAGAGAGGAGGGTATAGTGGGTGGTGACAAAAAAATCAATGTAAATGAGAGGAAACTCTTGGAATTTACAGATAAACTGTACCTAGAGATATTGAATAAGGATACAATGTATTAGGTAAATTGACACGGGAAAGGAATCTCCAAAAGACAATAATTGTACTCACCGTTCCCGAGTTATGAAGGGAAGTAATATAGACTACTCAAAGTTTGCTAACCACCAAATATTTGACACATCATTGTGAAATTTGCTTGTGACGTATTTGCGATATTTTTGGTGGATATGATTGAGGAATGTATTGAGATGGTCCCCAGTGTTTACATTAGCTCTCTTGACAGGCAGACGTTTCGTGACAGTCACGGAAAGCATGTACCCCATGATTTTCATGATGGTTTCGTGTACTGTCTACATGTATATAGCATGCGTAGGGTATTCAATCTTCATTTCAACACAAACCCTTGTAATTTAATGATTGAATATGGCAAATGCAAATGTAAGAATACATTTGTCTGAAGCAGAAATGTGGCGGGCTGTAGGGATGGTGGAGCAAGGGTCTACCCATCGTCAGGTTGGTGAAGCCCTTGGTATGCACCATACAGTGATCACCAGAGCATGGGCAAGATTTCAGCAGTATGGCACACCATTAAGACGGCATGGTGGTGGCAGAGACTGGACAGCAGCTGCAGCTGAAGACCGGTTTTTGATTATTCCCGTAGGAACCGCTTTGCCACAGAAACCCAGCTTTGCAGTGACCTTCAGAATGCATCCGGGGTAAATGTTTCGACGCGGACTATCCGGGCAAGTTTGCACGAAGGTGGTCACCGATGAAGAAGACTACGTGTTCGCATTCCGCTGTCCCAGAACCAACGCCAGGCACGATATGAATGGGCCATCGACCACGTTGGATGGACCAGAGAAGATTGGCGACCCGTCCTTTTTACAGATGAGTCAAGGTACTGCATAGATAGGCGTTCTAAGGTATGGAAAAGACCAGGAGAGCGATTCCATGCAGCCAACATTGCTGAGCATGACCGCTATGGTGGTGAGTCAATCATGGTCTGGGGCGGCATCAGCTGGAATGGACGTACAGAGCTCTGTGTCCTTGAACGTGGTACATTGACTGCACAACAGTATATTGATGAGATCCTGGATGTCTATGTCAGAATGTATGCAGGCGCAGTGGGTGATAGATTCATTCTGATGGACGATAATGCCTGTCCTCATGTTACCCATGCTGTCGGGGAGAGCCGACAGAGGGAGGGTATTGAGCTTATGGACTGGCCAGCAAGATCTCCTGACCTCAATCGAATCGAACATGTCTGGAATGAGTTGCAGCTTGCAATTTCAGCCCATCCAGTCCAGCCAAGAAGTGTCCAGGAGCTTGGTGCCATGCTGGTCCAAGAATGGAACAACACCCCACAAAGGACCAGGAACCTGATTGGGAGCACGAGAAGGCGTTCTCAAGCTGTAATTAACGGTAATGGGTCTCATACTCGATATTGAAGCCATACCAGTTCGTTCCGTCAACTTTTTGGATTATTGAAAAATATCCTCTTTTACCAATAATATCCATTTTCCATGGTTATCGTATTCAAAAGCTAAAAAGTAATGTTAAACACAAATAAAATCTTAACTGCTGTTCTTTAATCATTAAAGATATGACTTAAATAGAAGATATATACACTTTTCATCACAATATTTCAACTAAAACGTAAAACAAGTGGTTGGATATACTTGGTGCTTAGCAAACTTTCAGGTTTAGGAGCAATAGAAAAGCAAAATAAGGCGTTCTTTAAGCGATCTTTAAGCACATTTGGAAACTGGGAATAGTAGCAGATTGTGAGGACTCGGAGGGGAATTTAAAATCAAACCTAGAAAATGTGTTAACTGGGAATAACGTTCATGAGTTGGCTGATTCAATTGTGAGAAAAGTCTGACAGCTGCTGGGAAGGAAAGCACGGGGATAATTCGAGTGTCGACAAAGGAATTAGGATGAAGAGTGAATAATGAACTGAAAAATGCAATGACAGAGGGAAAGAAAATGTGCTGCCTTCAGAAGAAGTTGAAAACTTAAGAGGGTGAATGGTACAGCCACTAAAGGAAGTAAATGAAGAGGCAAGAAAAAGTGTTATGTAATTAAGTACAAAAATAGGAAACAGTGGAATAGCAGCCACATTAAAACAATTAGGTTAAAAGGTGGGTGAAGCGCCAAAGTTTTTTGGAAATGGGTAAATAAAACCAACAATAGCAATACAACACATGGTACTAAGATGGATGGCAAAAGCACTAATGACCGGGACAGCATTGCAGCAAAAATGGTCAAACAGTGGGAGAGGGTGAAAGAAAGAAGATGAGGGGAAGTGGGTTCCTCCAGAATGTGAGATGGAAAGTGAAAAAAATCTATCAGCCTTCATATGTAGAAACTGAGGTGGGGGAAGTACGAAATGCAGTCACCAAGTTAATCCTTTATCCAGCACTTGCAAACATAATTCTTGAATAACTATTTTTTTTTCATTTTGTGCATCAAAAACATAATTTATGATCCCTCGTTGGAAAGAGCTCAACGACCTAGTTCCTATGATGGGTCATAAGCTATGTTTTTTTAGACAAAAATATGAAAAAAATAATAAAAATTGAATGTTATTTTTTTTGAACACCGCTGGCCGGTTTGGGATTAAGTAGTGGCAGACAGTGGGTACGGACGAAATTCCCTATACGTTTCTAAAAAGAGAAAGGGGTCCACCATATGAACATCTGACAACACTATTTAACGTGGTAATCAGAAAGATGTCTCGAAAGAGTAGAATGAAAACAGGAGAACCATTATTCATAAAAAGGGAGAAAAGAAAGTTTTAGATAATAAAAGAGGGATATCTGTTTGTGGTAATACTGGTAAGTTATTCCGCAAGATTCCAGAAAGACTTCCGGAAATTGTCGAAGAAAGGGGTTTCATGGGGGAAATCCAGAATGGGTTTCAGAAAGGAAGAAGAGTCACTGACCACTTATTTACTTTTCCTAACTGATAGATCAACAAAAGTCAATGAGGGAAAGATGATAATAGCCTTCTTAGATATGAAAACGCATATGACTGGAGGGAGGGATGTGGCAGAAACTCGAGGGACTCGAATTTCGAAGGTGGCCTTGTCTGAATCTCGAAGGCACTGTACAAGGATGCACAGAGTGAACTTAATTTGAGAAACATCCCTACAAAACGGCCCCAATGGACACAGGCCTTGAGCAGTGGTGCATCTTGTCGCCGATTCTGTTTCCATTGTACTTAAAATATTTAGGAGAAGAGTTGATGAAATGCACAAACGGGGGTTAATTTTTTAATTTTTTCTATGAAATGAGTGTGAAGAGGGACTAAAGAAACTCTTTATATTTGTAGGAACGTACGGGTATAAATGGCAACTGGAGCTGAACGAAAACAAGAATTAGGTAATACCCCAGGGCGGGGAGGGGGGGAGCCTCCTAGGTGGAGTGTGGGTAAGTTTTTTATTGGTGAAGTTTACTTAGTATGTGTTACGGGTAAAGGCATGTACAGAAACCCCAACCAGAGGTGTTGTCACAGGAGTGCCAGGGGGCACTGCCCCATGAAATTGTCGCTGCAACTGTCACATAACATAGAGCCCTTATGTGGTCTCTAATAGGTGCCTACACTACAACACTCTCAGATTCATTCTTAGAACACTGAGGTTTGCAAAATTATCTCGGGGTGAGGGGACTGCTCCTATATATGAACCCAGGTTTTTATTCCCGCCTCTCACTTCCCGAAGGAGGGTATAACGACCCAAGAGTCCTAGTTAGATATAGGGGAGGTCCTCGCCAAATATAATGTTTAGCCCCCACCTAATTACTGGCTAGTGCAACCCTTATCCTGGTTACGTGCCTGACTACACCAATAACCAAATACAGGGGAGAAAAATATACTTCTAGGAAGAAATAGCTTTAACAAGGTATTCGTTGGAAAATCTAGAAAAAAAACATTTGAGGAAGGGTGGGTCTACCAAGTATAACTTATGAAACTGATGTTTCAAACTAAAAGGAAGTGAAAATAATGCGGGTCGGTGTATAAATGGCCCAAGTAACGAAGCCGCACTGGAAGCGGTCACTGGGTCGATGCCTGTTCAGTATATAATAGATATGTGGAAATTATGCTACCTAAATTATCTGGTAAATTTTTCAAACAACAGATGGTGGAAAGTGGCGTTAAACTATGTTTGGGGCCCCAGCATCCAGACAGGATAGACAAGGTAAGTTTGGGAGTTCATGGAGAATTATTCCGGAGTCTGAAAATCCAGAATTGGGACTGAAGCAGGTGAGCAGGTTCACCAGAGGAATGGTGCTCAACGATTGCAATAGACCTGGAGAGCTGGAGTTAGGACCCAAAGGTTACCGAGCTGTGCCAAAACGGCGACAGCTTTTTGAGGAGTACCTTTTTTGGGGGTGTGTGGGGGGGGGGGGATTGATGAGATCAACAGTTCCAGGGAGAGGAATTCGGGCCCCAAGGTTTATTTCTGTGACTGGACCCTTTTCGAAAATGTCGGGATACTTATTCAGATGTCGAAGCCATCTGTCGCGACTACCGAATGCACGAGCAATACGATGGGTAACTTATCTTGCAGATTCTCGCTTGGGGATGGGGATGCTTGGCACAGGAGTCAAAACTTTGGCGGACCCAGGCCTGACCCAAGAATCCCTCCTGGGCCAAGCCCGGGCCCCCAAAAGTTCCGAGCCACGGGGTTTCATCCCGAAGCCTGTCACCCTATACCCGGCCCTGGAGAACAATGTCACTGAAGTTGAGGAGGAAATCGAGAAAAGTCAGGAAAGAGGGTGCCAAATATGCAGTTTAGGGGTAACGGTGACCCTGGAACATTTCATTTTAGAATGCTCCAAATACTTGCCTAGTAGAATAAGATTCAACATCGAGTGAAGCGAAGAATTCAACAATTTTTTTATCAACATTGGAAAAAACACATCCGAACAGATTCAGAAACCTAATAAGTCCTACTCAGACTACATAGACAACAATTTCTCCAATAATCTTTATTTAATACCCACAAATCCTACAGAAGTCAATCGAGTAGTTATTAAAATGAAGCCAAAATTATCTAAAGACTGTGATGATATCACAACCTGTCTTCTTAAGAAAACGACAAGCGAAGTATTGGATCCTCTAACACATATAATTAACAGCTCTTTCCTAAACGGCAAAGTACCAGACAGGATAACGATCGCGAAAGTGATACCTATATTTAAAGCGGGTGACGAGCACAACTTTACAAATTATAGACCTATCAGTATACTTCCGGTATTCTAGAAAGTAATGGAAAAACTCATGGAAGTGAGACTAACTAGTTTCCTCAATAGGTTTAATATTTTATACCCTCACCAATACGGGTTCCGAAAACGACATAGCACTATTCATCCAGTTCTTCAACTCCTTAAAGCATCGCCATAGAAAATAATAAGCAGGAAGAAAACAGCACATTAGCACTGTTCCTGGATTTGTCAAAGGCCTTTGACACCATAAATCACGAAATACTATTAGGTAAACGGGAAAAATATGGCATCCGAGGTGTCGCCAACAATTGGTTTAGAAGTTGCTTCTCCAACAGGTCTCAATATGTTATGTACGGAGAACACAAATCGGACTTAGATAAACAGAGTTGCGGTGTACCACAGGGCTTGATTTTAGGCCCTGTTCTTTTTCTGTTATATATAAATGATGCAAGTAACTCAACATCACTCAATCTTTTATCATTTGCCGATGACACCACAGCACACTACCCGGGCTCAGACAATAATCTCATTACACCGTGTTTCAATGACGAGCTTCAGAAACTATTCGAATGGTGTTCAATTAATGCTGAATGCCAAGAAAACCCCGTATATCATACTTAATCCAAATAAAGGTAGGAACATTAATCTCTGTCAAGAGGTAACCAAAAAATAACCAAAACATTAACAAGGTTGGGGGCCACTGAAACAGAAAAATGTGTGAAATTCTTAGGAATTAGCATTGATGAACACCTATCCTACAAAGCAAAGCTCACATATCCCGATTATGCTCGAAAATAGCACGCGCAAACTATAGTCTCAACAAAGTTAAAAATATCCTCCCTCACGGAGCTCTGAAAACATTGTATTACGCCCTCATATACAGCCATTTGGTATACGGAATCCAGGCATGTGGCAACTCAAGAGCTTTAAAAAACTAGCTGTCTTGCAAAAGCGATCATTACGAATAATTAATAACAAAAAGTACAATTCTCATACAGATCCCCTGTTTAAAGAAAATCAAATACTCAAGGTTGATGATTTGTTCAAGCTACATGCACTACTGTTCGTGTTTAACTGGCAGAACGGCAGATTACCAGTTTCTTTCAATGATATATTTAAAATTATTGACAATCTATCTGGTGTAGGACAACCAGACAGTCTGGCCTCCTATACAAAGAAAAACACGGACCAAAACTCTGGATAAACTTCCTTTATACTCCTTCCCGAAACTACGGAATGCTCTGGACGACACAACTGGTAATATTAGCGACAGGGCCATGCTTAAGAACAACTTAACTTCCACATTCATTGCCTCATATTCCAGTTATGTCCGCTGCAATAATCTCTACTGCCCTGATTGCACTTCGCAAACTTGGAAATTGTCAAAGTCGTGCTCGGAGTCATCATCAGGAATCCTCGTCTTGTGCAACCTGTTCCGCTTCCTCCTTACAGTTGTGCTATGTAAAATACTATATGGACACAATTAAGAACTTGCAAACAATAATCTAAACAAATAAATCCTAACTTTCGTCATCCTACGATGATGATGCAGCTAACGTAGACTCCACTCCCAAACATCATGACCTACCTCTTTGTCGCAGCCTAAACGATACGAACTTCACGATGGGTCTAGTTACCGCCCTCAGATGTCATGATGAGTAGTGAAGGGAGTCCTATAAGCAGGTTGCTTCTTACCAACCTCGAAGCACCATCTTTCCGCTGGCGTATATGAAGCACCGAACCTACAATCCCAGAAAAGAAATTATTCGATCGCCATTCTCCGTCATGTGTCACATAACTGATTCTAAGTTTATTCATTTAGTCACAGTCTGTTTGCAATCACCCCATCTTCCAGGGGGTGGCAGGTGGACAGCCAATCTGGCTATGCCACTTCCCACGGTATACCACTCATTACATTTGTGCAATATGTTTATTTGTAACCATTTTACATGTATGTGTACCGTGAATAAAGAATCTGAATCTGAATCTGATTCCTTGAGAAACTAATGGAAGAAAGGGACGAATACGTAAGAGATACGTGGGTGAGGGTTTACATGGGGGAAAGGGTCAATATTATAGCTGAAAAGATTAAGAAATCGCCAGATGGAGAAATTATAAAACAGCTTGTCTGAATGCTGGGAGATTAGGGGGGGGGGGGGGGGAGTGGAGAGCAAGTACCCGGACGGACGGGGTTGTTTTTGGACTCCTCGTTCGAGGACCGCGGGAAATCAGCGGAAAGGCCCAATTATTATTATTATTATTATTATTATTATTATTATTATTATTATTAAAACACCAGGGCGAACCTGGAGGTCAATTGGATGGAACTTTACATTTGTTTCTCCAAAACTACTGAGAAGCAAAATCAAAATGTCAGCCTATAGTTCACCAGGTAGAAACCTCACTCGTGTTCCTTATGCAGTTTGGAGCTAATTGCTGCGACGGAAACTCCTCTTTGTGGAGGTTTCAGTGGCAATCCAATCCCCGTGTACTGAAATGATTGCTAACTTGAGCGAGATAATTTGGACTGCTGTAAAAATGATTTACATTCCATTCAGGTCTTGTTAGTCCGGACAACTAATATATTTGGTAAGTCATTTTTACTAATCAAACTTGGTCATGGATTTAACTAATCGCTGTTTGTGAAACTGGTTGAGGAAACGTTTTCAGTGTTTGGGCAAGAGTAAACAGCAGGGCTTTCAGAACACGATGAGAACCATGGTTTTAAATCCTCTACATAATATAATACAAATTAAATTATCAAAACTTAGAAACAATAAGTTTGCTTATGTATTCCGCACCAGTCTTTGATGATCAAAGACTTCTGAATAGAGTAATTGATACACACGTCAACATACTTCATTATTCTTCGTTTGAAGGATAACACGATTGATGGGCTGGTCGAATATGGGTCATATCTATATGGTAAACAAATCACGAGATCACTTGAAAAACGTCCTTCACCCAACGCAGACGATATCAAAATTTATTATTTTAAATATCATTTTTTTAAAATTTTCAAAAAATTCAACAAAACCATATCATGTGACCCCCTCGTTGGAACGAGCTCGTTCCAACGAGGGGTCACATGATATGGTTTTGTTGAAATTTTTCGAGAAATAATATTTTTTCAACTGCCGAATTTGCATATTATGCGGGCGGATGCGGCCGATTCGTTGGGTAAAGGAACTACAACATTGTCCTCACAAAAAGAAACCGATTATTTCGACCAAATCGCAGATAGCGATCTGGCCGAAATTCTCTGTCCGTTTTCTTGCCCCCAACACCGTGTAAAATATTTATTTATTTATTTATTTATTTATTTATTTATTTATTTATTTATTTATTTATTTATTTATTTATTTATTTATTGGAGTTTAAGGACACATTTAACAGCCAGGATCACCTCGTGTCGGACTCTTTTACGGGTGGAGGAAACCAGAGTATTCAGAGAAGACCACCGAGTAACGGCTCGCAGCTTTCAGACTCCCCAACGTACTAACTCCGCACAAGCAGAGTTAGCATTGGTTGAAGACAAGTGCACCATCGACGTGCAGTTCGCCTTAGTGCACATCGTCACCTTGCGGCCGTCATACGAGGGCAATCGAGAAAAATGTCTTGCAAAAGGACACAACGCAGTTACCCATGGCGGAGATCGAACCGCGGACCTTTCGGTTTGAAGTCCAGTGCTCTAAACCCTGAGCCACCGCGCTCCCACCTGTCGAAAAAGAAATGATACAAATATATTGAATCTCAGATGCTATTTTTATTCCTGATTCACTCAAAATTTTGCATTTTTTAAAAATGAAATCTCCATCCACTGATGTACCTGTATCGCGATCAGATCGCAAGCTGATTAAGAAAAAGGACCGATGTTGTGGCCAGAGTACTGCATATACACACTCGATGCAAAACCATAACCAGTGTCGTAAACAGCTTTATCTGGTGGTGGGACCAAACCCATAAATATTTTGACAAAAAATAGCAAAGCAGAGGAAAGAAAGGTATTACAAGACGCTGTAACCCCTTAATATTCAAAATGGATAGCTGAAAGGCGTATCCCTTGAGTCTGGTTTCTAGCAATCATTTTTTATCTTCCAATAGCGGGAATGGACTATTATTTAACCCTTTATCCAACGTAACAGCCAAATCCGACCAGCGCTATTCGGGGGGGGGGGGGGGGGGGTCATAAGCTATGTGTTTGACGCAAAAAATGAAAAAAAGATAGGTATTCAAGAATTTTGTTTGCAAGTGTCGTCTGCTTTGCGTGTTATGTAAAGGGTTAAGGAAAAACTATGCTGATAGAACACAAACTTTTCCGACAAAACTTTTGGTTCGCCTGTCGCTTCCACTATACGGCCGCCATGTACCAAAGAGACTGACCAAAACTATAGCTTGAGACTGGAAAGGTGAGATTCGATTCATTTTTGTATAATGAGGTCAGGTACCTAAATATTACATAAAGGCACTTATATTGACTTGAGTGTGGATTACGGCTTATTTTCGGTTGACAAAATGTATTCACAGGCATTTGCCGGCATTCTTCAGAAAACTATAGTGAGGCAGATCCATACGAAAGCGATTATGTTTGCTTCTGCATTAATGTACAGCCACAGAATACGAAGTGTTTTAATTATGTTATCAGCACCTTTTACCTCTTTACCCATCCCGAATAGGAAACGACACTTGCAAAACAATTTCTTAAAATAATTTAATTTTTTTCATTTGTTTGTCTAAAAAACATAGCTTATGACAATGGAACGTGCGGAAAGAGAATGCATGAAAAATAAATTTTGAAAAGAGAATTTTGTGATCAGTGCCAGCTTTGTTTTGACCGTTACGTTAGGTTTTTGAACCATAATCCCCAGTAACTAATATTCCAACAACATCGCCAAGGTATCATCCCTGATTTCTATCGTCATGAGTAGGTGGTAAATGCCGATTCCAACTCAGATGTACATGTACGTGTACATGTACACGTACATCGATGTACACCTCCATAGGATTTAGTGTTAAAATCGTGTACAGGTACACGATTTTAACGTTTTTTAGGGTGATTTGGAATCGGCTTTGCCGATTCCAAATCACTGGATTCTATATACAAATCGCTCAAGAGTGAAAAAAAAAACGCATGAAATTTTAAGGAAAAAGAGGTGTATCGTCCGATTTGGAATCGGCAAATGGGTTTCCCCCATAGGATTCAGTGTTAAATTGCGAGCAAAAAACGTGTTGCCGTTTCTAAATCATCATCTTGCTGATTCTAAATCATCCGTGTCTGTACACGATTTTAACACTGAATCTCTATGGAGGCGTACACGGAAATCCATTTGCGGATTTTGCGTCAGAAATCGAATCGTGTACGGTACACGGAAAAGAGGTGATTTGGAACCGGCAAACCCACTGCCACGTTTCCTGAAGAAATAAAAAAAGTGATTGATATATAGGAAAGAAAAAAATATATAAATAAATAGTTATTTAAAAAATAAATATATCAAATCGAATAGATAATAATAAATAAATACGTAAATCATGAGCGCTTCACCGACTCTTAGAGTAAGGTTTCTTTTAAAAATGCTGATGAGAGCCTACGCATTCTGCGTGAACGAACAACTAGGTCGCCTCTTGTTAGGACGATGCGTCGGATGTCGGGATCACCCAGACTTCGATCACGAGAATCATTCGTGTCTGTGGATGGAAAGGGAAGATATGGTCGTCAAGTATTTCGAACCGGCGCTCGAACGCGTTCAAATCGACGAAGTGATCGCGTTTTGGAAGAGATTACTCTTCTGTAAGGATCAAAGCAAGCCCACAGTTTCGGAAGAACTGAAATTGGCGCGTAAAAGTCTGACTTTAGAAAACAAGGGATGCGTCATGAAATTATTGTTCAATGAAGCATACGTCCAAGTTTTCTCGTTGATATAAAATAAGGGAGAATAGAAAATAAATAAATACACACATAGATTTTTTATCTAATATTAGAAAGAAAAAAAAAACACAAAAATGAGAACCAGAAATAAATTGTATCCGACGTTAGATGACGACGAGGATGAGAAGCCGAATGGCGTTTTGCCGACGGCACCGTTGCTAGAAGAAAAAAAAAGAGGAGAGAGGTATCGCATCGATCAAATCAGTAGAATCCAAGAGTATCTAACTCGAGAGAGAGATTCTCGTCATTCTCTCAAGAAGAAGTATTCGCGTTTCGTGAAATTCGTCAACGCGATCGACACGACACTCATCACGAGTTCCATGGGTTTACACGCGGCCGGCATCGGATTGTTGTCGACCGCGGTCGGCATTCCGATCGTGTTGACCGTAGAAGGAGTGGCTCTCGCCGCCGGATTGTTTAGCACGCTCGGAAACTTTTTGAGTAGGAAATTATGTCTGAAGGCGAGGAAACACGACAAGATTCGCGTCTTGGCCGACTCCAAGATCGACACGATATCCGAAATGATCTCTATGGCGTTGAAAGACGGGAGGATATCGGACGGAGAATACTTTGCGATATTGAGCGAGAAAACGAAATACGATGTCATGAAAGAAGCCGTGAGAATCAAGACTCGTCAGATCATAAAAGAAGAGATGAAGGATTCTCTCGTGGAAAAGGGGAGGAAAGAGGCCAGGGAGGAATTCAGTAAGATGATAGTACTCAAGAGTAGCGATTGAAAAAAAAAAATATATATAATAAGAACAGAATTAATTATTAAATTTATATATAAAATAAAAACGAAATTAATTTAAATAACTCTTAAAAATGTATTGCGTAAAGTGTAAGAGAGTTACCGAGACGAGTAAGTCTCGAGAAGTACGAACTAAAAACGATAGACAGATGCTTCGCGGAATTTGCGACGTGTGTGGTTCTATCAAGACGCGATTCGTCAAAAAAAGAACGCGAGCAAAGGTAAAGGCATCGTGAATAAAATGATTAATAATCTACCTTTCGAAATGCATCTGCCTGGTCACAGTTTCACAGGACCCGGAACGAAATTGAACAAGAGACTCAACGCCGATCTGACTCCCAAATCTTGGAGCAAACCTGTGAATAGGGTGGACGCGGCCGCGTATGATCACGATCTGTGCTACGCCGGACATCCCGACACCAAGACTCGCAACGACGTCTGCGATAAAAACATGTTGGGGAAATTGAGAGGCATATCGAATCCGAGCAGGAGAGAGAAGATAGAACGTTCGATGGTCGGCAATCTGATCGGTGCGAAACGTCGATTCGGATGGGGCGTTCAAAAAAAAAAGCGCATCGGAAAAGAAGAAGAAACGATTATTGACGAGCGAATTGGCCGAGGAGTTACACAAACCCATCGTGCGTAAATTTCGAAAGAGAAGGGTGTTCGTGAAGGGTTTGGATGATATTTGGTCTGCCGACTTGGTCGACATGAGATCGTTTTCCAGGTGGAACGAGGGCGTCAAATATCTATTGACGGTCATCGACGTGTTTTCCAAATACGGTTGGATCAGAGCTTTGAAGAATAAATCGGGACCTTGCGTCGCCGAGGCTCTGAAGAGCGTGTTCGACTCGTCTTCTCGAAAACCGAGTAAATTGTGGGTGGATAAGGGAAAGGAATTTTACAACAGGCACGTTCATCGATTGGTCGACCTCTACTCGATCGAAAACGAAGAGAAAGCCAGCGTGGTGGAACGTTGGAATCGAACGATGAAGGAAAAGATGCACAGATACTTCACAGCGAATTCGACCAAGAAATACATATACGCTCTGAACGGTCTGGTCAAAGATTACAACAACACGCGACACAGGTTGATCAAGATGACTCATGTGGAAGCTAGCGATCCTCGAAATGAAAAACGGGTCTACGCGAATCTATATCCTGAAAGATCTAAGATTAGGAAGAAGTCTAGAACGTCGAAATTTGCGGTCGGTGATCGAGTGAGAATCTACGCTTATAAGAAGACCTTCGAAAAGGGTTATACTCCTCGATGGACCTCGGAAATCTTCGTGATAATCAAAATATTTCACACCGATCCGGTGACTTCTGAAATCAAAGCTTTGGATGGAGAAGAGATCATCGGAAAGTTTTACGAACAACAATTACAGAAGACAAAGTTTTGATAAGAAAACAAATTTCTTTTATTTACTCTCTTTAACATTTTCTTGTTTATACATATATATAAGAGAGAAAAATATAATAAAAAATAATTAAAAACTATTTTTAGATAAAGAAAGCAAGTTATTTAAAAAAAACCAAAAATCCTTTAAAAATGACAAATATACTAGATATAGCACAAAGCATAGTGAAAGATGAAAGTATTCAAGAATATGAGGTTCACGAATACGAACCGGTAACCGGAACGAGTTTGAACAATGCGGGAGAGATAAGAATCAATGTCGAAACTCAAGATCTATTCATACATCCTAGCGAGAGTTACATAGTGGTGCAGGGACGTCTCACCAAGGAAGATGGGAGCGACTACGCCGACGACGACACGGTTACTCTAGCCAATAATGGCATCATGCATCTATTCAGTAATATAAAATACATGCCATCCAGACAAGAGATAGAATCTGTGTTTCATCCCGGTCAGGCCACCACGATGTTCGGACTCTTGACGTATCCTGATGATTTTTCGAAATCCAGAGGACTTAATCAGTTGTGGGTGAAAGACACCGTCGGCCCTGCTAGCGCCGGCGCCGCCTTGATATTCGACTACGTCGTCAAGACGGCCAGACCTAAAGGAACGTTTTCGTTCAGGATACCTTTGAAACACATCTTCGGATTTGCGGACGATTACAACAAGATCATGTACGGATTCAAACACAATCTGATGTTGATTCGAAAAGGAGACGACGACGCAATAGTGAGACTCACTGTGACCAATACGGGTAAGATAACTCTACACAAGATATCGTGGTTCATTCCGCACGTGGAGCCTTCGATCGTGGAAAAAGCGCATCTCTACAAGATCATAGAATCCAAGAGTAAATTACCCGTGGGATTTAGAATGAGACAGTGTGACACGGCTAGCATTCCACCCTCCACGAATCACTTCGATTGGAGATTGACGGTGAAATCCGCTTCCGAGAGACTGCGTTTCATCGTGGTTGCATTTCAGACTGATAGGGATGGGTCTCAGGAAAAGAATGCATCGCTGTTCGATCACTGCCATTTGAGAATCATGCAAGTGTTTCTGAACGCCACAAGATATCCAGCAATCGATTACAACGCGTCGTTCGACAAGAACGATTTCTGCAGACTGTACGGCGACGCCGCTGATTTTAGAAAGAAGTATCACGGTCTAGACAAATTGATGAGCAACCCTAACATATCTCCCGGCGAATACAAGTCGATGTATCCCATGTTTGTATTCAACGTCAGTAAACAGAGTGAATGACTCAAGAGTAGCGTCTTAGACATTCAGATCAAGATGCAATTCGATAGGAACGTGCCGAGAAAAACTGAAGCCTTCGCCCTGGTCCTGTCGGACAGAGAATTACAATTCGAATTGGATGGAAATAAGATGTCGATCATTCGATGAGAGACGAGTGTGAAAAAAAAATATATATTAATAAAAATTAAAAAAAATATTATAAAAATGAATGATAAAGGAAGAGAATACTTAAGAAGAAACAGACGTGTTTTGATTAAAAATATTTCGCAAGATTCGTTAGCAATAATTCTAGACACTTTAGTCGAAACAGAACGTTTGATATTGACTGATTATATGAGACGTGAAAGCAAAAGTAAAATCTTGATAGAAGATAAGACCAGAAAACTTTTAGACACGTTGACGTATAGAGGACCAACTGCTTTTCGAGAATTTATAAAAGCTCTTCGAAACGCTAAAATAGATGTCGACGCGTGTTTCGAGATAGGTGATCCAATTTCATGAGATGAAACATTATGAGAAATAACGTATTAAAACAAAACTCCAAAAAAAATAAATAAAGTAATGTGATCTAGAGAGATTGAACATCTTTCTAAATCTCATTACATTTTTTTTTTGTTTTTAATAAATCACACATTATTTTTTTTAATTCATTATTTTCCATGCGTTCACTGTTTGATCAAAGGAACTAGTTCAATCAGTAGACTCACCCCGGAAGTGGCGGCTTCGGGATTATTGGTTTTTGTAACGAAATTAATCCTGTCTCCGGCATTCACTTTGAGAGGCGTGCCGAACGTGCTAACATTCGCGTGTTGATTCTCAGTCTTTTCGACGCTGTATCTCTTATCGCTCTCTACTCCATTCACCATGAGATTGACGACTGCTCTGTTATTCAAATCTGAAGAAGCCAGACTCATTCGAAGGATATCACCTCCCAGCGGCTTGGGATATCCCACCTGACCATGTTTCGATCCGCTACCTCCATTTCCGAAAGACCACTCAGCTTTTCCCTCATCTGAGGTGCCGGCCTCCTCAGCCCACATGGTAATCAATTGTCTAGCATATTTGACTTTCTCCACCACCGAAATCAGGGTGCAGGCATCCGTCATGTTCACGGGATCCGGTAGATTCGTGAGCGCGTGTCCACCCATGTCTAGTTTACCTTCCATGATGTCACCCTTTCTCCAGACCGAGTTGTCGTCCACGTACTTTCTGCTGACTGTGCTGGAATCGAATTCGGGATCATGACTGAGTCCAAATAAATTCTTACCGTTCATGTCGATACCACCCTCCATGGTTCCGCCAGATTGTTTGTTCAGGTAGAGATCGTCCACTTGCGATTCTAGGTATTCTTGTGATCGTATCACGGCAGAATCCACATAGTCCTTGTTGACCGCGGTTGAGTCCGCATCCGTGTCGTCGATCTTTGACAGAGTCAATATCTTGTTGAATCCCGCATTCAGATCTGATTTCATTTCTCGTCTGTCAGACTTTCTCTGTTCCAGATCTACGTAGTGTTTGGTCGCCATGTCCTTGGGATTCGTGGGAGTGGCCACGTTCATTATCTTGTTAGAATTGGCGTTCAATTCCGAGTGCATCGTTTTTTGAATGTATCTATTTCTCAGGTGTTCGCTGAATCTCGTGTGAGAGTCGTCTGCATATTTCTTGGTCGCGGCATTGGTGGGATCTATGGGATTCGCGACGTTCACCAAACGTTTAGATTTCAGATCGAGATCGTTGGTCATGGTTTTATCCACGTAATTATCTAGCATGATTCATTTGAAATTGGCGTTCCCCCTGTCAACGTATTTTTTAGTCGCAGCATCTGTGAGATCTATCGGCTCGGGAAGATTGTAGAGCTTCTTATCGTTCATGTTCAAAGGTTCCTCTCCAGGTTCGTATCTCCGAACATAACGTTCGTCCAAGTTGGCAACGTCGTAACCATCGTCGACTTCGAACGTCTTCCTCTTCTTTCTTAGGTTGACTTTTTCGTCGTCACTTCTACCAAATTTATCGACTGGCATGTTGTTGTGAGATTTTTTGTTTTTAGAAAAAAATATATTCAAAACGCAGTTTATTAAAAATGAATTATTTTATTTTTATTTTTCGTTTTTATTCAATTAAAAATTTTTAAAAATAATTTTTTTATCTTTATATATACTATATAAAAAAAAATCTCTCTCTAATGTAAATCATTGAGAATGTCTTGAAACCGATCTCCTTCAGACCATCTCTTGAGAACGTAGAGACACAGGTGACCGCAAAACACTTGATCTGGTGATTGCACTCGTTCCATGTTGTAATGAACCATCGATTTGTTGAAATAGTTCTTTATTTCTTTCAGTGGCGAGATTCCGTAGCTGTCGAAATAATAATTTTTCTTCTTCCCGTTCTTGAACCACGCCACCCAGTGAGTGCCTTCACCCAATGAATCGTCTAGATTTAAAATTCCGCATTCCGATTGTCGAGGTCTTCTCTTCGGCAAGGCATCTCTGGAAAACACGCCTAGAAAATCTTTGATTTTCAAATCTTTTGCTGCATTCGACAGATCGATGTTGGATAGGGGTTCGTTAGGTAAGATGACACCTTCTACGGATATCTCTATTTTCTTATTCATAAATGCGTATATATATATTTATTTTTTTTTTATTTATTTATTTTATTATAATTTACTAAAATGACGTTATTTTTTTTTTTTTTTCTTTTTCTTTTTAAACTAACTCTCTCGATGTCTCTATCGATTTCTATAATTTCGAATCCATCTAATTCCTCTTGATTTTCTGGAATCCTATCATCCTTACTCATATCTGGAATCCTATCATCCACAATCATATCTGGAATCCTATCATCCTTACTCATATCTGGAATCCAATCATCCACATTCACATCATCTCTAATTAGATCCAAAATCAAATGTCCGAGTGCCAAAGTTCTTATTTTATCATCTAACATGAATCTCTTATCGTCGTCGGCTGTCAGAGAAATCTTGTTGACTATTTCGGTATACAAGTCGTGATTTTCACTTCGAATTGATTTCATAGTCTTATACACTGGACCACTTCCTAACAGACAATCTTTATACTCTTGGAAAGAGATGTTTTTCTTCACCACGCACGCTTTAACCCCTTTGCACTTCTTGATCTCTTCATCTTCTAGACGATAAGCATACAGTTTGGGTCTCAAGCCCACGAATTCGATGATTTGTTTACCGCCGCTCTCGTCCTTAAATTTACCCAACACCTTCTTGTTGTCGTTCGATTGAATGTTGGACGGGTGATCGACGGGATAATTGCTCGTGTCAAACCACTCGGCCACGTACTGAGATATATCTCGGTAGACGTCTTTCATCTCTATCTCATAAACTAAACTGTCCATGTCGGTGAACAGTAGTTTGGCTTTATCACCAAATTTTCGTTTGACGTAATCGTAGTGAAACTCGTACATCAATCGCTTGCTGATATCTAAGATGATCGGTCCGAGATAATACGGTTTGTCGAACTTCAGGTGCATCTTTTGCATGTGAACGGTCACTAGATTTTCGTCGAATATGGTTCAGTGTTTGTAATTAGGTTTCGTCACTAATTTTTTAGCTGTTTTCTCAGATGTGACGAGTCGAACGTCAGTTCTCTTCCTGTTGTTTTCCATCGATTTACCGTACACGCAGTTGTTCCTGAGTTTGAAGAAATCTTTTTCGAAATCGTTCTCGGCTAGAATCCTGAGATTCGTGTTGAGATCGATGTATTTTTTCATCCAAGGCTCTTCGTCGAATCGAATGATGCGATGTATGTCAACTAATTTCATCCCGTAATCGACGTATTGTTTCAAATTCTCACTGTAGACGATGTAGTTACATTTGTTAAATAAACTGGGAATGAGTTTTTCCTCGTCTCCTTCGTTCGGTTCCATTCGTTCGGGAGCTGGTGGATAATCGTTGCGTAGATCATGTAATTCTTCCGGATAGTTCAAATCGACTTCTAAAATGCAAGGATAGTCTCTCCATTTTTGCATCTCTTCTGGTTCCGTCACCCATTTGAAATTTCTGATCGGTAAAGGATGACTCATAGCCCAACCGTACAGATTATTAGTGTCCCAATACTGTATGTATTTATCTGACCGTTTCGAATCGAAACCTTCTTTCATGTAGGAATTGTTAGCTTCAGAATATCTGTGGGAGATCATCGAGACGCCACCTCTCGCAGCCCTTTTGAACATGAGCAACATGTTCACGTCAGATAATAATTCCAATTTAACAGTGCGCCCCACGCCAGACCGTGTGTGGTGAAATACCAAGCGGGATCTAGATCATTATTTCGATGACAGACGCCTCGAAAATTTTGAACACGTCTGCCAAGAGCAGGACGTCGGTCTTCAGATAGAGATCATGATAATCTCTCATGGTTTTCATATCGAATGATTTCTACACGTTTTTGGCGTGTTCGAAATGTCGGATTCGTATAATTTTGAATAAAAATCTTCTTTCGAAGGTAGTGCAGTGTCTTCGAATCTCTTTAGATCATTCATGTAATCATAAGGATAGACTCCTTTCCTCAACATGAGGTCTACTCGTTCTCCAAAATGTTCGCTCATGATTTTAAATTTATCCTTGCTCATGTTATCGACTAATTTTTCCAGAGCGGTTGACATGAATTTAAAACTGTCGATGAAACGTATGCCTCTATGAATGGATTTCGTTTTTTCTTCCAACATATTTCCGTTGATTACTCTTTTCTTCTCCATGATCTTCCATTTCGTGAAGGAAATGTATCTTTCTTCGCTGTTTGCGATGCAATTTAATTCTTTGTGTGAGGTGCCGAGATTTTTCACGAACAGATGACTGTCATAACCTGAGAGATTGTGAAACATCACCGGATAGAAAGCGGCATCTCGATATTTTAAATTACACTTGCTGTGAGCCGGACCATGATACAGACCCATGTAATGATCGTGGTCTCTAACCTTCTTATTTTCCTCCGAATTCTCGTCGAACGATTGTCTGCATATGTGACATTTGGTGGCTCTGTTATTTTCATCCTGCTGCTCTCGCGTGATGATCATTTTCGCCGGAGTTTTGAATTTGTCGTATAACATTTGAATTTTCGATTCTAACTCTTCCACAAACCTTTGGGCCATGTCGTCGTCTTCATACTGTTTCGTGTAGGTGAAGGGACCCATGTCGTGTTGCGAGTCGAAAGCACATTTCACGTAAATGCAATAGCCCGAAGGTATGTGTTTTTGATATCTTTCAACGTAACTTTGAAGAGCGTTGGGTTGACAGGAACTCATTTTCGTGGTGAAACATTCAAAATCGGTGTACACGATGAATGGTACTTTTAACCTTCTATTGTGATTTTCAAACTTCATGATGGTGTTAGGTTTAGGCATTTTAGGCATTTCGATGGCGACACCTTGATTTTCATTGCAATATCCCTGATGTTTCGCTAACGATTTTTCGTTGTGAAACGCGTTCATGCAGTTGCAACATAAACATACCTTATGTTCATGTTTATTATTTTGTCTCAACAGTAACCGGCTCGGATGTTTAACCCAACAATATTGACGATTGTTATCATTCGAAATCAATAATAAAATAATCGTCTTTTCTCTTTCGAGATACGAAGTCTGTCTGAGAGGAGAGATCGTTTGTTTTTCGTCATCGTATCCCAAGACGTTCACTTCTATGGTGGGATTTTGAACCTCGAAACGTTCGATGTGTTTTAACTCTGTTGGAAAAGTCAATCTGGTCCAATCGAGATTTTTAGAAGTCTCCTCGTAACGAGAAACTCTTTTGGAGTTCATTTTGACAGAGTATAAAACGGAGGTGACTGCCCATTTAAAACACTGATCATCTTTATTTCTCACGTTGATCACAGCATTTTTTTTAGTTAAGAAATACGGTAATTTCACGTAGGAAGACCCTTTCAACGAATCGTTTTCAGTTATGTGAATTTCGAGTTTCAACACCTCATCGAACGTCCAATTACTACCTTCATGTTGATAATTCGCGAGAGACGTCAACATCTTATCTTTCATCTTTTCGAAAACGTCCGATAAATCTGAACCTCGAAATACGGGTTCGATGTTAGATCTGAAATATGCATTTTTCATGATGCTCTCGCCGGACTTCACGTCGATTTTATTCATCACGCAATGGAGTATCATCTTAATTTTTAGTCCCACGTTCATGTATTTGCGAAACAAATCCAATACTTTTTTCTTCACCTGTTCCATGAACAATTTCGGATCGATTTTCTTCAACGAGGGAACCACGTCAAAAGTTTTAAAAATGCCTTTGATCGCACTCTCCCGTTCTACAGTCTTCAATTGAAATAGTTCCATGGTGAGTCGTGCTAGATATTCTTTTCCTTTCCCTTCGTTTATTGTTCGTCGAATTTTGCTCGTTATATCTCGTTTGCCTAGAATCTGAAGTGCATCGTTTTAGTTTTTCTTTTCTTTTCTTTGGAAACTTGAAGTTCTTCAATGGCTTTTCGTTTAGTCGTCTTCTTATTTTTCACAAGCGAAACGTTTTTGGTTTTTTTCGACGTCAGCATTTCGATTCCTTTTACTATCTTTTTCTTCTTCTTCTCATTTTTCACAACCGATGCATTTTTTGATGTCGTTGCTATAGACATTTCGTTTGCCTTTCCATTGTTTTGCAAATATTTCTGTATGACCTCAATTTTTTTTTGATTTAGTTCTATGATTTTTGAAATGTGAAATTTTTAATAGTTTGCAAATCTCGTTTAACTGTGGTACGGTTTTCTCATTTAAATTTTCCATTTTATTATCTGTTTGCTCCATTTGTAAGAATATTTTTTTTTTCCCGAATTTTGTATTTAAATAATTTGTTTATAAAGTTTTGTTTTTTTCTTTAATGTGAAAAATATTTTTTTTGATGAAATTAATCAATTTTTTTTATGTTCCTTAACGTGAAAAAAATTGAATTAATACGAGAAAAAAAGGATGTTAAAAATTTAACTTTTTATTTATATATAAAGAGAAAAAACAAAACTTTTTAAACAAATTATTTAAATACAAAAATTTAAAATATACATTATTTGCAAGAATTTGTAAAACAAAAAAAAACAAATAATCGATCATGACGACAACATCCATGACGGAATCTCGACATAAACGTCGACGTTGTTTAATAAATCATTATTCTCCAAAAAACCAAGAAGAAAAAAATTGTAATTTATATTTACGCGTTTCGAAAGAAAACGATACGATTTGCGATAGAAAATTGAATCGTAATACTATTAGCGAACAATGTCGTTTGAACTATTAAAAAAGAAGAAGAAGGTTCAAGACAAATAGAACTCTTATGACTTTTACGCAAAGTCTCGCACGAGGTTCAAAACAAATTTCCACGAAGCAGACACGTGTTCATGTCACCCGATTCCTTCTCAATAGATGATGATAACTGCAAGATGCGAAGGCAATTTTTAAACATTCGAAGTCTTGCACGTTCTAAAACTCGTCTGCTTCTTTCATGAATCGAATCAAATCTTCTAAAGTCAAGAATTGAGATAACGTCTTGTTTGCGTGATTCAATGTATTGTACAATTGTTCCTTCGTGTATCCGGATTGTAAAATGCCCCTTAATAAACTCTCGTTTTTATTTTTTTCAATTTTAATCAATCCCAATGACTGGATCTTCTTCAAATAATCACAATGACCTTTGATATTATTTATGTGTTCTACCAAAGGTCTGTCGTTAAGTTCCCAATTCATTAAATGTATGTTGCAACAAAAACATTTTACTCTGTCACTTTTACCCACATAAATGAAACCTGCAGCAGCTAAATCTTCAGGTTTTTGAGCAAGATGCGAAGGCCAATTTTTAAATGTTTGAAGTCTTGCACGTTCTAAACTATAATTCGGATGTTCGGACTTGATCATTGTTTTTACCACAAAATTGGGTTTGTAAGAATATTTTTTTTCGAATTTTTGCATTTAATGATAATTTGTTAAAACTTTTTAAAATTGAGATGTTAAATTTAACTTTTTATTTATATATATAAAGAGAAAAAAACTTTTACAAAAAAAATTTTTCACATTAAAGAAATTAAAATTAAAAAACTTTTTTTTATATATATAAAGAGCAAAAAAAAAAAAAACTTTTTAAACAAATTATTAAAATACAAAATTTAAAATATACATTATTGCAAGAATTCATAAAACAAAAAGAACCCTAAATAATCGATCATGACAGCAACACCTAAAAGATGCGAATTGAAATTGAAACGAGTCGAAACGTATAAGAAATTCGGTCATAAAATCTATAGATTACAACAACACGATCCCATCGAATTGAACGAGGTCGAGATGAAGGACTTAGAGCATAAATACGACAGATATAAGATGACTTTGAAATTGGATGAAGCCATGCTCGATTTGTTTTACGAGTACCAAAGCGATCTGCAGAAAATCGTCATCGCTAAAGATAAAGAATTCGACAAGGACGATTTGACATCTATGGAAGTTACATATATCTGAAAATCTCACGCAAACTCGTGGACAAATTGAGTGGTGAGAGCGCATTCACCGATGTAAAAAAAAAACTCAAAAGAGTAAAGATAAACATTCAACACATTTTCGAAAAAGGAGAAAACATGAGTGTCAACATGCAAATAACAGACTTGGAAATATAAACAATAGAGAGATTGAAATGTTAAAATTTAACTTTTTATTTATATATATAAAGAGAAAAAAAACTTTTACTAAAAAATTTTACATTAAAGAAAATTAAAAATTAAAAAAAACAACTTTTTTTTATATATATAAAGAGCAAAAAAAAAATAAACAAACTTTTTTAACAAATTATTATTTAAATACAAAATTTAAAATATACATTATTTGCAAGAATTCATAAAACAAAAAAAACAAATAATCGATCATGACGACAACAACACCTAAAAGATGCGAATTGAAATTGAAACGAGTCGAAACGTGTAAGAAATTAGGTTTTAAATTCTATAGATTACAATGACACGATCCCATCAAATTGAACGAGGTCGAGACGAAGGGCTTAGAGCACAAATACGACAAATATCGCATGCCTTTGAAATTGGACGAAGCCGTGCTCGATTTGTTTTACGAGTACGAAAGTGATCTGCAGAACATCGTTATCGCCGAAGATAGAGAATTCGACAAGGACGATTTGTAGTTGCCCTATGGAAGTTACATATTTCCAAACATCTCATTCGAACTCGTGAAGAAATTGGGTGGTGAGAGCGAGTTGACCAAAGTAACAAAACTCAAAAGAGTAAAGGTAAACACTCAACACATTTGCGAAAAAGGAGAAAACACGAGTGTCAACATGCTAATAACGGACTTGGAAATATAAACAATAGAGAGATTGATTTTTTTTAGCGAAGAAGAAGGAAAAAAAACGTAATGAGATCATCTTGAAAACACGAGTGTCAACATGCTAATAACGGGCTTGGAAATATAAACAATAGAGAGATTGATTTTTTTAGCGAAGAAAAAGGAAAAAAAAAGTAATGAGATCATCTTTAGATCTCATTACTTTTTTTTTGTTTTCCTTCTTCACTATTACCATATATTATAATAACGTTTCCTTTTTTCTTAAATTTCAGCGTTGATTCTTCTTTTCTTTTTTTCTTTTTTTTGTAATATGATACGTTTTTATAACAACACATTTGTTTATCCGGATCATAATTATGAACGAATGTTGTGCATCTCTTGGTAACACTCGCATCATTACCATTCTCTTCAGAAGGTAGTGGTGACGGTGGGAAGCATCTCATTCTTTTCATTTTCAACCATCTATCCCGCTGTTTATCTAACTCTTTCATCAGTTCTTTCCTTAGATATCCATCATTAGCGTCTAACCATTTTTCCACATCTTTTTTTTCACACTCTGTCTCGTGATATTCATCATTATCGTCTAATTGTTTCTCCACCTTTTTATCCATTTTATATATTATTTTATACTTTCTATGATTTATATTTGATATAATTATATAATGTTTTTCTTATATTATAATAACATATTCAAAATAGGTATATTCTTAAATGGCGAATTCTCACCAAGCAACAAACCCTTGCCGAGTCGCTCAACGTTCTGTCCACTCTTCAGAGAGAGACCGTTTCCACTCAAAGAGTTGCCACCTCTAATGGGTTCTAGATACAATCCTTTACCGCTATCGTCTACGTGAACGCGACACACGGCTCCTCCCTTCTTCAAAAACAGTCTGCTGCCACCCATTAATTTCTCAACTGCCGAACTCGCGAGTCCCGTGAGAGCTCCCCCGCCGAGAGTCTTTCCAAGAAAGGGTAGTGCCTTTGTGGCAAAGGGTAATGCTTTTGCGGCGATTCCTACCAATAGCGGTATGAAACCACCTTTTATTCTCAAATTGTATCTCAATTGAGCGGGACTCAATCTCACCATCAACCCTCTTCCATCACGAAACGCTTTCTCCATTTCTCCATCCTTTTGATTTGACTTTTGGTCCAGGCGATCGAATCCTGACCGCCTCTCGTCAGATCTTCGTGAGTGAATTTGAATTTCACCGCCTCGCCTCGAGTTCTTAACGCTCTCTCAAGTTTCTTCCTCTGTCCTGCGGATATGTTCACGTTTTTTTTTCACGTATTCTGTCATAATTCTTTTTTTAAAATATATTTACTTCAATTGTTTTCTTGTTAATAATTATTTATATTAAAATAATTTTGTAAAATTAATATTGTGTTTATTTTATTTTTGATATCTATATATATACACAATATTTTTTTTTTGCTTTTATATTTCTCTTATGTGAAATCGTATCGTCACCCTCTCTCCGCGAAGATCTAACAGTTCACCATTTTGATCCGTCAACGTGGTTTTGAGACTATACAACGTGTCTAAAATTACTGGTAGATAAACTAAATTTCGAGGTCGCTCCACGTCTTATAACCCGGCGACACGTTTGGAAAGAAGGAATAGATCGTCGGTTGAGCGCTACCATTCACGTAGCTTCCAGCAATCATGTCCACGTTCACCAGAATGCTATTGACTGCGAGAATGTCGACCGTATTTTCAGATGCCGCATGGCCTCGATACATCTTTCAAGTGAATCCCAACATCTTGCCTATAGAATCGTCCGTGTTGAAATCCACTCGAAAATTATCTTCCAAATCCAACATCGTCTGTAAGGTATTAGGATTGGGAGCGAGTCTGATCTTGTTGCTTCCCTTTCCATCCGTCTTCATTCACGTCGGAATGTAATTGTTCAAATCGTCTATGTCGTAACTCCCTTTGGGAATTCGAATCTTCAACCAATCCACTCCGTCGGAATACTTGAATGAGTTATTCTTTTCGGTGACGTTGGGAAAGGAATAATAAGTCTCCAGATTCACCAACGCCATCTCGTATCTTTTCTCTCTATTCACTTCGATGGAAGGTTCGAATTTCGTAGCGAATCGAGTCGAATCGCCACCCACCACGATTTGAATGGATTGTTTTGCAGCCGTTTTCTCAGCTATCCGTTCTAACAATTCTCCTTGTTCCAACATTATATTTTAATTTAATTTTTTTAAATTTTTTTCAAAACTAATTATTTGAAGATTTATTATTTTCTAATTTTTTTTTTATTTTCACGCTCTATCTTATTATCATCAGAAACATAAAACTTGTCGAATCCACACCGATATTTTCCGCGATTAAATTCGCTTGTCAAATCGATCACGACGAAATTGTAAAGTCCTCCATCCCAAACCCTCTTGCAGAATCTCCTGAATTCCGCCACGCTCATGTCGTTTGCGACGTGGTCGCCGTAGATGTGATTGAGATTCTTGAGATCTTGGCGAAAGAGACATAGAAAATTAGCATTCTCCCTTATCGTCTGTCTGGGCAATCGAAAATAATTCTGCGACAGGTAGAAACAGTCCACGTTGCTGTGTCGACCTCTAACGTAATACGATTCACATCGGTTCTGACTCTCCAAAAGCAGATTGTCGAAAATCATGAGATTCTTATCTTCCGATTTCAGTTCTCTAGGATCCGGAACGTCGCTAGCGTTCTCATAAAATCGACACTCGACGTTCGAAGATGCATTTCTCTTCATCAGTTCCATCGCCGCACCGTCCAAAATGGTCGAAAGAGGAGCTTCACTCTTGTCGAATTCCTCCCTACTGTCAAAGATTCTGGCTATGACGTCCTTGGGCAATCTACGATCCATGCACTCTCGAAGCAATCTGTATTCGGGTTGAAACAAGCTCTTGCCAAACACAAACAATATGTCGTAATCCAACCAGTCGGGTCGGGACAACAGATTCATCAACAGATTGGTCTTTCCACAATTCGATTTTCCCACTATCGAGCCTCTTATGCTCTTGGGAAAGAACTCGTTATTCGACCTCTTGGTCACGGCGTCGTTCCAAGACATATCTTTAATGTTCATCTTTGTTTTATTTTTTTTGTTTGTTATTTTAGATTCTTTTCAAACACATTTTTTATGTTTTTTCAAACTCAGTTTTTAATATTATTATTTATTTATATCACACCGTTGCGAGTTCTCTTCAATCCTGATCCACTCGTCATTTTAGCTAAATCTTGTATGGGTACCACAGCATCCTTAAAATCTTTCCAACTTTTCGGCGTTCGCTCTAACGCAGCTCGCTTCGCCGGTGGACTGATCAACTTGTCGATCAACGCGTCGGCTGCCCTCTTGCCAGCCACAGAAGCTATCCTACCACTGGCTTCGGAAGCGGCTTTCTTACCAGCATCCAAAGCCGTCTTCTTACCGACCTCAAACGCAGTCGATGCGAGTTTTCTACCCGCATCGCTCGTGAACGCTCGCATTATAGAATCGACGATGCCAGAACCGCCTTGAACGTAAGTTCTGACGTATCCCCTGTTCTTTATCACCAACATATTTTATTTTTATAATATATTTTGTTTTTTTTTCACTTGTTGTTTAAATACTTTTATTATACTAGTGTAAAAATTTACTGTTTTATTTTGTATATTTTGTTTGTTTGTTTGTTTCTCTCTACTTATTATATATACATCAATCCTTCAATTCGTTCATCAGCCTTTTATAATGGTTTTTATTCAAAAACTTCTGTCTTAACAATTCGTCAGATATAGTAACTATCTGATTATCTAATCCTGTGTTACCAGCCCGTCTGCTCGCCATCAACAAACTCAATCTCTGAGACAGAGCGTCAGAATCGCTCGGAAGAAAAGTGGTTTTCACCCCTTTGCCAGTCACCGATTCGACGAACTTCTTATTCATATCCCATATGGGTTTCACCACTTTCGTCCACTTGTAACCTCTGTTGGCTTTGGGTCTCGTCTCTCTGGCATCGTTATTTCTCTTCATGGCGTGGGTCTGAACCAGAATGTCGCCGTAATTGTCGAAATCCTGTTCCGTGTAATCACTAGGCTTGTCGTAAAGGAGCAATCTGCGCAGTCCATCAGTTAATTCGTATCTGTTCGAGCCCACGGTTAATTCATCATCACCTATTTCTACTTCTGTGTCGCCAATAAAAAGTATTACCGTCCGAATCCTTATAAAATCCATACAACAGATCTCTCTTACCGCCATCCTCGGACGACGCGACGCTATCAGTGGTGATAGTCGAAGCTGTATCGTCGCTCTCGCTCAAGTCTGTTTGAATTCCCGTGGGAACGTAATCCGGTGTAGGTTGAACGGAATGCCGATTTCCAAAACTACCGGGCAACGAACCCTTCTCAAAGAACTCTCTTTTATGGGTCTCAATTCTTCGACTATCTCCTTCCTGCTTCGCTCTTGACCCTCCGTCACGGGTTTAAATATTTTTGTGGCTTCGCGTTTGAGTTCAATCTCACCAAGACGTCTGCTTCTGTCAGCCGATTGAATGCCCTTCTTAGCACGTTCATACTCGCCTAAAATTTGATCTCGGCGCCTAGAATCCATCTGTAAAAACATTTTTCGTTTTTAATTGTTAATGTTCCTTTAAGTATGCTAATGCGAGTTATTTTATTATTTTCAAAATTAAATGTATAATTATATTTTTTATGTTTTAAGTTAATAAAAATCTTTCTGTCTTTAATATAATAACTAAAAATTCACATCTCAACTCAGTATTGATTGAATTGGGGAAAGTTTTAAAACGTTTTAAGCACATGACAAACCGGTTTCTGATTTAACGCATTTGAGAGTAATTTACGTTTGTTAAAAGGAATTCCATTCACATATCAAAAAACCATTCACTCAGTCTCGAATTAAGAGAGAACCTTGAAGACAGTTAAAAGCATTCTAGCACATAAAAGAAACTGGTTTTTCTAATTTAACGTTAAAGGGATTCATTCATTCATTCATTCATTCATTCAAATCTCTGATCATTATCATGAATATATTAAAAATTTACCACTCAAACCTAATTGAGTGGAAAATTCGTTTTATTATACATTATTAAAACGATCCATTAAAACGAAAAACCTTCATTCACGCCACAACAAAAACATGAGCAACATTTTTCATTCAAACATTCCATTAAGTGTTTATTAAGATTACTTCACAAAAATTAATAGTAACAAACGCGAACAAACGATTTTTTACCTCTGATTTTTTCTCTAATTGTCTCTAAACTCAATTTATTTTCGTTACGTCGAAACAAAACACGAATGTCTATTTTTACAGATCGTATTTTATAGTCGACTCTTTTGAACGAATGTCTTTCATTCACGCAACTCTTTTTTAAAACTGACGCTCATATTTATAGTCGACTCTTTTGAACGAAAACCTCATTCAATCACAACAATAACATGTGTTAGTTTTACTATCATCGTGACAGTGGGTTTGCCGGTTCCAAATCACCTCTTTTCCGTGTACCGTACACGATTCGATTTCTGACGTAAAATCCGCAAATGGATTTCCGTGTACTCCTCCATGGGGATTCAGTGTTAAAATCGTTTACAGACACGGATGATTTAGAATCAGCAAGATGATGACTTAGAAACGGCAACACGTTCTTTGCTCGTAATTTAACACTGAATCCTATGGGGGAAACCCATTTGCCGATTCCAAATCGGACGATACACCTCTTTTTCCTTAAAATTTCATGCGTTTTTTTCACTCTTGAGCGATTTGTATATAGAATCCAGTGATTTGGAATCGGCAAAGCCGATTCCAAATCACCCTAAAAATGTTAAAATCGTGTACCTGTACACGATTTTAACACTAAATCCTATGGAGGTGTACATCGATGTACGTGTACATGTACACGTACATGTACATCTGAGTTGGAATCGGCATTTACCACCTACTGTCATGAAAATCGACTTTCGATAAAGTTATCTCCCTTGAAAACATAGACGAGCGAGGAAGGTCCAATAAGAAGCAAGTAATTGTTGAAAAACAATAAAAAGAAATGAAGCCAAGTTTCCTTTTGTTACTTGTAATAAACGAAAATAACAAACAGCACTTGGAACTGCCTGTTGTTTTCGTTTATTAAAAGTAACAAAAGGGAACTTGTTTTTATGGCAAGGTAATTAGAAGCAACTAGTTCACAGATAATCCGTCATTAGGAATATCTATCAGTATATTTATCTATTTATTGGGGTTAACGACACTTACGACAGTCAGAGTCACCTCGTGTCGGACAGTTTTACGGGTGGAGGAAGCCCGAGTACCCGGAGAGAACCAGGCGAGAAACTGTCAGACTCCCCAAAATATTAACACCGCGGAGGCAGAGTTAGCTTTAGTTGAAAGATAAGTGCACAATCGACGTGCAGTACGCCTTAGTACACAGTGTCACCGTGCCCCCGCGTGGGCAATCGGGATGAAGTCCCTTGCCCAAGGACGCAAGGTGCAGTACGTGGAGGGTGGATTGTAACTAAATCATCCGGGTAGTGGAGTTATCATCCAAAGTATTACTTTCAAATTCTGTGCATGTGGACAAAAACACAAGTAGTGTTTCAGCCAATGGAACTCCGGGCATAACCCGGAGGTCCATTGGCTGGAACTTTGCTTGTGCTTGTATTGCTTTGCAACAAATTTGCAATTATTGCTTGGGTGGAATCTTCACTTTGCGGGTGATTTAGTGATAATACACTCTCCATGTTCTGTAGTTACCCCTGGCGGGGATCGAACCATGGGCCTTTCGGTTTGAAGTTCAATACCGTAACCACTGAGCTACCACACTCCCTGTCAGTATCACATTGCGCACATTATTGATATAATGAACAGAAAAAAAGTTACAGAATATCAAAAGATGGTGAAAAGGTCGTTTTCTTAATTTTAAATGGGGTTCAATTGAGAATAATAGTCAAACGCTGAACCTGATCAGGAAAAATGTCCAGCATCTCGTCCCCTGAGTTATTTATGTATTGGTGTTTTAGGTCACATATTTATGCACAATGGATAATTATGACCGTGACAGTTTTACGGGTGGAGGAAGCCGGAGTATCAGGAGAGAACCACCGAGCAACTGCAGGCAACTGTCAGCTCCCCAACATACTAACTCCACACAAGCAGGGTTAGCATTGGTTGAAGACAAGTGCACCACCGACGTGCAGTACGCCTTAGTACACAACGCCACCGTGCCCCCACGCGGGCAATGGAGATGAAGTGTCTTGCCCAAGGACACAACGCGGTTGCCACAGGTGGGATTCGAATCGAGGACCTCTCGGCTTGCAGACTGCACCTCTCCTTACTGAGCCACCACGCTCCCGTTCTATGTGCCAGTAGGCACATAGAACACATTGGAACTCAGGGGACGATCTGTGTTTTTATATCTGAAGTTTGTGAAATGATGAACAGATCGATGATATAAATTCGATTACGATTCGAAATTTTAATTTTGATATGAAATTCACATGCCCTAAGTGTTAAATTTATTGGCAAGTTTACGAGATTAAGTTCGGCGCACCTTCTTGTAAGTCACTTCCAAAAACGAAAATTGTCACCCATGATATCTTCAACGAAGGAAAGCGTTGATGGTGTAGTTGGAATATTTCAGATGTCGGGGTCTGAGCGGTTCAATGTCATCAGAGTGGGGACAAATACGGTTTAGAGTTAACAATATTTTATTAATGGTTAAGTAAAATGAATACACACAGAACAGAAGAGTAAAAAAGTGACAGTGCAAAATACAGCAGTACAAAATAACGAGTATATAGCAATAGATAAATTGACAGAAAGCTTACAGCTGTTGGAAGTCGTCGTCTCACTCGCTCGCGTGTAATCTTACTCGTGTTGGTGGTGTACTCATATATCACTCATATATCACTGCCCGAAGGATAAAACCCCGACTAGTTCACCAAATTGGATTAAGTTGAAAATCAGCCGTCGTTATATCACCTGACTCCGATCCAGAGCGGCACACTCCCACACACGCAAACTGCATGTCCTAGCTCTAATTTTCATCGAATGATAAGTTTTATTCACGGAGGAGACGTGCGCGAAGGCGATTGTCAAAAATGCCACACACACACTGATATCTTTAATGAGAGAGTTAATATGCGCGAAGGCACTTTTTGAAAATGCCAAACACAGTGATGTCTTTAATGCGAGGGAAATTCAACTGAGCAAATTCACAATAGCTTGCATTTTTCCTTTAAATCATTGACGTCGTCATCGAAAGTTTTACCTTCAGATTATAATTTTGTTTTCTAGGTTTGCAATAAAGTTCAAATCTGTCCATTACTTTCTTATATTTGATATTATCAACTTCTTCGTCAAATTATAAATTTCACCACCCTTTTTTCCAAATACGAGTAAGAAGTGTGCAAGTACTAATTCGGTCCGACCTTTCACTCCTTTTTACAGTGGTGAGCATAAATTCTAATTCTTGTTTCCAACGGTATCAATTTTCCGCTATGTTCCTCGCGAAACACATCGAATCTAGAGGATCAAATTTGTCCATTTTAGGGAGATTGGAATAATATTGGTGGATACAGACCTCTTCTGACACCATGTAGTTATAACGTATGATATAGAGATGTTAAATATTCAAGAAGAAAGAGAAGACAGTGCTTCAGAGATTCGTGTTAATTGAAGCTCATCCGTGTGGAAGTAACACTTCCGGTTACAGTCAAATACGAAACGTGGAATCGTTATAAAACATAACGACACTGCCAAAACAGACGCCGTGAGAAATAGCGGAAAACCATAGATTGGCTCACGGGTCCAACCGTTGGTGAGGCCCCCATCGACATGCAGCGCCAAGTATTTGTTGACGGATGGTTTGATATAGATTTCTGAATTCCAAAGGTTTAGTGGTAGATTTTGACATCTTTTGACGCCCCAAGTGATCCCACTCGGGATGGCTCCCCTCACCCAAATTGACCGCCACTACTATTGAGTAAATTTCCTAAAATTCTGAAAAACATATTCAGAGACTCCGGATGTTACTGAACTTCTCTCCTCCCAGCACATAGACACGAAATGTCAGTGCTAAAATTGTTAACAGTAACAAAAAAAAAAAAAAAAAAAAAATGAGAGTGAGTCACGCGTTTATCTCAGGCACGGCAAAACACATGAAGACAGAATCAAAACCAAATGAGTCAAGACTAGTTGGGGAATCAAGATATAGGTGAAGATTTTTGGACGTCAATCAGGAGCCATTGGGTTCATTTTTCAGAAATGCTGGGAACTGCATTTTATGATCACCGAATGCTTCCCAGACGGTAGGAAATGAAGCCCACTGCAATAAAAGTGGTCCAAACCAACCAAAGCGAATTACACTTATTTCTCAAGCATTGTACAGCCAGCTTCGGACCAAAACCAAATGAGTCAAACCTCGTTGGGAGTTCACAACATGGGGGGGGGGGGGGGGGGGTCCAATGCATTTCCGTAGCTCAGACATGGATTTCAATGGTCAAAATAGAGGGCAGAGCCAAAAATGTGAAAGTGAGTGATGCTAATATCTCATTCACCGAATGAGTCGAAACTCGTTTGAGGTTCGAGATATTGTTCAAATACACTTGAAAAACTCAGTGCTTGATAAATGGCATTTTTTGTTCCCTCTCTCCGGCCGTCTCCTCAGTCAGCGATGCGTTCCGAATTTACGAAGCGGGGGACGGCCCGAGTGGGTCATCGCTGCGCGTTGGGCGCCCCTTCGGAACGGGCGCTCAACGCTTAGCGATGGCCAAAGTGGGACGCGTCGTTGGGAGAGAGTGTCCCATCTCTTGTAGTAGTAGAGGGGTCCGGGTTCCACCTCAGAACATTTAGTACTCACAGCTCTTTAAAAAATAAGTTGTCATTGTTATCTGTGCGGAGTGTGATCTACACACAGCTATAATAGGTTGCACGCGTCTAGCAAAATGACTGAGTTTTGGCTGTATTGAATACTCGTGAAGATGAGGCCATTTCAAGTCTCGAAATTTGTTGGAGTAGGCGTACCCCCTAAGAGTAAAGTAGGGGAACAGCGTGCACCTCAGAGAAAAGTAAGGAAAGGGCGTTCCCCCGCGCCAACCTCCCCCAGGAAACCCACACTGTCCTCAGTCCATTTTTCATTTCTGCTATTAACTTTAGCACTAAGAAAGTTGGAGTAGCCTGTAGTGTTAAAAGTATATCAGGTTTATACCTCTGGTATGGTCTGACTTATCGACTTCGAATCAACAGCTTTTATAAAAATCAAGAATTGTTGGATATCCGAAATAAGTCGAGGCCGATGAGTCTACTCAGTGACTTCAAACTCTGGAGAACATATTCAGAGACTACATTATGTTCTTGAACTTCATTTATGAACTTTAGTGCTTAAAAAGGTAGACCAAAACAGAAACATTGAAGGTGTAAACGCCTTTATCTCATACATAGTATGGCATATTGGGCTTGGGATAAACAAAAGTGGAGTCGAAAAACACTGGAGATTCTGAAAATGACTCATTGTCATTATGGTGTCCGAGGGTATTTGGGCACTGAATTCATTTTATAAAATTTCTTGAAATCACTTTTGGAGATCCCAAATTGCACTCCTTAATATCATTTATGTAATTTAATGCTACAAACGTGGGCGAAACTAAACCTTCTGAAATAGATCACACTTACACCTCCGGTATAGTATGGCATCGACTTGGGACCACTTGCTGAAAGTTCGAAATATAAAGGGGCGTCAATAAGTGCATTGTTTTAGTATTTTCGTAATTCAGTTCCGCTTTCTGAATGAATCTATTATGTACACGATGCTGGACACAACGATGTATATCTTAATGCTTAACAATGTTCTCTGACTTCTGTATAACATTCTTTAGCCCTTTGGACCCTAATTGTATCTTCCACGTCGGATCAGAGCCATCAACTGGTAGAATCTATATTGTTACTTGGGGAAGACCAGTTGATATTTGCAATGCGCAGCCTCGGGGCTGCACGTTGAAAATCTTAATTGGTCTGTCAAACAAATTCACTGAGCTATTATCTACTTGATGAATTCAGGTCGTTTAACGATCCTAGACCGAAAAAGCACGCTCTCGGATTCAAAGGTTAAATCTTGTTCACAAATTCATTTCAGATTTCCTAAAAATTCATTTCTGCTTCCTGTTTGTAAACAAAATACTCAAAACGACTCATGTGTGTGAATGGGTTAATCTATATGACACAAGTGCCAGCGCGGAAGGATAAAACAAGAGGCCACAGGCCTCGAGTTTTATCCTTCCATGATGGCACAAGTTCTGTGTTTATTACACACCTTCACGACTATAAAAGCAGTTATTAGAAGGACAGTCAGCAATTCATTTGACAACTCGTCTCCTGAGTTACAATGTGTTCTATGTGCCAGTAGGCACATAGAACACATTGTAACTCAGTGGACGAACTATCAACAAAAATAGTACATTTTATCGCCAACCAAATTTGCGAGGAGAACCAGTGTTACTATTTCTCTAAAAACTCAAATTGTAATTGCGATGCACGATTTGTAGAAACTTCCAGTGAAATTTCGCTTCTATTTAAAAATAGTCCGTCAACGATTACCGTTCGGCACGAATGTGCGGAACGGATTTTCATTTTCCGCATGGTTTAGTGTTGCTGTATATGAAGATGTCACAGAACAAGGCGTGTAATAAAATGTATTTCTGCTTGAAAATCTTTAAACGCTGTAAATAAAAAAATAAATCTTTTCTGCTAACTTTGAAAGTCTTTTTCTGCCGAAAATAGGTCTGCATTGATACTCTTGACGAAACTGCTTGATTTAGTTATAATGTCCTCTCAATTTTATACACGGTGTTGGATTTGCTGATCACAGTAAATTCTTCTTCTCTATTTTCTGTTTTTTTTTTTGTTTGATTTTTCCACCTAACAATTATTTCCTTGTGCATCGCTGATCGTAATAGTATTTTTAGGATATTCTCCTTTGAGGGAGACATCGTTGGCGTTATTCGATTTCTCACAAAATCTGTATAAACTGAGCACTCTCGAACCAACCGTCTCCACAAAGGGGATCAGGATGGATGGCATGACATATACAGACATCATTCGTGTACAAAATAGCACATACACAGAGGCTGCGGGTCCGCTGCCCTTTTCCCCTTCTTTTTGGGCGTAGATGGTGAGTCGGTGTCGTTTAGAATAGACAATAGAAAGTCGGAACTAGGACGGCAAATGGTCGAAGAGATAGATCCTCCATCCATTTGAGCCCATGATAAAAGTACTAGACATTACGTTTTCTGAACTCGAGAATTAGTTTTAACCCTTCGAACCCTGGTGGTATCTTCCATGTGAGTTCAATGGAAGCAATTGGAAGAGTCAAAATTCATTATCTGGGAGTAGACCAATTCATATTTTCAACATGCAGTCTCAAGGTTGATTGGTCTATTGATTAACCTACCCCGCACATTCCCTTAGCGGCCATTCTACTTAATGAAATTATGACGTATCCTGTCTCTGGACCGGACAAACGGATTCAAAGGATTAATGAATTTAATCAATTAGATGTGTGTTGTAGGTCTACTATTTGAATGATATGTGCATGTTTTACTTCGCGATTAGGTACCCGTATCATTTCATTTCTAGTGTGTTCAGAAAAAATAATTGCCTCATTGTATATGTGCTTTTTAATAGTCTGCCCATGAAGACAGTCGCTTGATAATTCTGTATACATAGGTGCTAGCTGTGATGGTGTTTACAGTACGTGGAGGGTGGATTGTAAGTAAATCACCCGCCGAGTGGAGTTATAACCCAAGTTGTAACTTTCAAATTTTATACATATCGACAAAAAATACAAGCAATGTTTCAGCCAATGGACCTCCGGGTTTAACCCGGAGGTCCATTGGCTGAAACTTTGTTTGTGCTGGTTATGCTTTGCAACAAATTTGCAATTATTGCTTGGGTGGAATCTCCACGTACTGTAGCTGTAAAAAAATCCAACTGGAACCACCCCATCACTTTCCGCAAGTGTCTGCATCCATCACTTTCCGCAAGTGTCTGCATCCATAACTGTTATTTTGAAAGATCTCCTAGGAGAGGACTAATATATCTCCTTCCATTTCAGAGATTGATATGCTCATACAAATACTACTTGCTTTTCAACCTAGTCCATTTATTCAATTTTTTCACCTTACATATTTTTCAATTTTCCTTCCAAAACTTCGAAAACAAAGATTAAGATTCCGCAATGAAAGGCGCGCGTTGAGCTCATCCAGCTGAGAGATCATAAGCGATGTTTTGGAAGAAACAGCCATTTAATTTTGTATACGTATTGTCATGTTTCTGGACCTATTTTGATGTTTTTTTATGTTTTGGGAAATTACGTTGGTCCTACCTGACCAATGCATGACAAAGCCGGGTTTGTTCCGGTGGGAGAAAAGAAAGCAAATATTTCCAACTTTTGGGCATATGTTCGCATATTATTGCGGTTCATCTCATTTTTCCACTTATAAACACAGCGTGCAGCGTCTTTGTAATGAACCTACCCTGTTATTGTTGGTTTCCCATTAGCCCCTTACACAACGCAGAGGATATCAAAATTTATTATTTTAAAATTTTTCAAAAAATTTCAACAAAACCATATCATGTGACCCCTCATTGGAACGAGCTAGACGAGCTCGTTCCAATGAGGGGGTCACATGATATGGTTTTGTTGAAAGTTTTTGAAAAATAATATTTTTTCAGCTGCTGAATTTGCATATTACGCAGGCGGATGTGGCCGATTCGTTGGGTAAAGGCCCTGTATTGAAGAAGAGTTGCTACTACACAGTTTGGTGAATAGAAAACATTTATAGCCATCGAGGCTTTTTAATCAATATTTACTTTTTATTACTATTTTTCATAGCATAACGCGAATAATGGGTGACACTTGCCAAGCAATTTTGGAATAACTAAAACGTTTCATTCTTTTGCGTAAAAACATAGCTTACGACCCCTCATTGGAACGCGCTAAACCACAATTTTGCATTTCCGCGTAAAAAGAGCAAATCATCAGCACATTCGTTTTTCACAGGCATCAGAGTATACAAGTATATTCTATAAAACGCTGTCGGTCAATGCAAGGCGTGGGAACATCGAAAACTGCTGAGAAAAAAATTGCGACATTTTTCTGTATATGATAAATTAGCGTTCCAACAAACCGGTTGTATGGAGATCAGTGACACCATTGCCCATAATCGGTCCATCACCCACCCATCTGTGCTTTTTAATGGTCTGTCCTAGAAGCCAGTCTCTTGATAATACTGTATACATGGGTGCTGGCTGTGACGGCGTTTAGCTGGAGAAAATCCAACAGGAACCACCCTATCACTTTTAGCAAGTGTCTGTATCCATAACTGTAATATTGGAAGATCTCCTAGGAGAGGGCTAGTATATGTGCTTCCCCTTTACAGACTGATAGGTTCACGCAAAGACTGCTTGCGTTTCATAATCGGCCCATCACGTCATTATAACCCCCCTCCCAGTTCTGGAATACAGAGTGCCAATGTCAAACTGTACCAAACACTAACAATAATAACTCTTTTGCCGGCCGCTGGTTTGCACGGTTTTCATATGAGAAGGCCTTAATTACCCCTGGGTTCCCAAATGTTGCTTCCCCCTTCCCACCTATCAGCACACAGAAACGAATTACTTAATGCTGTTCCGTACTTCTGCCTTCCCAATCTCACTTGTTTCACCCATTAACCATCTTTTTACTTTCCTCTTTCCCATTTCCTTGTTATACTCCGAGTGAATGCTTTTCTGTCAATCTGATATAGTGTACATCCAAGAGAAAGTGCCTCAGGGTCTCCATCACCCCCAATTTCTCTTTGAAAGTAAATAAGGAGGTTTCAACTATTTTACTCCGTCTATCATGCGAGCTCGCAAATAGATGCAGAGGACCCCATTACCGATGAACCGTGCTTTATTTAGCAAGCGGAATGCGCTAATAATTGTCTACACGAGAGGTACAGAGGTCCAGGTAAGAGTTCCCCCGAAAAACCTAGCATTGGAAAGTATCTAAATAAATTCGTATCGAAAACTTTACCTGAAGGCGAGCCAACTACTCTGCGAGGATCCGATATATGAACACATTATTTTTTCCTCTAAATTCAAACAAGCTCCAGATATTTTGCATCCTCTTGAAACAGGTGACACCATTATTATCCCATCTACCACTGTCAGAAGTTTGGGTGTGAAGTTTGACACTCTTGACCATGACTTCTGAAGTTTAGAAAATTTGTCAGTCTGCCATTTTTCAAATGCGATATATGAAAATTGTATTTGGTGCATGAAGTTATCTCGTCTCGGCTAGATTACTGCAATGTTCTTCTATGTGCCCCCCCCCCACCTCCCCCAACAAGCAGATAAATAGATTGCAGCTTTTCCAAAATACAACTGCACGTTAAACGTATTGTGACTCGCACTTCTGAAAACGAACAAATTACTCCTTAGTTAAACATTCGTTGGCTTTCTATTCCAGTTAGAATAGATTAACATCCATCTGTTTACATACAAGACACAATTAAACCAAACTCCTGCTTTCACATCAGATTTAGTGAAATGCTCCTCACGCTGTAACCTTCTGGAACAGACGTCATATGGCCTAACCTTACGGGAGATACCATGCTTCCAGTCTTTTTGAGTTGCCTGAATCTGTGAGATTGGCCCCATCTCTTCAAGTTTTCAACTCAAAGTTAAAATTTTATCTGTTTAAAAAATATTATCCTGGTGTTGATTAATCTATGTTTCAAATACCTGAATACTGTATATATTTACATCAAGTAGCATTTCTGTGATGTTGTTCAGTGCCTTTCGACTCTTATGATTGTGATATATTTGCGGTGGGGCGCGGTGGCGTTGCGGTAAAGGGTTCTCGTCAGATCACCGAAGTTAAACAACGTGGAGCCCGGTTAATCATTGGATGGGTGACCGTCTGAGCGATCAATTCGGACTCCCGCGTTGTGTCCTTGGGCAAGGCACTTAACCCCGATTGTCCCATGGGGGCACGATGACGACGTGTACTAAGGCGTACTGCACGTCGATGGTACGCATGTCTTCAACCAATCTAACCCTGCATGTGCTGCAGTGCGGAGGTACGATGTTGGGGAGCTGGCAGCTGCTCGAGGTTGCTCGGTGGTTCTTCCCGGGTCCTCCGGATTTCTCCACCCGTAAAACTATCACGGTCATGATTAGCCATTGTGCATAAGTATATGACCTTAAACACCAATAAATTAATAAATAATAATATTTGCGGTACATAAATTTGTTTTTTTTTATTATTTTTTGATATTATTATATCTTCCGATTGATTGTTATAGAAAACCTATGTCAGATATCAACACTCCCCAAAATTCGAATAAATCACTGACGTGGGTCAGAAAGACATCGAAAATTTTCATACCAAAGATTATACAGAACACATATATTCAGTCGCTACCGATTGATAATGATGTCGTCCCCTGAGTTCCAATGTGTACTATGTGCCTATTGGCACATAGAACACATTGGAACTCAGGGAACGATGTTGGTACACGGTTGTACAGTTTTATAAATCCTGTTGAAGTAAGTAGTTCCACCTACGGTTCCTCCCAATCGAAACATAAAAGTGATTTCCCAGATGAAGAGCCAGAGAGCAGATGATTTCAAGACGTACGAACCTTGGGGTCCGTCTGTATGGAATGGAGCCTACGTAGTCCTGTATTTTTCAGTTTTATCTGCTATAAATTGTCCTCTTGGAATTAAAGTTCCGCGATAATGGACATTGGGTTATGCAGATATAAAAAAAAACAAACTAATTGATCTAAACCAATATGCACAGGTAAGTTAAATGTTGTGACAAAACCGTGGTCGGTGAGGTTTCTAACTCAGCAGTGTCGATGAATCTCAAGTGGCTTCTTTCGCACAGTATCAAAGAGGAAGCATAATAAAATATTATTTATTTTAGTTAAGCGTACAATATTCTTGAGATTTTTCTCCAAATCCACCGTTTGTGGTCAATCGAATGTAAACAAAATCAGTATCGAGACGGGGCTAAATATGCTGACATACTGATTTTTATTTCCCCCAGAGATACACGCGTGACACGGATGAACATATCCAGTTGTTGTACATGTTAAGCAGAATATCTCCAAGACCTAACAATCAAGTGACGTTTCTGTGTGCACATTTTTACAATTTTTCTTCCACGTCACAGAACCTTGATAGGTCCAGTGTACCTTGAATATTTGTGCTCCCCACAAATTGAAAATATTAATTTATTTACGTCACACATTACATACGACCTCTTCCTGTCCATGCTTTCAACCTTCCTTTGTTACTATTATCTACTCTCTAAAATCAGTTGGGTTAAAAAACAGCCGAAATCAACTGGGTTGAGTGAATATGAACCCAATTGGGTTCACATTCACTCAACCAAGTTGATGTGGGTCACGTTTTAACCAAACTGGTTTTAGAGTGTAAAGTTTTATTTAAAATGGTTGTTTTTCTCAGAATAATACAACAGAAGAGTGTTCAGCACATTTCACAGAGGCCGAGTTTGCCGAAAGGGTCATTGCAAACATTTCAGTGCAGTTTAAGGGTAACATAACACAAACATTAAGTTTGCTAGACCGCGATAAAGGAGCAGTATCAATGATGAATGAAGGTCGTTAAAGAAACGAGAAAAATCAATACGCTTATGTTTTGTTTGCAGCTAAAAGTCTTCATTATCTTTCCTTTGAGGTTTCTCTCTGATTACATCACGAGTACTCTTAATACGAGAATATTATGTTAGAGTCGGCTACAAATTAACATTTAATAGGAGATGTTGTGTTTGAAATGCTGTATGAGCACTAACTTATTTCAGAAGTGTCAGACGAAGATAAATTGATCCTGTTGTTAGTGGGCGATATTTTTGTTGTGTAAAAATTGCCCTTCTTAACTCCTTTGATGCGAAACTGATTTGTAATCCTTCTACTCAGTAACACTAGAGGCGTCGCTAAAGGGGGTTTAGGGGTGGGGATGTAACCTCTCATACCTATTCCAGTCGAGGAACTGGAATATAAGATATCGATTCGCTCTTTCTAATTTATTTATTTATTTATTTATTTATTTATTTATTTATTTATTTATTTATTTATTTATTTATTTATGCTTAACGACAATTTCGACGGCCAGGGTCACCTCGTGTCGAACAGTTTTACTGATGGAAGAAGCCGGAGTACCCGGAGAGAGCCACCGAGCAGTGGCGAGTAATGTCAGGTTCCTCAACGTACCAACTCCGCACACACAGTGTTAGCATTGATTAAAGTCAAGAGCGTCATAGATGTGCTGTACGTATCAGTACACAGCACCACCGTGCCCCAACGTGGGCAATCGGGATTAAGTGCCTTCCCCAAGGACACAACGCAGCTAGCTCTGGCAGGGACCGAACCATTTCATCTAATTTTTCAAAAAATTTCAACAAAACCATATCATGTGACCCCTCGTTGGAACGAGCTCGACGAGCTCGTTCCAACGAGGGGTCACATGATATGGTTTTGTTGAAATTTTTTGAAAAATAATATTTTTTCAACTACTGAATTTGCATATTACGCGGGCGGATACGGCCGATTCGTTGGGTAAAGGGTTAAAAGACTAGATTTGATACTTGGACTTTGATCACACACTCAGTCCATCTTCCAAATGGAGATCTGTAGAAACAGATTCGGGCTGTCGGGGGCCCAGCATGACCAAATTGGAGTACTAGTGCAGTACGTATTGATTAAATAAGGAGTTGCGTCACGACTGATACGTATATATCTTTTCAATAATAAATATTAAAAAAATCTTGAGTTTTAACCATAATTTCGACTAACTACTATTTTAACTAGGTCACCAAGTCTTGCCTTATTGGAATATTAGTCAGTCGCGGCTTGAGCCATTACAGTCGGGACATACACAGAACGACACCGCGTGTGAATGGGTTAATGGATATGGCACGAGTGCCAACGCGGAAGGATAAAACGTGAGGCCACAGGCCTCGAGTTTTATCCTTTCGCGATGGCACAAGTGCCATATCGATTAATCCATTCACACGCATGTGTCGTTCTGTGTTTATTACACGCCTCCACGTCTATAAAAACAATTATTAGAAGGACACTCAGCAATTCATTTGACAACTATCCAAATTTGCGAGGGGAACCCGTGTTACTATTTCGTCCCCTGAGTTCCAATGTGTTCTATGTGCCTACTGGCAAATAGAACACATTGGAACTCAGGGGACGATTTTCAGCTATCGCTAGCGATTCAAATTGTAATTACGTTGCACAATTTGTAGAAAATTCCAGTGACATTTCGCTTCTACATAAAGATAGTCCGACAACGATTTCCGTTCCGCACGTACGTGTGGAACAGTTTTTCATTTTCCGCATGGTTTAGTGTTGCTGTTGATGGGGATTACACAGAAGAGGCGTGTAATAAAAATCAGACTTACATCCCTCCCCCAGTCGGCAATCTTCGCGACGTCCCCGAGTGACAAAATAAACATAAAAGTCATCTTTCTTTACTGTCTTGTTATAGATTATTACACTCAGAAAAAAATAACGTTAGGTACGAAGTCGACTTTGGCTTGGGCGTTATTTATTTTAGGGAGATAGTCTCCCATAACACACGAATCAAAGGTTAATATTTTTTTATTACTCGGAATATTCATTAAACAATTCAAACTTGGTCAGCGTCTTCATTGATGATTGGCCTCAGGTCTGAAGGTCATCTTATTGCAGGAGCTTAGATAGTTTTGCACCGATTTGTGGGAGGGGGTAGTGGAGGAGGGAAGAGGAGAGGAACTTATTGGACAACCAGATTTCTACCATTTTAGCATCCAAAGCTGGTTAGTTGCTAGAATTCGGTCTCAACATATATTTTTCAGCAAACATGTCATTAATTTTCCTCCCATTGTGCAGAGATTTTACCAACAGACAGCTTCAATATTTTCACAACAAACCAAAAATTCGCCAGCAAAGATTTCCGCCCCTACATCTATACGCCATCAATCATCTGTGTTTAAAGAGTCAGATACAGACAAACCCTAGGTTACAGCCCTTTGCACAAATCGGATTTGATGTGATCAAAAAATAACGCCAGGAATAGAGATAGATTTGTAAGCCATCTGTTTAAACATTTATTTGTTCCTCCACACGATTATTTGGGAGCGCAGTGGCTCAGCGGTTAGAGCATTGAACTTTAAACTGAAAGATCAGCGGTTCGATTAGCGGTAACTGAGTTGTATCCCTGGACAAGACACTTAATGCCGAATGCCCATGTGGGTGTACAGTGGAGATGTGTATAAGGGGATGATGGGCACTTCCTTCAACCGCTGCTAACTCTGCTTGTTCAAGATTTGTACTTTGGAGAGACTGACAGCTGCTCACAGTACGATGGCTTTCTCCACCAATAAAACTGTCCCACTCGATGTGATTCTGGCTGTTGAAAGTGTCGCTAAACCCTAATAAACGAACAAACAAACAAACGTGATTATTTCTTTTATCACAGCGTGATCACCATCAGTTAAAACTAGAAGTCCTGTCACGAACTGTGCGCTTATCTACGCTTAATTGCGGGGAGGAATTGCGCGCAATTGCCATATCGAATGACATCCAAAGCACGACAGGTTCTCCTGGTTACTCATAGCAAACACAGGCAGTGTTTCTGCCAATGGACCTCCGGGTTACCCGGAGGTCCATTGGCTGAAACATTGCTTGTGCACAGGCCATATGTACAGAATTGGATAGCCTTACTGTGGTCATAACGCGTAGATTAACGCGTAGATCAACGTGCTATTTGTGCGCATTTCTAGTTTTTACTGTAAATTAAGGCAAGTCAAGTTGAGCTGTGGTAGTAACTTGTTTCTAACACGAAGACGACAACGAACTTCATCGTCAGTGAGATACAGCTTTAAGCGAACTGACAAACCGGTTCGGCTCAAAAAGTTCAGTTAACCAATACGTAGTGAGTGTGGCCTGCTCTGAAAGACGCACGATAAGATAATTATTTCTTGCTTTATTTAACCCCTGGCATTGCACTAATGCAACCGAATTTTCTCCAATCATTCTGTTTTTCTCTTGTTTAACTATGGATTTAACCAATTATATCTTGTTTGAAGAGCTCACTGAGCTCTATCAAACAAGGTATATTCGGTTAAATATCAAACTGCATTTTGGGAAATATATGCTGCTGAAAACTTTTGCCATTTTGACATCAGTATGCAGAGGGTTAGCAGGAGAACAAACATATCACTTGTTTTTCCACATCATTATGTTCAAGAGAGGAGTACTGACCTTCCATCTCACTTGTCGATTACATTATTTGAAAACACTCAAATTAAGGAACCCCAATCCCTGTATAAAGCAGGAAACCAAGTATATGCTATAGCCTGATTAACATTAGAAGAATTAAAAACCATTCATTAATTTCATTCGGGAGAATTCGCTGCAAAACTCTTTGGCATAATATTTTCAATCACACCGGGGGTGGGGGCAAAATTTTTTCCAGGAACATATGACGTGATAGGAAGGTAGTCTGAGTGGCCAGAAATCAATTTTTCACATGGTCAAAAAAAAAAAAAAAAAAATGTAAATATTGATTTTGTCATATTTATAGATTTTCAACAATCATTCAATGAATCATTAGTCACTTTTTCAACCATGGACTTTTTAACAGAAACAGAAAGAAAGAGAATCAAAAGAATCATGCAAACTTCAATACATTTTTCGTTTTATTCAAATTTCTACTCCGCAAAAAATGAGTATGTGTATACAATTTGTTACTGGTCATTGACAGTCCCCACAGCTCATATCTTTCACTCCACTCGTGTCATCATCTACAGTTAAAACAAGAAGTCCTGTCATGAAATGCGCACAAATAGCACGTTGATCTGCACGTTAATCTACGCGTTATGACCATAGTAAGGCTATCAAATTCTGTGCATATGGACTGTGCACAAGCAATGTTTCAGCCAATGGACCTCCGGGTAACCCGGAGGTCCATTGGCAGAAACATTGCCTGTGTTTGCTATGAGTAACCAGGAGAACCTACTGTGCTTTGGATGCCATTCGATATGGCAATTGCGTGCAATTCCTACGCGCAATTAAGCCTAGATAAGCGCACAATTCATGACAGGACGTCCAGTTTTAAATGTATTTTTTGAAATAAATAATAAAATTGCAAGAAAAATCATTCTATAAATTGCATCTACAAGCTAAAGAAATCTTCAAAGCATGAAAAGGTATACTCAATCAAATACACTGAATAAAACAGAAATCATTCAACCCCAGAATACTAAAAAGAGAAGTATTAATGCATTTTTATAATCACATATTTAAGTAGCATATTGTCAAAAATATTTAGTGGTACACTACCAGGGCAACCTAATTAATATATTGGTCTTTTTGGTATCGCATTCTACATGTCTGATTAACATTGGATACCGGCCAAGACAACTCCATGTTCAATTCTGAAAGTTAGGATTTGTGAAAATAAAATCATTTTTAAACACCTGATCACCTGTCAACATTTGATTGCCCTTGTCCCATGATCCAACAAACTGTAATTCTTCACGATTCTGAGAATATATGTATATAGACCACAAATGTGCAGAAAACTCAGCCTATTTTGAAGATGTTTGCCAACACAACATGCTCATCAACTTCCCCTGAAGATGATGGACAAATAATACTGGAGAAAATGATATATTATTAGGGACCCTCCCGTCATCAGTTTTAAACTGTAGTGAATATCGATTAAAACTGTGAATATCCACCGAAGGAGGGGGGGGGGGGGGAGTGCGAAATTGGGCGGAAGTCTTCCGAAAATGGGGGTGGGGTGGGAAAGGTGTGAATGGGTGGTCTGCCATGTCGAAAGTTAGAAACCATCATATGTTCCTGGATATTTCTTCCGACCCCCCCCCCCCCCCCCCAACAGCTATTTTCTCTTCTTTATGTCAGTCATTTCTGCTTGAAACTAACGCGGAGGGGTGGGGGTGAGGGTCAGGCGACTGCCCCGAGAGTTTTAAAAAGGAATAGGCTGATCTATCGATACGTCTGAGCTGAAAGTCGTAGGAAGGCTTTTGGTACGGGCCTCCGACGCTGGGGAACTGGTGTGAAGTACGTAGTTGCATTACTGGCCAGGTTCCATTCATATAAAAAAAAAACACTTGTTCCAGTTTGTTGGTTTTCCAGCGGTCTTTCATGCATCGTGGTGGTGAAGATTATCTTTGGAGAAAAAATGCACCATACACACAGAAATACAGGTAATAAATTACCCAAATTGTAAGGAAATAATTCTGTACCCAAACAGAATCACTAAGCAGAGGTAGTAACCAGAGGCTCTCCAACCAATTAATCTGATACAAGCAGGGTTAACATTGGTTGAAGGCAAATGTAAGATACCACCAACGTGCAGTACTCCTTACTATCTTGAAATTTCGAGTTATTGTCTTGAAATTTCAAGACACTAATTTGAAATTTCGAGTTACTATCTTGAAATTTCGAGTTATTGGCTTGAAATTTCGAGTTACCATCTTAAAATTTCGAGTTACTCTCTTAAAATTTTGAGATACTAATTTGAAATTTCGAGTTACTATCTTGAACTTTCGAGTTATTAACTTGAAAGTTCAAGTTACCATCTTGAAATGTCGAGATAATAACTTGAAATTTCGAGTTACTATCTTGAATTTCGAGTTACTATCTTCAAATTTCGAGTTACCATCTTCAAATTTCGAGTTATTAACTTGAAATGTCGAGTTATTAACTTGAAATTTCGAGTTATTAACTTGAAATGTCGAGTTATTAACTTAAAATTTCGAGTTACTATCTTGAAATTTAGAGATACAATCTTGAAATGTCGAGTTACCATCTTCAAATTTCGAGTAATTAACTTGAAAATTCGAGTTACGATCTTGTAATTGCGAGTTACTATCTTGAAATTTCGAATGATTAACTTGAAATTTCGAGTAACTATCTTGAAATTTCGAGATACCATCTTGAAATTTCGAGTTACCATCTTGAAATTTCGAGTTATTAACTTGAAAATTCGAGTTACGATCTTGTAATTTCGATTCACTAATTTGAAATGCCGAATTATGAACTTGAAATTTCGAGTTACTATCTTGAAATGTCGAGATACCATCTTGAAATTTCGAGTTACCATCTTGAAATTTCGAGTTATTAACTTGAAAATTCGAGTTACGATCTTGTAATTTCGAGTTACTATCTTGAAATTTCGTGATATTAACTTGAAATTTCGAGTTACTATCTTGAAATTTCGAGTCATTAACTTGAAATTTCGAGTTATTCAAGTCACTATCTTGAAATTTTGAGTTGAAATTGCGAGTTACTATCTTGAAATTTCGAGCCGCCGTAGAAAATAGAGCATGTTTTCATTTTTGGAATTCAATTGCTGTATAAGTATTTCCATTAGTTCCTTGAATCCTGCACCCCATGTAACAACATTTAACCAACTAACCCTGTACATTTATACAGTCGTGGTCAGTGTATATATTCGTGTAGTGTTTTATGTGGCGGTTACCAATTTTTTATAACCAGAAAGTGTGACTAACCCCGTGCATTGCACAGGGTTAGTTACACTTCCTGGTTTAAAAAACTTCACTTTTAACTGAGTAACTAACCCTATGCAATGTACCGCCTTAGTGTGTTTCATCGAAGTCGACTCTTCATCCAACGTAAAGACCCAAACTAGCCAGTACAAGTCAAACCCTTTTAGCCCTGGTGGTATCCTCCATATCAGATTAATGGTAGCACTCGGAAGAATTTATATTCATTATCTAGGGTAGATAAGATTTCTGCACGCTAAAAATATTGGCTGGTCCACCACACACATTCACTTAGCAGCCATTCTATTTACTGAAATTATGACGATATGTTCTTGGACAGGTGTGACAGGAATGGTAGTCCGTAGGAAAATTAGTCCCTCTGGACTATTATTCCGCGGAATTATAGTCCTAGGTCTAACATTTCTAGGAATAGTAGTCCGCCGGACTACTATTCCTAGAAATGTTAGACCTAGGACTATAATTCCGCGGAATAATAGTCCAGAGGGACTAACGTTCCTACGGACTTCCATTCTTGTCACACCGGAAAGGCGACTTCTGGTGTTCAAAGAGTTAAGTCACGTCATTGGTTGTTTAGTGAATTCCAAAAATGAAAACATATTCTATATTCAATTAATAGCTTGTTTATTCATCAATTGGGAAAACACCCATTTTCTTTCTTATGGCATATCCGTTATTGTTATTGTCAATGATGTTCGGAAGGCTTACGCTGGTGCTTTGACACGCTGTGCATCATGTGATACGGTGTAATAGCTGTTCCAAAAATATAACAATAATAACAACACTTAGGCGGAAAGTGATTTGGGGCGGTTATCAGGTGAGAAGGCCTTGGTTACCCCTGTGCTCCCAACTGCCTCCCTATTCCCACGCTCCTTCTCTCCTCCCAACATTCGGAGACGAGCTGCTTGGCGACATCCCGTGCCCCGTGCTTCCCAATATCTCCGATAAGCATATTAACCCTCTCATTTGTATCGCTTACTAACCACATGTCCCTCATTCTCCCATCCTACTTCCCCATTATGCTCCCAGTGAATCTTATTCTGTTAGACTGATATTGTGGGCATTCTAGTAGAAAGTGTTCCAGGGTCTCCACCACGCCTAAATTCCACATCTAGCATTCCTTTTCACTGTTTTCCCAATTTCCCCATCTGCTCCATGGACCGCGACCTCAGCTTGAACAACAGTGACCCCAAAGGTGCCATCAAGGTACTCTTCAAAACCTGGCTTCTCTTTATCATGCAGGTCATCCAAAGATCTCTTTAATTTGACCCTCTCTCGCCAGTTTAGGTTACCATCCTCCATGACTCTGTCTCTGACGATTTTCTTTACCCTGGGTTGTCCTTACTTCTAAGCACGAGGTCTCCAGTGAGTAGTTCTCTATTAACTCTTTCACTTGGACCACCCACCCTGTCTTTGTATTTGAATTCCAAATATTCTGAAACATTACTTTACACCGTCTGCTGTCTGGGAGATTTACCAAATAGTTAAGATAACAGAGTTTCAAAAAGTCGATCCTGTCCTTGATCCTCACCCACCCAAGCTCCTCCCTGATTGCTTCTAGTGCTGCGGCATTACTCGAACCTGTTATCCATCGACCCGTATCGTTCTGCAGGGTTCCCAAGCAGTTCAGTTTAGAGGTACCACATCCATACCATATGGTATACTTGGTAGACCCACCATTTCCAGAATAGTTTTCCCCACGAAAACTTAATTGAAACTGTCTCCCTGTCAGTTTCATTTGGTTGAGGATTCGTTTTCCCTTCACAATCAGTTTATTCGTGTGGTTTCGGTAGATGCCTCTTCCATTGATCTTAATATTTACTACCAAATACGCGTATTCACCTGTCTCTCCTACAATAAGAAGTTTGCTGCTACTTTCCGGAATAGAGAACTCCCCCACTCTCCACGTTCGACCAGGATCCACTTTCCGGCCGACGGGTATAACATTGCTTTTGATTTCACTTAGTTAGAGTCTCCATTTGTTCCCATATCTCCCAGCAAGTGGCCAGCATTTTCGCTCGCCGTCTTCGCATTCTGACAGTAGCTCCATGTCGTCTGCCCAAAATAGCCTTAGTATCTTAAAATCCCCAACTGCTACACCCTCGTCGCTATGTAGGAGTTCATCTCTAAAAGCTTTGATGTACAATGCAAAAAGAATTTCGCGAAAGGATACACCGCTGGTTTCCATAGGTACACGTTTTGTTGTTATGTTACCCAGGCTAAGTTCACTCTTTTCCAACAAACTCGCCCCAAGCCCATGGCCTGAATTTTTTTTCCATATACCCTCCCTCCATACTCTATCGGATGCCTTTTAACATCCAAAAAGGCCATAAACATCTTTCTCTTTTTGGCTTTCGCAGATTCTATCATTCTGCCATTTGGGATAGCGTGAAAAGATGGTCAGTGACTCTCATTTCCTTCCTGAAGCAATTCTGAATCTCTCCCCAAAACCCCTTCGCCTCGTTCATCCCCTCTAATCTCCCATACAGGACTTTACAGAAATCTTTTCCAACGTTGCTACTGACAGAAATCCCTCGATAATTATCCAAATCGACTTTTTCCCCCTTTTTGTGAATAAATGTCATCTTTCTTTCTCTCCACTCTTTTAGTACCTTTTGTTTTTCTTTCGCTACTATAAAAAGGGCCGTTAGGCTATTTCAGAGTTCCACTCCACCATTTTTAGGAACTCGTTAGGAATTTCGTCCACCCCTCCCGCTTTTCCATACCTTAATTTTGAGACCATTTTTTGTACCCTCTCAGCTTTAATTTCGTTGCACACAAAGTTCGATAAATTTTCCTCGATCTCATTCTGGCACTCCGATGGGTTCCCCATTCCCCATCGCTTATCGTTTACCCTTTTCCAGTGCTTGGCTAGTTCCGATGCTATTTGGTCTTGATCGTATGCATTTCTGCCATCTACTTTAATACTTTGTGAGTTACTTCCTTTGTTTCGTTTATCACTCATTTCCAAAATACGTTCGAATTCGCCCCCCCCCCCCCCCTTGTCATTCCTATCGTCCTAATAAGACTGCTATTTCCCACTCTCCGATTATCGTCTTTAATCTTATTTACTTTGTTTCGTGTATGTTGGTATTCTTCCTTTGCTTCCCTCGCGTCGTTGCTTTCCGCCCCCTTGAGTTTTCTACTCCTCCTGTATGCAGCACATTTACTTTTTCTGTCCTGTATGCCGTTTTCAGTTCTTCATTCACTCTGTACCCAAGTTCCCGTGTTGGCACTCTAGTCGTTCCTAAACTTTCCTTCCCTGTCTCCACTAGGCTCACAACTCTGGCATCGGCCTTTTGCTGGACATTGGCCTCCCCGTGTACATTCGCAAGCTTTGGTTTCAATTTTTCTTCGAACTTCGCCAAGTCAGAGTTCTTACTAAGTTCCCAAATCTCCTTAAAGCTTCTTTTGCTTCTAATTAGGTTTTTGCTCCTGATCGTCACTGTAATCAAGTTGTAATCACTATCCAACTCCCTTTTTACTTTCTTTGTCCACTTCTATCCCTATCTCCTCCCTCCATAAATCAATATCTGTGAGAATATAGTCGATTATTGATGTTCTGTCGTTCTTCTCCCAGGTCCAACCCCCCCCCCCCCCCCTTACACCTCGCGTCCCTGTTCAGAATCTTCAGACCAAGCTCATTTGTGAAGTTCAACAGCTTCCTTACATTTCTGTTGACTTTCTTATCCCCGCCTTCAATGCCTTCTTCCTTATCACCTATGTGTCCATTAAAGGCACCTATCAAAATTATACCGAGCGCCCTGTTTTCTAGTTCTGTGATATTGGACCTTAGTGTTGAATATACTGAGTCATTCCACTCAGGTTTGCTTCCGTCTATCACACAGTACACAATCCTAAGACAATACCTTTGTTTTTTTTTAGGCTGCCCTTCTTTACCCAGTCCAATTTCTTTCGATACCTCAGCCGAGGTGCTGACATCCGACAGGTCTGCGATGAACGATGGTTTTTAATGCTCTTTAATGTACATACCTACCCCGCATCCATTTTTCTAACCTTCGGTTCGCCCTACACCTATCCACACACCCCTTTACTTGGTCTACCCGTTCCTCATGTCTTAACCATGTCTCGCGTAAGCCCATGACATCAAAGTCCTCTTCCTCGATCAATGTTGCAATTTCACTTACTTTCCTGTGGAGACCCCGGATGTTGCTATACCCCACTTTCAGGGTACCGAGATTCCTTGGCTTCTCCCTACTGATCCTATAGTTTCCCGGCGGTAACCGCGGTAAACTCGTTCTCCCCCCCCCCCCCCCATCGCTCTTGTTCGCCCCGCCTGGGTTCACTCTTGCTATAATTACCTCTGGCCTCACATGTCGCTCAACTCCCAAAAGGCTTTGCTACCTGTAGAATTTTTTCTCCCAACACTTGTATCTCCATCCTGCTGAGATGCAGCCCGTACATGCTCATGTTGCCCCAAAACGTGTCCCAGCGATTGATAAAAGGATTTCCCAGGTGACAGGTGTCAGGAAGAAATTATGAAATTAAAAACTCAGATACTTGATGGTCCTAAATTAACACCAAGAAAAATGAAGCCGAGTCTACTCGCCCGTGATGCATTTAAGAAGGTCCACTCAGTAGCAGCATCGCCTTGAAGATGTTGTTGGAATATTAGTCAGCCAGGACATGAGCTGTCACATCCGCCATCTTCGTTACGCCCCTAGCAGCTTGAAATTTGTTGTGTTTCGACAGTGTATATAGAGTTAAAAACAAAAATGAAACTTCCACGATGAAATTTACTTCTTATTTTAATAAAGTTGAGCAATGTGAAGAGCGAATATATTTCATAATTTTTGTTTATGAAACAAGTATGTCTCAGGGCGTGATTGATATCGGCGAAAGCTGAAGGCTGAACATATTGCATAAATTTAATTTATGTGACAGGTATGTTTCATGACGCGATCGCCACCAGTTCGTACAAGTGTGTACTGAAATGACACGGGCATTCCGAGTACAAAGCCTCAGACATCAAAGAATCTTTTTTTATGACCGGATTGTACTAAAATCCGCTTTACAAGAAAACTCGAAAATCCCAAACAGAAGTGAATTGTTCATACACAACTACTATAAAAGGTCATTAAATAAACAACTGACGTCAAAAAATGGAAAGGTCATCTTTGCATTTTGATGAATTATTGCTGATGAGTTAATTTAGCCAGAAATCACACTACACAATAAACAAACTGATAAATCTTTGTGAAGCCATGATCCTCCTTGAGTATCACACGGAATACTAAACATAAGAACACTCTATCAATGTCATTCAGCAGAACGTTTATCCAGATTTGTCTTTCTCGCTGGCCTGATAAGGAATAATATCCATTGATAAGTAACGAAAACATCTTCATTGCACGAACGCGAGAATTGCTTTTACCCTTTACCCAACGTTACGGGGCCAAAACCGGCCAGCGCTATTCTCAAAAATCGCCAATTAATTTTCATTATTTTTTAAATTTTTTGTCTCAAAAACATAGGTTATGACCCCTCATTGGAACGAGCTCGTTCCAATGAGGGGGTCATAACCTATGTTTTTGAGACAAAAAAAATGAAAAAAAAAAAGTTATTCAAGAACTTTTTTGCAAGTGTCGTCTGCTTTTCATGTTAGGTAAAGGGTTAACGGCCATAATAACGACTTCCAATCTACTCAAGCCATCCAGAGTAGAAGACTTATATGGAAATGATTTGGTGCAACATTATTAAAACATATAAGGAATTAAGTGTCACTGTAGCGTTACACAATAGAACGTGGATCCGGGAATGGGGTGCACCAGCCACCATGCCCATACCCCTAATTTTAACTCCGTTCTTTTCCAGAAGGACCGAGACCAGGAGACAAAGAATTTTCTGCGATAACACTTGAACCGCAGGTCGTAGATGTCCGTATCTTATCGTGAATGATACCGCCCACCATGAAAACAGCAGTAGCCCATTCGAAGAAGCCATTGGTGGGTCATACTGACCTTCTGTTTTCCAACATTTTTCCTGGGGAAGACCCCATACTGCACCGATGAGAGTGGGACACCCACCCCCTCGTGCCCCTCACGCGAGCCTCGCGATGTTTCATGTTATGACCCATGAATGAAATCTCACCACCCCCTCCCGCCCAAACTCAGAATCCTGGACAATTTTTGTGCAAATTTGCTTTGATAAATCCTTTTGAAAAAATGAATAAGAAACCCATTTGTTTTTTCTTTGCCAGAATGTTGATCTTATGTTGTAAAATCCTCAGTGGTGCGCATGTTTCTTCTTTCGGAACTTCTTTTTTATTCCGTGTTCTGTGTGTCATAACAATTGGGGTTTCTGTGGGCGTAAAATGTTGCTGCAATGGATATTCTTGACAATTATAAACAATGCTATTCAAGTATTGCAAAACGGTATGCCTAAATATTTGCATGAAGAAAAAATTGGGAAAACAGTGACAATCAGTACCAGATGTGTAATTTAGTCGTGGTGGAGATCCTAGAACAAATGTGGTTGCACTTTGTAACAATTATTACATCTTGCAACGTTTTTCCATTCCATGTAGTTGCATTTTGTAATAAAACTTCAAACATCTACGAAACTCGCTCAATTACGCGTAGAAGTGCACATAATATACCCCAAGACAGTCGTAGAATCATAGAGATACAAATTTATTTTAATATTTGTATAATAACATGAATTAGTTTCTGATTGCCGGTTTGAAAAAAAAGTTTAGTACATTTTGCAACGTTTTCCGGTCCATGTAGTTGCACTATGTAATAATTATTACATTTTGCAACTTTTATTACAAAGTGCGTTGCAACATACCCTTGATGTATCGATTCAGTTTCGTCATCTGTATATCGGATTCAGCCAAATTTCATTCTGCTGAGCGAATCTTCGGGAAGTTTCTAGTGAAAATCATACAGGAACTCCGCACGCAGAGCTATAAATTTCACACCCTTTATTTTCATCTTTTTTCCAATTTCCCCATTGCCCCCGTGACATTGATATTCAGTGAATACTCTTGATAGAAATATATTACGAACTCGACAAGGTCGTTCCAATGAGAGGGATATAAGCAATGTTTTTGAAATTAAGTTCGAAACAACAAAATTTTTAATACAAATTTCTTCTCATTAACACGGTCAAGGATATTTCGCTTTTAAGTTACGTCCCCTATTCCCAATTCTCAAATTGTGTTCATTTTCTGGAAGCGCTCAGTGTGGCCTTTCCTGCAGAAGTAATGGAGATCCCAGAGCAATTTTTCTTAGAATGCCTAAAATGTCAGTCGGACAGAACAGGTGTCATTCGGTGTATGAAGATGCGGGATGGGTGAATGACGAGTGTGATACAAAAGAGAGAGTTAATATACTTACCGGTGAAATTGGGAAGCAGAAGTACGGAATAGCATTAACTGGTTCGTTTTTGTGTGTTGAGGAAAGCAGTGGTGGTAGAAGGGAGTGGCATGTGGGAGCACAGGAGCAATCGGAGCCTTCTCCTATGAGAACCGTGACAAATCAGCGGCTCTCCAAAGCATTATTATTATTATTATTTATGTCCAATTATTGTTCGATAATACAGGAGTGGCTTAAATAGAATTAAAAGAGCAGACTACTTTCATTTACTGTTTCGCAAAAATGATGACATATTTGATAAATCTAACTAAGGCCGGCGTCGTTAAATTTCTTGTAGTGAAATCTAGGTTGGACATTCACCTGAAATGTAACACTGAACTGTAACATAATATCACATAAACAAACTGAACTTCTGTAATGTGGAGTTAAATGTGTATGGTACGTTAACCACCAATCACTTGATTTATTATTGTCAACTTTTAACGAAATATGAATGAGTGGCCATTTTTCCACCTTCCCGGTGAAAGGCAACAATAATTCCATTCCAAAGCCTAATAAAGATCACACCAATACCAATTTATTACTCTCCAAAGTGTGATTTACTGGAATTTCCGGGTTTGATTATGAACGATAACCTCACAAGTGAATTATGCAATCAACAATTGTGTCATGTATCCGTGCGCGCAACGAAGACGCTTTGCCGTGGTTGTAATGTGGACTTTATTGTTTTTTGTTTTTTAAACCCTTTACCTAACATGAAAAGCAGACGACACTCGCAAACAAAATTCTTGAATAACTATTATTTTCATTTTTGTCTCAAAAACATAGGTTATGACCTCTCACTGGAACGAGCTCGTTCCAATGAGGGGTTTAATAACCTATGTTTTAGAGACAAAAAATGAAAAAAATAATGAAAATTAATTGGCGATTTTTGAGAATAGCGCTGGCCGGTTTTGGCCGTTACGTTAGGAAAGGGTTAAATAATATAATTATCGTTCATAATGAAAAGTAATAAACAGAGTAATCACTTGAATGGACTGGTTACGTGAAATAATTTATTCGAGGCGAGGGACTATATTGTAAAACACTCGTGCGCATTCGCGCACTCGTGTTTGTACAACGTCCCTCACCTCATATGAATTATTTCACGTAACCAGTCCAGTCAAGCGATTACTCTCTAAAAATTACGCACCCATTGCATTAACAAGATGCTTGTACAAAACAATGGAATGAGTGATGATGATCAATAATCTGTTTGCCTGGACTTAGGCGTGGGATAATCTGCTTGCAAACGTTCAGTGTGGTTTCAGAAGCCAGAGAAGTACTACGTGTCTGTTTGTTAGACCTCAAACGTTTATTCGAAATGCCTTTTCCATGAATGGACATGCCGCTGCCACCTTCTTTGACCTGGAAAAGGCATATGAAACAGCGTGGAAGAATGGGATTTTAAAATACATTTTCAACATGGTGTTGAGAGACAGTGTGCCAGATTTTATAGAATGTGTTTTCAAGGACCTCCAATTTAAAGTTCATGTTGTGTCGATATTGTCTGATCCACATGGGTAAAAACTGGGTTTCTCGAGGCAGTGTTTTGTCTGTTACCAGTTTTCAAGTGAATATCAATCGCACCATCAACGCAATTTTTTTAATTTTCTATCGCAATAAAAACATGATGCCATCGAGCTCAAACTTCAGCTGTGTTGAAACAAAATTCAGAAATGGTGTACAGAAAACAGTTTTGAGTTCTCGAAGACCAAAATAAATTGTTCATTTTTGTACGCTCCGAAAACATCACCTCCCTCCGGAGTTCAAAATAGATGGTAGTACTATAAAAACTGTTGGGGAAGTGAAATGACTGGGCTTATTGTTTCACAATAAACTGAATTTCACTTCTGATATATACCAAACGGAAAATTCGGACGAGTTTCATAAATATTATATGAGAAAAACACTCATTTCATATTCTATTTATCAAATGCTATACACAGGCACAAATTAGACACTTAGTATGACTTTTTAACACATCACCTAACTTGAGTTGCAGACGGCACTTGGAAAAAACATCCTCGTATAACTAAAAATTTTCATTTTTGGCTTCCAAAACATAGGTTATGACCCCTCATTGGAACGAGCTCGTTCCAATGAGGGGTCATAACCTATGTTTTGGAAGAAAAAAGTGAAAATATAAAAAAACAATGAATGGCGTTTTTCTTGTAGGTAAAAGATTAATACAATATAACCCACCCTAAATAGGACAGATAACGTAAATTCTCCCAACTGAAATTATGCAAATGTGACCCAGTTGTATTTTGTTTAGACAATCAAGATGTCCAGTTTTGAAATTGACCAATGAAAGCTCTCACCTCTAATTATGCAAATTATGAAAATGTGGCCCAGTTGTATTTTGTTCAGCCAATCAAATTGTCTAGTTTTGAAATTGACCAATGAAATTGTCGGAAGGCTTTATTTATCACTGATTAATATGAAAACAAAATATCAAATGTTTTAAAGTGAACAAAACGGACGAGTCATACGATATATAACAATTACGGGTTAGTTGTACAAGGACACTTAACCTTTTGAAGATGGTTGGTAGCACTGATTGAGGTGCTGACCAAAAACGTCACTCCATCTGTATAGATCACTTGAGAGATCAAAATTAGATTTACGGTCACGTGGTATACGATTCTGCGAGAAAATTCGACCCAAACCACTTGATGCAATACATAATAGTGGTATTAGAATTAGCCTGTGTGAATTTAGAAATTACCAATAGTTTCCATGCTGGTTAAAACAGGAGAGCCTTCTCTTATGAAGCGCAGGCTTAAACTTCATCTGCAATATGTTTTTAAGCTGTTTGATAACCTATCAAACTTATAATTGTGTGTCGGGTCCTCAAAAGGTTTAGTTTTTTTTTTAACAGAAACCAGAAATGTATTCCTCCGTTGGGAATTAGAATCAAACCTTATGTCGAATCCGCCACACTAGAACCGGATTCAGTAACATTCAATCTGATCTAATCGAGTTTTTACCACGAGTTCCCACTGAAACATCAATGCTCAGCGTGCCATTGTCTTCGATGTGTTATTCCATTGATAAGTCGCCGATCAAAACCTGTTCACATTTTCCTTTTATAACCTCTCCTTTCCGCATTAAAACAAACATTTAATGTAAAGTGGGAGTTTTAAGCCAGACATTACACGAGACACTGGATATTCGGCCAGATAATGGTCCCGACCTTCGCCATCGACCACTATCCGGCTGAATGATCCTGGATCTTGCGTGTTTTTCTTTACACAGCAGACCACCCGCGGCAGTAGAGGGGCCTATTCTTTCTTGGGGGGCCACTATTTCGGCCCTGTGTTCGTCACGTTGTGCAATAATAATAATTATTATCATATGGTCGAACAAACGAAGGAAGAATCGTGCTACCCATCAGGTTTCCAATCTCAGGTACGCTGCATATTGTCAAGTACCTAACTCAAGTACCTTTCGTTCTTGAACTAAGAAATAACGAAACAGATTTCCGGAAAAAATTCTTGAAAGAGTGCGTCGTGTACTTTCATTGAACGTTCTAGAATATTCCATGGATATTTCTAGAAAGTGTACAGTGCATGGGAACAGAACGCGCTTATTTTTAGAGCACTCGATAGGTAAAATAATCGGAAATAGTACAGTATCTCTCAACCAATCACAGGAAGGAGAAAGTCACAAAAGATGTAAAGTTCAGTCGCCGTGGACTGGTCATAATCCACACGTGGTCAGTGATGTTCCGCATGCGTTTACCAAGTAATAAAAATCATCATCATCAGCAAAATTTTAATTAATAAAGCACCGGGTTCTACCCGGTGCTTCATTAATTAAATTTTTGATAATTTTTCCTTTTAGTTGTGTTAGAAATCTAATATTATCGTGTCCGTGCGAATATTGCCCACCCGTGGAATATGACCACTCCACGTCGACCGTACTGTAATATAACTAAATATGCTTCGTAGATGTCATATTTTGTTAAAACTGCTATTAAAAGTGTGTTACAATGGCTGTTGTGTTTCAGGGGTCTACAGTTATTTCTGAATTGCCATTAACATTATTCGAAGATTTAATTCGACACTGACAATTAGACAGGTTTTAAACGCAAACGAGTATCATTGTATAAGCATGTCTGCTTTCTAGCTTAAACTCGTAAACATGCCGCTGGGTGAAGAGTTGTCTTGTCAGAAACAAGCACACCATGTTTCACAGTAAGGTTATTTAACCTCCACTGAGCCACTGTTGCACAAATCTTATCCGTGAAGAAAACCCCCATTGCTGCAAAAATGCGGCATAACCAATCAGTCGTTGCATGTTCATATTCTTCCGGGTTGACCAATCTTCCGGTTTTTTAACCAGTTTGACTCGATAACAATTTGGAGTCAAAATAGTTAACGCCTGTCATAAAATGACCAATGAAAGACACTGACAGAAAAAATGTCTTTAATAACAAAACAATCTCATATTTTTCTGAAAAGACGTTTATGACACCTCCTTGGAATGAGTTTAAATATCTCGTCCCAGTGAGAGGGTCATAAGCCATGATTTGGAAGAAAAAAAAACTTGAATGTCTGTTTCTGTGAATAACGCCGTATGGTTTGTTTGTTTATAGAGGTTGCAACAACCAGCATCATATTGTGTCGGACATGTGGATAAAGCCAGAGTGCACTAAGAAGATCACCGGATAGCGACGAGCAACTGTCAGACTCTCCAACATATTACAAGCAAAGTTAGCCTTCATGCCCCCACTTGGGCAATAGGCATTAAGTGTCTTACCTAATGGCATAACGCAGATGACGCGAGTTAGGATCGAGCCGTCGACCTTTCCGTGTAAAATCCAGTGTTTTATCGAATGTGCCCCGCGCTTCCAGACGCTGGAATGCTAAAACCGTCACGTTAAGTGAAGGGTTAAATCAGCTTCGTGCAACAGCACTTGACAAAAATCACGAGCGTCCGTGCTCAAATATTTCGTGAAGGTCTCTTACTGTTATTGAGCTGAATGATAATAATTCTTCAACCTTCCGCTGATTTGTAAACGTCCTCTTACGAGGAGGCCTTCATCGACCCAGTCCCCCGCCGTGTTTTTCCTCCCTCACTCTCCTTCCTAATCTCCAAGCATTCAGTCAAAAACTGTTTCATAATTCCACCAATTGGCGGTTTCTCGACCTCCTCAACTATAAAATTGACCCTTTTCCTCATGTCATACCTCATCCACTTATCCATCATATTTTGATCCTATTTTTCCATTAGTTTCCTAAAGAGCCTTGTTCTCTTGGGCAAATATTTGGGAAACTCTAGAATGAAAGTTCCAGGGTCTCTGTTACTCCCAAGTTACACATTAAGCACGCCCTTCCCTTGCCTTTCCCGATTCTCCCCATCGACTTCAGTGACTTGGATCTCACTTTTAACCCTTTTCCTAACACAAAAAGAAGACGACATTTGCAAAACAAAATTCTTGAATAACTAATTTTTTCATTTTTTGTCTTAAAAACATAGGTTATGACCCCTCATTGGAACGAGCTCGATGAGCTCGTTCCAATGAGGGGTCATAACCTATGTTTTTAAGACAGAAAAATGAAAAAAATAATGAAAATCAATTGGCGATTTTAGAGAATAGCGCTGGACGGTTTTGGCCTTTACGTTGGGAAATGGGTTAACAACACTGACTCCCGCCAAACGATCCATCTAGGTACTCCTAAAACGCTGGTGCATCTTTTTAATATAATCCAACTAAACAGATCTTGGCCCTAATTCCAGCTCGTCAGTTTCTATTGCAATCCTCCAGCACCCTTCCCGATAAAGCTACTCCTCAGCTTTACACCCCACCCCTAGATCTTTAGGATGTACAGATTAATTTTCCATAAGCTCCCTCGCCTGCCCTGTCCATCCTGTCTGAACGTTAGAGTCCCATACAGGGTTAAGTGTCCTTTTACACCATCTGCTCTTTCGGATATATATTTGAATATGTCTCCTTTTCAAAAATTGCTCAACTTCAAATTAACACGGGCGAGGATATTTCTTACCTCCCCTATTCACAATTCTCATAATATATACATTTTCTGAAGATGTTAGTGCTGCGTTTTCTGGAGAAAACACAACACAGCCAAAATCTGATTATATCATTCAAATACAGGCTACCGAATGAAACAGTTGATTGCTGAAAAAATTGGTCAAAATGGTCAAAACGTTCTCATTGTGTGGATACATTTCCAATTTTAGTGCTTCGGCTACGCTAAAACTATGTTTTAGGGATTCTTTTTTTTATCCCGCCAGTAAGGATTTTACAACATAAGATGGACATTCTGGCGAAGGAAACACATACGAATTTTATATCCATTTTTTCAAAAGGATTTCTCAAATCAAATTTACACAAAATTTCCCCATTTGTCACATGCAAAATGTAACCTCTGAAACAGATCTTGGTTAGTCATTAAACACTCCTTTTACCTCCAACTGAAATTCACTTAACTGTACACAGTTTGAATCAAGAGCATCGGCAGATTACATTGGCCATATCAACATTAATGAGTATGTTTTACTATCTCGACACCACCACAAAATACATTATGGCCTAATAGCCCTTTAGCTGAGGGTATCCAATCACCCCAGATATAACCCTTTAATTTGACATTCATTAATCTGTTCAGTTCGAAGGAAATTGGGTCATATTCGCAAGAGCGTCAGAAGCATCCGAGGACAAGAAGGCAGGGCGGGGGTGTCAAAAAGGGCACTCGACTCTGGGATTGCCTTAAGATGTGGAGTTTATAACGATTTATGAATTGTAATGTGACACTCAATAGTACTGACATCATACAGTACGTGGAGAGTGTATTATCACTAAATCACCCGCAGAGTGGAGATTCCACCCGTGCAATAATTCCAAATTTATTGCAATGCACAGCCAGCACCAGCAAAGTTTCAGCCAATGGACCTACGGGTTAAACTCGGAGGTCCTTTGGCTGAAACATTGCTTATGTTTTTTGTCGATATGTACAAAATTTGAAAGTTATAGCTTGGATGATAACTCCACTCCGCGGGTGATTTCGTTACAATCCACTCTCCTCGTACTGTATATATATATATATCGTCCCTAGAGTGCAAAAAGGCGTCATCTGCAATGCTTTTGCATTGCAGATGGCCCCTTGTTGCACTTAATGGACGAGATAAAGCTTCACTATTCGTTCCGCCGATTGTAGTGCTTCTTTCTTTGATGACTGTCGATCAGCCTCCGTCATTGGTACAAGTAAAACGAATACTCGAGACTTTCTCAGTTACAGTTCCCGGAAACTAAAGCCTTTTCCACAAGCTCACTTTGGCGAAAAAAAAGACATGCGCTGCCCTCCTTGCCCCTCCCCCTCCAGCCTCGGGAAAAGGGGCAGCTCACCCTCGCTTCGACACACTTGAATGCACTCGGGTGACGAACTATACATTTTTATTCACATTCGAGCAATGGCAGATCACTGATAATTAATAATTTAGCAGTATTTTCTCGATTTTTTTCAATTTGAAAACAGAACAATTATGGGAAAATGGAACATACTCCACAAACCGTCTGTTTTTCAAATAAACATTTCTATACGAATCGCGTGCATCTTGTTTGCTGAATGCAATGACGGATACATGGGGTGGGGCAATCGCACGCACATCCCTTCCAAATTTTGGTCTGATATCTCTTTAACCGATTCGTCGAGCATCGTTAACCCCTTTACCTGAGTAATACTCATAATCGTCCAGCGCAATTCACAAACAAAATGCATTCAAATTTCATTATTTGTTTTTAGATTTTTGTCTCAAAATCATAGCATACGACCCCCAATTTGAACAAGCTCAACGGTGTGTCACAAGTTATGTTTTGGGGTCAAAAAATGAAAAGATTCCAGTTATTCTTTAATTAAATCATCTACGATCACTCAGTTCGTGTCTCCAAATGGTATGGTCAGAACTTTGTAAAAGCAGTGGTGACAAACTCCAATGACTCTTTGACGGACACGAGCGACATATGTGAAAAAAGAAGCGGAAAATAAATTATTTCCTTGCTTCTATTTTCATATAGATGCCTCACGCTTCTGGTGCTATGCGGCCTTATTTCCACGCGAATAAGTGGACGTGGGTATTTATTCCGTCTGGGTGTTAGTGCAATGGGAATATCGATATCTCCCTAAAATTTGGGCCTGTCCCTCTTTAACCCTTCACCCAATACACACGGTATCGATATTTTTTATTTTATTTATTTATTTATTTATTTTTTTCAAATTTTTCAAAACAATATCTGAGATTAAATTAAACTTTTTTTATTTGTTCTAATTAACAAAAAGGATTGGATGACCAGTGCCCAGCACTTAGATTATATCCTTTACTTGAAATACAGTTGAAAATTACAAAGTACAGTTAAAACTGGAAGTCTTGTCACGAACTGTGCGTTTATCTAGGCTTAATTGCGCGTAAGAATTGCGCGCAATTGCCATAACGAATGGCATCCAAAGCACGGCAGGTTCTCATGGATACTCATAGCAAACAGAGGCAATGTTTCTGCCAATGGACCTCCGGGTTACCCGGAGGTCCATTCGCTGAAACATTGCTTGTGCAGAGGTCATATGTACAGAAGTTTATAGCCTTACTGTGGCCATAACGCTTGTATTAACTCGCAGATCGACGTGCTATTTGTGCGCATTTCATGTCAGGACTTCTACTTTTAACTGTATGCTTACATGTTTAAAAGCATTTATATGAATGTATGTGTAATGGCGAAGCCAACGAATATATAATTCGAAACAATATTGTGCATATTCACGGTTCCGAACAAAGCTGATGGCTGGTAAACTTTGAAAGAGTCATAACAGAAGAGTGAAAAGAGGTAGAGAGGAATATAAAAGGCCACACTGTCACACTGCCGGTTCGAATTTACTAAAGTATTCAGTTCAACACCACCGCGACTCGGAGTCCAATACCACTGCTGCAGCCAGGACTGACAGGACAGTCATGCGGAAAGCATCTAACTATGTATGAAGTAAACACAGACGACCATTGATTTTATAAGTCAACAGCATAAGAGTAAGTTGTTTTAACCCTCTACCCATCATAACGGCCTAAAGGGGACAGTGCTGCTCACAGAAATCGCCATTCAAATTTTATTTTTTCAATTTCTTGTCTCAAAAACACAGCTCACGACCCCTAGCCGGAGCGAGCCCGATTTGCTCACACCGACGAGGGGTCTCGGGCTATTTTCTCGAGGCAAGAGTTGAAAATGTCTAGTTATTCAATAATTTCTGCCAGTATTATCTCCTATCCGCGTTGGACAGAGGATTGAGACTTGTTCGTTTGACTATCGGTCCATTCTTAAAAACGCTTCGAATTTTTGAACAGTGCGAAAAAGATAAATGTTGACAGGGCACAGTAGGTTGAGGTACCATAAAGAAGATCATTGGCCGATCTTGTCAGATGCGCAAGATTTCTTCGTAGGATTTGTCTTTCATCTGCATAGTTACTATAGTCGAACAAGTAGTGGTAAGCGTTTTCAGACTCGTAACCACATAGACAGTTTGACGTATTGTGGATGTGCTTAGTGTATTTAACAAAATTTAGATTGCTTCAAGAGATTCGCAGCCTGCAATGTATTATATTGACCGCCCTATCGCCGCTATTAAAGGACTTGGGTGGTCTACACACACCTCTATTAAAATATTTAACAAAACTATTCAGTGAACACGACTGTCTAACTTCTATGGGTAGTGCACTCCTTTCCGAGGTACACGGGGTTATAAATGAGCGCTAAATACGTATGTATGGGTAAGTGGCAACTGGAAGGTGAAGCGGGACCGAGTACTATACGGGGCGGTATCCTCAACCATTCTACGTAATAAGTCAGAGAGACACGTGGGGGCCTGGCTGTTCACAATTTTGAAAAACGTAATCATTTTGTGGAGATGGCGTCTCTGCCTGAGGGTTTCCCAACCAAGTTCTGCAAGTAGAGCAGATACCGGAGTAGATCTCGTGAGACCGGACATTATTCTAGCTGCATCCACGTGGATTCTATACAATTTAGAAAGTAAGTAGTCCGGTGCACCGGCCCATACAACATCAGCATATTCTAAGATAGGGAGTATGAATGACTTGTACAGAGTTTCCAGGCATTTTCTACCAAGGACATACTTCAGTTTCCTTAGTTGAGAAAGTCTGGAATTAGTCTTTCTACATAATCTATTAATTTGGGTATGTCAGTTTAAGTCTCCCTGTAAGGACAAATCGAGATGGGTGCGTTACATTGTGAGTTCATGTGGTGTCTCACCGAACATTACAACATTACTAAGGTTAATATTGTTTTTAGGGAATAAAACGATTTCGGTTTTTGAGGGGTTAATTGTGACTAGCCATGTATTTTGCCCATTCGGGGACGACCCCAATGTTTTCGTTAGCCTTTGCCGCAATGGCATCTCGTTCGCATCCCTTTTCTATTACCCTGGTATCATCCGCAAATAACCTACACACATCCGGCGAGTCTAAGTCCCAACACAGATCACGGAGGAACACCAAAATTAATAGGTTGGTAGTCTGAGAGACAGTTACGCTTTGTTTACGATCGGTCAAGTAGCTGCTGGTCCACTCGATGAGTGGTCCAGATATACCATATTATCTCAGTTTATAAATTAAACCTTTGTGCTCGACGGGCGTGCAGACGGAGGCGAGTATGGGTATTAAAGGGGGTCAGGGAGAGGTGAGTCGAGGGGTGCAGGAGCAGGTGGAGGAGATTGAGGATATACAGGCGTGCAGGCAGTGTGATATGAAGTATGGTGGGGGTCGGCCAATGTACAGTAGTGGGGTGTATGCCAACTGCAGGGATATTTTACAGTTGTTAGAGCAGTGTGTTAGGTTCGAGCAGGAAATTGCGGAGCTGAAGGTGAGGTTGGGGAGGGCTGCTGTATCTGGGGGGCACACCAATGAAGGTTACCTATGATGGAGGGGTGGAAGACGGATGGAAGGTCGTTGTGGACTCAAGGAGGAAACAGGGACGCAGGAAACGTGGAGGAAGAATGCTTGATGTGGGAGTGTAACCGAGGAAGGGGGATCTAGTAGGAAAATTCGGAAGGTGGCGTCAGGACTGGGCTGTGTAGAGTCAGGCCAGAGTCGGCGTAAGGCTGCCAAGGTTGTTAGGCGGTGCTTAGAGAACAGGTTCAGTGTGTTAGATTCCGATACCCCTGGAAATGAGAGTGAGGGGTAGATTGAGGGGGGGGGGGGGGAGGTGGATGCTGATGTTGATTTATTTATTTATTGGTGTTTGAGGTCACATACTTATGCACAATGGCTAATCATGACCATGACAGTTGTACGGGCGGAGGAAGCCGGTGTACTCGGAGAGAACCACCGAGCAACCACGAGCAGCTGCCAGCTCTCCAACATCGTAACTCCGCACTGCAGCACAGGCAGGGTTAGATTGGTTGAAGACATGCGCACCATCGACGTGTAGTACGTCTCAGTACACGGCGTCATCGTGCCCCCATATGAACAATGGAGAGGAGGGATATCTAAGTGGTACGCACTTGTCCTCCGATCCCATTGTATTCATTTGATACAATAAAATATGTTTAAACGTAAACGTAAACAATCGGGGTTAAGTGCCTTGCACTAATGTTGATAGGCCAGATGGGGTAAGGAGGGCGGTGAAGAGAAAGAGGGGGCCAGAGTCATGCAAAACGAGGCGAGTTGCAGATGATATAGAAACTGGGGTAAGAAGAAGAAAATTAGTTGTAGCGGGAAGTAGCATTGAAAGTGGGATTGACAATGTGGTTTGTGGTCCTGATAGTTCTAATCGAACAGTCTTGTGCTTTTCGGGGGTGAAGGTGGAGGATCTGAGGGACCGGGTAGGTGGTTTTGTGGCTGGGTCAGGATCGGAACCGGTAGTGGTGGTCCATGTAGGGACCAACAATATCAGGGAAAGAAGGTTAGTAAGTTTGGTGGAGTCGTATAGAGGTTTAGTCAGCAAACTGCTAAGTAAGAATGCAAGAGAAGTTGTATCCGAGGTAGTCCCTGTCCTTGGAGGTCGGGGACGAACAGAACTCAAGGATGTAGGCGCTGAATGGGACCTGGGTATACCTTTTATCGACCATTGGGACACGCTTTGGGGCAACGCGAGCATGTACGGGCGTGACGGGCTGCATCTTAGCAGGATGAGGAAACGGATATTGGGGGATAAAATTGTACGGGTAGCGGAGCCTTTTTGGAGAGAAGCGAGGTGGGAGGTCAGAGGCAAGTATAACAAGAGTGGACACAGGTGGGATGAACAAGAGCGAGGGAGACATAATAAGTTTACCAAGGCTAGCGCCAGAAAACAATGAGACCATTAGGCAGAAGCCAATGAATCTCGGTACCCTGAAAGTGGGTTATAGCAACATCCAGGGTCTCCACTTGAAAGTAAGTGAAATTGCGACATTGATCGCGGCAGAAGACTTTGATGTCATGGGCTTAAACGAGACATAGGTAAGACACGAGGAATTGGTAGACCAAGTAAGGGGGTGCGTGTGGATAGGTGTAGGGCGAACGGAAGGCCCGAAAAACGGGGAGGGTTAGGCATGTACATTAAAGAGGATTTAAAACTGTCGTCATAGACCTGGAAGATGTCAGCACCTCGACTGAGGTATCGAAAGATCAGTCTAAGAAACAAAAGTATTGCCCTTGGGATTGTACACGGTGCAGTGGAGGGAAGCAAACCCGAGTGGCATGACTCGATATACTCAACACTGAGGTCCAATATCACAGAACTAGAAAACATGGGACTCGGTATAATTCTGATGGGTGACTTTAATGGACAAATAGTAATAAGGAAGAAGGCATAGAGAGCGGGGACAAGAAAGTCAACAGGAATGGGAGGAAGCTGTTGAACTTCACAAATGAGCTCGGTCTGAAGAATCTAACAAGGACGCGAGGTGTAAGGGGAAATGGACCTGGGAGAGGAATGACAGAAAATCAATAATCGACTATATCCTTACAGATATTAATTTATGGAGGGAGGTGATAGGGATAGAAGTGGATGATGAGGGTAAAATGGAGGTGGATAGTGATCACAACTTGATTACAATGACGATCAGGGCCAAAAATCTAGTAAAAAGCAAAGGAAGCTTCAAGGAGATTTGGGAACTCAATAAGGATGCTGACTGGGCGAAGTGCGAAGAAATATTGAAACCAAAGCTTGCAACCCTATACAAGGGGGCAGTGTCCAGAAGATGGCCGATGTCATAGTTGCGAGCCAAGTGGAGGCAGGGAAGGAAAGTGTAGGAAAGATTAGGGTGCCAACACGGGAACTTGGGTACAGAATGAACGAAGAACTGAAAAGGGCCATAAAGGGCAGTAAAGCTAAATGTGCTGCATACAGGAGAAGTAGAAAACTTAAGGGGGCGGAAAGCAACGAGGCCACGGTAGCAAAGGAAGAATACCAACAAACACGAAATAAAGTAAATAAGATTAAAGACGACAATCGGAGAGTGCGAAATAGCAGGACGATAAGAATGACAGGGGTGGGGGTGGGAGTGGGGTGGGCGGTGGGGGGGGGGGGGGGGGTCGAGTTCGAATGTATTTTGGAAATGGGTGAATAAACGTAACAAAGGAAGTAACCCACAGAGTATTCAAGTAGATGGCAGAGTTACAGACGATCAATATCGAAGCGCATTAGAACTAGTCAAGCACTAGGAAGAGGAAAACGATAAGCGATGGGGTATGGAGAAACCACCGGAGTGTCTGAACCAGGTCGATGAAAATGTTAGGATATGAAGTCCTAGACCCAATAATACCAGACACAAATTCGCTACCACTGTCCAGTGTCCATAGAAGTGGAATTTTCAAAACCGCCACCCTACCTTCTTTAGGAGACGTGTTTGGTTGTATTCCGCTGGGAATTATGAAGAAATAAATGCTGTCTCCAGTGATGAGCGATTGGATATTCTTTTCGATAATTCAAGTCTTGATTTGATATTTTCCAGTTTCACCAAAACGATACTCGATATTGCAGCTAAATACATTCCTACCAAACTCATTATTTCAAGGACGTCTCAAAATGATGCACAACGAAATACGTCTCCTGATGAGAGAGAGAAAACGGTTATTTAGCACAGCTAAACTCAATGGGCTCCCACGTGCATGGGAAAAATACAAACGCAAAAGAAATGAAATTGTACAAGCCATTAGGAATGCTAAGACCTCTTACGTATCCAAAGTCCAGTCCACCTTGAGTAGCCACGAACCACCGCCGTCCCAGTGGTTGAAAACTTTGAAAGAGGTAATAAAGCAATAGTAATTCCTCCTATAAACCATTTAAACAATATATATTCTACCAACGCAGAGAAAGCCGAAGTATTCAACGAATACTTCTGCTCCATATCCACCGTCGACGATTCTAGTGTCTCCATTCCAGGCCACGTTTCGACCCCTCCACACACCATTGACACCATTACTCTTCAATATAGTGAAGTTTATGCAGCAATAAAATCTATCAATGCCTCAAAGGCATGTGGTCCGGAACTCGTTAGTCCTCGTGTCCTTAAAGAATGCACCCCTCACTGTGTGAGCCACTCCTGATCTTATTCAACATTTTACTGAACAATTTCTATTTTGCGTCCGACTAAAAAAAGGCCCATGTTTCCCTTGTACTAATAGAGAATTCCTCAAACTTGGTTACAAATTATCGTCCAATCTCTCTAATAAGCTGCGTTGGAAAGATACTCGAGAAATGTGTATTTAACCGCTTGTGGCAATTTCTGAAAGATAACAATGTTCTAAGTAAATTCCAGTCTGGCTTCTCCCCTGGAGACTCAACTGTTTTACAGCTGACCGATCTCTGTGATGACTTCTGTCGTGTACTAGACGAAGGCAAAGAAGTTAAGGTAGTCTTCTGCGACATGAGTAAAGCATTTGACAAGGGGTGGCATGCTGGTCTTATTGACAAGCTCGAGCGAGTGGGAGTCTCTGGTGACCTTCTTGTCTTCTTAAGATCTTATCTCACGGACAGATATCAACGAGTTGTCATAGTCTCTGCAGCATCCTCCCGGAAACCTATCAATTCGGGTGTTCCCCAAGGTTCTATACTTGGCCCCTTGTTGTTTCTCTTGTATTATTTATTTATTTATTTATTGGTGTTTAAGGTCACATATTTCTGCACAATGGCTAATCATGACCACGACAGTTTTACGGGTGGAGGAAGCCGGAGTACCCGGAGAGAACCACCGAGCAACGACGAGCAACTGTCAGCTTCCCAACATACTAACTCCACACAAGCAGGGTTAGCATTGATTGAAGACAGGTGCACCGTCGACGTGCAGGACGCCTTAGTACACAGCGTCACCGCGCCCCCTTCACTTGTATATCAACGACATTACCGGAAACTTATACTTAGTTCTATTCGCCTCTTCGCTGACGATACCTCCTTATATTTAATAGTGGAGAATTTTGACCAAGCTTCGATTCTGATGAACCATGATTTATCAACAACTGAACATTGGGCTCAAACATGGTTATGTGAGTTCAACCCGCGAAAAACGTATAATATGCTGATCACACCCAAATGTAATCCCACAGTGCATCCACCATTACGTTCCGCGATACTCAGATTTCAGAGGTTACTAATCACAAACATTTAGGAATAATACTAAATAGTTCCTATACATGGAATGACCATATTGATCACATTTGTTCTAAAGCCTGGTCGCATGTCGACTTGTTAAGGAAACATAAATTTACCTTCGACCATAAGGTTTTAGAAAAAATATACTTTCTTTTTAACAGCCCCCCCCCCCCCCACCCTAGAGTATGCAGATACCGTATAGGACAACTGCACAGAATCTAAGGCCGCAGACTTGTCGAAAATACAAATAGGCGTGGCAAGGATCGTAACTGGTGCGACCATTAGAGCGAGTAAGTCTTTGCTCTATTCCGAGACCCGCTGGGACCCTCTTCTAGAAAGTCACCGCAACATAAACTTGTACAGTTCTTCAAAATGTACCACCATGTAACTCCCCATATATTGATAACAAAGTACCGCCGCCTATCTCCTCAAATAACCAACGTTCCAACCTTCGATCGTGTAACTACCATCGAGTTCCGTTCTGTTACACCAATTTGTACCAGTGCTCATTTATTCCCAACGCCATCAAGCAATGGAATATCTTACCCTTGTCTATCCGAGAGAATTTTTCTCTAAATAATTTCAAAAATTTCCTCAACAATGGCAACCTTCGACCGCCGCTATTTTATAGCAGCAATAAATCTCGTGTAGCCCAGGTACACCATTGTAGGTTGCGTTTGCGTTGCAGTAACCCGATTGCCCACCTATATGAAAACCATATATCACTGTCTCCCTTGTGCCAATGTGGACTGGTCGAAACATCTGAGCATTACCTTCTACACTGCCCAGTCTGTGCAAATTTCCGCAATAACACAATCAATGCTCTGTCTTTTACTCCAGGTCTCTCAATGTTACTGTTTAGCTCAGAATTGTTGAACAATGTCGATAATCTTCTTATTTTTGAAGATGTACAAACTTCCATTATGGTAAGTGGAAGCTTCGGGCGATGCAGCATTCTCGGAACCTACTCTGATTCAATCCATTAGGATCAGTACACTCTTAAATATGTTCAAATACCCTAGCAAGCTGGTATTGTTCTTCTTCATGTATCATGCACACACTAGTTACTGTCCAGTACAGCGTCATGGTGAACTAACATTCTGTCTTCGAGTTGGCTTATTAATACCCCCCCCCCCCTTCGTTTCCTTTCCTCTTACTGTTCAACTTTCACTCCTTCATCTATTCTCCCTTGGGACGTAGGACAATCCCCAATATTTATCTAACGTGGCATACATAGATTTGACACGAGTACTCATAGAGCAGCCTGGTAACCTTGCAAGAAATTCGCTGTGTGCTTTTCTTCCTCCCATGTTTTCCACGTTCGGAGCTTACTTCAGAATGCCGGTCATGGTATATGTAAAGACCATACAGGACAATCGAGTGCCACCCCAACCCGCGCCTCACTTCATGACTTCCCGGTCATTTTGGGGGTAAGCAACACGGCATCGTGTATCTACCTGTATCCTCATTAGGCGTGGATTGTATCTTTCGTCCCACACCACCTTGACTTCTTTTTGTCTTTCTATTAGTTTAAACAGTCTCCAATAATGTACTAAACAGAGCAAAGCCTCCGGTTTATTAACTTGTGTAACTATTATCTTACTGGGGAAACGACTCACAAAAGCTCCCTGCTCACTGTTGAATCCCTTACATACAAGTTGTTCTTCTTGTTATTTAATGTACGATTATCTTAGATTTCGCTTTATTAGTCTGTGTGAAACACACAGACTATTGTTTTTGCACGGTTTCTTTTTCTTTTTTTTTTTTTCTTCTTTTTTTTCTTCTTCTTCTTCTTCTTCTTCTCATGTCTTCTGTCTTCTCATCACTATTTTGTCCGCAAGATAACTCGAAAAGGAATTGCCCTATCTCGTTGATTTTTGTCATGCTGATAGACAGCCACAAGTTCTCGGCCATCTATGTTTTTCAAATTCCTGGGGTATCGGGGGTGTCTGTAGAGGTGTTTTGAAAAAGGGTCACGCCCATATCTCAGGTGTGGTATGACCTACAGACCTGGGACCGACACCAAATGAGTCGACACTCGATGGAGGTTCAAAATATGGGTCAAGGTCACGGAGGTCACCTAGGGGTCATTGGATGCATTTTTCATAATTGCTGGAAATCACATTTTTTGACCCCCTAAAGCATTCCTGATGTACACACATGCATTTTGACGTAAAAAAAGTGGGCGTGACCCCAAAATTTTTAAAAGTGGGTCACGCTTATATCTCAAGCATGGTATGACGTTCGGACATGGGACCAACACCAAATGAGTCGACACTCGATGGAAATTCAAAATATGGGTCAAGGTCACGGAGGTCACTGAGTGCATTTTTCGTAATTGCTGGAAATCACATTTCTTGACCCCTTAAAGCATTCCTGATGTACACACATGCTTTTTGACGTAAAAATAGTGAGCGTGGCCAAAATTTTTGAAAGTGGGTCATGCTCATATCTCAAGCATGGTATGACATATGGACCTGGGACCAACACCAAATGAGTCGACTCTCGATGGAGATTCAAAATATGGGTCAAGGTCACAGAGGTCACCTAGGGGTCATTGAGTGCATTTTTCAGAATTGATGGAAATCACATTTTTTTACCCTTAAAGTATTCCTGACATACACACATGCATTTTTACGTAAAAAAGTGGGCGTGGCCAAAATTTTGAACGTGGGTCACTCCCATATCTCAGGCATGGTATGACCTACAGACCTGGGACCAACACCAAATGAGTCGAAACTCGATGGAGGTTCAAAATATGGGTCAAGGTCACGGAGGTCAACTAGGGGTCATTGAGTGCATTTTTCAGAATTGCTGGAAATCACATTTTTTTTAGTATGGCCCAGTAGGCCACGGGGTTTTCACAGCCTCCAATTTCCTGATACAGTAAATTCTCCCCAAGCAATACGATGTTATGTTCACACTGGAGACTATGTAAACACCAGTGGAGTAATCTGTCAAAATGAAATCTGACCTTGTCATCATAATGGGATGTTAGTTCCTGAAACTGAGTTGAGAGAAACACTTTGCCTTGCAAGGAAATAAATTGTAAATTTTTCAGTTCACTGCTTTTAACCCTCTCCAGACTTCTCTGTGGATTGCACATATTTTATTTCAGGCAGAATAAAGTTAACCCTTTCCATAAAACTGCACTGAATAATTGTTGAAACCTATCTTATTCGGTTCAATGCTTTTAACCCCTCTCAAGACTTCAATGTGGATTGCACATATTTTATTTCAGGCAGAATAAAGTTAACCCTTTCCATAAAACAGCACTGAATAATTGTTGAAACCTATCACAAAATTGTCAGGGTGCCGGTAACAATGCAATACTGGCATGGTCGACTGTACTGTTAACTGTGTTAGTGCTATGACTGTTTAAAACTAATTTGTTAGAGAAGTTCTATAGTCTTTCACTGCGCTCATCTCGGCCTCACCGAGAGTGCAGAAACCTTTGGTGTCAAAGTGCCATTAAGAGAATGTCTCTGATTTGTGCCGTTCCATCCCTCCGGAGTGCAAAAGCAGGTACTGTCAGCTGAGAAACTTAATGTTTTTCGCTTTATTTTCATAACATATAATTCTATGTGGAATGGGACACCGTTTCAGTGTGCCCTCCAAAGTAAGGAATTCTTAACCCTTTAGCGAACATAACAGCGAAAACCGGTCAACATTATTCACAGAAACGTCTATTCAGTTTTAATTACCTTTTCAATTTTGCTTGAAAAAACATAGCTTATGACCCTTTATTGGATTGAGCTCATTTTTTAAAGGATTATTTATTTATTGGCGTTTAATGTCACATATTTCTGCACAGTGGCTATTCATGACCACGACAGTTTTTTAGGGGGAGGAAGTCGGAGTACCCGGGAAGAACCACCGGGCAAAAACGAGCAACTGTCAGATCCCCCACATACTAACTCCACACAAGCAGGGTTAGCATTGGTTGAAGACGGGTGCACAATCGATGTGCAGTACGCTTTAGAACACATCGCCACCATGCACCCACGTGGGCAATGGGGTGAAGTGGCTTGCCCAAGGACAAAGTGAGGACCTCACGCCTTGCAGCCTGCACCTCTGCCAACTGAACCACTGTGCCCCCATTTAAAGGATTAAAATTGAGTATTTAACGGGAATATTTTAACCCTCTGAAGATCTTAATATGGGGGCATTATTCAGAAAGACTGGGAAATGCATTTTATTACACCTTAATGCATTTCTAAAGTTTATGAATGTATTTCATCGCTCAAATTAGTGGGCAGAGACAAAAATATCCATTTCTGATTCGTGTATCAAACCCTTTGAATGCTGGTCACATATATGCCATTTCTGGTTTCTTATAAAAATGTTTTGATTCCTGTATGAATATTTTCTATCCCCTTCCTTTTGTCTTGACGATAACTCAAAAACAAATCATCTGTCCTGGGGGCGCGGTGGCTGAATTGGTAGAGGTGCAGGCTGCAAGCCGAGAGGTCCTCAGTTCGAATCCCACCTGCGGCAACCGCGTTGTGTCCTTGGGCAAGACAATTCTTCCCCATTGCCCACGTGGGGCACGGTGACGCTGTGTATTAAGGCGTACTGCACGTCGATGGTGCACCTGTCTTCAACCAATGCTAACCCTGCTTGTGTGGAATTAGTATGTTGGGGAGCTGACAGTTGCTCGCCGTTGCATGGTGGTTCTCTCCGGGTATTACGGCTTCCTCCACCCGTAAAACTGTCGTGGTCATGATATGCAGAAATATGTGACTTTACACACCAATAAATAAATAAATAATCTGTCCTGGGGCTGTTTGGCATACTGGTAGCCTGTCACAAGTACTGGCCCAGCTATGTTATCAGGGAACCTTTTGGAGTGGTCCATTGGGCCACAGAGTTTTTTATACCCCCTAATTTCTTTGTAAAAGAAAAGCATCATAAAGAAATAGCTGTTTATATTTATATACACAAGAGAATAATGTAAACAATCAAATTAGAGAGAAGTTGCTATAGATGACAGCTCTTATCAGCTGTCAGATCAGAATTAAATTCCATCCCCAAACCAAGTTGAAAAAAAAACCTTTAGGTGGCAAGAAAATTTGTTTATTATAAAGAGCTATCTTACAACACTTGATTAATTGTAGTTGAATAAATAACCCTTCACCTTTCATTGCATTTTTTAAAAAATTTTTTTCATTCTCAATCATAACTCAAGATCAACAGGTTTCGGGCCGAGTGGTAAGCGGCTCTCTCGAAACACTTATCACAATTATGAATTAATGAAATGGAATATTTAAATGGTCTGTCTTTAACCATCTTCATACTTCACCGCCCTCTTCATACTTCACCGCGAAGATCAAACAACATCATTTAACTTATGACAGTAGAACCTTTTGCACGCTTCCTGCCATATTGCCACTCCTTACGCAAATGCCATGATTCAAGATTCCACCATCTTATTTTATGTATGCCTTGTTTAGGGCACTAGATGCTCTTAAGGTTAGGCCTTTAAACGAGCTCTTGGAGCTTTTAAGTTTTTATGGCACTATCCCAATATAGAGTCTATGCACCCTTTGTCGGCTCGATAACTCAAACACAAATCGTCTTATCTCTATTCGTTTTGGCATGCTGGTTACCAACAACCAGTTTGCACTCATCTTTGGTTTTTCAGCTAGTTTGAGGCCTTGTGTGTGATACAGTAGGCAGACTGCCTTAGAGGCTTCTAAATCATAATAAATATTTGCTATCATCGCCCAAAAATGACAGATCTGTAGTTGGTGGAGCCATTTCTTTAAAGTAGGTGTATACATGGGACTATACCGACTGATTTAAAAACTGCTGGAGGTTCAATATATGGTCCGCCTGAAAGAGGTCACCAAGGTCATCCAGTGCATATTATTCAGAAAGACTGGGGAATGCATTTCATTACACCTTAATGCATTTCAAAAGTTCATGAACGTATTTCATCACTCAGCTTGATGGGCAGAACCAAAAATGTCCACTTCTGATTCGTGTATCGAACCCGTTGAATGCTGGTCACATATATGCCTTTTCTGGTTTCTTATAAAAAAATGTTCTGATTGCTGTATGAATATCTGTAAATACTATTATAGAAAATCCATTTCTGATTTGTTTGAAAATAATTTACTCCTGAAAATAAGCCTCCATAAATTCTCCTTCTGTATAGTTTATTCCTGATACTTTAACCCTTTTCACACAGACTTGAATTTACTGAGTGCAGTAAATTCGGTTTCTCTAGTTTCATCTTTCTTTTCAAACATGATGTGTACATATAACATGATTCCTTTTTTTTCGTTGAAATAAAAATATTGTTTAAACTAAATCTTTGATAGAAAGCAAATAAGACCAGATCTATACATGAAAGTCTGTTTTGGATGAAAAATCAAATAATTAGTCTATGTGAAACACACAGACTATTGTTTTTGCACGGATTCTTTTTCTTTTTTTTTTCTTCCTTTTTTTCTTTTTTTTCTTCTTCTTCTTTTTCTTCTTCTTCTTCTCCTGTCTTCTGTCTTCTCATCACTTTTTTGGCCGCTAGATAACTCGAAAATGAATTGACCTATCTCGTTGATTTTTGGCATGCTGATAGACAGCCACAAGTTCTCGGCCACCTATGTTTTTCAGATTCCTGGGGTATCAGGGGTGTCTGTTGGGGTGTTTTGAAAGTGGGTCACGTCCATATCTCAGGCGTGGTAAATATTCTTGCTTAGTCAGCACACACTTAGCTTATAATATCCGAGAGGTTGCATTATGTGGTTTCGCTGAACTGTTTTAAAAACAATTATGTTTTTTCAACTGCTCAATTTATAAATTACGCCAAAAGGTGCGACCCATTCTCTTGGTAAAGGATTAAAAAATGTATGTCTCCACTGATTTAATGTTCAAAAGTTTAAATGTGCCTTTTTTGTCTGTCTCATTGATGATTTACCTGAATATAATTAGTCTGTGTGAAACACACAGACTATTGTTTTTTTATTTGTATGGTTTCTTTTTATTTTGTTATCTTTCTTCTTCTTCTTCTTCTTCTTCTTCTTCTTCTTCTTCTTTTCTTCTTCTTCTTCTTCTTCTTCTTCTTCTTCTTCTTCTTCTTCTTCTTCTTCTTTTTTTTTATTCTCCTGTCTTCTGTCTTCTATACACTTCCTTGTCCGCACGATAACTCGAAAAAGAATTGTTCTATCTCGCTGATTTTTGACCTATTGATAGATACTTACACATTCTCGGCCACCTATATTTTTAAGGTTCCTGGGGCATCAGGGGTGTCCGTAGGGGTGTTTTGAATGTGGGTCACGCCCACCAAGCATGGTATGACCTAGGACCTGGGACCACGGCCAAATGAGTCGACACTCAAGGAGGATTCAAAATATAGGTCAAGGTCACTGAGGTCACCCTGGGATCATTGAGTGCATTCCTCAGAATTGCTGGAAATCACACTTTTTTGACCCCCTAATGCATTCTCGAAGATCATACATGCATTTCTTCACGAAAAATGTGGGCGTGGCCACAAATTTTGAAAGTGTGCCACGCTCATAACTCAAGCATGGTATGACCTATGGACCTGGGACCAACACCAAACAGGTGGACACTCGATTGAGGTTTAAAATATGGGTCAAGGTCACTGAGGCACCCAGGGGCCACTGAGTGTATCTTTCAGAAATGCTGGAGATCACATTTTTGGATCCCCTAGTGCATTCCCTTGATCGAACGCTTTGAATGCTGTACACATATATATGCCTTTTCTGGTTTCTTGGAAAAATGCATCTGATTCCTGAATGAATATCTTTAAATACCGTTAACGAAAACCTTTTTCTGATTTCTTTAAAACTATTTTATCCCCGAAAATAAGCCTCCAAAGTATTCCAATTACATTGATAGAGTGGCGCGGTGGCTCTGTAGTAAGAAGTGCAGGCTGCAAGCCGAGAGGTCCTCAGTTCGAATCCAACCTGCGGCAACCACCTTGTGTCTTTGGGGCAAAATGCTTCACCCCCATTGCCCAAATGAGGGCATGGTAACGCTGTGTACTAAGGCGTACTGCAAGTAGATGGTGCCCTTGCACTAACTCTGCATGTATGGAGTTAGTATGTTGGGAAGTCTGACAGTTGCTCGCCGTTGCCCGTTTATTCTCCCCGGGTCCTCCGGCTTCCTCCAACCATAAAACTGTTCGACACGAGGGTCCCTGGCAGTCGAAAGTGTCGTTAAACCCCAATAAATAAATAAATAAATAACATTCATAGAGGGCATACCTTGATGGTGTAATTGGAATATTTCTGTCTTCTGTACACTGTTTTTCAACACGATATCCCGAATACAATCACTCTTATCTCAATGTTTTTTGGTATACTGATAGAGTGCCTGCTATTAGAACTCGGTCATCTATGATTTTGAGGCATGTGGGGCCTTAGGGCTCTAGAGGCTAATATGTGTTTATAACATATACTGGCAAATGAGTTCGCTGAAGCAATAGCCATTATCTAAAACAGAAGAGAATCTCTCATAAACTAGAGAAACAGAATTTACTGCAACCAGTAATTCAAGTCTGTGTGAAAAAGGTTAAAGTATCAGGAAAAAACTATAAAGAAAGAGAATTCATGGATGCTTTATTTTTCGGGAGTAAAATATTTTTGAACAAATCAGAAATGGGTTTTCGTTAGCAGTATTTACAGATATTCATACAGGAACCAGAACATTTTTATAAGAATCCAGAAATGGCATATATGTGACCAGCATTCAAAGGGTACACGAATCAGAAATGGACATTTTTGGCTCTGCCCACTAATTTGAGTGATGAAATGCATTCATAAACTTTAGAAATGCATTAAGGTGTAATAAAATGCATTTCCCAGTCTTTCTGAATAATGCCCCCATATTAAGATCTTCAGAGGGATAAAATATTCCCTTTAAATACTCCATTTTAATCCTTTAAACGGGAGCGCAGTTGCTCAGTTAGGAGAGGTGCAGGCTGCAAGGCATAAGGTCCTCACTTTGTCCTTGGGCAAGACACTTCACCCCATTGCCCACGTGGGTGCATGGTGGCGCTATGTACTAAAATGTACTGCACATCGATGGTGCACCTATCTTCAACCAATGCTAACCCTGCTTGTGTGGAGTTAGTATGTGGGAGATCTGACAGTTGCTCGTTGTTGCCCGGTGGTTCTTCCCGGGTACTCCGACTTCCTTCACCTGAAAAACTGTCATGGTCATGATTAGCCAATGTGCAGAAATATGTGACATTAAACACCAATAAATAAATAATCCTTTAAAAAATGAGCTCAATCCAATAAAGGGTCATAAGCTATGTTTTTCAAGCAAAAATGAAAAGGTAATTAAAAGTGAATAGACGTTTCTGTGAATAATGTTGGCCGGTTTTCACCATTATGTTGGCTAAAGGGTTAAGAATCCCTTACTTTGGAAGGCACATTGAAAGGGTGTCCTATTCCACATAGAATTAAATGTTAAGAAAATAAAGCGAAAAACATTAAGTTTCTCAGCTGACAGTACCTGCTTTTGCACTCCGGAGGGATGGAACGGCACAAATCAGAGACATTCTCTTAATGGCACTTTGGCACCAAAGGTTTCTGCACTCTCGGTGAGACCGAGCTGAGCGCAGTGAAAGACTATAGAACTCCTCAAACAAATGAGTTTTAAACAGTCATAGCACTAACACAGTTAACAGTACAGTCGACCATGTCAGTATTGAATTGTTACCGACACCCTGACAGTTTTGCGATAGGTTTCAACAATTATTCAGTGCAGTTTTATGGAAAGGGTTAACTTTATTCTGCCTGAAATAAAATATGTGCAATCCACATTGAAGTCTTGAGAGGGTTAAAAGCATTGAACTGAATAAGATAGGTTTCAACAAATTTTGCAATTATTCAGCGCAGTTTTATGGAAAGGGTTAACTTTATTCTGCCTGAAATAAAATATGTGCAATCCACATTGAAGTCTTGAGAGGGTTAAAAGCATTGAACTGAATAATTTATAATTTATTTCCTTGCAAGGCAAAGGGTTTCTCTCAACTTAGTATCAGGAACTTACATCCCATTATCGTAACAAGGTAAGTAGATTACATTTAATTTTTTGGCAGCTACTCCACTGATATTTACATTTTCTCCAGTGTGAATAACATGGCATCCTATTGCTTGGGGAGAATTTACTGTATCAGGAAATTGGAGGCTGTGAAAACCCTGTGGTCTACTGGGCCATACTAATGGCTCTAGCGACCTGAAAAACATAGGTGGCCGAAAAGTTCTGAATGTCTACCAGTATGCCAAAAAATCAGCGAGATAGGACAATTCGTTTTTGAGTTATCGTGAGGACAAGGAAGTGCATAGAAGACAGGAGAAGAAGAAGAAGAAGAAGAAGAAGAAGAAGAAAAAGAAGAAGAAAAAAAAAGAAAGAAAAAGAAACCGTACAAAATCAATAGTCTGTGTGTCCACACAGACTAACAAAGGGTAAGAGAGAAACATGTGTCCCCTGTTATATAGAATAATATTGTATATTTATTTAGTATCATGTTACCAACATCACTTTCAAATCATGATCAAAGAGAACTCTTCACTTTTCAAAGCATTTTAAAAATATATTGATTCTGAATCATAACTCAGGATCGACACATTTTGGAATTGAGTGGTGTGCGGCGTTCTGTAAACACCTATCACAGTTATAAAGTAATAATAATAACTCTTTGGCCAGCCGCTGATTTGTCGCGGTCCTCATAAGAGAAGGCCATCATTCCCCCTGCACCCCACCCCCTCTTCCCCTCCTCTCCTCCCAGCATTCAGATATAAACTGCTTAATAGTGTCCCTCACTTCCTCTTTTTCAATTTCTTCAATAAGCATTCCTACCCTCTCCCTCGTGTCCCCCTTCAGCCATCTATCCTTTGTTTCTTCACCCCACTTCTGCATTATTCTTCCAGTAAATTTTATTCTATGAGGTATATACTGTGGGCATTCCAAGAGAAAATGTTCCAGGGTCTCCACTACTCCAGAGTGGCGAAATGAAATGGAATATTTGAATGGTCTATTTTTAACCCTCTTAATACTTCAATGTGAGTACATACATCTTTAATACAACTCATGGCTATAGAATGTTTTTCACTTTCTTGTCTGTAACATTTAATTCCACGAGGATTGGGACACATTTTCGGCGTGCTTTCCAAAGTAAGGCGTTCTTAATCATTTACCCCAAAACCGGTCTGCGTTATTCACAGAAATGTCTATTCAGTTTTAATTACTTTTTCATTTTTGCTTGAAAACATAGCCTATGACCCCTCAGTGGAATGAATTTGTTTCTAAAGGATTATGTGTTGATTTAACCATTGGCGTTTAAGTTCACATGTTTCTGCACAATGGTTAATCATGACCACGGCAGGTTTACGGGTGGAGGAAGTCGGAGTACCCAGAGAGAACCACCAGGCAACAGCGAGCAACTGTCAGCTCCACCACATACTAACTCCACACAAGCAAGAAAGGTTAGCATTGGGTGAAGACAGGTTGACCACCGACGTGCAGTACGCCTTAGTACACAACGCCACCGTGCCTCCACGTGGATAATGGGGTAAAGTGTCTTGCCCAAGGACACAGCGCGTTGCCGCAGGTGAGATTCGAACCGAGGACCTCTGGACATGCAGCCTGCACCTCTAGCAACTGAGCCGCCGGGTCCCCATTTGAAGTATTAAAATAGAGTATTTAAAGTGAGTATTTTAACCCTCGCAAGATCTTAATATGTGTCCCAAAAATTGTATTTTATGCAAAATCGAGAATAATGAAACCCCTTTCCATTCTGACAATGCTATTCTAAACATTACTGAACTCTTTTGCTCGCAATATATTTTCCAGAGATACAATGTACCTTAACACTTTCTAGCAAATATGAATATTTGCCGTCATCCTCAAATATGGCACATCCGGGGTTGACGGAGCCAATATTTGTAAAGTGGTATATGCTCATACTTTAGGCTTGGTATGACCTATGGACATGGAACCTACAACGAATAAGTTGAAACTTGCTGGAGGTTCAAAATGTGGTCCACCTCAAAGCGGTCAACGGGGATCATTAAAAGCATGTTTTTCAGACCTATTAGGATTTTGCGTTTTATACCAACTAATGCAATTCTGAAGATTATACATTATCTCATCATTCAAGTAAATGGCAGAGCCAGTAATGTCAATTTCTGATTCCTTGATCGAACCCTTTAAATGCTGTGCCTTTTCTGGTTTCTTAGAAAAATTGTTCTGATTCCTGTATGATTATCTGTAAATACTGTTAACGAAAACCCATTTCTGATTTGTTAAAAACTACTTTACTCCCGAAAATAAGCCTCCATAAATTCTCTTTTTATATAGTTTTTCCTGATACTGTAACCCCTTTCACACAGAGTGAAATTACTAGATGCAGTAAATTCTGTTTCTCCAGTTTTATATATTTTTATTATTTTTATATATTGCACAGGAAGAGCTGTTTACTACTAAAACTCCGACAGATTCGAACAATTTGAGGGAAACCGGTGTTAATCCGAGCTGAAGTGCTCTGTGGTTGATTATTAAAACTCATCAGTATTTATTTTGAGAAACATCGTGTTCCAGTATTAGAAGTACTTCACTTTTTATGTACGACCGCCCCGACAACAACACGGGTTTCCGAGAAAACAAGAATGGAAAGGACAAAACGCTTAAGTCAACATGCTTTTTAACTTCACAATTACAGAGATTACATGTCACTCAGTTCAGTATAATTAAATGGTTTCAAACAAAAGCAACAATTGTATCTAGACGCTTTTTGAATTTAGCGGTTCCCTCTGATATCACAGAACGAAGTCGTCCATGTTTGTGCAGTTAGGTGGGTTGGAAGAATGCACCTTTCTGGGTAGAACAGTCAAGGAGAAAATGTTTGTTGATATTACCCCTTATTTTGACGAATTGATACAAGTATTGTTTAAGACTGGCCATCTTTGACTGCAGGGATTATTTGGTTGGGTTACCGGTTTAAAATAATGTCGAGGGGGCTACCCCACTTTTTAAGTCAACAAAATACTTATCATTCAGTACCCGTTCATGTATTGCGTATCTGTCATTTTCTGTCACCTACAAACTAAGTACAACTCAGGAAACAGTCACTTCATATATCACCCCTTGAGTGGAACGAGGCTCCATCTGCAATGTTAAATCATTGCATTGCAGATGGCGCGTTGTTTTATTCAAGGGACGATATAAGATTATGAAGTATCCGATAATAATGAATCGACCGTATGTTTAATACTGAAGTGAGATAATTAGTTTTCTTCAACGAAAAAAAACAACAACTTGTTATTGTTTTACGTCGTGTTACAAAATGTTCATAACAGGAGGATAACATCCTCGTGCGACCCCAGAAATAAAAAACAACCACGCCCTTCAACAAAATATAGAAGAGAAACAAGTATTGCTCTAACAATACGGGATGCGCATGCACACTAAGTCCGTGACAAAGAAACGTCACAACGCGACTTCTCATGTGGGTACTTAACAGAACTGTGACCCCCATCTTGGAGTTTTATTGTTACTCGTTCAATATGCTTTCGGAGATGACAATTCCTGTGTAGTTTCATACAGGAAAGTTACAGCTAGAGCATAGTCCCATGTATTGGTGAAATGAATGAAAGGGGAAAACAAACGTTTTAAAAGAAGTGATAAACAGATTGTTTTGTCTTTTGTCGTGTTGGCGAAAAGAATGGTGATAATCAGAAGTTGGGGGTGGGAGCTTTGTATGTATCCTCCACTCGGATGTGATTTTTGAGAGGAGGGGGTGCATTTGTCAGTCCGGCAATCAATTATGCGACCATCCACGGCTTATTTTGTCCGAGGGTTTTGTGTGTGCTTTAAATGCTTTAATGAAACGATGCATAGGCTCATCTTCAATACTCTGATAAAGAGTGTAAAGATGGTTCGCAATTGGAATATACCTTTCTCACCACAATAGTGAAGTTGGTGCGTTTTGTTGGAGCGTTTGGGGTGGGGGTGGAGGGGATTCCTAGAGGTGTTGCATCGCATCTCTCCCAGCACCCCATCGGTGAACAGAAACCCTTGTTTCCACCCTTACGACGCTATTGTAAAATAGCGCCCAGTCTGTTTTCATGAACGTGCTGCAAGTATTGAGGAACTAAACGTTCGAAGTGCCTTAAACATTGCTTGTTGAAATGTTTCTGTGCAGTGATCCACAAAAATGTATTCCCGTATTGGGTTTTTTTCTTAACACTCCACATAGGAGGACTGTTTTTGATTTTATGATAAAGTTTAACCCTTTACCTAACGTAACGGCCAAAACCGGCCAGCGCTATTCTCAAAAATCGCCAATTAATTTTCATTATTTTTTTCATTTTTTTGTTCCAAAAACATAGGTTATGACCCCTCGTTGGAACGAGCTCGTCGAGCTCGTTTCAACGAGGGGTCATAACCTATGTTTTTGAGTCAAAAAATGAAAAAAATTAGTTATTCATGAATTATTTTTGCAAGTGTCGTCTGCTTTTCAGGTTAGGTAAAGGGTTAAGAAAGTAATATTTAGGAAATTATATTCACTCTTTTCATACCCTTTTTCAAGACAAGAAAGTGAAAATTATTTTTTTTTACAATTATGTTGAAGGTCAGTGTTGAAAGTGCATGAGGGGAAGCCAGACAGATCGACATAAAAGGTTTGTTTTGTACTGATCAAATCTAAAAGGAAATTAAAATGGCCATTTACAGTCAAAGGGGAACGCACTTTGATCTCTACCGCTCACAAAACAAGACAATTCTCAAGTCAGAAAGGAGGTGGGGAGGAAGGCAGTGGCACTTTCTTTTAATTAATGGTCAAGTGAAGACAATAAAATTTAAACTGCATTAAGGCATACCCTCAGTGGCCAATTTATGAGGGAAATATTGTCTCCGCAAGGCGATGTCCAAAATGCTGGAAATGAAGTTTTAACTGGTAGAGTGCTGGAAGCCCATATCGGGGCTTCTTTTTAAAGTGGATGTACCACAACTTGAAGGCTCATATTCAGTCGATGTGCTTTGTATTATCTTTGAAGTTATATTATTTAGTTTGTAAGGGTTTGCCTTTTTAAAATTTATGAGAGAGTTCCATATGAATTCTCCCACTGCAAAAAGGCAAAGACACGAGTACAGAATTTGATGGCCAAAACTAATTTAGCACTCCACCAGTTAAATGGTAAATTTATAAAAAGCCTATTTTCCATTTTTGTATTACAAATCTTCCATTGTCAGTTTCGGCAATTTTTCAAACAACTAACCATCGAGGCAAGCACTTTCTACAATCAAGGTGATAGTGTCTGACTGTCCAAGCGTGAACGCTACATCACGCGTTCAAACCATTCTACAAAAACACAATTAGCCCTCAGATCACCATGATAGCATAAGTATGAAAGGAAATTGTTTTGCCTTACTGAGACAGTAGGCCACAGTTAGCAATTTTCTAAATAACTAACCATCGAGGCAAGGTGACAGTGTCTGTTTGTCCTGGTACGAAAGCCACACCACGCTTTGAAATCATCATACAAAGAAAAACACACTAGCCCTCGGAACACCATGATGCATAAGTATGCAGGGTGATTGTTTTGTTTTACTGGGACAGTTGGTCACAGTTTGCAAGAGTCTAAATAAAAGGCAACCAATGACATAAATGAGTTCACATTATTTGTGTGCACTATTTCCCTATAATCCACATTCCGAATATGTTCACACAAATACACGCTAACACAAACACAGACACAATGCTGCACCCCTGAGAATAAAAACACCCCCTCACCCTTGAATCCACACTCAAAACTAAACTGTTGGAGCTTCCTCCACTCCTTTTTTGTAACCGCTATGGTCAGATACCGGGGCTGCTACCAAACCGGCGTTGCTGTTTGGTTTTCTTTTCTCTTCTTCCCTTAAATTTGCCATCGCACAACATTACATTCTGGCTCGCCACCATGGTGGGACTCAAACGTTTACCATCGCCGAGCTGGAACCGAATAGAGCCCACTCTCTAATAGTTTTAATGGCTCCGAGGGATTGAGTATTGACAATCTAACACTCCAACGTAAACTGCCGGGAATTCTAACCGCGTGCATACCCCCCCTCAGACTCGATTTGAGGCAATAGGAAAGCTAGGCCTGTGTGATCCAAGTGAAATAAAATAAGGTTAACCGGGTCGCAAGGGATTTGTAAATCCCACATCGTCCCTGCGTGCCTTCAGCGCGCTAAAACCTTTCATTCATTCATTCATTCGAATCACACTACATTTCAAACAACAGTCTAGCGTCGCTGCTGCGAGAATAGCAGTATAATCTATTTGAAATATCGGATCAGTCGACGTGGATGGTTGGATTGTAAGTTACAGGGCGTTTAGTAACGTATTTATTATGCATGACATGCTAAAATGTCATTGGGGAAGTTAACTCAACGAATATGCGCACTTCTCGAAAAATGTAAACAAAGCAGACGATGTTTACATACGCAACAAGGGGAGTAATTTTGCTTCCGCATTCTAATAAATCACTCGTGACTTGTTCTATAACCTCCAATGTTTGGGCTCGTTTGGCATTTTATTATAACAGTTTCATTCAATCGAATGCAATGTTTATACGACGGGGCTATTTTATATGGTGGGTCTTTTGTACGACTGCGCTGCAGCATGTACGTACGTGTAAATTAAAAGCTGAGGCGCGTGGATATAATGATAAAACAAAATGGCTGACGGACACCTAATATTATAAGTTACAGGACGTTCAGGTGGCGGATACGGAATCATATGAGGCGAGGTGAAAACAATATTGGACGAGGCGGTACGCCGAGTCCAATATTGTTTTTGCCGAGCCTCATATGACACCGTATCCGCCACCTGAACGTCCTGTAACTTATTTATTATGCCAGCGAAAACAAAATAACAATCAAATTTGAACGCCGGCACAATTTTTTTCTCAGTTTATTTATTCACACTATATATATTTTTCAACTTTCTAACAACGCATTTATGGGTTACATATTTTTTCTAAAGCTTTTAAAATATCGAGGCGAACACCGTACCCAAACTGTTGTGTGTTAGCCTCAATAAGCTTAGACCCTATGTCAAGATATGGCCAGGTCGACTTATCCGTTATCGGTAGATCGAATACAGTAGTATTTCTCACTTCAAATAATTAAATATACATTTAGAAAATAAATTTCACAATAAATTTATTATAAAACGAGAGAAAATGAGACATATAGACACGGAGGGACGTTTGATTGTACAGCAATTTCTTCAATATGGATATAAAAGCACCGCGAGGTGAGGAATTTCCACGTCGAAACAAAATGGCGGTACTGACCTAATACGAGTTTCGTATTAGGTCACCTCGGGCTGCAGGTGACCCAATACGGCTCAGTACCGTCCCACTATTCGGGGGCTGTGATTGGCGAATTTCATTAGCTGGCATAATAATAAATTAATATTGGGTGCTTTTTCAGCCATCCTGAACCTAATATTGCGGAGTCTATGTCTCTTAGTAACTCAATTTGATTAGATAAACAAATTTACTAGCATAATAATAGCATATTCACCCATATCTACACAACTCATCCCTCTACTCATCTAATACGTTATTTTTAAATCGGTAAAATCATATTACACCTCTGTAAAAGTCACGTCAGATGGATAGAAATGGCTGGCAATGTTCGTCAGTGGAATAGATTTACGAAAAATTTAGCCCCTCTTTCACTATTATTCTCAGTTGAAACCCATTTAAAAATTCGAAAACGATGTTTTCACCATCTTTGAATGTTTTATAATTTTTTTCTGTTTACTATATCAACAGTGTGCGATTCGTGACATATGATACAGATGCCGACCTTTCTATTAAAATAAAAGGGGCCGCGGTGGGTCAGTAGGTAGAGGTACAGGCTGCAAGCTGAGAGGTCCTCGGTTCAAATCCCACCTGCGGCAACCGCGTTGTGTCCTTGGCCAAAACACTTCACCCCCATTGCCCACGTGGGCGCACGGTGGCGTTGTGTACTAAGGTGTACTGCACGTCGATGGTGCACCTGTCTTCAACCACTGCTAACCCTGCTTGTGTGGAGTTAGTATGCAGGGGAGCTGACTGCTGCTCGCCGTTGCTCGGTGGTTCTATCCGGGTACTCCGGCTTCCTCCACCCGTAAAACTGTCATAGTCATGATGATTAGCCTTTGTGCAGAAATATGAGACCTTAAACACCAACAAATATAAATAACTTAAGATAAAAGTAAAGGTGAATTTTGCTAATTTTTCTGGGAAGAATAAAAACTTGCCAATCACTTTAACCCTTTACCCAATGAATCGCCCGCATCCGCCCGCGTAATATGCAAACTCAGCATTTGAAAAATATTATTTTTCACAAAATTTCAACAAAACCATATCATGTGACCCCTCGATGGAACGAGCTCGTTGAGCTCGTTCCAACGAGGGGTCACATGATATGGTTTTGTTGAATTTTTTTGAAAAATTTAAAAAACTGATATTTAAAATAATAAATTTTGATATCGTCTGCGTTGGGAAAAGGGTTAAAACCACATTCGTTAAACAAAGTGAACGCTTTAGTGTTGGGAGGTGAAGTACTGATATATGTTCTTAATGACGGATTATCAGAGAGCTAGTTACATCGAATTAGCTTTCCATAAAATCAAGTTTTCCTTTTGTTACTTATAATAAACGAAAACAACAGACAGCTCCCAAAGGTGTATGTTGTTTTCGTTTATTAAAAGTAACAAAAAGAAACTTGACTTTATTTTCTATTGATGTCATAGAAGTTCTCTCAACAGATACTTACTTTTTACGTGGACCTTCCTCGCTCGTCTAATGGTGTCAAGGGAGATAACTCTATAGAAATTCAACTTTCATGGCGATATAAGTCAGGTAATTAATGCAATCGAGTTAATGTGTGGGAAAAGGTAAAATTGTTTGGATCACTGTTTGAATCATTACCATATGTTTTGAAAAATTTAGGAAGAGGTGAAAAAACACTAAGCGCCCGTTCAGAAATGAAAGGGCTTAAGAAAAGAACAAAGGGTATTAAATATTTGCGCAGATTCATAAAGTTTCAGTCTTACACTATATTGAAGTATGTCAGGCTAATTTTTTTCAAATCAACTTTTTTTTAATTTTGTAGTTGCCTCAGCCGCGAGATGTTCGTCATTTATATTACATTTCACAAGGAAACATATTCCAGTTTTCAAACAAAAATGGAACTTTTAAAACACTGTTCCAACATAAAACCAAGTAGACCATCGGAAAGATTGATAAAATTTTAACTCTGGTGAGTTTGTTCCATTGACGCCAAAACAAATCATTTTTCAGCTGATGACAGGAAATTCTGTTGATGCACACACTGGGGAATACAGACTAGTGGATATGGTTTATAATCAGGTTTTCTTCATAGGACTATCACTAAGGCTTTCGTAACCTGGTCATTTTATTCCATTAACGCAGACCTTCCATAGTAAACATGCACTGTCTCAATTGTTTTGAGTTCACGTAGAGAATGTACAGTGCCGCAACCATCGGGATGATAGGGTGGGGAGGGGGGGGGGGGGGGCATGCCACCCAATTTCAGTCATGCCCCCATGTTAACCCATATAGGGACCATCAGTCAAGACATTTTAATATCTAGCAAGTTTCTTGATTCTGAGTCCGTGTCCATAATTTATAAGTTGTGAAAGGCATCAATAATTAGTCCACGCTGTGGCCTAATTATGGATGCCTTTCACAACTTATAAATTATGAACATAAACGGACTCAGAGTCAAGGAAATTGCGTTTTTTTTGTCTTGAGTTTAAAAAATTTTCCCGAGCGGCGGGGGCGGGGGGGGGGGGGTGCAGACTCCCTCCAACGAGAGGGAGCACCCTCTCTTCTTCTGGTGCCAAATTGCCGCCGCGGGGCTCGGATGATGCAGCTAATAATATTCTGCTTGCCCCCCCCCTAGATATTACTCTTGCCCACCCTAACCTTGATATCCTGGCTACGCTCCTGGGAACATATACCAAATCAGATGAGTCTTTTTTCATCACATTGGTGTCGAGTTCCTTTCTTAAAAATTTGTCGAAATTCCTTACGAAGCTTCAAAATCGTGTTAATGATTTGATCCGATTCGATCCGAGTGGCACTTGTTTGGAAACTTTCGAATCGACGAGATGTTTTCAAAATTCTTCCAAGTGCCTCTTCTTCAACACGATGATAGAAATAGACAGAACAGCTTTCGCATTCGAACTATCATTTTTCACCGCACGAAATCGATTTTGGCGGAGGGATAATATTGAACAAAGAAGCCGAAAGCTTAGAGTTCAATATTATCCCTCCGCCAAAATCGATCGAGTGCGGTAAAAAATGCGCATGCTGTTCTGTATTTATTGAACGCCTACAGTTTACTAAAAAATTATTAAAAACACGAATTATTGCCAAAAATAACCAAATGTTACAAAAGAAATATCATTCTGTGGTAGTTATTGAGTCGATGTGTTAAATAGTCCGAGCACGTGATCCGTATTGTTCAAGGACAATACAAAATTTTTTTTGTTTGATTCGGTTTTTGCAGAAAAGGCGTGTATTTTATGAAAATAAAAGATTAGGCGTGCAATAAAAGGAGATCAAAGACGTTCCGCTTCTCACGCTACTTTAATTTCGTTTCTGCAATATTCTGCTTTTTGCACTTTTTCTTTTTGATTGACAACCCGAAGAGTCGAAGGTTTAATACGACACTTAACAAAAGAAAACTGATAATATTAGTTGTATTCCACGTTTGTGAGAACGTGCAATAGTTGCAGCTTGAAAATCAAAGCGATTCAATTTAATTCGAAATACTCCATTTGCTTCGATTATAGCTTCGATTCTAGCTTCGATTGGTCCGAAATTTATGATTGGCAGTGTCCCAGATTGTTGTTTCGCGTCAAGCTCCTGAGGTAGGAACACCACATTACACTAACTATTTCTTGTAATGCAGTTGATCTTTCAATCGTCTGATTTGTATGAGACCAGTTCCTATTTCCGTTTGTTCTCCTAACCTTGTTTATGCATATGTATGAATTTAAAAATCACTTGTTCAGAAAAACTTAGGTTGTAACTTTGTTAGATAATCGTAGACAGAACAGATACAAAAATACGGATAAAATACTTTCACGAATACTTACACTTACAGAAACTACAGTTATGACACAATATTAAAGAGCCGTATTCCTGCAAAATAAATTGAGATCACACTGGTACAAACATGGACTACAAGGTCATTAGTTAATGTTTCGTGCAGCACGTCCTTGAACACCTACGAGTCCAAAAACTTAGTTTTGATCTCACCCAAGCTCCGAAGCCGTCAGTCAGTCAAATTATTAAAGGAATCTGACGGTGTTATGGTCTGGAACATGTCTGGCCCTTATATAGTCCCTCGCCTGTTTTTACATTCAGTATGATGAACTATTTCAGATGGTCGGGACTCGCTTTTAGAACCAAACTGAAATATTCCATCCGATGAAATCCAAATCTATTGTAAATATCCATTTTCCTTGAATCAATCATGACACGTTTCTCTATCGAGACTTGATTTAACGAATTCTTGCTGCCCTTACCATAACTATTAGACACGTTTGTTTACTAAATATTATGCAACACAGCTGTGGCACGATGATTACACCGACTTTTCCCACTAACTGGGATGTATTTTGATGTTTTATTGATGAATTAAATACTTACATATTGGAATACCTTTAACTGTATCACAAAATAATATCTGAGCTATTGTGAGCAAAGGGTTTTCACATTATATTAAGTTAGTCCACACAAAAACACCAGAAAAGTGAGTAATCAAATCACCTTTAACAACATCGAATTCCTTACAGAATTTGACTGCTGGCCTGCGAGCTTGGGTCTTACTGTCGATGTTTAGACTTGGACTGTTCGGGATCGTTTGGAAGATGCTACTACCGAAGCAAAACAGATGGCCCTGTGAAATCATGGGCATACTGGTAACATAATATTAAAGGCACAGTGGGTAAAATGTGTCCTGTCGATTAATTTGGCTGTAGACAATTGTAGAAAGTGATTTCTTTTTTATTCAATTTTTCTCTATAATACAGTTGTCTATTTACAAGCCTGGAAATAATAACATATCTGTATATATCTTTGATGTTGCTCCTCAGAGGCAGTTAACCTATCGACGCCACTGTCTTCCTTATTATTTTTATTTCCACATATTAACTTTTTAAGAACTAACTCAAGAGTCCAACATCACTCTAAGTGAATTGTTGAAGAAACATCAGAGTAGTCTACGTGCAGCATCTTGGTCGGGAACATTTTCCCCACACTTTAACCCAACTCTGTGCTGCACAGAAAATGATCTCCATTTCATGGCTGACAAGTTTCGTCATTGGGAGAGATTCACTGGAAAGTTAGCTCCCCTTAATTTTCTAAGTTTGCCATAAAAATTAACACTAAAGTTATGGGAATCTCGTATAAAAATTGTGTTAACGAAACTGTATCATCAATGTACGAATCACTTAACAATCACCAGGCCTTTACCCCTAGAGCTGTATAAAAATACAGAACCTGGCTTTGTAGAATTTATATAGTTACCAAGTGTATAATGTGATGAGTAATTTTTATTCTTCGGTTAATAACTTTTCCTAAAAACGCAGCAACTTTCACAAGCCTGTGCGTGTGTGTATATATATAAGTTGTGTTCAGACAATACGGAATACATTCGCCATAAAATGTACCTAATCTATGGCGTTATGCAGGACAGCCGTCGTGAATCAGTCGTAATCCACACATGGGAGGTGATGTCTACGCATGCATTTACCGGGTAATAAAATCATTAGCAGCAAAAGTTTAACTAATGAAGCACTGGGTTGTATCCGGTGCTTCATTAATCAAATATTTGATGATTGTTCCTATAATTAGTGTTTGGAATCTGATTTTTGTTTAAACAATATTTATTTGCGAAAAGAAGTATGAATACAAAAACAATGGTGCAATGTGTAACATGAACAATGTCATACAGACTAGACACAAGATGGGATACGGCAGCAAGCATTTGTGCTTTTGTAAGCCGTCTCCGGGTCACAATTTGCAAACTCTGATAGTCATGACGAGGGAGTTGATTTATGTATATTTGATAATTATAATTTATAGTTTCACCCTGCAACAGATTCGAACAATTTCAACTTCCGATGCGTTGTTGGCGAAAGAAGATCAAATAAACAGAAGCACTGTTAATTGGTGGAATTTAGGGGAAGGGATGCCCAGGAGGAATTGATAGCAACTCAGTCACAAGTAAAGTGAATATTTTACTTGCCGCAAGCAGAGTCGTTGTGAATTTAAATTGAGTATGCACCACATTCTGCCAGGTAGTGAGTTGATGAGACGTGCTTCTTGTTTGGAAAGCAAGGTCCAAATCATTAGACACGACTTATATATCGATCACAACTCAGGAACAAGCTACCAAACCCAGAGCCCACTGCGTGCGCCGATTGCAGCGGCGAGGAACAAAAGTAGTATAGTATTTTGAATTACATAATTTAATTACGGGTACATTTTACGTCATTGAGGGCATAGAAGGCCCACAGAGAGGTTTTACACATTTGTATATCAGTATAGGGGAGCACGACACCTCGTCGAAAGACACCCGATCGAACGCACATCGTTGTTGTATTTATTTGTCTTGGCATGGAGTTGACTGGGAGTTTGGTTCATTCTATTCTTGGTTCCATATACGTAAGAGTTTGGGTTTATCATAGAAGGAACAGTTTCTGCAGCATTCAACCTGCATATATAAAGTCGTTTTTATTTGTTTGAGCCCCAGAACGCAAATGATGTTGCCAGTAAAGTTATTTGTGTAAAGTATATATATACTCGCCCAAAAAGAAAGTGTGCATTGCAGAAATTGATCAAACTCCAAAAAAAATAATTTCGTAGGTGTAAAGAGTGTTAACCTGTTCACGAATAAGTTATATTGAACACAAAAACAGCTTTCCCCGTTACAATTGCATTAACGTTAAATGACGTGCTGCACGTTTGTGAAAAGGCATGTTTTGCACGTGGAGAGTCTGAAAATTCATGCAGCAGTGTGAATCCTTGGGTATTTAAACACTAAAGTAAGGCCTTCCTATCGCTCACATTCAAACTTGCGCTGCTGTTAAAATGACTCCACATTAGCATGCCAAGAATGACAATGAATCAACGTCTTCTTGCCCTGGGTATGATTAGAGCTGGCAGAACACACAGAGAGGTTGCCCAGCATTTGAACTGCCACCGTAACACTGTAGACAGGCTAGTCCATCGACATGTACAACATGATGACGTTCGAGACCGACCCCGCTCCGGGAGACCCCGAGTTACCACTCCTGCACAAGATCGGTATATCCGTGTCGTCCATCTCCGGAACCGGCAACAAACGGCAACGACGACAGTCAGGAACATCCCTAACCTGAGACGGATACATCCTCAAACAGTAATCAACCGGCTGAGAGAATACGGCTTACGTCCTCGAAAACCTGCAATTCGTCCGATTTTGACGTTACGTCATCGTCGTGCTCGACGGCAGTGGTGTAGACAACATCCCAGGCATCCCTTACACTGGTGGCGACGTGTTTTATTCACAGATGAATGTCGTTTCCATCTTTCATCATCAGATGGCCGCCAGAGAGTGTACAGACGTCGAAACGAACGCTACGCAGATCCACGTGTCGTTGAACGAAACCGTTATGGGGAAGGGTCTCTCATAGTGTGGGATGGCATCACTGCCCTTTACAGAACTGAGCTGGTCATTATTGATGGCAATCTCAATGCAGCCAGATATCGTGATGAAGTGCTTACACCTGTTGTTGTCCCATTTCTGCAACGTCACGGCCCCGGCGTCATTCTACATCAGGACAACGCCCGACCCCACGCAGCTCGTGTTGTTCAACAGTATCTGCAGCAACAACAAGTGGATGTTCTTCCATGGCCCGCAAATTCGCCCGATATCTCACCCATTGAGCACGTATGGGACGAAATGAAACGTCAGCTACGCCGGCTTCCCCATGCACCGTCAACGCTTGTGGAACTCCAAAGACAGCTTATCAGAATATGGAACAACATCCCACAACACTTCCATGCTGACTTGTTCGCTTCCATGAGGCGTAGATGCACAGCAGTAGTCGATGCAGACGGGGGTCATACCAGATATTGAGTGTGTGACTTTTGTGTTTGACCCTTAGTGTCTTTGACTCTCCATGGCACCAAGAGTATTCGTCGTAGCGTAATGAAATTTCTCGGGTTGATCACAAATTGATTCATCTGTGATTGAATAAAATTTCCATGAATGAAAATGATATATATCTTTTTTTAGTGTTATTTTTTAGCATGCACACTTTCTTTTTTGGGAGAGTATATATGTCACATGATGTCGCTAGAAACGATCGGCGACGCACCTGGCGGACTATTTAGTAGTGTTGGTAATCGCGCAGTCATTCCCCCAAAAGATGACAATGCTGCAGTGCTCGATGCTTCCTCAACATACATCCAATATTGCAGGAAATTACATGACTCATTAGACAAACAATCCACCATGCGAAACACCAGAACTAAAAAATAAATGAAGACGAATCGCAATAAATAACTGACGTTATGTATTTAAAGAGAACCCAGGGACCGGGGACGTAACTACAGGGGGTGTAGGGGTGTCCCCCAATATTTGGCAAACAAATCAAGATATCTGAATATTTTTCAGGCAAAAATTCCAACAGCTGAAAATTCGAAGCATTGTTGTAACAAGATGTTTTTTTCCGAATGTGGCATTACATTTCCGTGAAAATTCCAATCGTCGACTTCCACAAACAGAATTCTGATCGAACAGCGCATGATTTTCCGTCTACTCAGCGGCTCGGAGGTGAATTCCGCACCCGTGGTCGTGTTACGCGTTTGTTCTCTTCCATGTCTAACCTTATTCACATCAAAGTAACATAAAATGAACAGATGGGCTTTTGAGAGTTAAATGACTGAGATCGACTACAGTCTAAAAGAACAGCACGCACCACGTGTCGGTAAAAAGATCAAAGGAAGCCGCAGAACGATTCAACCCATCGTGCATATACTATCATGTAATTGACACAATGCTTAACGAAGGCAGATAGGGTCCACTTACAGACTGCAGAACCACAAGGAATTGTCATTTTGTTCTGTCTTAAAACCTCAAATTATGTGTATAGATATTTAGCTGCCGTCATATAAACTGCTTGTTCATATTCTCAGGATGCCCCAAAACCTACCGAGATAATCACTCAGAGTCAACATGCTGACAAATTCGCCCTGCCGGGGTGGGGACTCGGGTGTGTGTGGGAGGGGCTCCCCTTTAAGTATCAATCCCTAGTTGGAATTTTCATAGATCTACACCCCACTGAACCCCCCCCCCCCCCCAGCGACGTCCTTGTCAAGAACGAGGTGGAGGTGATAACCCATTGCGACCCCTTTGTGTAATTTAAATTTATGGCACGCAAGGAAGAAGTCAAGGAGTCAAAAAACCTCGAAAACCCATTAACTAAGACGGCGTCAATTCTGAAGGAGGGTTTTCTATTTTTGTATGGTAGTAGTCATGAAGGTGTGGATGAAGCTATTGTAGTCTACATAGTTGCTAGAAAGCCTTGAATTGCTAGGGTGGTGGGTGAGTGCTCGTTTGTGTAAGGTCTCGTTCTCGTGGACGGTTATATAGTTTGAATGTAGCTACTGCTTCTCCCAGCTTCCCAGTTCTCACTCCCCATCTCATCTTCAGACGAAGAATGAGATGGCCGGAGATTTATCTGTCTCCTCTCAAGCAGGCGTAATCCCTGTGAGGGATGGGTCGAGATGGACATTGTCGGTCAGAGCAATCCGACGTGAGCCATTTAATGTCCCTCCCTGCCACATTCTCATTCTCTTTCTCTCTTCTTTCCCTCCCGGAACTTGACAAGCATCGCTGCGTCGGTCTGAAGGTCCCTTCTTTTTCTTCTTCTGTTTCTCTTTTTCTTTCTCGGTCTTTTGGCCGTCTACTAACCCCTCGGAGAGTGGCCAGTGGTGGTGGAAATCTCCAACAAAAGATACTACACCTCTCCGGGGATGGCGATTCTGATCCTACCTCAAAATCCACTGCTAAGGGAATTTTGCCCTAGCGCTTCCGAATAGTCCACGTGGAAGCTGAGCAACATTCAATCAAAACAGTGTTTTTTTCTGTATTTCAGCTGGAGGCTCGGTCCGATCAATGTATATGCTCACACCTCGGTGTCTAAGGTGCAGCAAGAAGAATGCAAAAATGACATGAATACGATCATAAACGAACGAAAAGTGGTTTCAGCGCCCCAGAGGGACTGTGTGAGGTTATGCAACCCTTTTCAACCCTAGTGGTGGTGGTCTTATACATCATTGGGGAAAAAAGCAGTAAAACCTGGAAAGTTGAGGTGGGGTTAAGTGTTTTTCCATTTTTTCTTCTTTTATTAATTTATGAATTTCGTTTTTCCCCTTGACATCTTCTGCTTCTTTCAGTTGTTCTAGTCGTCTCCTCTCCTTGCTCTATGTTTCCTGGAATCTTCTCGTGCTTTTTCAGCGGAGGCGAGTGAGGTTCTGGTGGAGGGGTCATCCAGGGTTCCTGGTCGTGATGAAGGGAAGAGACTATGACAGGAGGCATTGGGAAACCAGTTTCCAACTCCTCCTTCACATCACTGATAACATCTCCATCCTCTAGCTCAACCCCCGGATTGAAGGTATCAGTTACAGTTAGATGGACGCCCTCGCCATTTACTTGAACATTCCTAGTGAGGGGATAAGAGAACAGGCTTCTCTTGATTGCAGCTGGGAAATCCAATGTTGACATTAAGAGCGGTTAATTAACACGTCCTCACGCTTTGGCGTCAGAAGTGCGAGTGCGATGACACGACCAGGCGGAAATGGTCAGGGCCTGAAATCGACGATCATAAATGATCTGGAAAGGTATTGTTATACTTTTTGTATAATTTTACACATTTGATTCGACATTTACCATTTGATAAGTTTCGTAATTTCATTCTTTGACTCTGTCCATCCTTGACAACATATGCCAATGCATAGCAACGGTTGTTAATGTTTTGCATTATCACATGCGTTATCTGCAAAATAATTAAGACACGCCTCCACTTTTCATTTCTATAATTTAGTCTTGTCTCGGAGTTTTAAATCAACTCTTAAGAATTTTCTTGAATTTCTGATTTGATGGGAAATTTAGTAGATTATATAATCAAGTAACCATTGGTAAGAGACTCGTTATTTATTTGTTATTTATTTATTGGTGTTTAAGGTCGCATACTTATGCACAATGGCTAATCATGACCGTGGCAGTTTTACGGGTGGAGGAAGCCGGAGTACCCGGAGAGAACCACCGAGCAACGACGAGCAGCTGCCAACTCCCCAACATCGTAACTCCGCTTTGCAGCACAAGCAGGGTTAGATTGGTTGAAGACATGCGCACCACCGACGTGCAGTACGCCTTAGTACACGGCGTCATCGTGCCCCCATGTGGACAATCGAGGTTAAGTGCCTTGCACAAGGACACGACGCGGGAGTCCGAATCGATCGCTTAGACGGTCACCCATCCGAGGACTAACCGGGCTCGACGTTGCTTAACTTCGGTGATCTGACGAGAACCTGTTACCAAGAGACTCGTTCCAATTCATTGATATTTTGTTTGTTCTGCATTTGTCGTGTTTATAGCTTGCATGTATGCATAATTACTCCTAATGGGCATTCGATGTGATAAAAACACACACGTGTTTCAGGGGCGGCGGAACGATTTTCAAAGTGTGTGTGTGTGTGTTTGTGTGCCATGCATCTGAGCGGATATTTTGAGATTATTTCTCTGGAGATGTATTTTAAAGATCTCACACTTTAAGAGCCGTTAAAAACTTCGGTAAAGCACACAGGTGAGGTCTATTTATCAGCTTTGGTCGTAACGACCAAAGCTGATAAATAGACCTCATCTGTATGCTTTACCAGACGTTAACAACAATTATACTGTCTGTGGATTATCTTGTCTGGGGTGGATTTGGTACTTGTATGTCTGTAAGATTACGATCTATTTCAGTTAACCGACCTTTTAACAGACTGTATAAATTTTAGCGTTTGTTGGCACTTACTGCAAAAATGATCTGAAATCCATCGAAACTAAGCCAGTACGAGAGAAACATAGCTGGAGAAATTATGGGGGAGGCTCTGGATCCGCCCCTTGTTTCACCAGTCATTGGTTGTGTTAAAATATATGCATACAATAAAACATGGCGCGGTAAAAAAAAGTTGAGGAGCTGAACAACCCCCCCCCCCCCCCACCACCGGTTCCGCCACCCCTGTGTTTGGTGGATTATCACCATCCAAAAATTAACACCCTGACTCCGTCTCGGCTGTTTTTCTGACGCTGATAATCTACAATAACTCTTTAAACAAAGGTCAATGTTTATATTGTCACATTAGACGACAGAAAACATTTTCTACCCGTCTTCCTAAACTCCTACCCGAACCCAATTAACTTGGGATTCATTAACGATTAACCCGATGAAATAAGAATTTAACCAATCCATTTGTTTTTGGCAGAGCTCATTGAGGTTTGTCAAATAAAATTTTATTGGTCAAGTTCCATGTTGCATGAGATAAATATCTGGCTTGAAAGTTTGATATTTCGACATCAATGTTCAGGGGGTTAACGCACCGCTAAGTGGAATGTAAATAGAAACAATCTGAATGAAATGTCCAAATAACACACTGTGCAAAAGGGCTATTAATTCTATTTTCTGATGTATTTTCAGTTCCTTTGTATTCTATACCTTAAGTAACATATGCCAAGAGTTGCAAAGTGGTTTTCATAATTTCAATATTTAAGAAACTAATTTTTAAAGAATGTTTTTTTACACACCTCTTTCTCACCGTGACGTGATCCAATCTCTACAAAACCAATGCCAACAGATCTGTATTTCTTCTGATATATGAGCTGAGGCCTGAAAAGTTGATACATAAAACTACAAAGAAATAAAGTGTTAAAGTTTATGGAAATATGTTAATTTAAGCTTATGTAAACAAACACCCTTCATGTTATTGGGCCGAACAAATGTTGTCCACAAAATATTTTGGGACATTTCAATCAACAATGTTTGCTATTGGAGTTGTTTGCCCAGTCCAAGAACTTCTGTATTGAAAACTGCTCAATCCCAGGTACACTAAAATATGATCCTTGGGTAAAATCTGAATACATTTGATTTGACAAACGATGTGGCTCAGGTATATCCATCAATTGCCTGTAGAATGTCCCACTGGCATTGAAGGAGAAATATTACTAAATATTTTAATATTATTAGACCTCCGTAGTAAAGATGGATGAACTATCACTGCCATATTCTTTTCAGATGTGATCATAACTGTATCAGTTACATCACACCCAGTCAGGTAAAGTGTTGTCCGAAAACAATAACTAAGATTTCTCAACAACAGAGAGTTGGTCATCCGCGGCACTCACTATGTTACAGCAGCAGTTTACCCTATTGTAGGTCCCAGTTTTCAAACGCAGGAATCTCAATTAATGGAAGATCCGTGAAGATGCAACTGCTTCGATTTAATTTATATCGCCTATGTCAAGCAGGAATTCCACCAGTCATCGTCCCAACACCGCGCCACTGTATTGAAAACTGAAGTTTTTTGGAAGGTAACCTCGACGTGAGTCGATCCCGGGTCTACGACACCCAATCGCCTGGCCATAAATGCTCTGCCACCATACCAACTGAGCCAACGACAACCCCTAAAAGGTTGCAACTGACTCAGCCAGTATGTTAGTTTACATTTAAAACTAGCCCCGAGACCGATATTCGAAAATTGACAATTACTGAATTGATGGAATTGTTTTCCTTTATGATACATAATTGTCTACAGGTAATCTGTATTTTATTGTGAGACTTACCCATGGATCGTTTACCTTAGCAATCAATGCAACTGGGTTCAGATTACTGTTGTGATGGTCTATTGTTCCAGCTTTTAAACAGGGGGATCTCAATTAATGGAAGATCCGTGAAGATGCAACTGCTTGGATTTAATTTATACCGCCTATGTCAAGCAGGAATTCCACCACGCATCGTCCTAACACCGTGCCACTGGATTGAAAACTGTGAAGTGTTTTGGAAGGTGGCCTCGACGGGATATATATAGTACTGTGTGCCGTGATCACAAGCGTGGTCTCTCCCACCATCAGATTACGAATCGATAGCGACACACCAATTCCAGAGGGTCGCTATTTCCTACATAAAATACTACAAAACCAAGACTTGGATTTGAGAAATGAGAAACTGACACATTATTATGAATTGACAGTATCATGGTCTGAGGTTTGCGGCGTGGAGCTTATGTTCAACCTAAACGCGAAGCGTCGAGGTTTAACATACGCCCCGAGCCGCAAACCTCAGACCATGTTACCAATAGTTCATCACAATAACGAAAATGTTCCGATAAGACCCTACCCATAGCCCATAACCCACATCGTGAAATGAACAAGGCAACTTGAATGAAAAGTGCAACTTTAACGATAACAAATTTACTAAATAAATATGTCGTGCACCTCACGATGTCACTGGACAACAAAAAATCTATAACTTAGATAATGGTCGAAATTACTCCATCTCAGTTCAAATCATGAACAAGTCCATGATTTGAACAGAGATGGAAAGTAACCTTGACCTTTTATAAGTGGGTTGTGTGTATACATTGATACATGTAGAATGATCACTTGCCTCGAAAAATATAATTTTATTAACAATATGCACTTTGAATCACCTCCCATTGTTATCATTTTTTCAAATTTTCACTTGGTGATGTCAGACGGTGACATATGCCACTGGAGCCGTAAACATAGAAAAAGCTAAGCGAGTTCTCGACCAATTATAGGTCGAAGATTTTAGTCTTATTGGAACGTATCTCTAAGTACGTTTTCGTCGACTATAGATGACAACACTGCCCTTTAGAATTTTGTTTTTAAAATGTCAACTGCATTCAAAGGCTAATACCACAAAAGGTAAAAACGCAATCCTACAGAACTTTACAGCACTGCAATCATAAACGTGGCCTCTATATCGGTCAGATCGTGATTACATGTTTACTTTGGTCGATCCAGATTTCATGTTAAAGACGGACAAAAATAAAAACAACGAAATAGCATCGCATGTGCAATAATTTGGCACTTCAATTCCATCTGGTGTGATTATGCAGTGCCAAGGGCAGGAAAGCGGAGAGAAAATTTCGACCTGATTTGATCGTGATACAGTCGCGACTCGATCGAAGTTCTCTGTTCGCATTTGTGTTGACAGTACGACATCATAGGATGTATACAATAGCAGATAACGAAAAACAACGTCATGAGAATACTCGATGTGACGTAGGAAGCATTTCGAACTTGGGGTGGGCGGCCCTGCAATACAAGGACATCCACACACTGATATATATAAGTCGTGGCGCGAATGGTATGAAAGGAATACAATACACAAAGCTACGTTTGGGACTAACGCACTTCTACCTTAAGAAAATAGCATTTATGTCTCTACATTTAACACATTTTTCCACCAGGCCGATTTTTTTTAAATACGGAGCCAAAAATGTTCACTTTTCTCTACTTCAAAGGCCACAGAAAACACACATACGAGCGAGAGTGACATGCAAGTTTCGGGTGACTATAGTTGAGTCGTGGGGACGTATCCCCACACACAGACACTGGTTTTCGAGTAGTGTATTTTGGTGTAAAAACATTATTGTTATAGAAGTTGAATCACTCTCTGTTGCTCTCTCTCTCTCTCTCTCTCCTGTAAAAAGTTGGAAGGCTCGTGCCCCCTGTATCCCAGGTTCCGACGTCCCTGGTATGACAAGGCAAACAACTTATGGATCGAAGTAGTTGCCAACTGAACAACACACCAGGGCGGAGTTCAGATGGAATATATGGCCCATACAGGCGTTGGCGTAAGCGTTGATCATAGTTGCCTTACATGCTCACTCATGCTCATGATATATTTTTATTACTTTCCAAAGTGTGAATTACTGGGATTTCTGGGTTTGATTATAAACGATAACTTCACAAGTGAATTATGCAATCAACAATTGGGCCATGTATCCGTGCGCGCAAACGAAGACGCTTTGTCTTGGGTGTAATGGGGACCTCATTGTTTTTTGTTTTTTAACCGTTTACCTAATATGAAAAGCAGACGACACTTGCAAAAAAATTCTTGAATAACTATTATTTTCATTTTTTGTCTCAAAAACATAGGTTATGACCCCTCATTGGACGGAGCTCGGCGAGCTCGTTCCAATGAGAAGTCATAACCTATGTTTTAGAGACAAAAAAAAATGAAAAAATAATAAAAATTAATTGGCGATTTTTGAGAATAGCGCTACGTTTGGTAAAGGGTTAAATAATATAATTATCGTTAATATTGAAAAGTTATAAACAGAGTAATCGCTTGACTGGACTGGTTACGTGAAATAATTCACCTCCCATGAATTATTTCACGTAACCAGTCCAGTCAAGCGATTACTCTCTATTTCCTGGCCCATTAATACTATATCGCCATCAAATTTGCTGCCAAATCGTTGGGGATACATTCTATAATCGAGGAAATATCGCAGGGCTGTCCAGACTATCGGTATTGTGAGTAACAAGACCGAAAATGAATAGGTCAAATGAGATCAAAATGGGAATCGTGCAATCAGCCAGTATGGAAAACAGATAAATGTAAGATGACGAGAAGAGAATCCTCTCAAAGAATAAACACAGAGAGAATTGATGATAGTGCGAGAAAGTTATTAGGAACTTTCTTTATGCATTTGATCAGCGGTATTCATCCATTAGGTCTCACATCCATTACAGTATACAAATTTTGTTTCAAACAAGTGCCATCGCAAGGGAACTGTTTTGATTTTTTATTTCACTCGCAATAATGACTTCATTATAGTATCAAACATCGACGTAAATCTCGGACGTTCAGCTAAGGTGCCTTTAATTTATATATATATTTTAAACAACCCTCTCCACGCACACACGCGTACACTTTTCTGCATTTACTAAACACATGACAGCCCAAATGTATTTATACAACATGGATAAAAAGAGCACCATTAGGAGTGTAGTATATTTTATAGTTTATGTCCTAAAAACATTAGAGTATTATCCCTCTTTGGAACCCACTTGTCTAACTCGTACCGATGAGGGGATCACTGTCTCCGAAATAAAAGTTGGACATTTTTCGATTCTTGGGATTAAACATTTTGCAAGTGTTTTTACACGCCCAGTAACGAAAAGGGTCGAATTTGGTCGGTAAGGTAAACCTAACTGGTAGATTGGTGTGATGGAACGTTCGAAACTTACCTTCAATAGATTTTCTCTTTGATTTATATTATTTCGTGCAAAACAAAAAGCTAATTTCGTCTGGACAGAAAAAAAATTGTTTGAGGAGATATTCTTGACAAATCTAATGGTGCTTTATTACTCAAATGTTACAGTTTTCGTATCCATGAAATTGTTTAACTCGGCTAACCTTGATCTAACATAACAGGATCGTTGTGGCTCGCCGCAAGGGCATTGAAATTCAGATCGAAAGGGAGACGCGTCGTTGAGTCCTGATTTGCATTATCTGCGTTATGTCTTTGGGTAAGACACTTAATCCCGATTTCCAAAGTGACTGCATGGTGGTGTCGTATGCTATAAGTACAGCTACGGGACGTTTAATTTGCTGATGCGGTATCACACCCGAGTGAGCTCGGTCTGAAGATTCTGAACAAGAATACGAAATGCAAGAGGTAACGGACCTGGGACAGAAACGACAGAAGAACAATACTCGACTATATTCTCACATATATCGATTTATGGAGGGGGGGGTGATAGAGGTAGATGTGGACGATGAGGGCAAAAGGAGGCTGGATAGTAATCACAGCTTGATTACACTTACGATCATGGTTAGGAAGAAACAGGAGAATATTCGGGGAGATTTGGGGACTCAGAAAGGATGATGACTTGACGAAGTTTAAAGAAATATTGAAACCACAGCTTGTGAATGTATACAGGGAGGGCAATGTCCTGGAAATGACAGATTCTATAGTTGTGAGCCAAGTGGAGGCACAGAAGGAAAGTATAGGAACGATTAGGGCCCCGACACATGAACTTGGGTACAGAGTGAATGACGAACTACAAAAGGCCATAAAAGGCAGAAAAGTCAAATGTGCTGCATACAGGAGGAGTAGAAAACTCAAGGGTGTGGAAAGCAATGGTGCCAGGGTAGCAAGAGAAGAATACCAACAAGCACGGAATAAAGTAAATAAGATTAAAGATGATAATCGGAGAATGCCAAACTGCAATCTTATTAGGACGATAAGAATGACAGGGGAGATAGAGTTCGAACGTATTTTGGAAATCGGTGAATAAACGAAATAATGGAAGTAATTCACAGAGTATTAAAGTGGAGTGCAGAAATACAGAAGGCCAAGACCGAATGGCATCAGATCTAGTCAAGCACTAGGTAAACGATAAGCAATGGGACCTACCGGAGTGCCACAATGAGGTCGAGGAAAAATTATCGAACTTCGTGTGCAGCGAAATAAAGACCGAGGAGGTACAAAAAATGGTCTCTAAATTAAGGGGCGGATAAGATGGATGGATGATGGATGAAATTCCATACGAGTTCTTATAAATGGGGAAGAGGAACTATGTAAAAGCCTACTTGCCCTAATCATCTTAGCCATAAAAAGAGGCATCAAAAAATGGAGAGAAAGCAAGGTTACACTTATACACAAAAATGGGGAGATGGATGTATTGATCAATAATCGGGGGATTTCGGTCATTAGTAACATTGGAAAAGTTTTTGGTAAAGATGGGATTAAAGCAGGGCTGTATCCTCTCGCCAGTTCTTCTTTTTGTATTGTACATTAAAGATTTGGGAGATGAACTCCCGCATAGCGACGAAAGGGGTAGCAGTTGGGGGCTTGAAGATCCCAGGGCTATTTTTCGCAGATGATATGGTATTAGTGTCGGAAAGCGAAGGGGGCAAGAGAAAACGCTGGCAATTGTCGGGAGATATGGGAACAGATGGATACTCGAACTAACTGTAAAGTGGAACGTGCGCGAAAGTGGAGAGTGGGGGAATTCTGTATTCCTGAAGGTAACAGCAAACTTCTTAGTGTAGGAGAAACATGCGACTACGAGGATTTAGGGGTAAATATAATCATTACGGAAAGAGGCATCTATCAAAACCACACGAATATACTAACAGTGAAGGAGGGGGGGGGGGGGGTGGCGAATTCTTAATCAGATGAAACTTACAGGGAGAAACAGCTTCAATAAGATTTTCGTGGAGAAAAGAATTTGGGAAATGGTGGGTATACCAAGTGTAACATATCGTACGGAAGCGATACCTCTAAACCAAATGGCTTTAAAGAGCTTGAAAACCCTGCAGAGCGATGTAGGCCGATGGATAACAGAGTCGAGTAATGCGCAACACTAGTAGCAATAAGGGATAGACCAAGTGAGGGAGTAAATAGAGAACTATCCAATGGAAATCTCGGACTTGGAAGTGGGCACAAAACGGAGAAAAAAAAGCGTCAGAGAAAGAGTCAAGGCGGATTGTAACCTGAATTGGCGAGAAGGCGTTATAGCAATGAGGTCTTTGGGTGGCCTGTTTGATAAAAGGAAGTCAGATTTTGAAGCGTACGGTACTTAATGGCACCTTTGTTATGTCACTTTTGTTCAAGAGTTTTTCGGGAAAACTGGGAAAGACAACGAAACGGAGTACCAAATATGAAATTTAGGCGTAGTGGAGACTCTGGAACTCTTTCTTTTAGAATGTTTACAAGACCAGTCTAACAAAATGAGATTTACCAGCAGTATGATGGGGAAGTGGGATGGGAGAATGAAAGACAGGCTTAGTATGCTTATCGGAGAGACTGGGAAGAATGGGGTACTAAATATCATCGAGCAGTTCCAGGGTCTTAGTGTATTCGTTGAGTGAGTCAATCTTCTTTTGTCCGAAATTTCATCATCAGCTAAGTTTGCAAACTGTTTCATGTTTTCGTTACATTTTTTATCGACATTTATTTATTTACAAAAGCAGACGACTTGTAATGCAATGCACCAGGAGTAATTCAACATCTCACTGATGACCACGAGAATTACCGATTTATTACCTCTGACGTTTTGGGTGTCATTTACATTTCTCCGTGCTTTCAGTCGTTTGAACTGAAAACAAACTTTCTAAATTGCCAATTAGCCAATTATAATGAATTAACCCTTTACCCAACGTAACGGCCAAAACCGGCCAGCGCTATTCTCAAAAATCTCCAATTAATTTTCTTTATTTTTTCATTTTTTGTCTCAAAAACATTGGTTATGATCCCTCGTTGGAACGAGCTCGTTCCAACGAGGGGTCATAACCTATGTTTTTGAGACAAAAAATGAAAAAAAAATAGTTATTCAAGAATTTTTTTTGCAAGTGTCGTCTGCTTTTCATGTTAAGTAAAGGGTTAATACGGGGACACTACTGGCTATTATTGACGATGTATTCCTCAGTCACTAGTTATTACCGTTCATTTGTTAATCTATCTGACTGTTGTAATAATAAAGCGTACAACGCGTCGATGGTACACTTGCTTTCAACCAACACTAACCCTGTTTGTGTCAGATTAGTAAGTTGGAGAATCTGACAACTGATCGCCAGTTTGTCCATCTCTACTCCTTTGATTCAGCAAATCTTTCAAAAAGCGGAATATCCCAGAAACCAAATCAATGTAGTTTGGGAAAAGGAACCTCCTTAAACCCTTCTTCTACCACAGGTCTCACGCACGGTTAACACATTCTGGTCGCATATTACCCTACAACAACAACAACAACAAAAAAAAAAAAGAATTTGTACGTCTCTTACTACCAATATGACATCGCGTCAGAATTGCATGATGTTTAAAGGTGACTCGACGTATATTTATCATTGATATTTGATCTTAAGCGATGGAGCTTGTTATTTGTGGCCCCATCGCATTCCGGCTGCCAAATGAATTTGATGCAGTTACTGATATATAGTTTAAAATTACTAAAAGGAAGTTTAAAATTAATAATAGGCTTGTTTGAGACCTGTTTTGTTACACCGTCCGACCTAGTGTTAACGGAGATTCAAACATATTTTCGTAATCTGCAAAACATGATATCACATTGATCAGACATCAGCCTATTCAACTTCTCTTCTGGATTTAAGTGAAGCTTGCAAAGGGGAAAAAGAGTCGGAAAATTATCGTCTTCCTTTCCTATTCATTCTCGAACCGCTCGAGCGCAAGTTGTAAAGCTTTAACTTCGGCTGTGAAAATAGAACATTTGCTTGGTATTTTGATAGAGGTGATCTGATCATCAATAACAACAGTCGATGATACTTTTTTTACCGTCTTTAGATTTATCTGTATAGATTCTTTTATTATGCCCCACGTTAGTAACATCAGCCGTGATTGGTTAATATGACACCTTCTAAAAGTCATAGTACTGGAGTTTTGGGGCAAAACACGGGTACTATCGGAACGTTTTTCCCTGGAGACAAGAGAACGAAGAAAATGTAAGCGCCACTTCCATTGATCAGCGTCGAATTTCTCAACACCAAACGCTGGCTCCGTGTCCGTTTAGCTTTTTCAACACCGGTAGACACAAACTTGCCAACAAATATATCACCTTCAGTGGGTGTGTTTTCAATTTTAACTGCAAACAATGCATTCAAAAGAATCAGAAATATTAAAAAACTCACTCATGTGTTGTTCACCACTTCAGTGAATCCTGAATATGAGTCTCAGTTATGACTTGTGTTTCACTCCGCTTAATTCTATCAACTGTTGTCCGGCATTTGTGACAAGTCATTTTCGAAGAGACGTCATTCGTTCGAAATGACGTCATGTTTTTGGATTCGACTACATTGTTGTTACAAGATCGATGGCTTGTTGCAGTTAATGCTTAACAATGAAAGTCATATTTTGTTCGGCATCATAAAATAATTAGAACGTTTCTTTTCATGTTCTATCGGTCGATAGTACCTGAGTTTGTGTGATTTCTGAAATAAAACCTTCAGCAGCTTCGCTTCGCTGCTGAAGGTTTTATTTCAGAAATCACACAAACTCAGGTACTATCGACCGATAGAACATGAAAAGGAACGTTCTAATATTATATTATACATGTAAGCACTTTTTGTAGACATTATTTTGGCATATTTTTGAAGGAACTGCAAATAGTGTGTTTCCAATCTATTGGAAAAAGCAAGGTCCACAGCAACATTAGGTTTTCGCACAGGCCAAGGAGGAATATGTGGTTTACGGTTCTCTGTTAATGTTTGTATTTAAACAATAACAATAACCTTTGCATTATTTAAAAGAAATGTGTGGTCATTCTTTTAAGAATGATCGGTCTTTCTTAAAAATAATAAACGCTTTATGTTCGTGGCGGTTATTCTTTCGGATAATGGCGAAGGTGAAAAAAGAAGCTTTCGGCAGTGGGTTTTAATCACAGGGAACCACAACTTTTGCACAGTCAACTCCAAGCCATGTAATATTTATAATATAACGTAAATGATTGTTGGCTACGTGTGAAGGCCTTTGCACACTGGACGCGATGCCAGCGTTGCGAGCGATGAAAAATGAAATTATTAATGATATTTCTTCTCGGTTCGCAATTTAGATATAATGTGATACCTCCAAGCTGAAGCGTGCTGTGCAACAAGATACTATGTAATTAATTTCCAATGTCTAAAGTGGAACATAAAATCAACAGAAATATTTTTGACGTAACTATTATATTCAGTGATTTATATTTCAATTTGAACATTGGTCATAGGACAGTCAATATCAGTCTTTGTTTCACAGCAAGGCTGAATAATGAGGTATCACATTCTATAGAGAAAATAGTTAATTATTGTTTATCGCATAGCGCGGAACGTTTTGGTCGTATAAATGCCTTCTTGGCACTTGTCAGCTGTGTTGTTGTCTCGGCTGAATGCAGGGAAATGATTGTACTTTCATTGAGAGTTGTTTCCATTTACATCCTTTGGGTTGACTAAAGCATTGCAAATAACGCCTTGTTCCACTCACTGGACGATACCATTGCATTTACAGTCATTCTAGCATATCGTTGCATAAATAATCCAAGAAAAAAATATGTATCTTCAGAGAAATTGACTGATAAAAAAATATATCGAAAATGTAATAATCAGTTAAGATCAAACTGATAAAAAAGAAAGATGTACATTAACCCCATGAAGCCGAAAGGCACTTTTCCGGCCCAGGAAAATTTCCTTAATTAGGCTGTCTGCTAAGTTAACTGGTTGAGGGCTAGATTATTTTTGGTAAAATTAAATTATTATTCAACGTTTGTTTTATTACAAATTATTGGTGAGTGCCCACAGGCACTCACCAATAATTTGTAATATAACAAATTCATATGAACCAAATTTTATTTGCCTTTGACTGAATATGAAGCATAAGCAAGGAAAACGTGGGCTTTTGCATTGGTACCCACGTTTTTTGAAAGCCCCGACAGTGGCTTCTAGCACTTAACCAGTTAATATGTGGGGTTAATATGATGGACCCAGGGTGTCCTCCTCTCGCAAAGATTGTGCATGAGAAGCAACCTGACAATCAACACCGGCTGTACATTCAGTTACGCAGCAGTGGCAGTTACGTAGCAGAGGGGCTTTTCCATCAACAAGATCGCTATTTTGATAACGCAATTCAGTTGAAACGTACGCCCAGAAATAAAGAATGCCAAATACTAACCGGAAGTAAAAAATTTATTACGCCAGCCCGGTAGGTTGACCAATGAACTGTCATAAATAGTCTTATTTTAAGCTTATTTGTTTTATAAGGATTAGTACGCAAGTTATGCAACTTATATTGACGCCTCTCCTTGGCACAATGGCGTAGGTGTGTGGGATGACCTTCACAGCGGCAACTTCGTTGCGTCACTCTTCTCGAATACTAGAAGGGATATCTTTAGTCTGCACGGAGTGTGTCTCTCTCTGCACAGTGGACAGCCATTTTACGTCCGCATCCGATAGGATAAAACACTCGCAACTGATGCTGACAGAGAGTGTTCGGACACCTCGAAAACTTTCCCCGATCGAGGATCGATACTTTGTCATAACTAGTGAAGGAGGGCTGAGGAATACACCGATAATAATGATCCACAGTGACCCCATATCAATTGATTATTCCGACACTGGCGGTATATTAATTGTCACTGTCTGTTATTTTGTTTTTATCACCAAATTCGTAGTCTGAATTCGGCTAATTGGTACTGTATAAAGTATTTTTTTTCAGTTAAAAGCGTCGGTAAGCAGGCAGAATTGTAAATGTGCCGAAAAATGTCGGAGGTATTAAATCAATAATTTTCTTGGCAATCAATGAGATTTTGGATTACTCCACTTGCATTGCGTCACTCAACTGACGAAAAAAGGATGGGATAATAAATACGTTACGGGATGTTAGTTGACAGATACGGTGTCACATGACGCTCAGCGAGAACAGTATTAGGCTCGGCTAAAACTTCGACTAATATTGTTCTCGGTTTGCCTCGTGTGACATATATCCGCCAGCTAAACGTCCCTCAACTAACAATAATAGTATCCACATTACTCAAGCAGTCAAGAAGTCAGGTGGAAACAACATATTTATTAAATAGAGGATATTCACGAAAATTTGATGAATACCGAAAATATCTCGTGAGTGGCTACAAAGAAATATGAGGATCTTCACGAGCGACGCAGTCGCGAGTGAAGATCCTCATATTTCTTGTAGCCACGATCAAATTTTCGTGAATTTTCTTTTTATTTAATTCTCTACGACTACAAACTCTCCAATTTGTGGCCTTTATTTGCCATTAGGGCGCAAAATTTATGTGCCGAACCGGCGTCCATACAAAAATTACAACAACCAAACTCCAACCATTGGAATGTGTGAATATCCGCACAAAAAGTAGTCCCGTCTTATTTCTCCCCTAACTTTACGATTTACCAAGGCTGGCGAATTGAAATAATCGCAATGTGTTTCGAAGAAATAGAACAATAACAAAAAACACCACTTTCTTATTTTCAATAACAAGACACGTCATTTTATTTTTTTTGAACTCAGTGCACTGAAGACGTGTGAAGTTGAACTGAAGAAATTTGAAAGTGATTTCGGCTTTTCGCTGGAAGGTGAATGAGAAAGTCAAACTTTGAAACCGCTGATTTAATGAATTGATTTAGTCACTGTCACTATCAATTATTCGAATTCGTTTGTATTTGGGACTCTGGAATTCATTACTGATGTGCTGACTCGTTTAAAGTACATGTGATTCGTCATCCGAACCTACGATGAAATATCGATTTCTAAATATCATTTTGATATTTCGTTTTGCCGACCGACAGGGGAATATGACTTAATTTTTCAGCGTGAATTGATGCCTGAACATTAAATAAATAGAGGATATCTAGTGTTTTGGACTGAATATCGAAAATTATCCCATGAGTGACCGAGACAAACGTTTATTTTTCGCGAGCGCTTGCGCGAGCGAAAATAACCATTTATCACAGTCACAAGTGAGATAATTTTCGATATCCACTCAAAAATACTAGATTTACTTTTTATTATACTCTTTTTATAAGAATATGATAATTCCACTCGTTTCAACCGTGAATTAATGCATGAAAGTAAACAGCGCATTGAATCATTGATACGCGGAAGTGATTTGATCGATACTCGGAACAAATAGCGTCTTGCGATCAGATTCAGCTGGCGGTTTTCTAGTCCAAACATGGCCTGAAAGTCCGTAATATAAGTTTTTGGTTTGGTACGTCCTTTGAAAGGACGTACCAAACCCAAAACTTATATTACGGACTTTCAGGCCATGTTTGGCCTAGCGGGTTTCATGCATCATTTCAAGGTGAATACATGTTGAATTATTGCTGGAAATGATCAACATCCACTCAAAAACACTAGAGTTTTTTTTCATTATACGTTTCTAGAACAAATTGATCATTTCCAGTGATAAGTTGACTCGTATTCACCTTGAAGTGATGCTTTGAAGGCCGCCATTTTGATTGATGCCGTGAAAGTGAAAATTTCTATATCTTCACAGTTGGGGATACGATTTCTATCTTTTCGCAATTTCTTCGATAATCTATCGTTTGGCGTATAATAAAAGAGCCTATACCCGGTGTATCGCCACATCACCCAGTTGCATTACTCTTTAAAATATGTGGATACTGGATAAGATTGCGTGTGTCAATTCATTAATACGGTAATACGCTTTTCGACAACAGATTACGGACTTTCAGAGCATAACAAACTTTGTTACTGAAAATACAGTGATATTGCATTCGTCTAAACAAACATTATTTTCAAGTACCATCGATCATTTCTCCGACAAGCAGTTATAATGATGATCACAAAAGACATAACGAGTAATACCAAAGAGCACTATTTCATCACAGAACGGGAAAAATTCTCCACTCCATGTTTTTTATTGGCAACTTACCATTTTCTCCTTCCGTAATATGAAGTGTGCATTTCAGCTTGTCTGTTTGAACTATCCCAATTTCTCACGCAAAATACAAATATTGCAAACACTAGGAAAGATGTTGTGGGTGTATTGCATATCGACGGCTGTGTAGGCACATGTCAAATTTGTATTAACGGGAATATTCTTCCTATGTTTGGCTTTTAAATCATAAATGTTAACCCTTTGAACCTCGATGGTATATTCCATACAAGTTCAGATCCATGATCGGGTAGACTCTATATTCGTTAATTGGGGGAAACCCAATCAGTATTTTCAACGTGCAGCCTAATCTACCACACAAATTCACTGAGCAACTGTCTATTTTATCAATTCAGGTCGTATCACGATCCTGGTCCGGAAAAGTGGCCTTTCGAATTCAAAGAGTTAATTATTTAGAGATATCGAGTGTCGCGGCATTTTAGCACCGAAGGGAGTGGGAGGAATATTGAACATCTTACTCAGATGAATCACGAGTTCAAATGCTTTCATAATTGGCATATATCATCTTTGCAATCACGATTTGCGTGGGGCGCGGTGGCCCAGTAGGTAGAGGTGCAGGCTGCAAGCCGAGAGGTCCTCGGTTGAATCCCACCTGTGGCAACCGCGTTGTGTCCTTGGGCAAGACAATTCACCCCCATTGCCCATGTGGGGGCACGGTGACGCTGTGTATTAAGGCGTACTGCACGTCGATGGTGCACCTGTCTTCAACCAATGCTAACCCTGCTTGTGTGGAGTTAGTATGTTGGGGAGCTGACAGTTGCTCGCCGTTGCTCGGTGGTTCTCTCCGAGTACTCCGGCTTCCTCCACCCGTAAAACTGTCGTGGTCATGATTAGCCATTGCGCAGAAATATGTGACCTTAAACACCAATAAATTAAATTAATCACGATTTGCGAAATCGTTCGAAGCAAGCCTCTAGTATTATACTTATGGTTGTGCTGGGGTCATAATTTAACACATTGGTTTACAGGAGAAACATTGAAAAAACAGCTACACAAAAACTTCTGGTCCAAATGTTTTCACGTCAACGCTTAACACCGCTGTTATGCCTGACAAACCGTCACTCAAACCAAGCCATGTTTTGTGAGTAAGATCGATGATAGAATCATAAAACCTGTTCCTCACGCGGAACTGGACGGATGGGGTCATGTTCGAAATGAAAAATCTGTCACATGCAAAACCCATTATATCGTATTTAAGGCTTATGATGTGTATTATAATTCGACAACCCGGCTTGATAAAGGATACACAGAGAGGTGGATGGAGGGTCTTGTTGGTGGTACCTCTTCTTAATTTCTCCCACCACCAACAACCAAACATACAATGCTTGAAAAGACATTTGCACCTCCACACTCTTGAATGAATATTCTCCAAATGCTACAGTTCAGCCGCCGTGGACTGGACACATTCCGCGGGTGGACAACAGTTCTATAGACGCAATAATATAAGACTCCAAACACTAATTATAGGAATAATCATCAACATTTTAATTAATGAAGCACCGGGCCCAACCCGGCGCTTCATTAATAAAAAAAATTGCTGAATATGATTTTTATTACCTGGTAAACGCATTCGTAGACATCACTATCCATGCGTCGATCACGGCCAATCGGGTTTGGTCATTACGTTGGGTAAAGTGTTAATATAGTCTGTCTTCACATCCCGTCACATCCCGTCATCTGCTTTTCATGTTAGGTAAAGGGTTAAAAATATCGACCCAAAGGTTTGATAACAGTGAATCAGGTGACCATATTATCTAAACACGCAGACCTGTGTGTTTAGAAATGATGGGGGTATTTCGTAAAGTAGCTCCGAGCCGCGGACCGATTATATTGTTTGAAATTACTCTGAAACTTTGAGGTTTTATAAATGGAATCAGCATTGTGTCTGGTTTTCTTACAGTTACAGTTGAGCCAAATATGGAATTACCAGACATATCATATTAGGCCAATAACAAACTGTTAAACGAGTATAACTTACCGAATGCCTTTTTCCATACATTGAACTAACAACTGCGATGGGTGATCAATGATATATTTCTCACATGTTTAACGTGAAGCGTTCATAGTCTGAGCACACTTTGAACGATGATATGAAAAGGTGAGATCATTCTGCCTGAGAGCCGAGATAAGATTTCGGCTGAATGTTATTCTTTATACATAGCTTACATATAAATATTAAAACCAATGTGAAATTTTCAAAATTTTGTTGGAGGTAAGATATGATGTAATCTACAAATTGGAAAGTATCACAGTCAGGACTTCCACAACTACCCAACAAATTCTCTAACCACACCACTTTGTGGATGCACGACAATTCGTGGTGCTAATAATATTTAAACTCTTGTGAGGTAACTACTGGTGTTAGGTTTGTTGGCAAAACATCGCAAATCTGTAAATGTGCGAAGGCCAACACCCACACAATGCATTGAAGTGCTGGTCGGTATTACGAAAAACCGTTAATAACCGATATCCAGCTTGTTGCCAACATTGTTTTATAATTATGTTCGGAGAGGAGTTGTTTATAAGTTAAATAACTTGCACCTCAATCCAATTCTGCTTTATATATGGAGAATAAAATATGTTTAAACTAACCAATATCAAACTCAATACCCGTACCGTTAGATTTTAAAACAGTCTGTACATCTCCATTTGTGGCGTATATCATCGCCGAATGGTATAAGAAGCTTAAAGCTAAATAATAAAATAGTTTTTGCACGGCTCTACTACACTCAAGCTAACAAGGGCTATGTTGAGACAAACCTAGCATAGCTGGGGCAGAGGCTTATGGGAACTCAAAATAACGATTCCTCGTGTTAATAAGGTTGTGCATTGAAAGTTCAGTATTTGTTTATTGGACTTAAAAGACAAATTCAACAGCCAGAGTCATATCATGCCGGCTAGTTTTGGGGGAGAAGAAAGTCGGAGTGCCTGTGGACAACTTAACTTTGCTCTTGCTTTCATTTAGCTCGAGTCTCCATTTGCTCCCATATTTCCCAACAATTCCCAGCATTTTCGCTAGCCCCTCTTCGCTTTCTGATACTAGGACCATATCGTCTGCAACAAATAGCCCTGGGATATTCAAGTCCCCAACTGCTACCCCCTCGTCGCTAAGCAGGGGTTTATCTCAATGTTGACTAACAAAATAACAAAATAATAAAATAATATATAACGCAATCTAACACATTTTGAACACACTTGTGTTAGAAAAGTGTGTATGCCTGCTGTAGTCTCCATAGTCATTGTTCTATCCTCTGGGTGAATCATAAATATTCTCTGTTCATTCTTCATGGTGAACCAAAGGCTTGTACATGTAAAAAGTAATGTAGCATTGACATGTTGGAAATTGTTGGAGGGTGTCTGTTGGCATTCTCCAATAATTTGTAACAGAGCAAATTTGAAGGAACCAATGTTGACTAACAAAATAATTTATAAAGCAATCAAACACATTCAGAATACACTTAGGTAAGAAAAGTGTGAATGCCTGTTGTAGTCTCCATATTCATTATTCTATCCTCTGGGTGAATCAAAATATTCTCTGTTCATTCTTCATGGTGAACCAAAGGCTTGTAACAAGTAATGGAGCTTTGATATGTTGGAAATTGTTGAAGGGTGTCTGTTGGCATCCTCCAATAATTTGTAACAGAGCAATTTGAAGGAACAAATGTTAACTAACAAAATAATTTATAACGTAATCAAACACATTTAGAACACACTTGTGTAAGAATGGTGTGAATGCCTGTTGTAGTCTCCATATTAATTGTTCTATCCTCTGGGTGAATCAAAACCCGATGATTACACCTGCTGTAGTCTCCATATTAGAACTCGATCAGTTAAGAAATGTGCCTGCTGTAGTCCTCATATTCTCTGTTCATTTCTCATGGTGAACCAGAAGCTTGTAAAAAGTGATGAAGCTTTGATATGTTAGACGTTGTTGGAGGGTGTCTGTTGGCATCCTCCAATAATTTGTAACAGAGCAAATCTGAAGGAAGAAATGTTGACTATCAAAATAATACACCTGCTGTAATCTCTGTATTAGCACTCAATCAGTTAAGAAATGTGACTGCTGTACTCCTCCTATTCACTGTTCATTGTTCATAATGAACCAAAGGCTTGTAAAAAGTGATGAAGCTTTGATATGTTAGAAATTGCTGGAGGGTGTTTGTTGGCATCCTGGCATCCTCCAATAATTTGTAACAGAGCAAATTTGAAGGAACAAATGTTGATTATCAAAATAATACACCTGCTGCAGTCTCCATATTAGCATTCAATCAGTTAATAAATATGCCTGCTGTAGTCCTCATATTCTCTGTTCATTTCTCATGGTGATCCAGAAGCTTGTAAAAAGTGATGAAGCCTTGAAATGTTAGAAACTGTTGGGGGGTGTCTATTGGCATCCTCCAATAATTTGTAACAGAGCAAATCTGAAGGAACAAATGTTGACTATCAAAATAATACACCTGCTGTAATCTCTATATTAGCACTCAATCAGTAAAGAAATGTGCCTGCTGTACTCCTCCTATTCACTGTTCACTGTTCTTAGTGAACCAAAGGCTTGTAAAAAGTGATGAAACTTTGATATGTTAGAAATTGCGGGAGGGTGTCTGTTGGCATCCTCCAATAATTTGTAACAGAGCAAATTTGAAGGAAAAAATGTTGACTATTAAAATAATACACCTGCTGTAGTCTCCACATTTGCACTCAATCAGTTAAGAAATGTGCCTACTGTAGTCCTCATATTCTCTGTTCATTCTTCATGGCGAACCAAAGGCTTGCAAAAAGTGATGAAGCTTTGATATGTTAGAAATTGTTGAAGGGTGTCTGTTGGCATCCTCCAATAATTTGTAACAGATAAATTTGAAGGAACAAATTTTGACTAGCAAAATAATTTTTAAAGCAATCAAAAAACACTTTGAACACACTTGTGTAAGAAAAGTGTTTCTGCCTGCTGTAGTCTCCATAGTCATTGTTCTGTCCTCTGGGTGAATCAAAGCCCGATGATTACACCTGCTGTAGCCTCTATATTAGCACTCAATCAGTTAAGAAATGTGCCTGCTGTAGTCCTCATATTCTCTGTTCATTTCTCGGGGTGAACCAAAAGCTTGTAATAAGTGATGAAGCCTTGATATGTTAGAAATTGTTGGAGGGTGTCTATTTGCATCCTCCAATAATTTGTAACAGAGCAAATCTGAAGGAAGAAATGTTGACTATCAAAATAATACACCTGCTGTAATCTCCATATTAGCACTCAATCAGTTAAGAAATGTGCCTGCTGTTGTTCTAATATTCTCTGTTCATTCTTCATGGTGAACCAAAGGCTTGTAAAAAGTGATGAAGCTTTGATATGTTAGAAATTGTTGGAGGGTGTCTGTTGGCATCCTCCAATAATTTGTAACAGAGCTAACTTGAAGGAACAAATGTTGTCTAACAAAATAATCTATAACGCAATCAAACCCCCCATTTTGAACACACCTGTGTAAGAAAAATGTGTATGCCTGCTATATTCTCTGTATTCATTGTTCTATCCTCTGGGTGAATCAAAAATATTATCTGTTCATTCTTCATGGTGAACCAAAGGCTTGGAAAAAGTGATGAAGCTCTGACATATTAGAAATTGTTGGAGGTTGTCTGTTGGCATCCTCCAATAATTTGTAACAGAGCAAATTTGATGGAACAAATGTTGACTAACAAAATGATTACTAACAAAAGAATTAGACTTCAGAAATACAGAGAATAGGAAAGAATTCAAGAAAAAGCTAACAACAATGTTTTTTTCTTCTTATTCCAAAGACATTGCCTGTTCAAACCCTTATTGTCCGGATTGTCTCCGCTGACCTGGATGCCATAAAAACTAATCAAATGTCTAGCACTGCTCTCATTGCCTTCTTGGCGTAGTTTTTTTGAAAAACTATACATTCGTAACCTATAATTCAAGGGAATAGCTGAAGCACCCCCCCCCCCCCGCCCCATTGGCGCGAGCTCATCGAGATCGTTCCAGTGAGGGACCAAATGCTGTGGTTTGGAGGTAGAGTGTGATAACAAACAAAAATGTGAATAGGGACTTCTATTAAGGGCGTGGGGTGGTTTCGGAGGTTAACTTGGTAAACGGTTAACGATTTGTTGTCCACAGTAATTGTTCTTGTTGTCTGGTTTTCTCGTCCATGTCGCCTCTCCTTCAGCTCCCACCAACCATTTCATAGATCTTCTCAGTCTTGTACTATTTCCATGAGAACGGGAGGAATGGTGTCAGCAGAATTAAGAGAGCGACATTTCGTTGTTGGCCATCAGCGACACTCTGTGCGCATGCTGTATGAGACCCATTGATGACACAGTAACTGAAATTCTCAAATGCTGAATTGTAATATCCACTTCTTTCTCTTTATGTTGATCTTTCTTTCTCTTTCTTTTTCTTCTTTCTAAGGGAAAGGCAGGAAGACAGCCAATCTGGCTATGCCTTCGCCTGCCAGTACACAATGCAACAATTAATTGGATTTTTTTTTGTAATTTAATGTACAATATGCAATATTTCTTCTTGTTGAAATTCAATATTTTTATTACATGTACTATAATGTATATATTGCTATATTTTAGTGTACTGGCAAATAAAATATCAATATCAATATCAATATCTCCTAAACCTTTGATGTACAATGCAAAAAGAATTGGCGAAAGGATACTCCCCTTTTTCAGGCATATCTCCATAGGCACACGTTTGGTTGTTATGCCACCCAGGCTAAGTTCACTCTGTACATCTTTATATAATGCTTTCAGAATTCCAACAAACTCGCCTCCCAAGCCCAGATCCTCAAGCTTTCGCCACATACCCTCCTTCCATACTCTATCGTATGCCTTTTAACATTCAAAAAGGACACAGACATCTTTTTATTTTTGCTTTCGCGGATTTTATCATTTAGGATAACGCGAAAAGATGGTCAGTGGCTCTCCTTCCCTTCCTGGGCCATTCTGAATCTCTCCCCAAAAAACCCTCTCTTCAGTCACCTCCTCTAATCCCATACAGGACTTTACAGAAAACTTTTCCAATGTTGCTACTTTCAGAGATCCCTCTATAATTATCCAAAACGTCTTTGTCCCCCTTTTTGTGAATAAATGTCACTTTGCTTTCTCTCCACTCTTTTGGGGTCTCTTGTTTTTCTATGGCTAAATTGAATAGGGCAGTTAGGCTTTCACAGAGTTCCTCTCCCCCTTTTTTGATAAACTCGTTAGGAATTTCTTCAACCCCTCCCGCTTTTCCATTCCTTAATTTTCAGACCACTTTTTGTACCTCCTGGGTTTTAATTTCGCTGCACACGAAGTTCGATAGATTTTCCTCGACCTGGTTCGGACACTCCGGTGGGTTTCCCAGGCCCCATCGCTTATCGTTTACCTTTTCCCAGTGCTTGACTAGTTCCGATGCGATTTCATCTTGCTCGTCTGTATCTCTGCCATCTACTTTAATACTCTGTGGGTTACTTCCTTTGTTACGCTTATTCACCCATTTTCAAACTACGTTCGAACTCGACCCCCCTGTCATTCTTATCGTCCTAATAAGACTGCTATTTCGCACTCTCCGATTTTCGTCTTTAATCTTACTAACATTATTTCGTGCTTGTTGGTATTCATCATTTGCTACCATGGTCTCGTTGCTGTCATCTGAGTTATATCTATGCTACTGATTCAATTAATGATCAGGCTGAATAAAGGCGGTACATATGCCTGTTGTTGCACTTAGATAATAACAGATTAATCGATCAAATATTGTTTATGCACTGGGCTTAGCGGGTCGCGAGGTTTTACAAAAAACATTATTTCCAAATGAAACAAAATACTGCATTTTGATTGGCTGAGAGGTACGGTATAACTTGCAATCCACAGTGGCTTTTTTTACACAGTGTTTAACCACGGTGTAAAAACAAGAATATACATGAGCAAGTTTTCTGACTAAAAAAGTACCCAGTTTTAATTATTAATTCATACCTTCTGTTCGGTTATGTTAGAACAAAAATAAAAATACAGGAAATTTAATATTTATGTGCAATAAAATATTACAGATATGGATGCTATTGGAACTGGCTCATTGAGCCAGTTCCAATGACATCCATATTTGTCTGGTTTTATTTAAGAAACTTGCAAAGTACTAATTTTCTGTCAGTTTTTGCCCACAATGTAGGTTAGTATTAAGTACACCAACATTCTTGGAAATAAATCCGTTATCCTTGTGTTTTCCAGGATGTATGGGAATTTACACCGGTTTGGGAACTCATACACCTTTTCGCCTCAGGGTGTATGAGTTTCCAAACCGGTGTAAATTCCCATACACCCTTGAAAACACAAGGATAACTAATAGTATTTAATTAAATGAATACTTCATACCGTCGCGAGTCACTCGCGACGGTATGAAGTATTTATCTAATAAAACGCAGCCTTTTGTAAAGTTCATAACTTACGATGCTTTATTGAAGAAAAAACAATGCTTCATAACCACTCACTGATATTTAACGTTAAACGTTTGTCTAAACACAATTTCCAACACCTTGTTGGCAAAAGAAGTGATAACATAATTATTAGTATGTTTCTTCATCGATCGTGCTCTTCACTGCCCCAATGGCTTTCCTTTACAACAGAAGGAAACTTTTTTGGTGCAAATATTTTAACCAACAAAGATTATTTGGTGCCGAATCAACATTTGTAGTGCCGTTTCTAAACTGCATACCGACAGTGTGAACACTGCTCACGTCGTGTCGGACAGATTTCTGATATGACACAATTAGAGTGGAGTGATTTTCAGGAAGATTTCCATCGGAATCTGTTATTACATAACTTGCCTACAGTAAACTCTGATTACAAAATCGGACGGAGTTTCGATCAAGTTGAAATACTATGTCCGTTTCTGAATGATGAAAGAAATGCGTGGAGATTGATTCTCAGATTCTATTTATATTTGTTCTCGTCAATTCCGTCATTCATTTCATTAAACTGTATTAGTTAGGGCCAAACGTCCGTTAGACGGCATATCCAAGAAAGATGCCAGTTTTTGGGGAGTACCTAGATGGTTCTTTTGGAGGATGTTGTTGTTGTTCAAAGTGAGACCATAGTCACTACAGCTGAGGGAGGAAATCGGTAAAGATGAGGAAAGGTGATGCCAAATGTTTACCTTAGGAGTAACGTCAGCCCGAAATATTCAGTTTTAGAGTGTCCCAAATACTCTTCGAGAAACCAATAGAATAAGATTAAAACGAGAGGAGATGGGCGATGACATGAGGGAAGACGGTGAGAGAGAGAGAGAGAGAGAGAGAGAGAGAGAGAGAGAGAGAGGGGAATACCCGGTGAGGCAGGCGGACATTCAGCGGAAGGCTCATGTATTATCATTATTCAGGAAATCTAGACCCACAAGTCTAAGTTTGTGTCGATCAGATTGACATCAGGTAGAGAGAAGGAGACCATTTTGGAGATCACAGCACTGGTCACCTTTAGACAAGTGTTTCAACTACCTCCAATTGGGGGTGGAGCGCCAACGCCTAGAAATCGCCGATCGCTTTTCATACAATTTACTTTGATGTCTGTAAAAATGAATAAGTTGATGATATGCACATTTTTCGCGGAAATATATAGAGGATATGGAATGAGTGTTTTTCTCATATAATATTTGTGAAACGAGTCTAAGAATTTTCCGTTTAGACTCGTTTCATAAATATTACATGAGAAAAACACTCATTTCATATTCTATTTATCATATGACACACACACGCACAAATTAGCCACTTAGTATGACTGTTTAACCCATCACCTAACTTGGGTTGCAGACGGCACCTGGAAAAAAACATCCTCGCATAACAAAAAAAAAATTCAATTTTTGCTTCCAAAACATAGTTTATGAAGCCTCATTGGAACGAGCTCGTTGAGCTCGTTCCAATGAGGGGTCATAACTTATGTTTTGGAAGCAAAAAGTGAAAATATAAAAAAGAATGAATGGCGTTTTTCTTTAGGTAAAAGATCAATACAATATAACCCACCCAAAATAGGACAGATAACGTAAATTCTCCCTACTGAAATTATGCAAATGTGACCCAGTTGTATTTTGTTTAGCCAATCAAATTGTCCAGTTTTAAAATTGACCAATGAAAGCTCCCAACTCTAATTATGCAAATTATGAAAATGTGGACCAGTTGTATTTTATTCAGCCAATCAAATTGTCTAGTTTTTAAACTGATCGATGAAATTGACGGAAGGCTTTATTTATCACTGATTAATATGAAAACAAAATATCAAATGTTTTAAAGTGAACAAAACGGACGAGTCATATGATAAAAATGGAGTATTTACAATCCATTTTAGTTACTTTTGATAACAAACAAGTGTCGAAATTGGAAAGTTGATGTCATGTAATTAGATAAACACCATGACGTTTGAGGAAGTGAAAGCATTTACGCTGTGACGACATTCAAGCGTAACAACTTGCAGTTCATCAACCGTCACAACGCGACAGATTGCACCAAACGTCATTGTTTGGGGAACTTATCGCGTACGATTGACCTGACACCATCTAAGTGGTGAGGGGTGAGGGCAGTGTAGGTTGCGACGTTTTATAGTTGAATTTCCAGTGATACAGTAGTATAGAGATCGGTGGCTTTTCTCATTTCTTCGTCATCGAAAACGCGAGCTATTGGCGACAGTAAACATCTTATCAGTGGCAACTCAGTGTATTTTTGCTTATCCAATTTATTATTCATTTATTTCCAGATTTCCATTGAACTTCTCTGTTGCTCTTCTTCCGTTTGGTTGTTGGCGTAACAAGTGGCATTATTACCCGGTTGACGTTGATTATAGTGAATTTATCAATTTTGATCAATTTGGACATAGGAATACGCAGGTGATTTAATTATTATATTTTTTTCTGTTTGCAATTACGTTGAATCTGAAATACTTGTTCCTCAAAAAAATAGAATGACTTCCTCTCTCACCACCGTCTTTGTCATTTCGGACATAATAATGATAGGTTTTAATGTCATTCACGACAGCATCTGTATCAATCTCAGCGGCATATTCAGTTGAAAAATGCACGTAAAGACATGTCTCCACTGCGAGGCACTGTCATGTTAACCAGCTGCTTTGTCTTGTGCTTTCAACCCAAAGACCGCTTTGAATCCAAAGACATTTTTTTCACCTCAGTAGAAGATGGTACTTCCCAAAGATTTTGAAGTTGTTTTCAATGTATTTCATAAGGTCCTGCGACTCAAAAACTTCGGGTCGAATCAAATCTAAAATAGAATCAGTCAGAGGATTTCGAATCGAATAGAATCTTTCGGCTCTTCAAATTGTACATAATATTAGTTATCTTTGTATTTTCCAGGGTGTATGGGAATTTACACAGGTTTGGGAACTCGTACACCCTGAGGCGAAGCCGAAGGGTGTATGAGTTTATAGACCAGTGTAAACTCCCATTCGCCCTTCAAAACACAAGGATGACAGATTTATTTCCAAGAATTTTGGTGTACTTAATAATTTAACCTAAATTGTGGGAAAAAACTGATAGAAAATTTGTGCTTTGTAAGTTTCTTAATAAAATCAGACAAATATGGGTGTTATTGGAACTGGCTCCAATGACATCCGCATCTGCAATATTTTATTGCACATAAATATTAAATTTCCTGTATTTTTATTTTTGTTCTAACATAACTGAGCAGAAGGTATGAATTAATAATTAAAAATGGGTACTTTTTTAGCCATATAGCCTGCTATTGAATATTCTCGATTTTACACCGTGGTTAAGCCACTGTGGATTGCAAGTTACGCCGTTCCTTGCAGCCAATAGAAGCGCAGTATTTTGTTTCACTTGGAAATAATGTATATTACCCCTTTCTAAACCATAAGTATTGCAAGTCTTCTTTCAAGTTTAAAATAGACTGGACTGTTGAGGAAACTCGATAAGAAAGCGGAATATTCCAGAGTGGAATCAGACTATCTTCGAAAACGGAATCTCTTTGATATCTGAAAGTCCACGGATTAGTATCGGAAACTGTGGAAGATAATCAGGTTACATTCACACCAGTACTCTAAAATTAGTTAGACTGCTAATTTCTCCCTTCTGTACTGTATGTTTTGTAATGTTATTCCTTGGTATCGTCACGCTTCTGTGAGAAATAGACAGAACCGCACAGGTGTTTGAATGGGTTAATATTTATCGCACGAGTTTGGTTGGGTGCAAGGATACCAGGAGAGGTTAACCCTCGAGTGGTATCTGCGCCCAACCAAACGAGTGCGATAAACGTTAACCCATTCTTCTAGTTGTTACAGTCGTTCAAAATCTATCATCATATGTCGCCCCCATATATTGCCAATAAAGTTCCTCCGATCGCCTCATCGGCCAATCAATCGCACAACCTCCCGTCATGCTGTAACCACATAGTTCTTTTTGTCGGACACAATTGTATCAGTCTTCTTCTATCCCCAGCGTTACAGACCAATGAAAAAAACTGCCATTATCGGTCCGCGAAAACTCATCACCAAACAATTTCAAGACTTTCCTAAATGTTGGAAATCAACGGCACCTGTATGCTACAGAGGTGCGACTTCTCGCGCAGCTCAAATATACCATTGCAGGTTGCGACTGCATTGTAATTGCCTTAAGCCTTATTTATGCGACAACCATCTGTCACCTACCCCTTTCTGTCAGTGTGGGATGTGCGAGACACCAGAGCATTTTGTTCTTACATTGTCCAATCTACTCAAACGTTCGTAATTGTACCATCAACCTACTCCTATTTGATATAGACGTATCGCAATTTCTTTTGGGATCGGAAATCTTGAATATTCAGGAGAGCCGTCTGGTTTTTGAAGTGGTGCATGACGTCTGTCAAGTGGTCATATCCAACGACTGCTGAGGACCAAATTACCACATACAGGTACTACTATAGGATGAATTTACCCACATACCCCATACAATCTTACTTCCTTTTCCATTTTCTTCGCATTCAGCACCACCATGGCTGCTCCCGCCTTACTTCTAATTAAAGGTGCATATGCTGCTCACTTACGAGTGTCTTCAATGTGAATGCAACGCGTTTTGTTTTCATGCTGGCTTCTCTTGTTCTCCTTTGCTCCTCTTCTTTGTACTCTCTTTCCATCTTCTCCGTCATTCACGTGCAAGGTTTAACTGGTAGAGTGCTGGAAGCCCATATTTGGGCTTTGTTCTGCAGTGCAGGTACAACAATTCAAAGGCTTCATACTCTGTGGGTGTGCTTCATATTATCTTTGAAGTCAAATTATTTCAACTGTATGGCTTTGTCTTGTTGCAATTTATGGGAGAGTGCCTTTAGGCACTCTCCCATAAATTGCAAGATGGCAAAGACTGGTGAATAAATTTTGATGACCAGAAATAATTTAGCACTCTACCAGTTAAACAATATCATGTATCGCTATCTGGGGGTTTGACTCCCCATGCTCAGCTTTGTATGATTAGAGTTACCACCAGCTGTCTCCTCAGTTTTTGTGCCAAGCCAGGACATTGCGTCTTTTCACTAGCAGCTACCTGTGTGTGTTGGGAACGATGCTATTTAGTTAAATGTGAATAATCTCCCATTCATTTGATCCCAGGTCTACATTCCTGGGATCTCTAGCCATCCCTTACTGTATGTGTATGGATGCGGTGCCACAGCTTAGCAGCGGGCTGCTAATCAACTTGCTAATCGACTATAGGCCACGGATTAGGGGCGGCGATATATGAGTCCATCTACTGTTTTATACCACTTTTCTGAGAAAATTTATGTACGACTCAGGGAGATGGCTTACATAAGCTGCAAGCTTTCGGTCAAATCCCTCCATTACCCAGCAATTTATTTATTATTAGGGGGCGCGGGGCTCACTGGTAGACTGTTGGACTTCTATGCTAGAGGTCTCGAGTTCGGTCCCCGTCCGGGACGACCCGCGTTATGTCCTTGGACAAGGCATTTTATCCCCGTTGCCTACATGGGGGCACGATGACGCCGTGTACTAAGGCGTACTGCACGTCGATGGTGAACATACCTTCAACCGTTGTAACCCTGCTTAAGCAGAGCTTGAACAGAGTTAGAATGTTGAGGAGCTGACAGTTGCTCGTCGATAGTTCTCTCTGGGTACTCCGGCTTCCTCCACCCGTAAAACTGCCACGGTCACGATTAGCCATTGTGCATAAGTATGTGACCTTAAACCCCAATAAATAATAATATTTATTATTAAATATACGTTTTATTGTGAGGTGCTGTGCCTTGCCATGTTACTTTTATCTGGTGTCCATGTCTGTAACGAGCATCATATTCATTGAATAAAATATTGTTTAAACTAAAACCAGATGGGTTAAAAATCAACCCAAATCAACGGGGTTGAGTGAACATTTAGAAACAAAAGTGCTGATGTTTTTCCGACGAGTCGCAAATTCTCCGACAAAAGTTTGTTGGGGGCCGTCGCCCCATGGATCAGTATCTACCACCCCCAACCACTCCAGAGAAGACAGATCTCATAGACTCGTTCATTTGAGTTTGGTATAAGCCCGTGCCTTCGCCTTATGGAAGACAAGAAACTCATTAAAATTGATGGATGCTCCCCGACAGTCGACTTAGTTAACAGGCAGATTCATAAAATTATTGCCCCCCCCCGCTATGGGAAATCATTTGGCACATGTCTTTAAAATGCAAAGCCCGAAACTCTGGTGACAAATATGCGGGCAACTTTTTTATACCATGAGCAGGAGCGGCTTGGCGCAAGGATTCCTCAAACCAAATTTCATTTTAATACGTCCACTCACTGTTGTGACATCGGTGCACACGAACGGATGGAGGACGGACAGACGGATAGACGGATGGACGGTCGAACGGACTTACGGGCGGCCGGACGAACGAAAGGAATCGGCCATTTTTATAACATGTGCAGGAGTGTATTGACACAAGAATCCCTCGCCCAGATTTCATTGATTTCCATCCACTCACTACTGAGATATTGCTGCAGACGGAAAAATCATGAAAAACTGACAAAGTAAGGAACGTAACTCTGGTGAAAAATATGCGGGCAACTTTTTTATAAAATGTGCAGGAGCGGCTTGTCAAAAGGATCCCTCATACCAAATTTCAGTGAAATCCACCCCCACATTGGCAAGATATCTCTACGGACGGAAAAAGTCATGAAAAATTGACAAACTAAGGACCATAACTCTCGTAAAAAATATGCAGGCAACTTTGTTAAAACATGTGCAGGAGCGGTGTGACACAATGATACCTCAAAACAAATTTCATTGAGATACACCCACTCACTGCGAGATATCGGTGCAGACGCATGGTCGGACTGGACGGACGGACGGACGGACGGACGAACACACGGACGGACGAACGGACGGGCGGACGGACGCACAGACGGGACGGTACGGACCGACGGACGGGTACAGCGGCCTATTTTGATCACATGTGCAGCTTGTCACAAGGATCCCTCGTCCAAATTTCATTAATTTCCACCCTCTCACTTCTGAGATATTGCTGCGGACGGAAAAAAATCATGAAAAATTAAAGTAAGGACCTTTAACTTTGGTGAAAACTATGCGGGCAATTTTTTTTATAACATGTGCGGGACGGACAGGCAAATGGACGAACAAAGCGGCAATTATATGCTCCCCCGAAATAATTCTCTACGTCGGGATTTAGTGTGGGGCTTTATCGTCTAAAATATGAAATCACGACAAATATAAAATCACGATTAACATTTTCTTTATATGGCTAACACAAATAGTACCTAAATATCTCGCTTTTGGTCCCTTGTCTAAGGTGGTTTCCTGAAAACGAGCGTCCAAACCTTTCCAAATTTATGTCAAGCATATCGCAAATGAGGCGCACACGACGTCACTGATGTGCGAAAATTTCCGAGGCGACAATTTATAAACTAATGATAAAAAGTCGAGTGCCTCTGCTCAAGACACTCTGGAAAACCAACATTGCATAATTTATGTTTCGTTTAAGGTCCAGGTGCCGAATTCAGTTTTCAAATTGTCACTGTCATATAATGAAAAAAATATTACAGCAATCAATTAATAAATCTGGCCTATCATATCTCGTCTCATTGGCGAGACCAGATCCCTCAGATCAAACAAGATCCCTATGCCGTCTTGTTTGATCGGCATGACCTAGACTCGTCAACTCGACCGAGTATGACAATCCAGATCAATCGTATGTGATAATAATTTATTTTTCTCAAGTTCATATTGTGAAGCCAGAGGTTGATCAGTGAAAAAAGATGATGGCTTCACACTTTTATTACTGTCTAGCAATGAGTCAACTCTTGCAGACGAAACCCGCTCATAAAAGACTCTTTCTGTTCACGCAGAAAAGGATATCTCAGCCGCGAGATGTATTAATAATGTATTCGATTTCCATTTTGCTAGGAAATATTTTATATCCGTAAGCGAGACAACTATGATATTATGCTGGGTTTCATTGCATTGAAAGTGAGGTAAATTCAAGATCTTTCAGGGTCCATTTCAAACCATTTTGTGAAGACCTTTAAGACACTTTTGGAGATTATCCCAGACTCTATGCTTTTGAGTAAGACTTCTGATTAAGCTTCCACATAACACCCGGAAGGTCGAAACTTCTCGCCTTCGATGACGTAGGGCAGAGACTCAATACTGACATTTGAGTAACAGAGAACAAAAGGAACGGTCGTTTTTAGTCAAGTTTCGTCTGCCAATTCAGGCGAACGGCACTTGACGAAAACAACTACTATTAATGTTCAATAAACTCTTTCTTACTTCCTAAGCATGTAAGAATTACAACACAGAAGTATCCTTAAAAACCAAGAAATTTTATAGCTCACATACAAATTTTAAGTACTTTTATGGCCATGAAATCAATTTTTAATTCAAGGACTTTGTTTTCAAGGACTTCAATGGACCCTGAACGTTGATCTCCCTTTTCCTGGATCAGTGTTCACGCTGGCTCAATATTTTAGTGTGCCAAAGCTGAATATTTTTTTTGTACCAAATGAAAATTTTTGTGCGAAGTGAGATATTTTTGTGCCATGGGTACTTTGTGTGGGAGAACTAAAAAGAACATGTGTTTCATATATTATTCAAGAAAGATCAAAAACATATACTTACATAAAATCAAATATAATATAAAAAGAAACATAAAATAATAAAATATCACGAAACATTGTTTTAGTTGTGCATTTTTATACAGAAATTCGCACCTCGACTATCAATACGGTGACTGATTGACATGTGGATTAAAACCGTTGTCATTCTATTACTGTGTTAAATTTTGATTTTGGTCAAGGGGGGTGGGGGTTGGGGATGGGGTGGGTGGGTGTTGTTATACCACCAACAATTGAAAAAAATTGATAATATGCTCTATTGTTCGCTAGTGAAGAAACAAAGCATGCATTGTTTAGACAATACACGACTTCTTACTCCGAGGCAACCAGTAAGTAATAGTTACTAACTGAGGTGGAGGTATTCATGAATTTGAACAACCTGCCAACGTGCGGTATGTGACGCCGAGCCGCTAAGCGGCGAGGTGTTACAACACGTTGGCAGGTTGTTCAAATTCACGAATACCGACAGCGAGGTCAGTAACTCACTTACACGCCAATTTTATGTGACCTTAAACACCAATAAATAAATAAATAAATAAATTACACGCCAATTCACAGAATGCACGGACCCAGGTATGGCAAGTAAGAACAAGAACACCTAGTCTATTGTTCTATCGGGTATTTCACGTCTCTTACCAACCCGGAGAAGACAAAGGAATTGGCGTGTAAGGACAATCGGAGAGCGACAGGTCATTGTGAAAACAGTTGAACGAGATTACTTTTTTGCAATGTTCACTTGATGAGATATCAAAAACATACAATACTAGAGTTAGAATTTAGTTTAAACAATATTTATTTCAAGAATATATAATAAAAATAAATTGTTACATACATTGATGTGGATTCGGCAGGAAGCTATAAGCTTATACAAGGCCGTTTCCACCCAGAGTTAGAATTTATCAGCAAGATGGACGAAAATCCAGAATATACCATGTTCGTAATTTTGAATTTATGTGCCAAATGTTTGTGCAAAGCGCTCACGTTTAAACTTAGTTTGGATCCAAATATCCAAGGTTTGGCACCAACAGTTGGTACCAAAAATATACTTTTGGTAGGTATCAAAAGCTTTGTGGTTTGTTAATTAAGTGCGTCATTTTCGATAAAATCGCTGTATGACGAAACAGACGAGAGTCACGAGACACAATTCCCGCCTGTCAAGTAATCTTTTGGCAACACTTATAATCGTGGCTCTTTGTTACGGATGAACCAAATTTACAGTTTATTAATTTTAATCTGATTCTTATCAAAACATTTCTCTGTTACTTAAACTTTTTTTTTTATCTTACTTAATAGTTTTAAAATCCCCCTGGAAGATAATATATTTGTACCAGTTTATTTGGAGTAAATGAACATTGACTAAATAATAATTATGAAATTATTTCGTAAACGGCACGAATAGCCTTTTACATTTATATTATCTCTATCATTTGTGGGGGATTGTTTGCAACTAGAATACTTATCCCTTTACCCAACGCAGACGATTTTAAAATTTATTATTTTAAATAACATTTTTTAAATTGTTTCAAAAAATTTCAACAAAACCATATCATGTGACCCCTCTTTGGAACGAGCTCAACGAGCTCGTTCCAAAGAGGGGTCACATGATATGGTTTCGTTGAAATTTTTCGAAAAATAATATTTTTTCAGCTACTAAATTTGCATATTACGCGGGCGGATGCGGGTGATTCGTTGGGTAGAGGGTTAAAAGAGCCACATAATACTAAATTAAAATATTGTACTTTGAGTGGAACAAAGCGTCTTCTGTAATTTAGCACTGTGAATTGGTAACGCCAATTTTCTTGATTGCGTTCAACGAATAAATGTCAGTATTTCGACGTGAACAAATTAGTCACGTCTGATAACGCATCAAGGGGGACAACTGTAGCTTGGTTCATATCGGCCTAGAACGGCATCATATCAACAGAGTTCAGAGAATAAAATCTCGAATTCTGGATATGATAAGAGGATCGATTACAGTACAGCCATCGCGAATGGGCCAAAATCTATGGTTTGGGCATTATTCCACGCATATAATTGAGAGATGATAATCCCGGTGCTTCATTGGTGGACATTTTGCTAGGTGTCATAGCGGATCATCTCTGAATTATTTGTATGGAAAAAATGACACCCTGTTGATTTTGATCCGTCCACGATGGCCCTACTCTATGAAAGTTCACAGATTTCGAAAGTATCTGCGGCAAGCACAGGGCGCGTCAGCTGTCTTAGTGAGTTTGGGCATTGAAGAGAGGGGTCTTCCACCAGGAACATTTTAAAACTGTGCTATCAAATGAGGTGATAAGACACAACTTTTGGACGAACTGTTTGTACATGTAGCTCCAGATGAACAACTTTTCGGCCATCTGTGTTTTCATTTAGATATATACCAGAGGAACGATAAAATCGTTCCTCTCAAATTTGATGGCATGGAGTTTGAATGTGGCGTCAGATGGGGAAGGGTTAGCATTCAGCATCACAAATAAAGTTCAACGATCTTTGATTTGTCATACGACAAATTTTTTTTATCGATTATTGACCAGTTTCCACTGATTAATTTTAACAAATGTTTTTCATTATTCATTAGATACAGTTTTCTTCCTTAGAATTGTTCATTATCAAACTCAGCTAGGAGAGCACTGGTGCTCTCCTAGCCGAGTTTGATAATGAGCAATTCTGGGAAAGAAAAACTGTATTCCAATAAATAATGAAAAACAGTTGTTAGAAATTTCTCGCTATCACCTAAGGTAGTATATAATGAAGTTAATTTCTAGCATGCCCCAAACATTGAATCCAACAAAATGTTAACTCTATACAATTATTTGAAAAAGCACCAACAAAGTTATTGGTGGTTGACCTGGAGATCGATTCGCTAAAATTTCGCTTGTGCTGCTTCACGATGTTTTTTCTTAAGAGTCCAATTTATCTGTGTGAAACAGCGCCACTCCGCTGTTTTCTCTGGTCTCTACTCTACCTGTGCTGTTTGTCAAAGTTACACCCCCCCCCCCACCTATAAACTAGAAATATATTCAACAAGTATAAAGGTAGATTCTGCTCAAATTTTTGATCGAATCGAGTATCGATTCAAATATATAGAGGATCACTAATGAGTCGCAATTTCATATGAAATTTCTGTCCCGAGTTCACTAAAATCGATCTGAGCCGAGGTTTACGAGACTCAGATCAATTTTCGTGACCGAGGTCCAGAATTTCATATCAAATCGTGAAGAATTTGAGATTTTTTTATCACATTATGTGTGTGTAATTTAACCTTTGACCTAACGTAGCAGCTAAAACTAGCCAATCAGAAAAAGCGCCAGGTAATTGTTTTTCAATTTTTGCCTTAATAAAATGGCTTATGGGCCCTCACTGGAACGAGCTCGTCGAGCCCTTTCCAATGAGTTACAAGCTATGGGTTACAAGCTATGTTTTCGAGAGAACAAATCAAAATATATAGTTATTCAGGAAATGTTTTCTTCAAATGTCGTCTGCTAATTGTATTAGATAGACAGTTAATAGAAAATAAGAGAATATTAATTCAATTCTACTTCTGAAACCAACTCATTCACAATGTTACCATGTCGACGTTGGCATCTGACGTCATTTCCGCTTTAGACGTGTTGTGAACGCTATTTTACGTAAAGGGATATTGGGATATTTCATGTGACTATGTGATAAATTGCGATGAACTGCTACAAAACGTAACAGTCATATGCGGCCAGCGCGATTCTCAAAAATCTCCTTTCGAATTTTATATCATTTCACGTATTGTCTCCAAAATATAGCTTTTGACCAATCATTGGAACAAGCTTGTTCCAACGAGGGTGTCATATACTATATTTGAAGTAAAAAAAACCCTGCAGCAATTCAAACAATGTTGTTGGACGTGAATTGGGGTGTTGGGCATGGAGGTAGGCAGGTTACGTGACAGCCATAGAGGCCGCTATAGTGACGGGTGTTGCCATATCCGGAACGATCGCAATATGGCGCATATTTCTTGCTTCTCGACACGCATTCAGTAGGGTTACCTTTACAAAACAGGAGTAAAAAACTGGTATATTGCACCATTTTCGTAAAACTGTTTACGGCAAGAGTGTTTGTTCCTTGAAATGGAAAATAAAATCCAAAAAGTCTCCTCAGATGTAAATAACATGTAAAATTAGATTTCTTCTGTAGGTACATTCACTCTCATTTCGAATGTGAAATGTCAAGTAGCTCTCAGACAATTCCACATTTTACTCTTATTGAAGTGAAGTGTTTGTCGGATCAGAACGTACTTTAAATAAGAACTTTTACATCACCATCCAACTTATTGGTGGCATGATTAACACTTCCCAGCAAAGAGATCTCTAATGAGCAACGAGTTGATATGAAAATCATGAGGGAGTCCACTAAAATCGAGTTTTTTACCGAGGCTTAACCCTTTACTTAACGCGGACGATATCAAAATTTATTATTTTAAATATCATTTTTTTAAATGTTTCAAAAAATTTTGACAAAACCATATCATGTGACCCCTCGTTGGCTCGAGCTCGACGAGCTCGTTCCAACGAGGCGTCACTTGATATGGTTTTGTTGATATGTTTTGACAAATGATATTTTTTCAACTGCTGAATTTGCATATTACGCGGGCGGATGCGGCCGATTCGTTGGGTAAAGGGTTAAACCGATTTTAGTGAACGTGGTATAGAAATTCCGTGTCAAATCGAGATTCTTTTCATCACATAAAGCGTAATTTAACCCTTTGCCAAAAGTAATGAGTAACCGGTTGAGTGGTGAGGGTACCAGAGCAAAAGCCAACATTTTTCTTGCTCATGTTTCATAATCAGTGAAACGCAAATGGTATTTTTTATTTATATAAATTTGTTTTATTACAAATTATTGGAGAATGCCCGTGGGCACTCTCCAACAATTTATTATAAACAACTTTTGAATAACAAATTCAGACCATCAAAAATAATTTAGCCCTCAGCCAGCTATTTTTTTGTACAATTGTTGACTCGAAAACAAACATAGCATATGTCCCCTCACTGGAACGAGCTCGTACCCGGGTTCTGCATGGCTCACAATTTAAAATGACTCCTAAATGTATATGGTTGTCTACTTCGGTTATCCATATGATAAAAAGAGGGGTGGATTAGCAATTGGGTTGCTTTTACGTAATATATGCAAACTCTCAGTTTTGTGAGGATTAAACTCAACGAGCCATGTTTTGGCCCAGTTTTCGAATATGGCCAAACCATGGTTGATTAAGGTCGAGGCTTGCTCTGGATTCTCCAATTAAAGATAGTATCGTCAGCAAAGAGACGCATTCTATACTATTCAAAAAAAGAAGTAGGGGATATCCAAACTGATGTTGATATTTTCGGAAAATGGTATTGGATACGCGTGATTGGACACATCAGTATGTTACCAAATTTAGTGCGAATCATGAATGTCACGTGAAAACTTCGTACACGTTTTTCGCACGAGCGCCGCGTTAATGTCTGTTGAGTACGTTTTGAAATTGTCATTTGTAGTGGACGAGCTTTTTCGGAGGTCTCATCGTTCTTATCTTGGTATAAACTCGTTCATCAATAGTTTCTGGTTGAAACGTAAATTTTGAGGTATGCGAAGGCTGACACGTGACGAACGTTCACGTGCCGTTGGCATGTTGGAAGCTGGTAACAGCAGTGGCACAAATTCCCAACGTTACTCAATCGGTGATTAGCAGATTGTGGTCACGCTACCGTCGGACAGACAATGTTGTCGAGACGTCGGTTCGGCTGACCAAGGGCGACAACTGCTAACCAGGATCGTTTCATCCGAACCACAGCATTACGTAACCGCCATAAAAGTGCCTCAGAAATTGGACAGCAGCCCACACCGAGCGACAGATGTGCGAGTCAGCGATCAGACTATCCGAAATTGTCTGCACAGCTGAAATTTGTACGCTCGACGACCTCGAATAATTCCACGTTTGACTGAACGGCACATCGCAGCAAGGCGTAATTGGTGTGGAGCACGACAGCGCTGGGACAGTCGTCGGTGGAGAAACGTCATGTTTTCCGATGAATCGAGGTTCACTCTCGACTTCCACGACTGGCGAAGCAGAGTGTGGCGGCGGTGGAACGAACGATATAATGACGTAACCGTTAGGCAGCACGATCGTGTTGGTGGTGGATCGGTTATGGTGTGGGGAGGCATAACCATGGCAAGCAGAACAGCATTACATGTCATCCACGGGCGTGTCACAGGGCAGTACTACCGTGACAATATGTTAGCAGCTCATGTGGTGCCATTTGCGCGACGTCACGCCCGTCGATTAATTTTCCAAGATGACACTGCAAGAGCACACAGGGCCCGTGTCGCTAGAGAGTTCCTCCAGGAGCAGAACATCACTATACTGCCTTGGCCAGCACCGTTCACCAATCGAGCACGACTTGGATATGCTTGGCAGGCGCCTTCGACAACGCCGCCAACAGTCCCCCACCAAAGTCCAGGAACTCGCCGCTGTACTGCAGGAAGAATGGAATAACATCAGTCAAGCTGATATTGGACAACAAAGGTCCCCGAGACACCAATTCTCTCCAGCTTGTAATAAGACCAGCACGCCACACCTTGTTGAAAGCCTTACTGACATCACAAAATACCACTCTAACTTCTTTGCCTTCATCAAGCGCTCGACAGAATGCATTATATGTCAGTCACTTGAAGAACAGTAGAATCGCCAGGCGTGAAACCCGATTGAAATTGACTAAGAACATTGTTCTCAATCAGAAACTGCCACAAGCGTTTGAAGATACATTTTTCAAATATTTTACCTGCACAGCTAATCAGTGACATTGAACGATAGTCAGTAACTGTATCTGAGGGCTGTTTGTTTTTAGAACTGGGGAGACATTAGCTTTTTTCCGCAGAGACGGAAAGTATGAGCTGTTCAGTAGCATATTAACCCTTTACCTAACAAAGCGGCCAAACACGGCCAGGAAATTAACCGAAATAAGCCTACCACTGCCTAAAATACCTTACAAATGTCATGATAAAACCATACAAATATGGATATCATTAGAACCGGCTCGTCGAGCCGGTTCTAATGATATCCATATTTGTATGGTTTTATTGAGAAATTGTGAGAATTGTTTTCAAAATATGCCAAATTTAATTTATTTTTTAAAAAAGCTGTGTTAGGTAAAGTGTTAAATAAGATCGAAAGTGACTCACATAAGGAGGATTTACATTCTCTAACAAGACGCGGACTTGTGAGATCGGGCCCAGATATATTAGACACGTTAATCGACTTTATTGTTTCATACACTTGACTACAATTTAGAGTGATACTATCAATTGTTTGTGGACCGCGGCGTCGGAGATCTGACAGAGAAGAATTCGATTCGTCAACTGTTGAAATAGAATAAAAGTATTCATTAAACACTTCCGCTTTCTCAGCACATGAGGAATATATTTTGTTTGATATGAAAAATAGCAGGAATTCCAGCTGTATTGTTACTGGCGTTGAATGATTTGGAGTCTTTCACCATAGTGATGAAGAGGTTTCGTTGCTCCTCAAGGTGCTCTGGATTTTGGATATGTATGACTCTTTTGCCTTTCTAATGGCTGAAACGGCTTCATTTCGTTTAAGTTTATACTTTGCCCAAGCGTTCGCAAGACCCGTGCGTTTAGCTATGCGATACAACTGTCTTCTTTGTCCAGCGGATCATGTCTGGAATAAATGGTTCAAGGACCTCACATGCCTTTACACTGATCGTGTTACTAACTGCAAAAAGATCTAGCCGACGACTCAGTGAAGCAAGTTGGCTCTTTTGCCGACGACTCAATGCGGACGACTCAGTGAAGCAAGTTGGCTCACACACAAGCTGTCGTAGGTTGTATTGATTGGTTATTTCAGAAAAGCTGCACCTGGTAGGAGCCAATCGGTTGTCGCTGAAAACACCTGTGATAACTGAGTCGACAATTGACGTGTCTTTGGCGTTTTCGATGGATGCTGTTATGACATCCCATGTATCTGAGGGACTGTTGGGTGACCGGTAAAACCTCCCAATAATAACGATCTACTCTGTTTTGTGAATACTTCTTCCGATAGACACTCAGTATTCGGCATCGCAAGGTCGGGCCTGTATCGGAAAGGAATACCGACCTTTATGTAGATGGAGACGCCACCTCCTCTCGCAGGTGGTCGAGGCGCTATGGTTCCTGAAACCCATGGAGAAGTACATCGGGTGTGGGATCATTGCTGTGCAACTGTGTCTCAGTCAAGACCAGAAAATACGAAAGGTGAGGCTTCATATTGAACGGTGTCTAATTTGGGTTTTATGCTCTGGGTGTTAAGGTGAAGAATTTTCAAACTGTTCTGATTATGGTCGAATGAGCATGGGCCAGGGTTGATTTCGATATCACCCGACAAGAATAGAATTTTACTCCAAACAAGGGAAATTGAGGTAACAATTGAAACAGAGGTTATTGCGTTCAGTGTGAATATAGTCCTCGATACATTTACATTTCTGTAACGACACGGGACCGTTTTGATGGAACTTGCAAAAAGATGGGTGGCAGATTGAATGATGAATCGTCGGAACAGCGCAACTATAGCAGTGAAGCTTACTTGCAACTAAACTCCGCTGAGAGGCAAGAGTATGTAAATTAAAAAGCAAGTAGAGTGATCTTTTGATAAACGATGCCTTAGGCTGCGAGTATATACTGAGGGATCGAACGTACCTATTCAAGCACGATGTAATTCAATGTAACACATTATGTAATCTGTTTATGATAAAGTTTGTAATATTGAAGAGATAGATCAAGTACTCGGATGTAGGCATCAATCATGTATATATGTAGCAGACTAATTGTGTTCTAGAAGCAGATCGTGCTCAAGGTGCCCTGGGTAAGAAGGCTGTTGTCAACGGTATGGATTGAGAGATAATAAAACATCATAAGGTTAAAAAAAAATAATCTTTTGATTCTCAGGCAGTGGCGCATTCGTTTTTTCGGTCCGCGTTCGTCATATTTATTTCGGAGGCAAAATTCAAAATGTATAAAACTATCATAGGGGTAATTTTAGCAATATCACATCGCGATTTGCGGTGCAGTATGTCGTATACATTGATACAATTGTTATACTCTTCGCGAAATGCGACACGATTCTCATATGCATGTACAAAATAAATATTTATTTAACTGGTTGAGGGCTAGATTAGTTTTGGTGATCTTAATTTGTTCATCAAAAATTGTTCTACTACAAATTATTGGAGAGTGCCAACAGGCACTCTCCAATAATTTGTAATAGAACAAATTTGTATAAATAAACTATTATTTATGTTGGACTGAATACGAAACATAGGTAAGGAAAATGTTGGCATTTGCACTGGTACCCTAATTTTTTTGAAAGGTCTGAATGTGGCGCCTAGCACTCAACCAGTTGAAAACCTCCTTATTACTTTTCATCTCCATTTTAGTTGCTTTATTGCTGTATATTGCCTTTGTGTTGTATGATGACTGTTACAAAAAACCCGCAAAACCCAAAACACTATCAGTAAAATCAACATGGAAGCTCTAGTATTTAATTGCTATTTAATCAAAAGTGAATTTTAGGCATCGGCGACCATTCCATCAGGAGAATAAAAAATAAAAACCGCCCTCCCTCCTTCAAAGAAAAAGCACGAGAAACAATTATTTAATTTTGTTTGGGCTAAAAGGCTGCATAAGACAGAAAGAGATGACGGTAAATACTATGTACAAGATAACATCAAACATCTATATACAGATATAGAGAGTGACTTGCTGAAACGAAGTCAAAACATTTATTTACACAAGGTGGATATTCCATAATTTGCAATGTTGGTGAGAGGACCGGTGAAACTAAGTTGTTCAGATATAGACGGGAAGAAGCCAACGAACATGACCTCTGAGTGTCGTGGAAGTTGGAGAGATGGGTTGCTTTAAAAATGTAACCGTGATAAGTTGATGAGCTTCAAGCATGACCATTTTGTGATTTAATGCCTGCAGCCACAACTACATGTATATATCCACCAAGCCACTCAAACACGGATTATCTGTGAACTAGTTGCTTCTAGTTAGCTTGCCATGAAATGTCGAGTTTTCCCTATGTTACTTTTAATAAACGAAAACAACAGACAGCTCTGAGAGCTGTCTGTTGTTGTCCTTTATTAAAAGTAACAAAAGCAAACATGACTTTTTTTCTTCTGATGTTATCGTGTTTTTTCTCAACAATTACTTGCTTCTTAAATGGACTTTCCTCGCTCGTCTAAGAATTTCATGGGACATAATGTTAAGGAAAGTCGATTTTCATGACGGTACAAGCTAGGGGTGTGTATGGGAGTCACAACGTTGAGAAAACTAATGATAGCCGTGGCTACTCACATTTTTAGGTAAATTCGTAATTCTTCTAAGTTGGTAGATACTTACAAAGTATCCCCGTTATATTATACAATAGCTTAGGTCCCACATTACAAATATGGTTACATTTTTCCTCATTTTTATTTTTTTTGAAAAAACTGAACCGTGATTTTTCACGCACGCATTTTTCACCCTTAAATCCAGGAACCGTAAAATTTCCCGCCTTTTACTCCGCATAATTGTTTGGTCAATTGCCCAACAAATTAAACGAGAGCCTTGATTCAAAATACAAACTACATGTAGAATGAGTAAATCAAATTTGGACCTTCTTTCCACACACGCATCACATATTCACCATCACAAATATAGTCCAACAATCTTTGATTAATCAAACGACAAATTCTTTTTACCGATTATTGCGATACTTTGTTAAAACATACCTCATTAACTTATTAACAGTACCATGGTGGCCGCGAACACCCCACACAAATTACATATTTGATTATTTTTTGCCTGTCTGCCTTTCTATTTGTCTGCGCGCCCACCGAAAAGGCCGACCGTTCGCCTACCCGCCTTATCAAAAATTTGATCGCATCATAAAAATAAGATCACATCATTTTAATTTTGGCATTCAAATGTTTTAAGTATGACCCTTCAAACAAATTTTTCTGGCTCGAAAACAGGCGTCTTGCAACAAAAAAGACAGAAAAACTGACAGGAGGGAAAGTATCGGTCACGTGCACATTTTTTTCGACAAAAAACATTAATAGTTAATTATATTTTGGGGAACAAAAATTCATCAAATCATCCTGTTTATTTTGCTGGAAAATTCAGCAATTATGAAAGATGTCTGTAGAATGGTTCAAAAGTTTATGAAAACTATATTTTCTCGAGGCTTCTTACATGTAGTTTCGGAGATTGCATCACTATCGACCTTTCAATTCAGGTAACTCTAATTCAAATATTTGGTACAGTTGTACCCATAACGCGACTCTAGAACTCTAAGCTCTGGTCGAATGTTTACTTTTCGTACGCTACGTATCAACAATTATCATATGACTCGTCCGTTTTGTTCACATTAAAACATTTGATATTTTGTTTTAATATTAATCAGTGATAAACAAAGCCTTCCGTCAATTTCATTGGTCAATTTCAAAACTAGACAATTTGATTGGCTGAACAAAATAAAACTGGGCCACATTTTCATAATTTGCATAATTAGAGTTGGGAGCTTTCATTGGTCAATTTCAAAACTGGACACTTTGATTGGCTAAACAAAATACAACTGGGTGACATTTGCATAATTTCAGTAGGAGGAATCTGTCCTATTTAGGGTGGGTTATTTACCTATTAATGCCTTCCGTTGAGGGCACTATGCTCTCATAGTGTTGCTGAGGGGTGCAATAGTGCCCGAGCGATAGCGAGGGCTCTATTTGGTTCCCGAAGCAACACTATGAGAGCATAGTGCCCGAAACGGAAGGCATTAATGGGTTTAGTACATCACACCCATACCATCTCCACAACATATTAAAGAAGGAAAGGAGAGATACCTAACACATTACTATCCAAAATAAAACAATGAAATTAATAACATGAAAATGTCAGGAAAACATTAAACTATCAACTGGATTCGAACTCAACGGGTAAATTAGAATAATGTAAATAAACACATGAAACCGATCAACCAATCATGTGGCACATAACTGGTTAACACGAGATATCATACAACAGAATCAACGTATCACATATGGTGGTATTAACAGAGCTTGTGAGGCACTATAGAAATTCCATTATTCATGGCACTAAAGTTTTATTAACGTTCACCCCATTGAACGTGTTATGAGTACTTCCTCTGATGTACAAGCACATTTTAATTATTGTAAATATTTACAACACAATTGCTGAAATTGAATTTTGGGGCACAATACTGCATTTTGTTGCATATTTCTTTGGATTGCTTTCGAATGTCAATTGATGTTGAGTTTTTTGAACACTCGATTTCCTCCAACGCACTTATCAGATCGTCGTCATCAATATCGGTATCTAATAATTCGGGTGCTGATACTGTGGAATTTGCTGACTGGAAAGAGAGTTGCGTTGTTGTTTTCTCAACAGCATTCCTCGCTGCAGGCATTTCTGTATGTTCAGCATCTGCATTATCGACCATGGAACTCAAGCTCTCTGACATACCTCGTTTGACATCAGCTCTTGTGTCCGAAACGTAACTCGACAATGATTTTTCATTTCTGTGTCCCGATAAAGAAATAATATCGCGTTCTTTGAATCCACAATCATTAAGAATTGTTATGGTCGTAGCACGCACACAGTGGTATATGTATCAGAAAGACCAACTTGTTTAGACATTTTTACCATGAACTCTCCTATGGAATTTGTTCCCATTGCCCTTCGCTCAAACCAACATTCGTCATTCTCGTGGTATGAATTTTGGGGAATTTGAAAGAACGCATCACACTCATGGTTTCGTTTCATAAGATATCGTTGAAAACTATTAACAGGGCACATTTTTGTGCCAGTTTCATACATTCTAGGTCCATCACCTTCATCCTCATTCGTTACACCTGTGTGATTTTTTGTTCGCTCAGAAGTAGTTTTCAGGATGTATTTTCTTCCAGTGTCATCAGTTTTAACTACAAAATCACAAGCTTTAATTTCTCGAATGTTTTCTCTCCCTCTCCGACAAAAGTAAAATAAAAGCTCAAACATTACTTTATTCAAAAGACCTCATGGAATGTCCGGATTAAACACAATTGGGTGCTGATATAATTTCCTTAGATCGCCTGAAATAGAATGAAACACTAAGCATCAAAGCAGAATAAACGTTTACACGGTCAATCACAATCGTTTATTGTGATCGAAGATAAATAATATTCATTGCCCTCTCTAACACTCTTATTCAAAACTATTTAATTGATAGGTCTACAATTTATTTATTTATTCATGTTTATGATAACTTTCAACATACATTGCTCCCCGTAATTTATCTATTTATTTATTCACGTTTATGATAACTTTCAGCAAACATTGCTGCCCGTTATTTATTTACTTTCTCTCACAACTGTTCGTATGTGTCTCTTGTCGATTTGAGTAATAAACAACACTCGTCTATTTCATGTAATTAACAAGACTGTGTATTTATACGAGAACAAATAATTACAACACCACTGTCTATTGCAGACACTGACTTGTTCACTTTCTAGTTTTGTTGTGTTTTATTTTATTATGTATTTTTTATAGTTACCTGACGGAATGGGTTTTTTGTGTCGGACTGTTCCTTTTCCGTCTTCTCTTGTTTTCTTCAACATGCTGTCGAATATACGATTAGCACCTTTGAAAGCTGGGTCTGTTATTATATCAAAGTGTCTCTCATGTGGGGGTTCTTGCAGATATCTTCTTATTCCTTGACGAATGGCACAAATACTGCGTTTGGAATACAAATCACCATCGCGATTTCTAACGTTTGTATAAAAGTCTTTCAATAGTTCCGTTAATCTTCCAATATCTAACGTTTCAAATGCACCATTCCTTTTTCTGTCAGAACAGAACTGCCGGGGAATATTGACAGCATATTTGGTTAAACTAACAGTCTTTCGGCTCTGATGTTGTTCAAGAAAAGAATTAACATTCTCGTTTGCGAATCTCGAAACGCTCATTTTATTTCTATTCGTCTCCACATTTGAATCCCCTCGGGATTCTGTTTGCAATGCGTGCGCACTATTGCATGACTCCGGGCACTATGCTTGACTCCGGGCACTATGCTTTCATAGTCCCTATTAATACAGCCAATGAGAATACGGGGATTTGTCATGTGATGTACTAAATTGTATTAATCTTTTACCTGCAAGAAAAACGCCATTCATTGTTTTATATATTTTCACTTTTTGCTTCCAAAACATAGGTTATGACCCCTCATTGGAACGAGCTCGACGAGCTCGTTCCAATGAGGGGTCATAACCTATGTTTTGGAAGCAAAAAATGAAAATGTTTAGTTATACCAGGATATTTTTTTCCAAGTGCCGTCTGCAACTCCAGTTACATGGTGGGTTAAAAAGTCCTACTAAGTGGCTAATTTGTGCATGTGTGTGTCATATGATAAATAGAATATGAAATGAGTGTTTTTCTCATATAATATTTATGAAACTCGTCCGAATTTTCCGTTTGAGCTCGCTATATATGCTTTTTCGGTTTTGAACACTTGTTTCAACAAAAATGATATGACTGAATGCCTCAAAATATTAACGTCTTTGGGCCTTATTTTTTTCTCCTGCCCTGCAAATAACGTGTCTTAATATACATGGAATTCAAGGTAAAATACGAAGTGCTCCTTGTTTTTCAATCTATTTAGAGTAGGGTTCGGCGAATATTAAATTCCGGGTAGAATTAAACCAGACAAAGAATTTGGAATCTGATCGAGTCTCGAATCGAATTTCAGTACTCTTCAGGTTGTAAATATTGCTCCTTCTAACAACAGTAGATATTTCCCAGTCCCCTCTCAAATATTGTATTCAACGACGAGTCGTCTGTTTCGACAAGTCAATCAAAAAGCGGAATATTTCAGAACGGAATTAAAGTAATAATTTTAGAAGAGGAATCTCATCGAACTCTTCTTCTATCATCAGATCTCCTGTTGATATAAGAAGAGTTCAAGAGAGGACAATTGGGGCCTATTTGACATATAGTTGCGAGTTACAAAAGGGAACTCGGTGATTCTGGTGGGAACTTTTTTAGCAATATATTGAGACATCGGATGATAGTACATTTTGAAGAATTGGTTCAATCTGTGTTTTCGACGTCTTTCTTCAAGAGAGTGCCAGTGGGTTTCTGTATACAAGAGGGTCTTACTGGCACTTACATTTGCTCTAGTAACAATCCTGGCCGTTGCGATCTGAATTTTCTCCAGATCAGCAGCCTTAGTCGCCGTACAATTGTCCCAAACCTTATACCATATTCCAGGAGGGGTCAAATAAAAGTAAAATAATTTTTTTCCTGTACATTACGATCAAGAATGAATTTGTGACTCCTCGGTATGTCAATATGGGACCAGGCCTTGGATATTGGCAACATGGTCATTCCATGTACAAATATTGCTTAGTATCACACATATATATTTATAGTTCTTAAATTTAGAAATTTATGTACTACCAGCGAATAAGGGTGGGTGTAGAAAGGGTTTAATTCTACGTAGCATAAGCATGGAATGTTCAATTGTGGCTAAGTCTTGATTGATTATAGCTGCGGAATTGACCTGTGTTTTCAACTAGGAGATATAATGATGTGTCATCCGTAAAGAGCTGCATACTGCTTATTAGGTTTTCTGTAATATCGTTAATACATATAAGGAACAGAAGGGGCCCAAGCATCGATCCATAAGGGACTCCAGAGTAAATGGGTTTCCAGGATGATTTTCTTAGAAGCTATGACAACTCGCCGGGCCCTGTTGGAAAGGTATGATTTTAGAAACGTAAGTTCCTGAATTTTATTACTCACTGCCTCATGTCATTCGAGATACACTCGCAAACTCCGCCATGACTGTAGCGTAGAAACCGGGATGGAGGCGGTTTGTTTGTATGAGGTGGTGGTGGTGGTGGGGGGGGGGGGGGGGGGTGTAATTTACTTTTACGTCCCAACAGAAACAAAAATTCCCAAACCCTCTCGTGCTCTATCGGGGCAAGTTTGACCCCCACCAAAAAGGACAAAACAACCCCTCCCCCTCCCCAAATAAAAAGAAAAAAGTATAGATCATTTGATTTGTGTGAAGGAAAAACATATTGAACATTTGCAGTAAAATATATAGTGACAGCCTGCATGTAGACCTACAGTCCCACAATGTCACTGGTGCAGAACATGCCCGTATTATAAATACTACGTGGTGAAGTATGTACACCTGAGAAAATAAAACAAGCATCCCTTTGTCGAGACATTCACCGAGAATCGGACACTCCACCCAAGAAGAGGGCTAAGTACTCCAACAATACAATCATTAACGCAAAATATTGGATATCAATCCAATATTTTGCGTTAATGATTGTATTGTTGAGATCCATTCTTCAAGACAAAGAATTAACACAGGTCCGATATGAACTCTGTACCTTCTTCCGGCACACATACATCTATTCATTGCAGTGGTGGAGTGAGCAGGAAGACTGCCAGTCTGGCCATGTTGTCTCCCAACACTATCTTTATTTACTTATATTAATTATTGTCAAAATAAATTCTAGTCATTCTACCATTGTATTCTATTGAATAAATTTAGTTACTTACTCCGAAACACACATCGAGATTGAGGCAAGCATATACATTTCGTCAAGTCGAAAACCCGAAATCGAATCCCTCACTCAAGGACGAGATCCTTCGTGTTTACCGAGCTGTCAGGCTCTAACTCTGTAAGAAATTCGACGCTGTTATCGCCTGGACCCCGTCTAGCCCTCAAATAGGACATCGCCTACGTTTAGATTCACTCCTCACTCGGCTGGAATATTTCAGTTGCTTGGAAAAACAAACCTATGGTTCGCTTTACCGACCAACTGATATATTCCCGACGATTAAATCTGCATAAAATCATAACGATTAATTTTCTGTGAATCAAAACTAGAAATATTACCGGGCACCGGCCCATAACAGCCTGGAGTTCCTAAAATAATTAGGGTGGTGGCCTCGGAGATCGAGGCCGCAAAAATGGTCAGATGAAGCGAGAGTCAGATGGTGGACTGGGGAAATTACCAGCAGATGATACTCGCAATCGTATGACAGTACGTCAGAGTTCCCAGGTACAAGGGCTATTGAGACAGTCGCGAAACAAGCCATTGACACAAATGCATCCGAATCTGAGTCCCATACCCATTCCAAAGAGTCAATGATCACATATAAGAAAAATGACCAATTGCTGACATGGAATTCTATCGACCTCTGCAGCATTTACGTGGGCCCGTCTCCCGTTTTTGTCCGATCTCGTTGAAGAGTTTGGGGATGACCTTCTGGTATTGTCTTCCCCTCCAATGTTGGCAGATAGAAAGAAGGTTGGCAACGTGCTTACCACCGTCTTTCAAAAAACGAGGAAAATAGAGCAACAAGTCAGCCTGACCCTAATCAAATCTGAGCGAGAAAAAGAAGAAATTAGGAGAAAGAAAGACCATGAAAGGAAGGAAAAATTCTTAGACATTAAAACAATATTGAAAAACAAATAGAATTCCTTTAAATATGTTTATATTGGAAAACATAGTTTTTTATCACAGACAACAAAAAATTAAATTGTTGCAGATTATAAAACTGTCGATCACAAATAAAATAAACAAAATGAATTTCAAAGTTGCAAAATATCGGCTTTTTAAAAAAAATATTCATTTTATCAATGAAAAGCTGGAAAGATTAAAAGCTATGTGTTGCTTTCGATTAACAGCTAATTAGAACAGTCTTTGGACAAAATGAAATTCAATGTCCTGAAGACCTCTCATCCATGTTTGACCACCAGGCAGGGAAAAAGTCACAAAACAAAAATGTAGATCACTGCATTTCTGAAACCAGTCTCCATTATGATACACTACGTTCGCACACAGAGAGAAAGCGAATCGCCTTTACACCTCGAAGCGATGCGATGCATGCCACCTTACCTTTTAGCGTCTGATCACACGATTTACGTAAGTTACGGCTTTTATCTGCGCCAGATGGAAAACCTATCGCCAGATGTAGAGTTCCACTTCATGAAAAGGAAGCACGTGGTGAGGCACATACCTGGCATCTGGAATGGAATGTGAGCGACATGTATATCGAGACGACATATATGCGGTATGGTAATTGGGAGCCCTGTATAAGTGGAGTAGCCCTGACGCTTGAAGCGCTGAAGATATGAACAATGAGCCTGCAATCGTGTGAGCATTTGGCCAATGGCATCTCAAACTTGCTAAAGCACCAGAAGAGAAACAGGACGCCAATGCTACACAACGAGGCGGGAAACTCGAGAAAAGATGCTGATGGGGTTGGCGATGTCTAACAGGGCCAGTGTCTATTAATATCAATCAGATTATAAAACTAAACGCGAAACAAATGACCGAATTTGAAGAAAAGCTGCCTAGAGGATTTTGTCTCATGTCCGTACAGGTACATGCTATGGCGGTTTTGAAAAAGTCAGTGGGTGAAATGTAGATATACGACATAAACTTTTGTTACAAAAGGGTAATTTAAGGAAGCGTGTAAGTGAGATGTAGTTTTTTTTTCTTCGAAATTTCCACTTTTCATCTCAATGTTTCGAGATGTCAAGTCGAAAATTCGACTTTTTATCTCGCAGTTTCGACTTTTAATGTCGAAATTTTTAGATTAAAAGTGGAAATTTCGATATTTTATCTCAAACGAAACTTCGATTTAAAATCTCGAAATTTCGAAGTGAAAAGTTGAAATTCTGACTTTCAGACTTTTTAAGTCGAAATTTTGAATTTTTACTTAAAAAGTTCGAGATTTTACGTCAAAATTTTTGTCGAACTGTCGGTTTTTGTACCTAGAAATTTCGACTTCTTACCTGGAAATTTGAGATTATAAGTAAAATTTGGACTTTTATCTCGAAATGTCGTGATAAATTCTCGAGACTTCGACTTTTTATCTCGAAAGTTCGACCTTTTATCTCGAAATTGCGAGATAAAAAGTCGAAACCTCGACCTAAAATCTCAAAATTTTAAGATAAGAAGTCAAAATTTCGAGATAAAAGTCAATATTTCGAGATTAAAATTTCAACTAGAAATTTCAATATGAAAAGTCGAAATTTCAGCTAAAAATGTCGACATCTCGAGATGCGCAGTCAAATTTTCGAGATACAAAGTCAAAATGTCGAGATTTTATATCTAAATTTCGAGATAAAAAGTCTCGTAATTTCGACTTATAGTCTGATATTGAGACAAGAAGTCGAAATGTCGAGATAAAAAGTCGAAACTACTACTTATAAAGTCGAAATTTTGAGATAAAAAAGCAAATATTTCCAGATAAAAGATAGACGTCTGTCCAGTTTGCGTGAATTCTTTTATTTAGTTATTGGTGCTTAACGCCACATCAGAATCTAAGGCTATATCGTGGCGATAAAAAGATGAATCTCAAAAGAGGTCATTATCTTCAACGAAGTAAAAAAGAGTTGATGAAATTTGGAAACAACACGAGGAATAAATAATTGGTGAATATAGAAATGAGAAAATCAGACAAGTGGTAATTTAAATAATGCTGTGTAAATCAACCTGTTGAATAGATATGAAGAGATGAGAGTGTAAAAGTATAAGAACAATTTAAAAGTTATTTAAAAATGTTGATTTCCTTGAGAAATGATAGAATTGTATGAGAATTTGTGTTCTAAAATATGTCCCGAAGAGACACATCATTAACACACTGCCGACTGACTAGATTAAAATCTGTATAGTGCAAAAGAATGTGCTCCACTGTCAACCCATGCTGGCAAGGAACGCATTCCGACATTGGTTAAAGCCTGTTGTGCTGCACTGTCGAACCTGGTGTTGCCGGAGACATGAATGTATTCAGGTTCTCACAAAGTTGCAAAATGAGAGGGTTCTTCAATTGTGGGTTGAGTTAAGCTAGTAAAGAGGAAAGAGAGTTGGAAAAGATAATCGACTTCCGTTCCTGCATATTCTCGATGTATTCAAACGTAATTTATAAAGCTTTAACTTCAGCTGTAAAAATGTGGTGATCTGATTAAGGTGACCTGATCAACAATAAGAGGCTGATGATACATTTTCACCATCTTTAGGTCCATCTGAATAGATCCTTTCATTTGCACTACGCTTTGACTTAATTTCGGCATATTGTTTGAACTGCAAATAATTTGTCTCAGACGTTTTGCAAGAAGCAAGGTCCAAAATAACGGTATGTTTTCTCAGATGCCAAGGAGGAATATATAGCTCATTATACTTTTTTGTATCATATCAAATTCAAGTTTGGCGGACTCCATATGGGGTTTAATTCTAATTCCCAGTGGAGTAAAATGTTTCTGGTGTCGCTTAAAAAACTCAACATTTTGATAACCAGAGACACTGTTATAAGAAGGGTCTGATGGATTATCAGACAGTTTACAAAAATATTGGAGTGACAGTTTAATTCTGCGCTTCTCAAGAGAATGCACCCCTGTTCCAACATGCATTGAATCTATTGGTGATATTCTAAATGCACCCAGCCTATTTGTAATACCACTACTATGAATAGTATCAAGTGGCTTAACCCTTTACCCAACGCAGACGATATCAAAATTTAGTATTTTAATTACCATTGTTTTTAACATTTTCCAAAAATTTCAACAAAACCATATCATGTGACCCCCTCATTGGAACGAGCTCGATGGGCTCGTTCCAATGAGGGGTCACATGATATGGTTTTGTTGAAATATTTTTGAAACATTTATTTTTTTCAACTCCTGAATTTGCAAATTACGCCAGCGGATGCGGGCGATTCGTTAGGTAAAGGGTAAAGATACGACTTTCTTGCAGAACCGTAAACCTCAACCGTAAACCCCACAGCCGTAATCTAATTGTGAACTAATAAGTGATATATATAGAGGGAGTAATGTTTTTTTTGGTTAGCATCCCAATCAGTGCATCCAACTGCCTTTACAATGTTCGGCGTTTTTTTTACATTTCATCTTTAGTTGTTTTATGTGAGCAGTGAATTTCAGTTTATATGCAGACAATAATCCTAAGGATTTCACTTCTTTTACAACTTTAAATGGTACTCCCACCCATTTCAAACTCCGGGCCAAGGTGGTGCTTCCGGATGTTACATAAATGAACACAATTAGTTGTGGTCTTCAAAAACCTGAAACCGTTTTATGTTGCCCATTTCTGGATTCGGGTTAATCACAGCCGAACTTTGTTTTTGCTTCTATAGCAAATTAAAAAATCATCAACATACCAGGAAGAATTTACCATATTTTCAATTGCGTCGATGATGCCATTAATCTTAATCGTTTTTTTTTTTTGATTTTAACGAATTCTGGATTACAATTCTCAGACGACGAATGTTTAGAAAATGTTGAGGACAATTTGTTTGATATTTCTCTTTTGACGTAATTAGTGTGTTGTTACTTTCCAGGTGTCGCACAGTTGATTTTGTTTCTATACCTTTAATTTTTTAAATTATTTTCCAAATTCTGTTGATGGGTGTGTGTTGGCTAAGCTTAGAAACACAAGTTTCCCAAGCACTTTTCTTGTTTTATAAGTCGTCTTGATTTTGCGTGATTTACACGCAGTATGACTAAATTATTTGGAGGTGGTGACTTAATAAATTCCCGTTCAGTTGTCTTACTATGTTTGCATTTATCCTCAAACCATGGCTTGATGAAACGTTTTGGATTTGTCGACGGTTTAGGAATGTCTGTATGTGCGATATCAAGCATTACCTCAGTAAAATGTTCTAGTTGGTCAGCACTTTCTTGAAATGTCTTCCGTGTGAGCCGATCGGACCAAAGCGAAGAAAAAGTGTCCCAGTTTGAGTTCACATGAATTGAAGACAAAATAGATTTTGTGCTTTGAAAATTAATATCTCTCCTACCTACTACCCTCTCCGACGAATCAGGCGACGTGCGAATTTCCGAATCGACGTCTGTCTTGAATAAAACAATGGTTAAATCGCCAATGCGACAGATTTAAAGAGTAAGCAAAAGTATAGTGATTGGTGGATGTACGTTACTTTGGATTGTGCACTAGCCGAAGTCCAACTAGACCCGACACGGAGCTGTGATAAACTTTACACATTAACAGAGAGGGCGTATAAAGCAGCACTTATGCCCAGGTGATCTATGTTCAATGTTGGACAGGTACGTGGACTGCAACACAAGGTGCGTGAGAGAGACAAACAGGAGTGGCGACAGTTGTCGGATTTTGAAGCTTGGACCTGTTTCAATTTGGCTATGTCATAAACTAGTTCTAACCATAGTAGCAAATCTAAACAATCAACAGTATCATTTATGAGCAGTTTCTTAGTAACGAAGCGCATGCCCAACGGAGTAAAATAAAGCACACACTGCAGATAAATGTCCAAAACGAAACTCCAATTGAAATCAGTGGCGGGTCGGTAGAACGGTGCGTCGATATGGCGACAACACAAGGAGAAACGGACAACAACATTGTTCAAAAGGTAATCTGGCTTTCACGCGTTGACAAAAGCGGGTTGTTGTTGATGGTTGTTGTCCTTGCGGATGACAAAGATGTTTACGCCTTGCTACTATGTCACTATCTGCGACAGACTATTGGAGTCCCAATGATAAAGGAGTCTCCAATCCACGGGAGAACAGATATAGATATTCGCCCAACTATCGATAAAAAACGAATCGTCACTCCATGGTTACTTTCCGTGCATGTTCTTTGAGGGTGAAACACTGTGGTAGAATGTTTCGACATTGGCAAAAGACGCAAAATGAATGTGCTGCAAATCGCGGCCACTGTAAACATTCTGGGCAACTTCTTAACGGAATCTCCAAAATCCATTGCCTTATGTTCTGGATCACCCCATTGTCTGATGTCCGAGTTGCACTAATCAAATCACGAACAAATCGGAAGGAATTATATAATTTCACACTTCAAAAAAAGAAACTTTTTGTGGCACAATTTCTGTAATTGCTGTAACCTGAAAAAGAGTATAGGAGTATTTCTGAAAGAATATATTGTGCTCAGAAATTTCAAAGCGTGTTTCAGTTACTTCCAAGATTGTAATTCTATTCGGATATTTGGTAGGTGGGTGGACGTGACCTATGTTTGCTCCCCACTCCCCACCCGCCGCCCACGACATTTCGATTGTTCTCACCTACAAATATTTAGGCTTCTAGACGAGCTGTGATCACGAAAGTGGTATTTTTCTCGATCAGATCGCGATCGTGCCGCGCCACGCCACGCCATGCATGCACACCTTGGATCAAGATTTCAAAAATACAATATTGCGAAATCGAGACCTAATTAGGAAAAACAAACGAAATTAACATCTCAGAATCATTGTTCTCGCATTTCTTTTCCGATGGGAGAGATTCTCCAGTCCTGTGGTTAGAAAAGTGGAAAGACAATTTCGACCGGATCGCGACAAAATATATAAAACTAAGAGGCATCACACTGGTAACTATGACGTTAAAACAAAAATCCAGTGATACGTGGATTCATCAAACTTGCGGACGTCAAAGCACCCTTCTATAGAAACACACATAACTGCACATGCCTGTTATGATCACAACAACATATCCATACACACTTTGTAGCGATAGAAGTTTACAGCGTCAGGACGTAAGTAAAAGTAATTGTTGAACAGGTTAGTCTAAAAAAGTATGTTATTTAGGAATATGTAGTATATGTATAGAACATTAGTGCAGTGGGTATAACGAATAATAATGTCAAACATAGTACACAAGGTTGTATATCCGGCAGCAAGCACAATGCTTATTTAAGCTATCTCCAGCTCTCACGGTGTACAATCCTAATTGCTATAGTGAAGAAGGTGAATAATATGTTTTTATCAATGGCTGGTTGACTCTGTGAGGGATTTGTACAATTGCAACAGGACGCGTGGTTGTAGGAAAGAGCTCAAATGGAAAGGCAGAACGTTAACGGGGTGGGGTCGAGGTAGGTGCCTAGGAAGAATTGAAAGTATAACGGTAACATGTAATGTGAATAAATTCCCTGTCACAGGCGAAGTGCAATTTTTTTTATGCCCCGGATTGCATGTTCTAGTAAATTAACGGCCAATGTCATTTGATAAAGGCACAGTCCGAACAGTAAAAGGCAACTCACACAACGGTCACACTTGTTGTCACCACGAGAGCCGCCCGCACCCCTTCGGTACAGACATAGGTACAGACTCTGACAAATCAAAATTCCACCAAAATACCAAGCACTAGACACCTGTCAAATTCTATAAGGAATCCAACACTGTTATGGACCGTTTGTTTTCACACTTTCCTGGCTTTTGATATAATCTGACGTCCCTTTATTCATGAAGATATACAGGCATTTTATCGTCCTTCAGTTATAGATATTTCAATCAATTTAATTCAATCTGAAAACATAAAGATATTAACACGGTCTTTGAAACTACGTGGCGTAATCATAAAGCAACAGCTGTGATGAGTCTTATTTAGTAAACAAATGTGTCTAGTGGTATTGGTAAAGTCATTAATGATTCTGCCAAACTAAGTCTCGATTGAGAAATATTCCAACATGATTTCTTCAGGTCACCAGTCTCTGCTTTAGAGCAGTTGTTACTGGTCATATCAACTTTATCAATGATATGTGCGTGCGAATAATGTACTGTATATATTTTGCCTAAGGTCTTACGGGCAAGAGAAAATTTGTATTTTCGTAGTAAATCAATACTTTCCCAGGACTTAGAAGTAATCTCAGTAATGTGTTTTCCCAGGACCCCGTGTTATTCAAAACTAACAGGTTAGCGCATATGTTGGTAATGTATCGGAGAAAAGAGCATAAAAACACAATACAATGTACGGCGTGGGTTAAAAATTCACAAATTTTGAAAAAACAGTCTTTACTCTTTTTACACTCAACTAGAATTTAATTTGAGCTGATTGATTAGGTTTCAGTAATATTTGTCAGTAGGATTTCTACAAATAACCTCAAGAGAAAACATAATTTGAACGGCGAAAATCATAGTGATGGATTGTTTGAGTAATAAATGAAAACCTTCACTAACCAGAAAACTGCTAAATAATAAGGTTTGAGCAACATGATTAGGATAGCGAAATGTAACAAAATATTTATCTATTGGGGTTTAACGACACTTTTGACAGCCAGGGTTATCCCGTGTTGGACAGTTTCACGAGTGGAGGAAGTCGGAGTACCCGGAGAGAGCCACAGAGCAACGGCGAGCAGCTGTCAGACTCCTCGACGTACGAGCTCCACACAAGCAGGATTGGAATTGGTTGAGGACAAGTGCACCAACGACGTGCAGTACGCCTGAGTACACAGCGCCACCGTTCCTCCAATCGGGATGAAGCGCCTTGCCCAATAACCCAACGCAGTTACCCCTGGCTTGGGTCGAGTTTGATGTCCAATGCCGTGATCACTGAGCCACCGCGCTCCCTAACATAATATTAAAACAGCATAACGGAAATATATTATTTTTTAGATATGATTTTCTTTCTCTGAATTGCCCATTATCGAGCTGGGCTGAAATGACTTCAAACTCTGTTGATATGATGCTGATCACTTCCGATATGAACCAATATTAGAGTTGTCCCCCTTGCTGCGTTACAAGGTGCAGACATTTTGTTTATAGCGAAGTCGTTCGTCATTATGCATCGAAAGCAATCAGTTAGTAAAATTGACATTGCCGTGCAAATGGGAGTAGTTTTTGTATGATGGGGAATTAATGATGGCAATACGTAAGGATTGTGTGGATGAAGAGAAGAAAGAAGAGAGTTGTATACAAAATTCAACGCAAACTAAGATTCAGAGTCGTAAATGGAGATTCTTCGAAATGAGAGAAGACATAGTTCGGCTATCCGAACGTCGCGGCTTCCCCATTGGGGAAGTCGCGACGTTCAGATAGCTGGACTAGGAGAAGAGAAAACGTATGACTTTATGGAAAGAATGAAAAAGAATAATACTATCAAAAAAACTGAAACAGACCTGAGAACATTTTGTAGCTATTTGATTGGTTTAATAAATAAAGAGGTCATGACATAGTAAGTTTCATATCAGCGGAGATATCAGCTCTCGGTAACTTCACATCAGCCTTAGACCTTCTGTCTCAGGCTGATATGATGTTACCTCCGGCTGATATCTCTGCCGATACAAAACTAACCAAGTAATGAAAGTGCAGAAAATAGTCTCATGTCGGAAACCTTCGGTTTTATCTGCAATACCCTTTTCAGCGTATAACTGACAAAGTCTGATGAACTTCTCAGTGGTAACCAAGTAACAATCTCGTAGAGAAACTCATTCCATCAAGACCTTAATGGAATGTTTAAAGGACACTCCGTTTGCTTATCCACTTTTCGTGGTGTTTCCGCGTTACTTCTGTTGATAGTACACAAACAAACATGTCAAATAGGACTGAAGATTCTGTTAAATCAAGTCTCGATTGAAAGACATTTCTTGCGCTGATTTATGAAAAATGAATGTTTATGGTATTTTTAGATTCAATCGGATAGAATATTTTAGTTTGTCGGAAAAGTGAACCATAGGAAATCTTCCAGCCGATTTAATTTAAAATAGACTAGACACAATTTAAAGGTTGGCCTGGTTCCAGGGTATAACAGTGTCGATTTGTTTTAGAATTTGACTGTGGTTTGAGCGCTTGCAATGCACACAAAGATAATGCGTTATAAATTGTATCAATATAATACATTGGTGGTTTCCGTCAGTATGTACGTAACGCAAAAGTTTAATTAACCCTTTACCCAACGTAACGGCCAAAACCGGCCAGCGCTATTCTCAAAAAAACGCCAATTAATTTTCATTATTTTTTCATTTTTTGTCTCAAAAACATAGGTTATGACCCCTCGTTGGAACGAGCTCGTCGAGCTCGTTCCAATGAGGGGTCATAACCTGTGTTTTTAAGACAAAAAATGAAAAAAATTAGTTTTTCAAGAATTTTTTTTGCAAGTGTCGTCTGCTTTTCAAGTTAGGTAAAGGGTTAAACTGCATTCCTAGCCCCGAAGCAGACAGCAGTGGCTGTTGAAACGTTGGATCTTGAAGATTATCAAACTTCTTTATAATTACTTCTAATCTTAATAGATGACCAAATTGTACTGAAAATTAAACATTTCTCAAATGAATGTGTTTAGTTTTTGAAATTTGATTTTCATTCTGTGGAGATTCACTGAATCCCATACTCCAAATCTTTCATTCAAATACTCAAAATATTGTTCCTGGATTTGTCCTTGGATACGTTGTAATGCTATGGGGTATTTATGACACACGATGTCTACATTAAGTCATGATGATGGAAATGACTGACAAGAAAATCAAAACAAAACTTACAATTATCGTTTCTCTTACAACTCATGCAGCTGTCGCCAGCAGCTTTTGTCGACAGCCCTCCTCAATAGTTTGAGTGAGCCTTTTTTCGAGGTACAGACAGATAACTTTCGTATACAGAACAATGGATTTCGTGACAAAAAGTTCTTACCGACAGATCAGACCAATTACGCTTACCATTGACGTATTACATCCCCAATCACACATTAACCTTTGAGCCCTGGTGGTAGTTTCCATGTCAGTTCAATGAAATAAATTGGAAGAGTCCATATTTATTATTTGGGGGTACACCAATTAATGTTTTCAACATGCAGCCTTGGGGCTTCACGTTGAAACTATTGATTGGTCTACCCACACTTTAACTTAGTAGTCATTCTACAAAATGAAAGTATGACGTATCAGGTTCCTGGGCTGGAAAAGCAGCATCTCGGATTCAAAGGATTAAAGGAAAAAGATGTAATAACATTAGACTACTAATATCGAAGAAAATGAACTTCTTGTTTACCACATGAATTAATTTTAATTTTTTATTCATGAAATTTATTTTTGTCCAGTACATTATGTTTAAAGCATACAAAGTCGATTATATTAAGTACTGATGATAATGGAACTTATGCAGGGCGAATTATAACGAACTGATTAACGTTGATATGACATTGATAGGGATGCGTATCGAGCACCTTCCCTTGGCTAAATGGTGCAGATAAATCCATGTTATTAGATATTATTTTCATTCCCAAAATTGCCCATTATCAAACTTGTCTGATATGACTTCAAACTCGACTGAAATGACACCGATCTCGGCTAATATGATCCGACCTAGAGTTGCCCTTCTCAATGCTTTACTAGGCGCAACCAATTTGTTTACATTGAATTTATTTATTTATTGGTGTTGGTGTTTAAGGTCACATATTTCTGCACAATGGCTAATCATGATCTCGACAGTTTTACGGGTGGAGGAAGCCGGAGTACCCGAGAGAACCACCGAGCAACGGCGAGCAACTGTTAGCTCTCCAACACACCAACTCCACACAAGCAGGGTTAGCATTGGTTGAAAACAGGTGGACCATCGACGTGCAATACGCCTTAGTACACAGCGTCATCGTGCCCCCACGGGGCAATGGGGGTGAAGTGTCTTGCCCAAGGACACAACACGATTGCCGCAGGTGGGATTCGAACCGAGGACCTCTCGGCTTGCAGCCTGCACTTCTCCCTACTGAGCCACCACGCCTCCGTTTACATTGAAATGTTCACAGTTGTTCGTCAAATGCAATCTGGAAAATTGGCCTTAGCAGGCAGGGTGGGGAAGCTTGAAGTAGAGTTTTGTATGATGAGGAATTAACCCTTTACCCAACGTAACGGCCAAAACCGGCCAGCGCTATTCTCAAAAATCGCCAATTAATTTTCAAAATATTTTCATTTTTGTCTCAAAAACATAGGTTATGACCCCTCGTTGGAACCAGCTCGTCGAGCTCGTTCCAACGAGGGGTCATAACCTATGTTTTTGAGACAAAAAATGAAAAAAATTAGTTATTCAAGAATTTTTTTTGCAAGTGTTGTCTGCTTTTCATGTTAGGTGAAGGGTTAATGATGCGCAATAGGCAATGATAAGGTGAATGAAGAGTAGAAAGAAGAGAGTTGTACAGAAAATTCATCATCGCAAACTAAAATACAGAGTCGTAGGTTAGGATTCGTCGAAGTGGTATAAGAGGTAGTTTAACTATGCGAACATCACGGCTTCCGCAATGGGGAAGCCAACACATTCGAAGAGCTAAAGGTGGAGTAAGAGAAGAGGAAACTTCGGACTTTGTGCAAAGAATGAGAAACAATAATACTGTCAGAAACTAAAACAGATCTGAATTTTTTTGTTATTTCCAAATGAAACAAAATACTGCATTTTGATTGGCTGAGAGGTACGGTGTAACTTGCAATCCACAATGGCTTTTTGTTTACACAGTGGTTAATCACGGTGTAAAAACAAGAATATACAATAGCAGGCTATATGGCTACATGGCTAAAAAAACAGTGCCCATTTTTAATTGTTAATTCATACCTTCTGCTCGGTTATGTTAGAACAAAAATAAAAATTCAGGAAATTTAATATTTATGTGCAATAAAATATTACAGATATGGATGTCATTGGAACTGGCTCATTGAGCCAGTTCCAATGACATCCATATTTGTCTGGTTTTATTTATTAAGAAACTTACAAAGTACAAATTTTCTGTCAGTTTTTGCCCACAATGTAGGTTAAAATATTAAGTAGACCAAAATTCTTAGAAATAAATCCGTTATCCTTGTGTTTTCCAGGGTGTATGGAAATTTACACCGGTTTGGGAACTCATACATGTGTGAGTTCCCAAACCGGTGTAAATTCACTTACACCCTGGAAAACATAGGGATAACTAATAATATTATTTGTTTTGGTTTAATAAATAAAGAGTTTATTACTTTCGACTTTTGGTCGCATGTTGATATGAAGTAACTTCGGACTAGACCGATATGAAACTCACCAAGTGGAAGTTACTTCGGACTTATATCCAGGCCGATATAAAACTAACCAAGTAGTGATCTCCAAATATCCATGTGCACAACGGTCGATGGCAAGAAAATTGAATATATGATACGAGGTGTCAAGAACTGGAAATAATGCGATGAGATATCGACAGATACGAACAAAAAAATTGCATCTTCACTTATTATATGTTGCATTTGCTGTTTTGGTTTGTTCAACATACAAAATGAAGTACAAATAACGCGATAAGATGAAATGACTCTGTTTACTCTTCATGCCCGTGTTACGTATATTTTCATCCATCACACTCAAGGATATGAATGTGCCAGGGAAAGAACACTTCACGGATATTGAATGGCAAATGTCTGATGATGTTATATAATTAATGTCGTGACCATTTTCCCCTAAGTTATTTTTCATTCAGCGTTACAGTGGAAATTAAACTGGCAGAGTTTACAATTTGGGCGATGAGCATCTTAAAACCTTTACCGACAATGAATTATTTGACAAAATTTCAATGACACTTCTTTGATGAAGACGCAAAAATAAAAATAATAAATAACAAATTGATAAGAAATAATAAAAAAAATAAAAAGTAAAAAAAAATGTTTTTTTTTTTAAAAAAAAAGTCAAGGATGCTCAATTATTTATCCTATTTCAATCCCATAAATCTGAAATAACAACGTTCACACTTTGCCGACGATTTGAATGAAACTGTACAATGCTGTCCCCAACTAATCCTCTTGCCATCTGTCATATTATTATAGAGCTATGGTATGTAGTTTGTGTTGTAGGGCTGTATCCAGGCGTTATTCGGCATGGTGAGACCTAAACATTTCCTTGATTTCATCTTTATGTAGGGACATTTGACTTTGACGTTTTCCGACCTTCGTTGAGTAATAACACCATAGCATAAACAAGTTTACGACAGTTTGCACGAAACTGCATAACATGTGAGCTCAAGTATTCATCTAGCGGGCTGGAATATTACCATTGTGGTATGTTACGTAGTTTGTGGGGGTAGGGCTGGCACCAAATTGGACGGGGTAACACCTGTAGATATTTGACATCATATCTCGCGTATTTCATGCGGTATTTTCATATTTTTTCAATTTTTATTACTTTCCAAAATGTGTTTTACTGGGACTTCCCGGTTTGATTATAAACGATAACTTCACAAGTGAATTATGCATTCAACAATTGGGTCATTTATCCGTGCGCGCAAACGAAGACGCTTTGCCGTGGGTGTAATGGGGACTTCATTGTTTTTTTAACATGAAAAGCAGACGACACTTACAAAAAAAATTTTTTGACAAACTACTATTTTCATTTTTTGAATCAAAAACATAGGTTATGACGCCTCATTGGAACGATCTCGACGAGCTCGTTCCAATGAGGGGTCATAACCTATGCTTTAGAGACAACAAAATGAAAAAAATAATGAAAATTAATTGGCGATTTTTGAGAATAGCGCTGGCCGGTTTTGGACGTTACGTTAGGTAAAGGGTTAAATAATATAATTATCGTTAATAATGAAAAGTAATAAACAGAGTAATCGCTTGATTGGACTGGTTACGTGAAATAATTCATTCGAGGCGAGGGACTATATTGTAAAACACTCGTGCGCATTCGCGCACTCGTGTTTGTACAACGTCCCTCACCTCTCATGAATTATTTCACGCAACCAGTCCAGTCAAACGATTACTCTCTATGTAATCTGAGACCATGAGTACTAAAAGTTCCCTTGATTTGAAGTGTATGCAGTGAAATTTAATTTTGATGTTTTCTTATCTTCGATGGCCTATAACGTAATAAGCGTTGACAATATTCCGACAATTTGAATGGACTGCAAATGTTTGAGCACCACTATTCCTCTTGCGGTATGAAATATTATTACAGTGCTATGTTATGCACTTTTGGGAATAGGGCTGTCACTAAATGGAAGGATGTAACGTCACATCACCATTATTTAACGTTGGATTTTCAAATTTGTTTCAACTTGTGATCGGGACCTTGAGTACTGATAGTTCCATTGATTTCAACTTTATAGAGAAAAATTTAATATTGACTTTTTTCTACCTTCGATCGCCAATAATGCCATAGCGTTAACAATTTTCCGAGAATGTAGATGACACTGCACAATGTTTGAGCTAATCAATTCCTCGTGATGTGTAGTTATTATTATAGTGCTATGTTTTGTCGCATTGGAGGTACGGCTGTCAACAGATGGGACAGGGTTACACCAGTCGTCCCCTGAGTTCCAATGTGTTCTATGTGCCGATGGGAGGGGGTAACGCCTGTGGGTATTGACGTCATATCTCCGATAATTGACGTCTGATTTTCAAAATTGTTTCAACTTATTATTTGGGATAATGAGTTCTTAACGTTCCCTCTATTTCAAATTAATGCAGTAAAATTTAATTTTTGATGTTTTCCGATCTCGATCCTCAATATTATGATGGAGTTAACAATTTTCCGACAATTTGGATGAAAGTGCACAATGCTCGAGTCCAACTACTCCTTTCCCAGTCTGCGGTATGTGATTCGTCATACAGTTTGGGGTGGGGCGGGGTAAAAGAGTGGGATGGGGCGGGGTAAAAAAAATACAAAAACACGTATATTTTTATTTTTTGAGTTCCATTACATACTAAAGATTCATAGAAGTCGGACGAAATTAATTTCTGTGAAGTTGGAGTGAAAAGTCTCCCGAACAATCGGCGATAACCGTTGAGAATTGCCAAGGCCGGTACCAGATTTTTAGATACAGGTTTTGTCAAAGCTGGGGCATACAAAGTTTGAAATGAAAGAGGTAGGTTTGATACAGGAATTGATATTAAAAGTTAAAGAAAAACTCGTAAATTGGGAATTGTTTTGGATCAAGGTCGCTGTTTGAGAAACCAAAAGATGCTTGGAATTATGATGATCTTCTACAAGTGTGCCATGTATGGTGACTGTACATGAAGAGAAAGTACCTCAAAAATGTCTCTGACAAAAAAAGTAAAAGGGCTAACGATGACGATAAGTTATTACAACTGAATGACTTGCCCTTTGAACTCTGGTGGTATCTTCCATGCCAGTTCAATAGCAGCAATCAGAAGAGTCCATATTCATTATTTGGGGAAGACCAATCAATATTTTCAACGTGCAGCAAATATTGATTGGACTACCCCACATGTTTACTGAACAGCCATTCTATTTAATGACGTGATGACGTAATGACGTATCATGTTCCTGGCAAAAAATGTGGCCGCTCGGGTTCAAAGGGTTAATAACCTTGTTTCAAAGTTACAAGAATTGAAAGGAATTCTCTCTTGCTTTATCTGAGTAAGAATGTGGGATGGGTGTGTTGAGTTTAATGAAGTGTGTTCGCTTCTCTTCCACATTAGTCGAAACGAACATTCCTTGGAAAAAACGATAAAATGTTCAAAAGTGATGCAGTCAGGAACACACCAGTTTTCTATTTTAACCCTTTACCCAACGTAACGGCCAAAACCGGCCAGCGCTATTCTAAAAAATCTCCAATTAATTTTCAAAATATTTTCATTTTTTTGTCTTAAAAACATAGGTTATGACCCCTCGTTGGAACGAGCTCGACGAGCTCGTTCCAACGAGGGGTCATAACCTATGTTTTTGAGACAAAAAATGAAAAAAATTAGTTATTCAAGAATTTTTTTTGCAAGTGTCGTCTGCTTTTCAGGTTAGGTAAAGGGTTAAGTATTTTAAAGCATCTTTCGTGCTGAAAGTTAATCATTTAACACCTTTTATTATACATTATCTTTGGAGCCCAAGACAAAGTTTTGCCTGGGGTCTTTGAATTTGACCAGCACACACTAGCTCTAGCTAACTAGAGTCCCCACATCGGTACTGCTCATAACTCCAATACAAAGATGGACGTTGTCATAGTAATCAAATCGCCCAAGAATTTCCTTATATATAGGAAGGAATACTTGGAAATAACTATTTATGGACGTTTCGTTGGACCAGCATTGAGTTTTGAGATCACCTTGTCAGAATCTCAAATGTGCAAAACTTTATCAGGAACTTTCTCCATACAAAGCGGACACCGTGTTTCATTTTAAAGCTTATACTGTGGGAGAACCGTGAAAAGAACTCTCACTGAAAATAAGGAGTGCCTTCGGAACACTACAACACCAAAATGAGGTCATGAGGAGAAAGACGAAAAAAATCGTTTAGGTCTTTGAGGAAATCACACAAATACACGTTTCTCTCACAACTAAACGGATTGTGTGACCATGAGGGCTATTAGGTAAATAGAGGTTTAATCCTATAAGACAAAGTCAGATACCCCGCCTCGTTCATAGACGAAGGCATAGTACCACCCAGGATGGCACGATAGTTTCCAAAAGGGAAAGTCTATGGAAAAGGCTCAGCATAAGAGGGGCCTGGCCGATAACTGGCCGAAATAAGAAAAAGACTGAGGGAAATCCTGACGCTTTTGTTCTAGAAGAATGATACTAGTTATTCCAACCATAAAGATAACATTATTTATTAATTATTATTATGAATGAATGAATGAATGAATGAATGAATGAATGGATGAATGAATGAATGAATGAATGAATGAATGAATGAATGAATGAATGAATGAATGAATGAATGAATGAATGAATGAATGAATGGATGAATGAATGAATGAATTAATTTAGTTGTTACTCTGCAGTTCTGAACTTCAATAATTCCAGCCCAAGTCGAAATATTACACGTCAAATGTCAATTGGTGTGTGTGTGGGAGGGGGGAGGTGAATTCTCACCCCGCTGATTGTATAGCTTCTTTTTGATTAGTTTGTTTAATGATTACCGACGAACCTCCGTCATTATACCTGATAACCCTCATCCGTTTGGCATTGACACACATGAATACATTAGAAACGGATACCTCAGACAGTTGTCGGGCGTTCTAAAGATTTATATATATCGAAATATATAATGTCAATGCTACTGAGTGTTACATTACAATGTATGTAATGTTATAAACTCCAGGTCTTAACTTGCCCTTTTCCTTCGACCTTGAGTGTAATTATCTGGTTCCACAGCTCAACCGGTCGACGTGCTTGCATTTGAGCCAGTATTCAATATGCCAGCACATATTGTTTATCAACTATCTGGCCATCAAATGACCAATCAAGCTTTTTTGCCACCCCATGGTGTATCTGCAACTGTCTCCCTGTAACTGATATCTACAAACGGCATTGCACCGCTGATCTCTTTTCAAATAGATTACTGGGACATCAAGGAAAAACGTTGCCTCACACCCTATAAGAAGGCGCCAAATCAATCAACGCGGTGACTCCTCCCAATCCGATGACGTGAAAGCGTTTCACTTCATCAAATGCCATGGTGTTTGCCTGACACGAAAACAAATAAAACTGTATCAGCTTTCCAGTCTCGTCATTTGTTTATTGTCAATAATAGTTAAAATATTTTGTAAATATTCAATTTGTATTGTCGTGAAAACTGTGCATCTCCCAATCTCCGATCGCGTTTCAAATAATATATAGAGAGTAATCGGTTGGCTGGACTGGTTACGTGAAATAATTCATGAGAGGGGAGTGAAGTTGTATAAACACGAGTGCGCGAATGCGCACGAGTGTTTTACAATATAGTCCCTCGCCTCGAATGAATTATTTCACGTAACCAGTCCAGTCAAGCGATTACTCTGTTTATTACTTTTCATTATTAGCGATAATTATATTTTTTAACCCTTTACCTAACGTAACGGCCAAAATCGACCATGGCTATTCTCAAAAATCTAAAACATAGGTTATGGCCCCTCAATGGAACGAACTCGTCGAACTCGTTCCAATGAGGGCTCATAACCTATGTTTTTGAGACAAAAAATGAAAATAATAGTTATTCAAGAATTTTTTTTTTGCAAATGTCGTCTGCTTCTCGTGTTAGGTAAAGGATTAAAAAAAAGCAATGAAGTTACACTTACGGCAAAGCGTCACCGTTTGCGCACACGGATTGTTGATTGCAAAATTCACTTGTGAAGTTATCGTTTATAATCAAACCGGGAAATCCCATTAAATCACACAATGGAAAGTAATAAACTTTGATATTTGCGAAAAATTCATTTTTCACAGATATCAAAGTATATTATTTAAAACGCGATCGTAGAAAAATTCATATTTTGCAGATATCAAAGTATATTATTTAAAAGGCGATCGGAGATTGCGAAGTGTTGGGAAACTGGAAACCTTCGAGAAAGTATTTTTGTTTATTTATAGCAGCTTCCTCTCCCAAGATGGTGGCGCCTGCAAGATGGCGGTGGTGAAGGCACTTTTCCAATGAGCGTTCCAGTAATCCAGTTTATAGGGATCAGTGCACTGCATCTACAACATTTTCATCGAGGCCAAGCTGCCGCCTCGATTTAAAGGCAACATGTATGCAGGATACAGGTGACCACAGACCAATATCACCAATGTTCTCAAAGCCCGCCCAGTATATCAACTATCGACAGAGTTTATACACCTGCAGTATATTATTTAAATCATTTAGCAGACAAGACAAGCAACGGTCCATCCTTTGAAGAATTTTGCCAACAGTTTGAAAGCAGACGACAAATCTGCAGAACTTTACGAGGTTTCAGTAATTTCAGCGTCGGTAGATTTGGGATATTATGACCGTCTCTCAAAGGCATACGTCTCTCGGAAGTTGTCTTTCTACAATTCTGAACTTCAATATTAAATTGTCAAAATGCTTGCTTTTGATGAAGACAGTTTACAAATAGCAGAAGTCTAACTGTACATACGCATTTCTAGAGATATGACAGGTCACATCAGCACTGTTAAAATTCGGTACGTATCTGTATTCACTTATTTATTGGCGGTTAACGACACTTTTGAAAGCCAAGGTCACCTCGTGTCGAATAGTTTTACGGCTGTAGAATACCGGAGTACCCAGAGAAAATTACCAAGCAGTGACGAGCAACTGGCGGACTACTCAGTGCTCTAACCACACACAAGCCGATCGATATGCGGTACGCTTTAGTACATATGGCCAGTGTGCTTCCACGGTGCTTCCAAGCGGGCAATCTGGATTAAGTGCCTTTCCCAAGCACACTACGCAGTTACCGCAGTTACCGCTGGTCGGTATTTAATCGTACGCATTTCGGTTTGAAGTCCAATGGCCTAACTACTGAGCTTACGCGCTGTCGAGCGTATCCGAGCTTTAATAGTGTTCACCACACAATCATATCGTAGACTACGTTTCTTTGTAAATAATTGTAAATAGGTCACTGAACTATTCAGCAAAATCTCATATGAGGTACAAACACAAGTTACATTTCCGAGAATGTTTATTTTTCGTAGATATCTCCATCCTTTCCAAAGAAAACGCGGAGGAATGTAGGGTGCTTTGTGTTTCCTAGCAAGTGTGCAAAATGTGCCTGATACACTTGGGTAAAATCTCTGTGCTTCTGAGAGATAACTCCGTAGTTGTTAATGTTAACACTGAGATGATCTCGAGAATTTGATGTGACAAGACGTCGTTTTTGGTTTTCCGTCTCCACTGTAGCTAACTATTGTGTTGATGGCTGTTTCACTGTTGATCCATCCTCAGCTGGTGAAATATTTATCTGGATTTACAACATTACCACGACATCCCATGTGGCAACAATCATGCAACATGGTATATAGGCAGATGAAATCATGATAGAATTATCAGTAATATGGTTTTTGCTGTGTTTTAAATACATTTCTTAATGCAGAAACTTTATGATACGTGCAATAAATTTAGAGCTCGTAACTGGAATTTCAAACTGAAATTATCAAATTCATGTAAATGATTGTCATAAAACTCCAAAACTACTAAATTTGTACGTCTGTGGTCGACTTCAGTACGTCTCTGAACCATAAAATGTATTTATGGTATTTTTCCTTTCCTTTTGACCTTAGTTGAGGGATTCTTCCAAAAAATAGCCAATTTTTAAAGATTTTTTCACAAAAAATTTGATTTTTGAATATTGGTGTACATACCCCAGAACTCCAACTTTACTTTTCTAATGGTCGATTGGTCTTGTTTTAAGAAACAAAGATTCCATATTGTTTACTGTTGTTATACTTCCGGTAGAGTTTCGTTCATAATTTGGAGTTCGGCCGCTACTCTTATGGGCCACAGTGCACAAGCTCAAAATTAGTACTATTCTTTCATATGAGTTTGAAAAAAGCGGTAATCTTAGGTTTATTTTACAATTAAACAAAATCTTTTAACGTAATTTAGGAAAATGATAATTTCAAAGACGACTTTGAATGTTAACAAACACTTTTATATAAAACATATCTTTCCTTTTTTAATCAAAGTACAGCAAAATTGGTCAGGGAAAACGTCTTCATAATAATACACTTGTTTAGGCCAGGTTGCGCGGTTTGCGTTATGTGAGTAAAACTAGAACAATCGCTGCAGAAATTTCCCTTTATTTCCGGTAAACTGCGATCTGTCCATCCTACCCACATGTGCATATGCTCAAACCTACTCACATTTGTGTACGCTTACACCCTCTGGTGACAGTCGCTACTTAATCTGCCACTATTAATGCGGTAGATCGGTATGATCAGGCCAGTGAGTATATCTCGATATGAAGGAGAGGGGGGGGGGGGGGGGGGGTGACTCATGGTTATCTGACTCTAGCGTAAATTTGCTCGACGGTTATTTACGCATACCTTCCTTTACCCCCTCGACGAGCTTTTCAGTCTGCAATCATGGCAGCCATACTATACAGCAACTATAAGCACGACAATCGGCGATGTCGTGATAAAAGCCGTGGCATCCTGCCACGGCTTTTATCACAGCATTGCCAATTGTCGTGAGTAATTTCTAGAGCTGGTCCGACCAACATATCACCAAATTAGCACCAACCGCCTGCGATAGTTTTATGCCTCTGTAGAGGTCTTTGAACATACTATTTATGGGATCACGGCACCCTTTCCTTCTACTGCCTGACGAGTGAAATACTTTTCTTTGGGGGGAGGGGTGACACGTATGATCTTTGTATGTTTCTCACAACGCTGTCTTCGAGAAAAAGTGACACTCGTAAATCAGTATGTCGGTCTGAGGGGAGTTAAACTCCCGTCAGGTGGAAAATCACAATGTGGTGTTTCCACAGAGATCCTCTCTGTCCATGTTGTAGATACTTCAAAGAAAAAAGATCCAGGTTTTTTATGTACATCAATCATTTCAGACTCGAGAACTAAATCAAGTGAAATGAATGGTCAGAAGACATACATAAACATTGGACTCATCCACTTTGACAACCATTTCCTCTCCGTCATATACATAAAACAACAATGCAAACATAAGCGCATTTCCCAACTGTGGTAACATCGTTTGAGCATTACCAGATGGCATAGAAATTATAATTACTGTTCAGAACCACAATTCCATAAATGAGAAACCATTCCGCATCTTCAAAAGTGTTCCACTGTTAGTCACAGGTTTTCTTTTGACAACTAAAATGTGACTAACAGGCACTGTTAACCATTGCACAACAGTTAAGACATTTAAGGATTTTTTCAATGGCGTTTAACGACACCTTCTACAGCCAGGTTTATCTCTTGTGGGGTAGGTTTAGGAGTTTAGGAAGCCGGAATACCCGGGGAGAACTACCGAGCAGCGCTGAGCAACTGCCAATCTCCACAACGTTCTAACTCCACACAAGCAAAAGATGAAGACAAGTGCACCATCGACGTGCAGTACTCTCTAGTGCACAGCATCACCGTGCCCCCATGCTGGCAATAGAGATTCAGGACACAACGCAATTGCCTCTGGCGGGGATCGAATCGAACCGTGGACCTTTCAGTTTGAAGTCCAATGCCGTAACTACTGAGCCACCAATCTCCCTCATTTAAGGATTAAGAACACAACAAGGCGTTTTTGGTATAAATATTGTGGATACATATATATTATTACCACAGTGTGTGTGTCCAGGAATTCGGATCAAGTCGAGTTGAAGGAACGGAATAGTATTTCGACGAGCCCGTAAGGGCGAGTCGAAATGCGATTCGAAATACTATTCCGTTCCTTCAACTCGACTTGATCCGAATTCCTGGACACACACACTGTGGTGATGATAAATTTATCTCACAATACTTGACCACAAAATGTCTTAAAAGAATATTTTAATAGGAACTATTTCTTTTTCGCACTTGATGAAAGAACGCTAATTTAAAAATAGAATGACGTCACGCTTCAGAGAAATTCCCTGTCGCTGGAATTCACTGTGCTTTTGCGAAATTGATCTAACAAGCATTTTGTCAACGTTAATTTCATTGTTAATTGCAGTAATAACTGATGAATTAAATGTTTCTCTTGGTGTAAAGTTGATTATATTTAAAAGGATCCCGTTAATCGTTTACAGAAGGAGTTTTGCACAATTTACAGCGAATACAGCTGCAACTCTGCTTGCGAATGTGAGTCTTCAAACACTAATAGAAAACTGAAAAACCGAAATGAGCTTCCTCGTTGTTTTGGCAACAGCAGAATCACGCGCTTGTATCAGGGGCCCTTGACACGGATTCGAAGCAAGGGCCCAGATACATTAAACTTTAGTTGCGTAACAGTCCAAAAACGCCCCGATTGTGAGATAAATATGTGATCCAAATCTGCTGAAAGTGAAAGGCATGACGATAATGTCATAATCACAACACGGAACCCAAGCTACTGTTGGCGTTGAAGCGTGTTGATCATCATAAACGCGAAAGAAATAAAACGAAGGTGTACACATACGCCGTGAATTAAAATAAAAAAGTAACAATTTATTACAAGCGAGAAAATGCTCTTATCCAAAGCGTACCCACCCGTTTATGTTCTATTAAAAAGTAGGGGATATCCAAACTGATGTTTATATTTCCGAAAAATGGTATTAGATACGCGTGATTGGACACATTAATATGATACCAAGTTTAGTGTGGATCACGAATGTCACCGGCCCACGAAAACTTCGTGCAAGTTTTTCGCACGTGCGCCGCGTTAATGTCTGTGGGGTACGTTTTAAAATTGTCATTTGTACTGGACGGGGTTTTCGGAGGTCTTATCGCGTTCTTTCTTTGATATAAACTCGGTCATCAATAGTTTCTGGTCAAAACGTAACTTTTGAGGTACGCGAAGACTGACACGTGACGAACGTTTATTTGCCGTTGGCATGTTGGAAGCTGGCAACAGACAGACTGAGTGGCTCAAATTCTCTGATTAGCAGGTTGTGGTCACGCTACCGTCAGACAGGCAATGTTAATGACAGACGTTGGTCAGGTCGTCTAAGGGCGACAACTGCTAACCAGGATCGTTTCATCCGAATCACAGCATTAAGTAACCGCCATCAAAGTGCCTCATAAATTGGATAGCAGCGACAGATGTGCGAGTCAGTGGTCATTATCCGAAATCGCCTACACCGCTGGAATTTGTACGCTCGACAACCTCGAATAATTCCACGTTTGACTGGATGTCACATCGCAGCAAGGCGTAATTGGCGTGGAACACGACAGTGCTGGGACAATCGTCGATGGAGCAACGTCATGTTTTCCGATGAATCGAGATTCACTCTCGACTTCCACGACAGGCGAAACAGAGTGTGGCGGCGGCGGCGGCGGCGGAACGAACGATATCACCGTTAGGCAGCACGATCGTTTTGGTGATGGATCTGTTAAGGTGTGGGGAGGCATAACCTGACAAGCAGGTCATCCAAGGGCGTGTCACAGTGTATTACAACCGTGATGACAGGTTAGCAGCTTATGTGGTGCCATTTGCGCGACGTCACGGCCGTCGATTAATTTTCCAAGATGGCAATTCAAGAGAACACAGGACCCGAGTTGCTCCAGGGGCAGAACATCACTACACTACCTCGGCCAGCACTAAGTCCAGACCTTTCACCGATCGAGCACGTCTTGGATATGCTTGGCAGGCGCCTACGACAACGCCAACAGCCCCCCCCCCCCACACACACACTCTACCAATGTCCAGGAACTCGCCGCTGCACTGCAGGAACAATGGAATAACACCAGTCAAGCTGATATTGGACGTTTGGTGAGGAGTATGCCACGTCGCATCCGCGCTAGTCTCGAGAACAGAGGAGGATTTACAAGCTATTGAGGTCTTGGACTGAATGTGGTAAATTGTCTGACTGACCGCCCATGTCTTCTACAGCACAATGCGTGGAATGTGTGCTTGACAGACACCCAACTATCGCTGAAATCATCCACCAGATGTCACAGTGCAATACCCCAACTGTCTTTTTGATGAAAATATAAATACATTTCTTCCTATATCTCATTTTTATCAAATATCCCCTTCTGTTTTGAATAATATATATCCAGAGTTTCGCAGCACAAAGCGAGAAGTCGAAAAAGGATATTGATAATATTTTGCGATCGATTCTGTATCAAAATCGATCGAAAAATGTCTTTAAGTATAATGTTTTGACTTTAAACATGTGCCGGTCACTTGTGCCATTCAGGTGATCTTACATTACGTCATCGCACGACCATGGCTAAATATCCTATGACAATGTTAAAATATATTGTGCAATTTGTTTCAAAAACGCGCTTTCTAATATATAACCTTTAGACGAAAATCATATGTCAAGCTATGACCAGATTTTTGTTTTATTATACGATTCATCTGATAGTAATATGTGCTATCTAACAGAGAAACACAAATAAAAAATCGTCACACCGTCCAATATCCAGTAAAAATCCTTAAGACGTGGAGATGTCCATTGTACATGTCCCCAGATCAACGCGAAGAGCCTAACAGTGTGTGGCGAGTGTGTATACCTCTCGTCCACTGAATACCTCTCGTCGACTGTGTATCCCCGAGTCCACGCGTTTTATTGATTGAACAAAAAATAGAGTATACGTCTGTTGCCAACCTAGCTGGGTGTATGCATGGATTTGGACAACCTGACAGCATAAGCGGAGTGACGCTCAACACTATAAGGTTGTTGAAATCCATGAATATCTTCAGCAAGGTTTGTAACTGACTGAATTGTGTACACGCAGAAGACGAGAGGTATTCACGTGGCGTGGTGAAAGGTAAACAGGGTTTCTAGCGCAACCCCCTTTTTTACCTTTCATCATATTGTGCGTGCCCTTATTTTACATTCAAGGAATATTTTTGTGTGCGTAAGCTAGGGTGTTAATTCCATCTCGTGAAATCCATCTCTTTGAGTCAAACGGCGATAGAGATACTTTGTTATCTTCTGCTCCATAAATCTCATGTTTTTCTCTTCTTAGCATATTCATCTCATGTCGGAACAATGTTCTATTGAAAAGAGTATCTTTATCATTTTCATGTTTTATACATTTTTTAACAACATATGTCTTTGCACCCTTTGCTTTTTCTTTGGTGTTAGAGAAACATACTCTCTTATTGACCTCCCTTCACATTCTTCTTTCATCTTACCCAAACCTTTTTTGCTTTACAGAGAATAAAGGATGATCTTTCGTATAATTGCCTGAGTCATAAAGATCTGCATGTTTAGCCATATCAGCGTGAATATATTCAGTTTGTATTTCTAAAAGCAAGCTATCTGTGTCAGTATACAAAAGTTTACACCTGTCGCCATATTCTTTCTTGAGCTGATTACAGTACACATCATACATAAGATGCTTAGACAAATCTAAGATACTCATACCTACATATATTGGGCGATTTAGCACAAGCTTACTTTTATGCATATGAATTGCAGCTAGATCATTATCAGATATTGGTGTGCATGCAAATGATGGCTTAACTATAAGTTATCTCATTCTCTCTTCCTCAGATGAACGCACTGGTTTAACATCTACTCGATGACGTAGATTTTCCATTGTTTTTTCAAATACTGAATAATTCATCACTTTGTATAAATTTGTTTCAGAATCATAGTTTGCCTTTTTCGTAATTCAGTATTAAATCTGATATGTGATTCCATACTTGGACTCTCATCAAACTTCAAGATTTTATGAATTTTGGTGAGCTTCATACCCAGTGATAAATATAATTCCAAATTTCTGTAATGTATAACATCTTTCTCCTTGTTTCGCAGATTAGATACCAGTTTTTGAACTTCAGTTTGTGCACTCCTAAGTTAAATCCACTGTTGTTGTACCACGAAACGCTCAGGGGCTATTGGGTAGTCATTATGCATGAAATGTAATTCTGCTGGTTATTCTAAGTGTACCTCTAGAATTGAGGAGTTTGGAATTTCCAGACCTTTAGGTTTGACCCATCTAAAATTACCTGTAGGTAAAGGTTGACTCATTGGCAATCCATACAAATTGTTAGCATCTAGATATTGAATATGCGTTATAGGCTTTGAAGGTTCATAATCAGAAACTTTTGGATTGTTTGCCTTTGCATAGTGACATGAGGACATTGATAGTCCTCCTTCTTCAATAGATAAATGCATATCATAATCTGTTAACAATTCGAGTTCGATTCCTGACTTTTTGAGAAATGCATCCCAACTTAATCCAGGACATGTGTAATAGTGTGCAGGATCTAACTCATAGTGCAATAAGCAAGTTTTTTTTCTAAAATTTACAAACACATCAGGTAATAATAAAACATCAGTTTTCAGATATAGATCATAATAATCTCCCAGGTTTTTACATGCAAAGGTCGTCCAAACATTTTGAGCATGTAAGTAATCTTCATCTGATATGTCTTCATCTGTCAACTTACTATAAAATTCTTCTTTTGGTGGAAGTTTCTCATTAAATCGTTCCCAGCTATCCATATATTCCTAGGGGTAAATACCCTTCTGCATCAGAAGTCCTCGTTTTGACTCAGCTGGTTCACATGTAGTGGTTATTTTGAAAGAATCTGGATTATTTGCCTTTACAAGATTACTTAATGGAAACCCCATATGCTGGTAACTGGTAACTGTCAATAAATCGTAACTGTCCTAATGAAAATGATATATATTTTTCCATATTATTTGGTATGCATGATATTTTACTATCTACTTTATTAATAGCCTGCATTATCAAATGACTGTCATAACCAGTGTAGATTATGTAATACTACAGGTATGGTAGGCATAAATCTTAATCTCAAACTGCATGACTTATGAGCTGCTCCTCTATATTTTCCTGTGATGTGGCAATGATCACGAACAATATCATCTGCTAATGGTTTATGACATATATAACATTAGTTTGCTTTGTCAAAGCCAATCCAATCACCCTTGATTATCCTCAATGGCTTCGGTCTTTTAAGTCTATCGTTTACTTCCTCTTCTTCCTTCTGACGTTTTTGTACAGAAACGTCAGCTGCATCCTTACCTTTATAAATTACAAGAGGGTTTGATTTACTATCACTTTTGACTACTATGTTTTCTGTGTATTACTTTTTGTTGGATCACATTCTGGTTCTTCAATCTTAACAGTGAGAGCCTCGAAATCAGCGTAAATAACATATGGAACTTTTAATTGTTTATGGAAGTTCATAAATTTTAACTTATTATTACTTTCCAAGGTCTGATTTACTGGGATTTCCGTGTTTGGTTATAAACGATAACTTCACAAGTGAATTATGCAATCAACAATTGTGTTATGTATCCGTGCGCGCAAACGAAGACGCTTTGCCGTGGGTGTAATCGGGACTTCATTGTTTTTTGTTTTTTAACCCTTTACCTAATATGAAAAGAAGACGACACTTGCAAAAACAATTCTTGAATAGCTATTATTTTCATTTTTTGTCTCAAAAACATAGGTTATGACTCCCTCATTGGAACGAGCTCGACGAGCTCGTTCCAATGAGGGGGTCATAACTTATGTTTTTGAGACAAAAAATGAAAAATAATGAAAATTAATTGGCGATTTTTGAGAATAGCGCTAACCGTTATTTTAGGTAAAGGGTTAAATAATATAATTATCGTTAATAATGAAAAGTAACAGACAGAGTAATCGCTTGACTGGACTGGTTACGTGAAATAATTCATTCGAGGCGAGGAACTATACTGTAAAACTCTCGTGCGCATTCGCGCACTCGTGTTTGTACAACGTCCCTCACCTGTCATGAATTATTTCACGTAACCAGTCCAGTCCAGCGGTTACTCTCTATTTATTCTCTGGTATCTCAATACGTTGTTCAGCTCTTCCAATACCTTTACAGTCTAGTTTATGTTTTGCAAGTAAGTCTTCGCGTGAATAACAATGCAGACATCTCTCACAGAAGAATTTTCTCTCTTTGTGCTTACTTTGCTTATACTGCAATCGATTGAGATCCCTAATCAAAACATAATGATATTTATCTGCATTCTGAATCAGTAGTAAATGTATTCTTTTATCATCCAGTTTACTAATTCTATGAATTGTTGCTTTTCCAGATGAGTTAGAACCAAACACATTAATAGCTAACTTATTTTGTTTTTATACTCTATCAATCTGTGATATAGGAGTCGGCGCATCTATACCATCAAAATTAAGTCCATATTCTATAGGATATTTTGAGGGTCTTTGTGGATCTTTTGCAACTGGAAACAAACACAAGCATAAAGCCCATCTCAAACAGTCATCATCTTTATTCTTAACATTTATAATTGCTTTTTCTTTCCTAATTCGTTGGGGCTGGAATATGTGAACCACCCCATAATGGTTTATACTTAGCAACATCTAACCAAAGAGTTTCAACTCTGTTAACAGTGAAACCTGAACTCCGATCTCTCCATGTTTCTAGTCTTTTTTTGAATTCGAGAAAATGCTTTATTTAGGGCTTTATCGAACTCATGATCTTTCATAACAACCTGTTGTTCACTTCGAAATACTGGATCGGCGAGTACCTTCTCATCGTTAACTCTTAACCCGCTCAGTATTTTATATATACTATTCATCAAATCTAGTCATGGCTGCTTTAAAGCAGCCATGGCTAGATTTGATGAAAAATAAATCTAAATGTAACAGAAAAAATCATTGGTGAAATATTCATTCCATTTACAGTGAGACAATATGACTAAATATGCACAAATTATACTAATTTCAGAGGCGAGAGAAACTCTATGCTGGCAGGAATATCCGCCTGCAGCAATCAAAGAGTTAAGGCCGTTTTTTAATAATTTTACTCTTAAAGCATGTTGAAACTTTATTCCCTTTAAATTAATAATTTCCTTTGTTAATTGTTTATGAATCACATCTCTATTTCTCTCTGAATATTCTTTGGGATCATTATTATTTTCTGTTACATTCATCCTCCATTATCTCAACCAATCTTTAAATTTATAAGAACTTTCTTTGAATGACATTGTATATATAATAATATACTTTTTTCTTCAAATAGAAATATTTGCAAGATGTCTAAATTCTTTATTAAATTGTCTAGTTTTCTTGAGCCATTCTCTGCTCTTTCTATAATTGTATCCACAATCCCCGCAGACTCCAAAGTAATTTTTAACACCTTTACCACAGCCTGCACAAGGTCGATTTATTGATCCTTGTCTAAATCGTAATAGGTGTAAACTGCAGTACTCTTTTCCACAACTCTTTCCACACTTTTTATCAGAACCTATACTAGTCCATTTACAAGTATCTTTAGCCATTGCTATATAGAATAATAATAATACTTTTAATTCATGGCATACGTTTTGGCAATTGGGTGTTTGGTGGAACAACTAATAACTCCTCCATGACAAAACCACGTGAAGAACCATCCTGCAAATAATAAAGTATAGGATCACCTTGTTTTATAACAGAACGTTCAATCCTATAAATTTTCATTGACCAAATTGGGTCTGTTGCATGGCGTTCACCACCTTCTTCCAACTCACTAGGCTGATAAAGGTATTTAAACAAACATCAGATAATTTTCTTTCTTTTGTAGAACGCCTTGGTGCATCTGATTCTACATATTTTGTTTTAATGGCATTTGGGGACTTTTTACCAGTCAATCTTGTTGCTTCATTATTTAATGCTTTTGTAACAGCAGGCAGACGAGCTACCCACTCTGTAGACCTTTTTGATAGATTGAAATTCCCTGTGCATACTGATGTCAGTTAGTTATTAGTTAGTTATTAGGGTTTAACGACACATTAACAGCCAATGTCATATCATGTAGGTGACAGTTTTACGGGTGAAGGAAGCCGGAGTACCCGGAGAGAATCACCGAGCAACGACGAGTAGCTGCCAGCTCCTCAACATAGAAACTCCGCACTGCAGCACAGGCAGGGTTATATTGGTTGAAGACATGCACACCATCGACGTACAGTACGGGGTTAAGTGCCTTGCCCAAAAACACAACGCGGGAGTCCGAATCGATCGCTCAGACGGTCACCCATCCAAAGACCAACAGGGCTCGACGTTGCTTAACTTCGGTGATCTGACGAGAACCGGATACCGCAACGCCACCGCGCCCCCGCATACTGATGACCAAACAGCCGCTCTTCCAAAGTTCTATTGAATCTTTCAACAATTGCCTGACTTCGATGAGCTTCCGTGGCACTGCGTTTCAGTTCCACCCCACGTTGTTTCATCAGACTAGACACAGCTCCCATAAATTCTCGATCGGGAACAACTTGTAATATTTTTGGCCACTGCATGCGACTGTATATGCGTGAAAAAGTATAAGAAGCTTCAGTAGAATTTTTAGTTGTTAAAGGTTCAGCTTCTTTGTAGCGACTTGCAACATCAATAACTGTTAATGCATATTTGAAGGTTTTCCAAGGTAACCGATCATGTGGTAAAAAAGTAAATCAGCCTGGTGTGCCATATTTGGAATAGGTATATTAATCTTCGGTCTACGAATGTATTTTGGAGCTGGTAGATACACTTGCCATAGGGCTTGTTTTTTAACTATTGTACTGCCACGGACTCTGATACTTTAACAGCTTCAGCTAATTTCTTAATTGCAGAAAGACTTTTCCAATGTCCCGGAGGGCTATAGTAAATACTATCCATCATATATATATCACATTAAATTAATACTAAAATGTTGTCTGGTTGGATTCTTCTTACTGTTAACCAGACCATTATGTTTTATCAATTTTGCTTCTGGAAAATTTGAAAGTGAGCTGACCAAACGTTGTGGTGCCTATACTTTAACTATATCTGTGCTTTCGTTTTGTAGAGTTAAAGTTATTCCTTTATTAATGCTTCGTCCACCTGTTATTTTATATATTCCGAGAGGTAGATCTCAACTGAATGTCAATTGCTAGTCTCACTCGGATTCCAATTTTTTAATTTTTGCTAATAAGGTAGCTTTTGCCTTTTTTACGCCCTCATCATCAATTACCGTGGATTGGTGTCTGCGTTTGCATGCTAACCTTATCTCTGATTTTAATTTTTCATATGACTCAACTTCGTAAAGAATATGTTCGAATTCAATATAAGATATTTTTAGTCTATCAATACTTTAATGGTAAGTCTTGTAATGCTATTCAGCTTTGCATCGACTAGAGTACAAATTTCATTATGTTTCTTTGCTTTAACATCTAGGCGGCGACTAACGAACCGCCCGCAATTGAAAGTAGACTCGCTCCAATAGCTGAACTCTCAAGGCCAACAACCAATGGTAATAGAATAATACCTGATGCGAGTAAACTTATTCCGGTACTACCAGTTGTAAATGCAAATCTCGCCAATCCTGTATCTATGAAATCAACAATGTTCAAAGCTCAACGATATTTTTATAAAGTTTATTCCGCTGAGATTTTTCATGTTTTAAGTATTTACTAAGATCTTCAATCTTTTTCAAACGGAAATCAGATTCTAACTCTGGATATAATGTTGCTCTCGCTTCTAGGTGCATGCCATAATCATATAAATATTTTTTAATTTAATAAAAATTTTATATGCCACAAATGTTGTTTTTCCCATACCTAAAATAACCCAAAGTATTTCTCTATCTTTTTGATCTTCACTCGGCTTATAAAAATCAGATGACTTGGGCTTGGCCTCTATTGGAAGCCGTTTACCAAAATAGGTTCATATTAAATCATTGCCTCTTCCACATTACTAAATGTTCTAACAGCATGTCCTTGTCTTAGTAATTGTTCATTTATCCAATCAAGTCTCTCTGTACGATTGTGAGCCCATTCAGCCTGTAATTGTTCTATCGCCTTATCATGTCTCTCACATTCTTCCTCTGCGGAGGACGCCCGCAGTTTCGAAAATAAAAAGCTTGAACCAGAAAATGCAAAAGCATTAACTAGATCACCACCTAACATCATTGCAATCGAAGGCATTTTTAAATGTATTATATTATTAGGAATAATTCCTTGATTAATTAATAAATCTTTTGTGACTGGGGACAATTCAGTATCTAACATTACCATCACAATGTCATAAGGGTTTGTATCTAGTTTTGTTGAGGGTCCCTTCATAAGTTTTCTACCTAGTTGTGCATATGCTATTGCAAGACCAACAATTATTGCACTATGATAATCTAAATTTGCTAACTGTTTTCCATCTGGTGTTGGCTCTATATCATGTAGAATATATCTTTTTCTTTTTTTTATTTAATTGATTTTCTGCTGGAGGTTCCTTTTGTTCGGGCATTGCCACTTTCACTTCTGACTCTTTCGAGAAAAAACACCAATCTGTAATACCTACACAGTTATAACAAGCCCTATCATATACATTTAGTTGACGCCCATTGATTTCTTTTGCGAGCTGCAGCACCAAGTCGGCCTGCTTCAACTTTTTTAGAATTCTTCTTGGTTACACTTATCTGTTCTTCCGATTCCATATATTATATCTTGAGATTTTTCTTCTAAATCTTTATTTATTGGGCAATGATGTCCGAAATGTAAATTGCTTAATACTATGAATGACAGCAGTAAGCGGAGCTAAGTACATTTCCATATTTATGATAAAGCCCCCAAGTTACAGCACTCAGTGCATGTGTGATAAACGGATCTTCTTCTATATCTGCATAAAGGCTTGGTTTGTTTTCAGGTGGAATTGGTAGAAACCTGCCTGCCACCTCTGTATAACGTTTCAGTATAAACGAGCCGAGAGTATTCTAAGCTGACCTGAGGTTGCTAAAGCATATAACCTCTCACGTTGTGTATCTGATTGCTCCTCTGCAACCAACATATTATCAACAAGTATGTAACAATATATATAGAAAAACATTTTTTTAGTTTAATATGTATTTTTAAAAGTGCTAGCAAGAATATCAAATTGCAACAGCAAATAGTAAAAAGCATAATCGAATCAAACATTTTATTATATAAATTTTATATTTAAAATGTTTTTGCCATTTTTGGCTAAAGTTGCTAAAACTTTGCTTAGCAAATTACCCTAAAAGCAGCAGGTTGGTCAGTTTTTGTAATGAGTTTTGAATGTTTAGTTGCTGCTAATTTTTTTCTGATCGCTTTTCTTTCCTCTGAAGTCAATATATCATTTTCAAGTAGGCAGTCCTCGAATGAATCCCTATCTTTACAATGAAATAAAACAACCCATCTTGTCTGTTCTCTCAGATCTTTAAGTACATAATTATATCTTTGTGATAACACCCAAGCACTTTGATTCGAGTGGCGACCAGAGAATGCTAGTTCTGATAACATATCCTTCTTTTTTGTTTTGTTTGCTTGTTCCGATAACATATCTTTCTTTTTTCTTTTTTATGCTGAACAATCATCTATCATGAATAACGTTGGTTCACCTGCCAACTTTTTAAAAAACTTTCTTATATAATCATGTAATTTTTCACTGTCACGGCAAATATAAACATTATCATCATTTCATAACCATGGACGTTTATACGCCTTGTTATAATCTATTGTTGGGCATATTATTACTATTGTATTCAAGTGTATATATGAACTGAATTGGTAACAAGCGAAGGGCGTAATTGGATAAGTGTGTACATACCTTTTAAGTGCGCAGTTGGATAATTTTAGATTGGAGTCATACTACGAAATAAATTATAGTGATTTTTTAAACAGATTAACCCCCCTCAAGCCAGAATTTATTTAAAAATAAAATAACTTCTCTAACTTCACACTAGATATAACAAAAGTCCTCTGCCAGCGGGAACCTTATTAGCCTTTAACTTCTCTCCTATTGTCTTTACTCCCACAGGAGTGTCCAGCCCCAGAGAAATTCTATATGCTAGAACCCCTATATCAGAGTCATCTCACTTTTTACCGAATGAGTGAGAGCTCCAAAGGTATTTCCTTTTGTGTTTCAGGCTTGCAGGTTTTTTTTCGCCTCCGCGCAGCTTAAGGGGTCACTGAATTGACAGGTGGCCCAGACTTGAATTTCAGTACTCTCTTAAACCACGCAGGGTGCAACATATACCAATAGGTTTTTATACAGTTCAAAAGCAGTTTCTACACTCAAATGGTGTTTAAAATACTGTATGAGTATGGTTATTTTTGTATGTGAACAGTGAATTTACATACCTATCACCGTTTGACCCAAAGAGATGGATTTCACCAGATGGAATTAACACTCTAGCTTACGGGCACTTAAATATTCCTTGAATGTAAAATAAGAACGGACACAATATGATGAAAGAGGAAAAAGGGGGTGCGCTAGAAACCCCGTTTCCCTTTCATCGTGGCGCCAATTGAACTCTCTGTCCAGCTAAGTATTATGAACATTTGCTAAGTGGAACAGTTGACTGTCGTTTGTTGAGAGTTCTGATAAAATTTATGGCATGATCAATACAAATGTCTGACACGGTGGAACAGTGCCAATACAATGGAATTCAAAACAATAGCATTGCCAAAGGTTCTTGTATAGTCAGTTGTATTAAAGAAGTAGTTTGAAAACAACGTTCAACCCTGAAGTACTTCCAAAACAAAACGTTTTGTTGTTTGAATGAGAGATACCAACAAAACTGTATGCATGTTTTATTCATGCGGAAGCGATTCGATAGAGTTACTGCTCGTGAAGAGCATTTAGAAACAAATGTCGGAGCAGATGTTTAGTGTTTCGTAAAATAAAAACATTAACCCAATGTAGTCAATGAGTGTGAGGTTGGTTTGCGGCGCAAAGATCCCCTCCAATAAGATCGAAAAGTGTCGAAAACTAGCAAGTGAGTTGGTTTGTTTGGAAAACACACCAAAAAGTGGATTCCAACGATTTACGTTAGGAAACTCATATGACATTCTGAACAGAAAATGAACGTCTAAAATTCCGTTTTCGTGTGACACGACTAAGAACACGTTGATGGTATGTCAAGAACCAAACCAACTGAGACACAAACACCAAGCGATGGGACAGCAAATATGTCAGAATATTATGTGAGAAAAAAAGACATGCACTCTGAATGAAGGAACTCGCTATCATCATATCCCTGCAACTCCTTTACCTATTCATGTTGTGCACCGCGAAAATAGCTACGACGAAATGGGCAGCAATAACACGGGCAGTCAATGCAGTGGCAAAAATGAAGGGTACATTGACAATGTAGCGTTGAAATGGAAAAAAGAAACATTTGGAAAAGACATACTTCAATAATCTACTTGCTCTTGCAATGATATATTGCTAAACATATAATGAAGCTCAAACATAAAAGTCTGACTAGGAACAACAGTTGAGCAACCCTTAGGCAAGGTATTCAAAGCAGTTGAAAACAATTCGAACCCAACAATATGTACGGATTTTAATTACTCGACATTGTGTTTAAACACCTGTGACTGAACAAAACTAAGGAGAGACAAAAAACAAACGTCAATATTATCAGCAAACGTTATATTAGCAAAAGATTTTAAGTGTATAGTTTCTCTTTCTAAATTTCCAACTTAATTTTTTTTATCCTAGATAATTTCATTCTTGCTATTTTGCCAGTTCATCCCTGTCATTCTGGGTGCTGCCATTTTCGTCATGGTTATTTTTGTTGCTGCCGGGTTTGTGTGTACAAAGGCCATATTGTAAAAACAATCAGTTAAACTACGGTAAAGTACTGGTAATCCACTTGACGGTACTTCTACCGTAACATATTACATTGAAAATACTATATTTAACTAGTTTTGGCGATGCTGGCCTTTTTTGTTGGATCTTGTGAAAAACGGAAAAGGTGATGCTTCGTTTCACGTGGAGAGAGTATTATCACTAAATCAGTCGCAGAGTGGAGATTGCACCCAGGCAATAATTGCAAATTTGTTGAAAGCATAACCAGCACAAGCAAAGTTTCAGCCAATGAAAACCCGGAGGTCCATTGGCTGAAACATTGCTTGTGTTTTTTTGTCGATATGTACAGAATTTGAAAGTTATAGCTTGGCTGATAACTCCACTCCGCGGGTGTTTTAGTTACAATCCACTCTCCACGTACTGTACATACCCTTTCTTCATTCCACGACATTCTCAGCTCAACTCTAAGGAGCACACTGCCAGTGCACAACAGACTGGCTCGCAAACCAAGCGCCTCAACAGGTCCCTAGTTTACACTGAGTACGGTGAGGATTTCGTAGTACTGGCGAACATTCCCAAAGTTCACAGATAGCTAGAGATTCAGCATGGCAGAGCTACACACACAAACTTCGCTGATTGCACACCAGCCGCTATTACGTGAAGCACCCCAATCATTCGCTCAGTGGTCACCCATCCAAGAATTAACCGGGCTGGACGTTGCTTAATTTCGATGATCGAACGAGAACAAGGTGTCGCTTCGCCAGTGCGCCCGTTCATTACACGACAAGTCTGTTGGTTTGTCATAGAGAGTAGACCAATTAATATAATTAACCTGCAGACGTATACCTGCAGGTTAAATATATTAATTGATCCACCTTAAAAATGAAGTCATTTAAAACAACACACCTATCGTCATGGATGACACCACTTTGCAAAAGCAAGAATTGAATAGTTAAATGCGTTCGTTTAAACAATACTGCCCCACTGTATATGAACACTCTTGTCCTATTATTTTACTTATTTTGCAACTTTAAGTAGTGACACAGTGATTACCGTAAACTTTACGGTAGAAATAACGTTTTTCTACTGCAATTTTGACGGAATGTGTTACATTGCAGCTATATATGTATGTCCCCTTGTTTTTGAACACCCTTAAGATCCTCGTAAAAGGGATTCACGTTTCACGCTAGTGTGATTGTTATGTGAAATAGAGTATCTTATACCGGTGTTTACCCTCTCTAGCACTGGAAGTGACTTTTAAACTTATCCAGGTGCACGTAACGCGGTCTAGTAGAGTTGACAGGCTTCTGGCGATTATGCCTGAAATAAGTTTTCTGTAGTTGACATTTGCTCGTTATTTTGTATATGTTGCTGGATGACTGCAGGACTATTTGGGATAAGTTTGACATAAGACATAGGTAGAGGTAGAATAATTTGCCACAAAGCACAATTCCCATCCCAAAGCAAAATGCAATAAAAAGCGAATAGTATTAATAAACACGTTCATGCGTTTCACAAAGATACATGGAATTCTAAATAATTACATTGTTTATGTAGTTATACGTTTTGGGTCCAAATACTCAATTCCCATTGGTCAGCTGGGTGAAAACGTCATGACCAAATGTAATTCATTTTCTAATGAATACATTTGGTCGAACTTTGACCGCATTTACGGTAGAGAGCAGTTGACAGAATGTAATTCGGGCGGTGTTTGGGCGGGTTTTTAATTTTCAGCGTCTCTCGCAGTTATCAATTCCGTTGCTGTTTCTTTGGTGATATTTTCCAACTGTGGCATAAAACCCGTTACTAAAATACTCGTTTCCATTCCTAAAGTTGTGAAAATTAAAAATCAGAGCTGTGCGCTTTGTATTTTGTGTGAGGGTGGTTTTTCGCGTCGTTCGTTCGTACATGTTTTATTTCATCTTACTGCTTTGTTGTTTGGTAAAAAGTAGTTTAAACAGTTACGGAATGTTAGGGATTCATACAATGTGTACCCATTCCCACACGTTCATACTCCAACAAAGATAATAAAAACTGCATTCAATTCTTAACAAACAACATTAGGAAGCACAATCAAACTTTCAGCTGATGGTTTGGTTGTATTAGTATTCACTCGGTCAACCATGACGCCATGAGTCGTATTGCCTTACAGACTACTCTATACAGCAAAATTGCCGATTATGTTTTTTATCTTACAACAAGAAAGTATTTACACCATTACGAGTGAAAACGTCTAGACAAAATACAAATCTGTATTGAAGGTAGTAACCACACGTGCGATCATTCGATTCACAAAGAGAACGTTTATCCAGTTATTATACATGTCGAGGCCACCGTTTTCGATAACACTAATTAAATGATAATTAAATCACCAGCTCAACGAATTAAATCAGACTAGATCATTTTTTGTCAATATTTTATTTTTATATAGGCCTACCGTGCCTTAAACATTGAAAACAAAACATGAAAACACACAGCTGAAACTTCAGCCGTTATAGTACAAGGAGAACAATGAATGGGTATCACGTCACGTACAGATGAAGAACGCAATATCATTACCTTTATCCATAAAAGTCAAATCACAGACGCTGGATGATTTTCAAAACAGAAGCTATTAGAAACTGTAAACAATCCCTTCATTATGCGAAAAAGTCAAGAAAGGAGGAAATATTGTAAGATAAATGGATTGTTACCGGGATGGTATATTGAAGTCTCGAGCTCGCATCTTGGCCATATATCGACTCGTCCTAACGAACCCTTCGATATATGCACAGAGAAAAAGTCGTGTCTTCAATATACTATCCCGAAAATCCACAGGGTGGTAATAACCCATATGTGTTTGTGGAAAGGTTGGTAATAAATTGATCTACAGCCGCCACACAACACTATGGGGTTGTAGGATTAAAATACCACTAATCATTGTTTGCAGTTTAGTGCTCAATGTGTTGTCCATTTTTACCCGTCCACCTTTTGCTTTATGCAAAAATATGAACACTGAGTTGAAAAGGTTAAAATAATTTTATCAGCTCATCATTTTATTGGGCAGAGTCGTGTTTGTGGAGGGTAGAAATTAAGAGACTTTACCCGAGAAATAGAGAATAAAAAAAAACCCAACAAAAAATACCCACTTTCAGTGTTCCCAAAAGAATATTCCCCAGCCCCTCACCGACCCACATCCTCCACTGGCTGCCGGAACAGTCGTCATTTTTTTACGTCCAGGAGGTAGCTTTTTTCAATGCAGTCGGTATGTACAGGAAAACATGACGTCCGCACCTGTCAGAGAAGAGAAGAGAAACGCTTGAAGCACGCCTTATTTTCTCATAAGCTGTATCGGTTTCCACTTGCTTTGACTACCAATATGAGAATGAATGCATCCAATAAAGAAAAGTAATGGAGCAGTACGATGGTCTAAGTAAATCATCCTCAGACATCTAAAGTAAATGAGAGATGATAATTATTTGAAGTGATGCAGAGATAAGGTTATGATATCGGGTGATGAATCATTTACGATAATGTATGAAATTGAAGTTTTAACAATGCGTCCCATATTGCTAACTATCAATCTCGGCTGGGTGTTTTCCGGGTTTGTCATCTGACCACCGCAGCAGACGTGTTCATCTATACTCCTAGCACGTGCAATGACCATTTATTTATTTATTTATTTATTTACAGACAGTTTTATGAGTGGAGGAAGCCGATGTACCCGGAGAGAACCACTTACCAACGGCGTGGAACTGCCAGACTCCCCAACGTACTAACTCCATAATGCAGGGCTATCATTGGTTGAAGACAAATGAACCATCGACGTGCAGTACGCATTAGTGCGCAACGCCACTGTGCCTCCACGTGGACAGTCGGGATGAAGTGCCTTTCCCAAGGACGCAAAACAGTAACCCCTGGTGGGATTGAACCGTGGACATTTCGGTTTCAAGCTCAATGCCGTAACACCTGAGTCACCGCACTCTCCAATGACCTGTTATACATTATATTTATACTGAATCAGCACGAGGTGGTAATCAACTCAACATTCGCAATTTCTGAAAAATGGCACAAGCATTAGAAAAATGAGCACACAGTCAATTCCCTGGAGACCCATGAGCTGAAAGTGTGCAAACACTTCGTATAATTTTCACCAAAGTTCCAATAATGTATCAGGTGGAAAATCTTCCCATGGTGCTCTGGTGTTTTCCTCTGGGATCCTTACTGTTTCAGGAGTGGCTACTCACTCTCCCTCACTGTTTTAGGAGGGCCATGTAGCGGGGGAGGAATTCGTCACATACAGGTGAATTGTGCACTTGGTGATACCTTCTTGAAATTTGGCACACTGTTAGTGTAGGCTATGAGGTTCTCAAAAACGATCGGCTACAAGTTGACACCGACCGGTGGCGACCAGTAGCGGCACAATCCAAAATGGCCGCCAGCGGCTGAAGGGAACCTCCTTTTCGACGGTCTACCGACTATACATCCGATTGTAAGGGCGCGAAAGTGAACTCTGATCCACGCACGTGTTGGAAACAGACGTGGGAGATGATGTAGAATAAAACGAGATTCTCTATACGGACGCATCAATTTCTTGGAACTTGAAAAGAGCGTTGTTTCTCCGGGATCAGCGTCATTCAGGCAAACCTGAATGACGCTGATCCCGGAGAAACAACGCTCTTTATATTATGAAGCAGTCTCTTTGCCATACAATCTCTTGTTTGGCGTAATTCCGCAAGCAATTCTGATTTGTCTGTCGAAATTAATTCGAGAACGCGATTGTTCACAAAAATCATTCACAGAATGAGTGAGAATCCTCTTCGTGTACGGACTAGTACTGACTGGGAACGTTGTTGCTTTTGCCAGCAAGACAGTTCCAAGAAATTGATGCGTCCGTATAGAGAATCTCGTTTTCATGACGCCTATAAAGCTATTGAGGAAGACATAACGCGCTTCCTAGATAATGGCGTTGAGCTTCCATATAATTTGACCATTGATTGTTTGATGAGAGAGAGTGATGAGTGTATGTCGATGTCACTGTTGACGAATAAGGCAATATATCATAAGACATGCCGTGACAGTATTCGGACTCACATCGTACAGCGCGTGCTACACAAGCGAGAGCGAAATGAGGCAGTGGCATCCTGCTCCACGCTGAGTCCTAAAAGAACACGGACAAGTTTTGAATCTGGCTGTGACAGGAAACTGCCCCAGTGTGTTTATTGTCACAAACGCGAAGGTGACAGCAGTGAGCCTATTTGCAGATCAATGTCTGATAACAATAAACTCAAAATTATGGCAAAGGAAGCCGAGAACTGGGTTGTTTTTTCTCGGGTCAATGCAGCATTTGATTCCGCTGCTAGTGATCTTTACTATCACAAAACCTGTTATTGTAAGCTTGCCAATGAAGCACGAGCGGCTAAATCTAAAAAGTCGAAGAACGCCGAACATTCCGCGTCAGGCCTGCCCTATGACCCTCTCGTTATGGCAGAGCTCATAACATTTGTTGAACACAACGATTCCGCGATGAAGCTTGTCGATCTCAAGAATCTGTACAGTCGGAGGTTGAAGCAAGTCGGTTCTGATTGGCTTAGTGAAGAAATACATTCCACTCGATTCAAAGAACATTTGTTGCAGAAATTGGGCGATGGCTGGGACGCCTTCACACAGGGTAGAGATGTGTTTATTTCAAGTAGGTTTCGAGTTGGCTCCTTGTTGTCCGAATCTTTAACTCGTATAGTGTCTGAGGAAGAGGCAAAAAAGATAGTTGATGTGGGTCTTCTTCTGCGTAAACACATACTCATATCTCAAGCTCCTTTCACGGGATCATTTTCATCTTATTGCTTGAGCGAGCCTGTACCCAACTCACTCCTGACTCTTCTTAGAGTTCTACTTGAGGGCACATGTAGTATACAGAACTTAGGCGATGATGAGACTGTTAATGCCAAGACTCGAGTGGCTTGTACTATTTCACAGATGTTGATCAGCAATTCAGCGAAACGCTCCGAACATGCACAAAATGTTCACCAGAGACGTGACAGAGAAACTCCAATGCCTCTTTATGTGGGTTTGAAGTTGCATGCCCATGATCGTATGAAAAATCTTATCAGAGATTTTCATCAAATGGGACTCTCTGTCTCTTATGATCGCGTAATGGATGTTCGCAGGAGTTTCGCGAGAGCTGTTTCACTGCGGTTCAAGAACGAAGGTGTTGTAGTCCCAGCTAACTGCAAACGTAATGTTTTCTCGATAGGAACCACTGATAACATTGATGTATCTGGTAGATCTGATATGCATGGTACGTCCATCACACTCATTGGTCAACTGAGCAGGGACAATGTGGGTACTGATCCCCCACCACTGAGTTTAGATGTTCCAGAAGACACACAAATTGAACTCCCAGACGACTATGCATTTGTTCCTTTCGTTGAAGACTTTGGTGGGGACATCAGGCTTGAATCTCCAGATGAATGTAATGTACGGCCCAATGAATATGCAGATTTGAACGTGGGAGAGAATGACTGGTTGTCTCATGTGTCACAGATCAGCAATAAAGGGAAGGTTGATGGCAGCTGGCAGCTTGATGAAGTCCCTGTGACCTTTTCAGGCTTCTTTTCAAAACATGAAGATCAAGACAATGTCAAACCTCGTGCAGTTATTGGGGTATTCCCTGTTTTCAGTGAGCAGAAAGCGGACTCACTCAGTATGCAGAAGCATGCTATGTATGTGGTCAGGGAAGCTACTGCTTTCGTAAACCCCGGCCAGATACCTGTCATTGAAGGTGACTGTCCGTTGTATGCCAGGCAGAAAAAATGTCAATGGCTGTTCCCAGAGGAGATAGGTGAGGATCGAATGGTGTGTATGATTGGATTCCTGCATCTTGAAATGTGCACCCAAGAAGCTGGTGGTAAGCTTATGGGTGGTTCTGGTTGGGAGCGAATGTTTCACCTCGCAAAGATATTCACACCCGGTGTAGCATCATCCCTACTTGGTGGGAAACATGTCAAGAGGACGCGACAGGCATATCTTCTCACTCTAGCTTGGCTTGAGATCCTCAGAAAGAATGCTTATGAGATTTACTGTCAGCAGACTGGGCCCCATGAGTCATTTGAAATGTGGGAACAGAGGATTCTTTCACAATCTCCAACTGCGCGCTATTGGGGTGAAATCGTTCGGAACTTTCTCTTGACAAGCTGTCAATTCGTTCGGAACCAACGAATCGGTAACTGGCCTGGTACACTGTGTTCTATCGATGAGTTGTGCAGTTACTTTTTTGCCCTAGGACATACAAATTATTGTCGGTGGGTCCCCGTATTTCTGAGAGACATGTCTCAGCTACCCAGGCGGCATCCTTCAATCCACAACAAATTCATGGAAGGCCATTTTGTGGTCCAGCGTAGTGAGAGGAAGTTCAGTATGATGGGTTTAGATCAGAGCCAAGAACATAGTATCCAACTACTCAAAGAAGACAGTGGTCCAAAAGGTCTCTATGGCCAGGCTGAAGAGAAAGTCGTTATTGAGCTTTCAAGGTCAGAAGTTCTGCGTGTTATAGATGAGTATGAATATGCAAGTTTCCACACAACATCATCAGATAACACGGAACACCCGGAAAGTTCGGTATCAGAGCAGAAAAAATTTCTGAATCAATTGAAATCTCTCCTCGATCTGGTGAATCAGGGACTCATTATCAACCCTTATGATGAAACTAGTGGTCAGCTGGTGACATTAGATACTGGTGAATATATGGACCCCGAAGTTAGTAAGAGTTTACGGTCATTACCCGAAAGGGGCAAGCATTTATATTCCACTTTCTTGAAGGAAAGGCTTGTGGAATGCACCGTACCCCTGAATGATGTTATTCCCAAGGCAAATATATATACCTTCCTTAACCCACCCCCAGCCAACCTGGACAAAGGCCGAGACAAACTCATGTCAAGTAAAGCAACTGCCGCAATAGTTACCCAGATGTTCGTTTCACTGCAAGCCCGGCCTGATTCAAACATGGATGAGTTTTTCATGCACGAGAATGCACGTGATCCGCCAGCATTATCCGATAGAGGTAAGCTACGGAGTGGGACAAAATCTCAAATTCTCAATTGTTTACCAGCTATTCCTGCACAAGGGAAGAATTCAGCAGCTAGACAAGCTTCAGTTGTCATCTTGGATATGCCTGCTGTAGTCCATGTAATCAAACCACAGAAAGCGGATCTGTTTGGAGAATATGCTCGATTGCAATTATTGCCATACATCGAATCTCTGATTAACACGAACACCACAAGGGTTGATGCGATCTATGACTGTTACCCCGAAGGCAGTTTGAAGAATCAGACGCGAGCAAAACGCCTCGGTGAGACAGCAGTTAGGTTGATACGGGTGTCCGAGAACGTCCCTTTACCTAAAGGGAAGAATTGGCAGGCATTCTTGAAAGTTAGTGAGAATAAAGACGAATTTTTCAAGTTCCTGTCTGCTGAACTGCTGAAATTAACATCAACATCCGAGTACCAGTTGTTAACGACATCAGGAGAATATGTACTATGCAATAAGGATGTTAGCTTATGTGACATATCTCCATCGAACCACGAGGAAGCAGACACGCGCATGATGCTTCATCTCAACCATGCAGTCTCACAAGGTCACAAAATAGCTTTTCTTCGCACGGTTGATTCTGATGTCGTCATTCTGTCTTTGCACCATTTCGCAACATTCCGTGACCTTGGACTCAGTGAGCTGTGGATTGGGTTTGGAATTGGAAAGGCATATAAAGATATGCCAATTCATGAGATAGCTTCACAACTTGGACCTGATTACTGTAAGGCCCTGACTTTCTTCCACGCCTTCACAGGTTGTGATGTAACATCCAGCATGCTCGGCATTGGGAAGAAGACAGGATGGAATGCATGGATGAATTTTCCCGCATCAACTGAAATGATGATAGAATTGACTGAGAATCCGCAAGTCTTTTCAGAGGATTCTCCTCATATGCAGCATATCGAAAAACTCACCATACAGATGTACAGTAACAGTTGTGTCAGTACACGTGTCAATGATGCGAGACGGCATATGTTCACACATGGCCTTAAGTCTATGGAAAACATCCCGCCCACCAAAGCAGCTCTGTATCAACATGTAAAAAGGGTAATTCTTGTGTCATCTTTCATTTGGCATCGTGCTCTGCAGAAACACTTATGTGTGCCAGACCCATCACAGTACGGATGGGAGTGGAATCCACGTCTCAATATTCTGGTCCCATTTTGGACTCACCTAGGAGACGCAAGTGCTGCATGTGCACTGATGCTCCACTGTAGTTGTGCCAAGGCCTGCAAGGGCAATTGCAAATGCTTGAAAGCTGGATTAAGGTGCACACCTTTGTGTAAGTGTGAAGGTGGCTGTTGTAACAATATTGAGTAGTATACTGTCATGTTAGGACCAGTCATCTCCTATTCTGGTATTTTTTTTTCCATTTTCGGCCAGTTAACACATGTCATGTTTCTAGTTGAGTTGATTTTGCTAACAAATGTTCATCCCATGTGGCTTGCTACATTGTCCGGGGTATAGGAATACAGTTTTAGATTTCGGAAAATAGTCTGTTATTTACTGCACAAGACGGTGTTAATTCATGCATAGCATGATACAATATCCCCAACTATTTTGCCTCTGTACAACAGTTGATACCTTCGTTCACCCGTGTGTTCATCTATGGTATCCTTGTCTTTCTCTGGCCATAGGCCACATGTGACTAGTCAGTTCCTACTCCATAGCAAATCAACTTGGAAATCCTTCATCTTGTAGCGCACTCATGTCTCAATGAATCCATACCTGAGTTGATCTAATAAATCTAACGTAAGGTATCAAATTGCCATACCGGATCATATTTCGATAAGTTATTCGCTAAAACATTTCGACCACTCATCGACATCAAAGGTCATGTTTTGGCTCCCAGTGGTGGCTATATCTCTATATCCCTGGTAAAGTAGCATACCATGAGGGATGGGCATTAAGTGTCGGCAACATTAATCCTGACTTGGAACACACCACATCTTAACTGGCCGAAAATGAAGAATACTACTTGTAGTCAAAAAATATTCCTGTACCTCGAATGACTGCAAACATACACTCACCCCTTCTAGTCTCATTTTGCCAATGTTCTATACTGGCAAGATAACATTGTATAATTAACAACGGGAACTAATGCATCCCGAGTTCATTCCAGCACTGCCCTTGCTGGCAGACGTGTCGCTATGGTGTTGAGATTGAACCAGAACTCCTCTAGAAATTTGATAGTTTTATTTTCTTAGAAAATAAATCTATCGAAAATGCCGGAAGTTGAGAATAGACTGTCACTTTAATTGGATTATCAAATGTCCAAGTATCCCCACTGCTGCATACTATCGAGTACCCTTGTTCATGTGTTGACAGGAATCTCTCATACCATGTTCATTTGACCATTGCATTCCCGAGAAACATTCAACACTAATTTATCTACGGACGGACGATCATACTGACAGTCAGACACACAGACGCACACATCGACGGAAATTCTGATCCCATTATCCATTAATCTTCCCCCCAACTTGTTCCAAGGGCTTCACTCCATCATTCACATCAATTACAGCACATGTATGGTGTTAGGTTTGGAGCTTCAGTTGTGCGATCGGCGAAAATAGCTTTTTTTCGATCCGCTTGGCGGCCATTTTGGATTTCGCTGCTAGTGGTGGCTAGAGGATGGTGCCAACTTGTAGCCGATCGATTTTGAAATCTCTGATGCCTACCCTTACATCATGCCAAATTTCAGGAAGGTATCACCAAGTGCACAATTCTAGCGAATTCCTCCCCCGCTAATGTGGCCGTGAGGAAATCCCCCAATGCGTGATTTTCTCATTTCCCTCATACGGTGAAAATACTTGTCCGATGCATCTCCGCGGTAAAATATCGAGCTCGAAACGCTGAAAATGGCTCTGAGAAAAGAAATAAAAAGGTAAAGGTTCAAACCCTAAAGTATATTTGTCAGGGATCAAAAAGATCTCAAACACGACAGAGAACTGATCAGCAACAACCGTACAACACACTCGTCTCACAATTGGACAACAAACAAATTGATAGTGATGTAAGAAGACTCAGTTATGTCATCTCCCGTGATTCAGGAAATCAAATATTCACTTCTGAATCGTACCCTGGCAGTTTGTCTTTCACGCCAGAAAAACGCATTCCATCTGAATATCCACTCAACTAATTATCTCGTATCCAGACAGAACCACCAAGGAATGCATTTACGACGCATTGTATCGTCTGTGGATATCAGCCAGATCATTTGCTGGCAGATTCTGGTGCTGCTCCTGTGAGGAAATCCAATCTATGCGGACCCATCAGTGAGAACTCTCGCGGTCACTCTGGGTTAGTGGCTTTGTCACTGATACTAACAGTAACTTGAAGTTCAGGCTAGATAAATACGGCTTCCTGGAAGAAGCCTTTTGAAATTTTGGCGATGCTGTTTCTAAAAAAATATCTCAACAGAAACAATTATGTTTTCTATCAATGTCGGCATTCCATAATGGTCTGGACCGGCTGAGTTGTTTATTCTGCGAATGTGGTGCCATCGGTTGTCTGACGCTCTGCAGAGATTATTTTGGGGTCGGTGCTAATTGCTTGCTTCTTTACTCTTTCCACACGAAAACAGGCTGTGGTTCCGGATTCGCAGATACATGTTCCGAGATTGACGGGTACAGTAGAGTAATTGTGGCTTAAACGAAACAAATTGTTATTTTACGACAATTTTAAATATCTTTTATGTTTTACCAAGGATAATGGGCTACAGAATGATTTTAATTCGTGCTTTGAAAATGTTATGCTGACTGCTACTTGTTTTCCTACACGCTGTCAGCTTATGTTTCTTGATACATTTCAGAATATTTATGTACCAGACAAATGTTAATGTTGTTTAGGACACGCAAGCTGTGTAGTTTTCAATAACTAAACAGCCATGTGGCCTAAATAAATTGTTCTTAGCAGTTCTTTAGCAATCAAACAAGACCACATTTCAGGCATTCATAATAAAGAACTATCTGTTTAAAAAGTGGGAACATTTTATTTGTTACAGCCTGACTTAATTTGCCTAAAATATAATGCTTTGCTCTAACCCAATTACATCAGCATTGTGTTTTTCTCTTGTAGTCGGCGATGGTTATTCTGATCGAGACACTACTTACTATTTTCATTAAGATTTATATATCGGAAGTCTAGTGTTTCGGTCTGGGTATCCCTCGGTAGCTGCGGGGTTTCCTCACATTTTGTGAATGGTTTTTGAATGGCAGATATGGCTGTTCTTGTGTGGGAACATTGTTGAGGTCGGTATTAATCGGATTTGGGGCATTTTCACGTGTTTTTAACGAACTATTTGAGTAACAAACGTGAAAAGGCTTCAACAGGATGGGCATAACATAACTTGTTGTTTTTAAAAGAAAAATTTATTTTTAACACGTACACTTTTAATACCCGCACTTTATTATTTTAAATACTCGCCTGTTTTCGTAATATACGTGGCAAGCACAAATAGACACACTTTCGTGTATGCACAGGTGCATTGTAATTGATTGCGTTTGCATTCCTGATGGGTGTTGTATGAGGAAATCAACTTCACTTTCTTGTCGACAGACGTTTTCCAATTCTTTTGAGGTATTACACTCATGAGACTTCAATTGTTCTCCAGCTAGCCACGATTTGTACACTTAAAGTTTGACATGTCTTTGCTTAGCCGCAACATATTCTTTAAAATAGGCAGGGGAGGGTGTAGTACGGGCGGCTTGTATTATATGGCCTGTGCCTGTGGGTTGATTATCTCGCCTGATACTTTCTTGCACGAGACTGCTGTTGTCATTCATTAAAGTAACTCTGTATTGTCAAGACGTCTATCGTTTAACTCCATATCTCTGGTTGTTCGTTTTTAACGTTGAGGTAATGCTTCTCTGATGAATCACAGGTAAATTATTATCAGAATTTACCATAATAGTAGTATTTTTTTGATCACGTGAGTACCTATCGCCATACATCATATTACCAGGGGAATGACGTCACAATATGGCTCTCGGGCATACATAGTAGCAATGTTGTTATCATGTGAGTATCCATCATGCATCATATCGCTGTGGTAATGACGTCAAACGCATGAGCATGTGGGGATCCTAGGGATCACGTACGTTCGTATAAAGGGTCCGCCATCTTGATGATGTCACGTGCATGTGCTTGGGGTGGGGGTCAGGGGTGGGGTCGGAGGGGAGGGATCCGGTTATGGGGGCTGATTTGAGCGTAAATACTACTCACATATATTTACAGTTTGCTTTAAAAAGGTTCTCAAAACAATCAATAAGTCCTCACCGCCGGAAGTTAAAATGTGGAAGGAAGATTACAAAGAATATCACTTTTCTGATATTTATGAGGCAAAGCATTAGCGTTGATATTGTAAATAAAATATTGACCTGATCAAGATTATGCTCTATGTGATGTCTGCAATAACTCTCCAGTTCAATATTAGATCAAAGGTACCTCTGTGTTGATGATTGTCCTAGCTTTTCAAAAATGTACGCTATAAGGTTGGGTTGGGGGCGCGTGGGGGCGGGGGGGGGGCAGTAAAAAAATTACAGACATCCAAACCAAGGGGTGGGTTGTGCCCGTCCGGAAAAATGTGTTTTGCAGGATTTTGCAAATTTTTTCCAACAGACATATATCATAAAATGACAACTAAATAACGCTTAATGACCAACAGAATATGGCATTTAGACGTCCTGGAATATATATTACATATATATTTACTGCTAATGACTAAGACTTTATTGGATGTCACCCACCCAAGCCGCTCTCATCAAAGCAGTATCAGAGGACATCAAAAAGAAGATATTTCACATTTTTATAAAAAAATCAAATGAGAAAACAAAAATAGAATTCTTAAACATAGAATTAATAAAATAAAATATCCGCGGGTGAGGGAGGCAGAGGCATAGAAAGGACACTCCACTCTGGGTAGATGTTAAGACCGGGAGTTTACAACGTATCATAAAGCTAACCTACAGAGATAATCAAGGGTCTATGGTCATACTAACAGCCCCCAACTTCCTATGAGACTGATCGTATGACACAGACCGTTGTTCATATCAACCGAGCTGCTACTGAACTGAATCATGCACTGTGTCTCTGCTTCGTTCGATTCAAAACACGATTTCCCGTGTTTGCTTTGATTAGCCAAAACATAAAATCACACACACTGCCACAAAGTCATCAGTTACTCGTGTCATGATAATCATGATGATTCCAAAAATTACTGTCACTGAATTTGTCAGGCTAATATGTACCTTAGGGCTGCTGGGGCCGTGAATCTGTACCAATAACGTTTTTGGGGGCGCGGTGGCATTGCGGTAACCGGTTCTCGTCAGATCACCGAAGTTAAGCAACGTCGAGCCCGGTTAATCCTCGGATGGGTGACCGTCTGAGCGATCGATTCGGACCCCCACGTTGTGTCCTTGGGCAAGGCACTTCACTCCGATTGCCCACATGGGGGCACGATTGCGCCGTGTAAAAGGCGTACTGCACGTCGATGGTGCTCATGTCTTCAACCAGTCTAACCCTGCCTGTGCTGCAGTACGGAGTTACGATGGTGGGAAGCTGGCAGCTGTTCGTCGTTACTCGGTGGTTCTCTCTGGGTACCCCGGCTTCCTCCACCCGGAAAACTGTCACGGTCATGATTAGCCATTGTGCATAAGTATGTGACCTTAAACACCAATAAATAAATAATTAAAGTTTTTGATGGCACAGAAGAGCTGTAGAGAATATTTTATGTCATATTTAATAACTTTTAGCTTGAATAATAAGATATTAGAGTGAAAAGCATAAAATTTGCTACCTGCTCACGGATTACTAAAGTTAAATCGTTTATTGGCAAATATCAGTGCAAATATTCAAAGATCCAAGATATTGCAACCAGAAAATATGAGATACAGTCAGTATAACCAGTGTTGTCTAATTTGCACCTGTTGAGATACTGTTAAAACTAGAAGTCCTGTCATGTAATGCGCACAAATAGCACGTCGTTCTGAGCGTTAATCTACGCGTTATAACCATAGTAAGGATATCAAATTCTGTACATGTGGCCTGTGCACAAGCAATGTTTCAGGCAATGGACCTCCGGGTAACCCGGAGGTCCATTGGCAGAAGCATTGCCAGTGTTTGCTATGAGTAACCAGGAGAGCCTGCCGTGCTTTGGATGCTATTCGATATGGCAATTGCGCGCAATTCCTACGCGCAGTTAAGCCTAGATAAGCGCACTGTTCGTGACAGGACTTCTAGTTTGAACTGTAACAGGAAAAGGATAAGGATTAGAGTTCATTATTAGAAATTTATTTACAGATAAAAAACACCCATTCTGCAGTGTTATGCGCGACTTTGCCGGGATTTTCGCGGATTATACAGAGTGTATAGACGGAGTCTTTTTCGATAGCAATCTGTGTTTATGCAAGCAATTTATAAGAAATGTGACATACAACGTAAGAGGTCATTTATGACTCAGCAGCCATTTGCGAATGAAATAGTGGTCGGGACAAAGGCCAGTGTATTTTGATGGACGATACGGCCGGCGTGGACTGGAAACTTTCCATGGGTGGGCAGTATTCCCACGGACGCGATAATATTAGACTCAAAACATTAATTACAGGAATAATCATCAAAAATATAATTGATGAAGCACCGGGTACAACCCGTTGCTTCATTAATTAAAATTTTGTTGATGAGGATTTTTATTACCTGCTAAACGCATGCGTGGACATGACTGTCGACGCGTGGATTACGACCAGTCCACCTCGATTGAACTGGATATCACCTTCTCTGACAATAGGGTCTGTAACAAGAATACACTGCTAATGTAGTAAACATTAATTCAAACTCATACTAGGTATCAAACCATATTTCTATTTTTATTATGTCTCAAAGTTAGTTTCTCCATTCAAAATGCTGGAATACCTTCTAAAGATTCCACCGTATCGGGTTACTCACCTGATATTAATTAATATCAGGTGAGTAGCCGCCATTACTATTTTGATGCAATTCCCCTCACTTCGAATTTTCAAAATCTGAATTAAAACAAAATAAGAGAATTTAGGTTCCGAAAATATTTTCAAGATACCGTATTTTGTGATTTAAAACATTAAATATGTAAAAAGATGGGCAGAAGATAATATTTGTAGTCAGAAAAGTTCTTTGTTTTACGACTCCTTCAGTCACTGTTTGGATCGGAAATTGCAAAATCGGCAACATCAACATCACTATAAATAATAAATGAACAAACTTGTTTTTGAAACATTCCGATCAAACAGAATTAACAGAAAGTCGGTGTGCGTTTCAGATTCAACTTCAAAGTTCAAGTTGCGTTATTGTTATTGTTTGCTCTACAGTAAAAAAGTGATTTTTAATGTTCAAAACTGCTTTATTAGTCCTTTTTAGGTAGTAACAACAGTAAATGTACGCAAGGGGCCTCCAGATTATGCCGAGTTGGCAAGCAGCACTGATCTCAGTGGCAAGCAGCGATTCGTTTCATTTGTAAACAAGTACGGCAATCGCCCTTCGCAAAGTGATGATTTGTTTACAATTACCATGGTTACACGTACCGGTGCCTGTTACTGTTCATGATTCTGCGCGGTGCTATCAATAGTGGTTCCTGAAAAATAAATTCCGGGCCGTTGTTTGTTTATGGAGAAAATTATTAATCGCTTGATTTACATGGACTTTCGACATAATAAATATGTTACATGGTGTGTAGCTGGCTGATACATTTCCATACAAGGCTCTGAGTGTTCATATCAGGTGAGGCGAAGCCGAACCTGATATGAACACTCAGAGCCTTGTATGGAAATGTATCAGCCAGCTACACGCCATGTAACTTATAATATGTAGCTGAACACTTACCAGAATTCAGGTATGCTCAACTGTACAGTTGGGCCCTGCTAAGCTTCGAAATTCGATTGGATTCGAAATCGTCCCGATTTTTCTAATGGTCGAGTTGCTTCTCAAAATCCCAGAAGTGTCTCCTCTTTAACTCGTTTACTATCATCGGGTCTTTTGTATACGAGATCTGGTGAAAGAAGGGTTCCAGGAGGTTCTGTTTCCGAACTTCGATTCCATTCTATAATATTCCGCATTTTTATTCATTTGACCAAATAGACGATTCGGCGTTTCATACAACATATGAGCTGAGCCAGACAATACTGGGGTTGTATAAAGTGCAATATCTACAACTTGAAGAGCGTTGTGGTCCGATTTGAGATTCAATGCCAAATCCGCTTCCCAATTCGATTCGAGCTTCGATTCCCTCGGAATTGGATATTTACAGGGTCTAACCGGGAGTGTGGGGGTGGACAGGAATAACACCGATGCATTTCCAGCTGTTCTCACACTCGCTCTATTTCAAAGTTAAAAAATGTACATTGCTGTATCGACAGATTTGACAAAAGGACTGCAGTTGATAAGGGTGATAAAATTCATTCCACATTGCAATGTGGAGGGACAGTGTTTTGAAAAGCTGTATAGTTTTGACTCCTGCACTGCGGAGAGCAAACGAGACAAGAACTGAAATAGAAAAGGACAAAGATTGCTGAGCCTCTTTCTCAACTGATAGAGTGCTGGAAGCCCTTATTTGGGCTTTATTCAGTAGTGTAGGTACCGCTACTCAAGGGATTCAAATTCTGTAGATGTGCGTCATATTTGCTTTGATGTGAAATTACTTAGTCTCTAAGGATTTGCTTTGTTACAATTCATGGAAAATGCCTACAGACATTCTCCATACATTGTAACAAGGCATGGACCTGTGAATCTATTTCGACGATAAAAAATAGTTCAGCGATCTGCCCGTCTACCGATCAATTGCTAACAGAAAGAACACGAATAGACGGAAGCATTAACAAGATACAAGTTGTATTCAAGTCGTCGTGTATGAAAAGCAGTTTTTATTGGAGTGTGGGTCCTCACTAAAACACCCAAGGAGTGAAGTTTCTAGTCCATAATAATAATTCTCAAACCTTGTGAAGGCGAATAAGAGGTACAAACAAAGTTCCATATAACAGACCCCCTGTTCAGCCTGGGAGCCCGTATGCTGAACATCACTTATACTTCTTCCAGTTTTGCAGAATATGCTTTGTTATGGCTGTTCATAGAATATGAGCTGATGAAAGAGAAGAAACTCCCTTCGGCAAAGCGTTTTAGTGGTAACCGACACGCCACGTACAGTCTTGGTAGGCAACCGACGTCTCAACCTTCTGGCGTTTTAGTCATAAGCGGAAACGACTAAATTGATGTTTGTAAACAGTTAGTTTTTTCTGTTTATTCGAATTTAACGACACTTTCAACAACAAGGGTCACTTTGTGTCGGTCAGTTTTACGGGAGGAAAAAACCGGAGTACCCGAGCAGGGTCGAGGAACTACCACACTCTCAATCGCCTTAACCCGGCTCAACCAGAGTTAGCAATGATTGAAGGCAAGTGTACCATCCACGTGCAGTACGCCTAATAACTCAGTGCCACCGTGCCCCCTCCCTCCGTGGGAAATCGCGATTATCCCTTTACCTAACGAATCGCACGCATCCGCCCGCGTAATATGCAAATTGAGCAGTTGAAAAAATTATTTTTTTCAAAATATTTCAACAAAACCATATCATGTGACCCCTCATGGGAACGAGTTCAATGAGCTCGTTCCAATGAGGGGTCACATGATATGGTTTTGTTAAAATGTTTTGAAAAATTTAAAAAATTATATTTAAGATAATAAATTTTGATATCGTCTGCGTTGGGTAAAGGGTTAAATATTTTGCCCAAGGATACAAGACAGGGTCAGAATGAAACATTCAGCCTTTCGGTTTAATTTCCAATGCTCTAACGCCAAATAAAAATACATTTGGTTCTCGAGCATTAAGGTTTTCAGATCAATGAGCGGAGGGGCTTATTTTTTATTTTCAATATTGATAACACGTAAAGTGCTAAATTACGTTTCGTCGAAAACTTTGTTCATAAGTTCTTGCCCTGTTAAAATTTATTGGAGAGAGTAGGCACTCTCCCACAAATTCTTACAAGGCAAATCCATACAGAGTAAATAATTTCAGTTCACAGATTTTATGAAGCACATCCATAGAATATGAAGCCCTTAAGTTATGAAACCTGCACTTCAGAAACATGCCAAAATTGGGTCTTCCAGCACCCAACCAGTTAATCAAGAAATAAAAAAACAACATTTGTATTCAATTACATTTATACACCTTTTCGAAAAATAAATACCATCCACATAACATTTACGTTATTTTCAGCAGAACAGAGCAAACTGGGTGTTTTCAAACAAACTGGGTGTTTTCAAAATATAATAGAAAAAATATTTTAATCATGCTTTGAAACATGGGCAATTAAATATACATTAATCAAAAAGGGGCAAATTTTGAAGTCTCAGGATTTCACACTAAATTTGGAAGACACTGCTTGCCAATAAAATTGTTCGATGGGGGTTTCAATTTCAATAAGGGAGATGCTAAAACTTGTTTTTACCCAAACCAATGAGCCACCGTGCACACGTTGGTAAACACTAAAAACCGGTTTGATTGATTACTTATTCCTTCATCACACGGCTTTTTTTTTGACTCGCAAACACGTGCATATCATGCATCATCTAACCATGTATGCATGCTTGCCTCCTTATAAAATATATACATGTATGAAATGAAACCTGTCACAGAAAATGTTAACGGATACATTCCAAACGAAAGCATGGTGGAAAATTTAGTCCACAATTACACTATTTAGTTTATTTAACGTTTTTTTAAGAAATACCACTCACATTGTTGTTCGACGTGTTTTGTCAAGTGAAGAGGTATATTTCTGGGCATGTTCGCAATATTTTCGTTTAGTTGTGCATTACATGATGAATTACAAAGTTGGTCCAGGTTGGCTGGGAGGGTCATATGCTTAAAACCGCATTAGACGCAACAAACAGAGCCCTCAACATTCGTGTGATATATGTAGAAATAGTTTATTGCTGTTCCGAGTTAAAAGTGTATAATTAAACCTTTTTTCTATTCATGCATTTTCAGACAAAATGATTGGCTGAAGTATTCCTGTTTTTTCTTTTCATAACACAATGGTCCGAAACAACGCATTTAGGCCCACCCTAAACCACACCCCCAATATCTATCTTGAAAATTACGTTGCACAGTGTGAATGGAAAAGAACCCCCGCACGTTCATATTGTATCAACATGAAAGTAATTAATATTTATCTCATCAGATTAAAAAGAGTTTCAAAATAAAATTTAATAAACAATGAAATCCTTATCATGCTTTTTATTCCATGTTCAATTTGTTTATACGCAATAGGTGATCATCTGCTTTCATCGTTTTACCAAACCAAACGAAAACAATGGCCGGTAATAATAATCCAGAAACGAAACTTGCGAGAAAAACTTTCCGATTTCCAAATAGCCTGGATAAACTCTTTCTAAGACAAAGTTCAACCAACTTCATGTCATCCGGGTTCATATCGAACTCCACATTTACAAACTGGGTTTTCATTTTCTCAGAAAATGGTCGAAATCATGATTAAATTTAACTGTGTTGCTTTGAATGTCAGCACCTTTCCGTCAAGAGGAAAAGGAGATTGAAATTTTATTTGGGCGTGGCCTATGACATTCCTTTTAACTTACGCAATTCACTGGTCAATACAATTTTTAATGAAACAAGAATATTTTTCGGTGAAATTTATCGTAATTTCAAGTTTTAGGAAACTATGCCTTTTTATTCAGTTATCACTAGGAACCATGATGCGACCTGGTTTTTATTTTAACTCCGCAAAGTGGAGAGTGTTTAAATTTATTACCCCTCAAGTTTCATTATAAGGAATGATCGTTTTTTTCTGTCTATTTCGTAAGTTATGAACCCCAAAAACCAAAGGCAAAACATAGTGTAAATGGGCTACGCCCATTTACACAGTTTGGCCTTTGTTTTGTGGGGGGTTCGTAACTCAGGAAATAGACAGAAACGAACGGTCATTCCTTATTTGAACTGTACTGCGTATGGCGATGGACATAGGGGAGGGGTGGGTTCTGGAATATGGGGTTGTTGGATTTAATTTCGCAAAAGTATGATCTTTCAGCTAAGACATTTTACTTGAACAAGAATTTATTTCAGAGTTACGTTGATGACAGAAGTTTCTTATGTTGGTAAGATTATTGTCTACAGACACCAATGATAATTTACCTGAGAATAAGTACATCGACCTGTTGGTTATTGTCCAATGGCGGCTCACCCATAGGGAGAAGGTGAATAAGTTCAGTGGTCAGGTCTTCACTAAAAATATTTTTTCTCTAATATTTCGGTGCTTTTTTCTCCTTTTGCGAAATGAATTTTATTATCTATTAAAAACCACATCCATAGTGGTTTTAGTGATAATGAACCATTCACGCACTGGAGAAGCAACTGTATGTGCAATGTCAACCGCCATACGAACTACCATTGAAAGGACATACCATGGTACCTTCGTTCAGTTCTATGGTCATCCGTGGTGGTTTCAAATGAGTATATGTCCCTAATATAAAAATGAACTTTTCAAGTGATTCTTCATGTGTATCGTGTATCATGTGTCAAAGGTACACTTAATTACACTGATGAGGGAATCGGCTGTGAAGGTTCACAGTCAGATGGGGATAACAGGAAGCCAGCCCCTGTTAATCTGCCGACTTCACGCAAAAATATTAAAAGAAAACACAAAGCGGATGGAGTTCGGGTGGGGGAGGGGCTGGCATCAACGACTCAGCGGCACTTGCGAAATATGAAAATCTCCACCAAGAGTTCTTTATTCCTGCCCCCTTGCTCAAACCGGGTTGTGTTCTGTATTTATATCACGAATAAACTTGGAATAAATAAACAAAGCTACTTTCTTTAAACTTTGAGAAAATATCACTCTCGGCAGTCTGATAACTTTCTTGTTTGACACTGTTTTGTGTCGAAGCATTCCATACACGTCATAGCGTCACCCAGACATGTAACGTCCAGTGAGATATGTTCTTGCGTGACGTTCTTACGTATAATCTGGATTCTATGCGTGATGTAAGTAGCACATTTCCCAGTGCATAACACGGGGGGTCAGACCATGATCGGGGTCATTGACCCCGGCGCCCAAATCGTTAGGCCTCCCCTCTTCCTCTCCCCTCTCCACACTAGGCCTAGGTTATTTTTAGGCCCCCCTCACTCTACCCGCCCCGTATGTGCCCTACGTTTTAGGCTATCGCTCCCCAAAGCCCATTTGGGGACCCTCTGAAGGGACCCAGACTACCTATAGCCCATTTAGGCTTTCCCCACATTGTTTAGGTTTTCCCTGTATGTGGACTCCCCCTTCCAAAAGCCCACTCCCTCCCCGCAAAAGCCCTGGACTGTTCCTCCCCTTTCCAAAGGCTAGCCCAAAGCTGGGGGACATTCAAACTGAGGAGTCCAATGAGTACTAACAAAAGAGTGCCACCATGTCCAAACCCCATCCCTGCCCTCCCATAACTCTATTTCTTGGTAAATATCTTTAAGGTAAATGTTGTCAAGGACATGTGCACATAACGGCATACAAAATGCTTTAGACATAAAGACTACCTGGTTTTGTTTAGACATTTCATAAAGGTGATTATGATAGAGAACACCTGGTCTTTGCCATTGCAAAGAAAATGGTGATTAAGATGGAGGGAAACTTTGTTTATAAGAAGATATGATAGTGCCACATTGTATAATTATGCAGATAGATAAGGGAGAACTGGTATGTTTGATTATGTCATAGATAAAGGTATTATGATAAAGGGCTCCTTTGTTTATAAGAAGCTTGATATGATAAAGACCATGTACACTGTTTGATTATGTCATAGATAAGATAGTGTCACGCCGCAGGTGTTTGATAACCCAGTAAGTTCGCGGCGGTGTTTAATTGGTCAAACAGCTGTCCAATCAGATCATACCACACGGCGGTATGTTCCATGAGACCAATAGATAAGCGTATTGTAAAATTATCCCACGCAGGCGTTCTCTGATTGGTCAAACAACTGTCCAATCAGATCGTGCCATACAGTATTTTCTGCGTGGCGAATAGATGAGTGATCCGGAGTGTTGTAGTAAACTACTTTCGCATGCTCATCTCATAGGTAAGCTGAAAAGGAATGAACAACTCGAAATATTCTCTCTATTAAATTTTATTTTCACATAAAATCAGTTTTACAAGTAATTAATTGGTTTTACAATAGTCAAAATGGATTTGCAGACTTACAAATTTACAAGTAATTTTTTCAAAGCGAAAATGGTTTTACAATCAATTAAAATGGATTTACAATCAGTCAAAATGGATTTTCAATAAGTTTTTACAAGTAATTTTACAATTTGACCATAAGTAATTTCCACAATAAGTAGTTTTACAATACTTTTACAATCATACATAATTAAATGTTCAGTTACTGTCTTTGTCCCTGAAAAGGGACAGTTTTTGTTGTTGTTGTTCTTCTGGACTTTCTCTAGTTATGATCCCAAGCTTTCTGCACATCCAGAAAACGTGTTTTTTCTTAATAATGGATCAAACAAGTATTTTCGTTTCTCAATTGCGATTTTTTCAGCTTCGTTCATTCCGTAACCCTCCTCATCTCGAAGTCGCTGAGCAGTTTTTTCTAATTTTTCCATAGACCGGATGTTGTCTGAAGTGCCTTACTCGACTCATTGCCTTAAATAATCTTCTACAGAGGGAAGCTCTCATGCTGACTCTAAGAGCTTCCCTGGCCGCTTTGGTGGCCTCGTCTGTGGGCAAGCCATTTTCTATGTACGACACTTTCAATCTCTGAAATTTAGCTGTATTATCTTCATATGCTCTTATGATTAAAGTGTCTATTATGTTCGTTTCGCCATCTTCCTCTTCTGAATATTCACTTTCAGTGGTTGTATCACTATCGTCTGACTCTGAATATGTGCTCTCGTCAGAAGCAGACAAGTTATAATCTTCGTTTGACTGTTTGCCTTCACCCGTCATCCCAAACCTCTTGAGGCAGTAACCATCTTCGTGTCTATTGCGTGTAAAGGCTCTTGAGAATGCTTTCCTACAGAATTTACAGTTGTGGCTCGGCATGTCTTCTCTCTTTGAACGCTCTGAGAACAAATGTGAACTGGGTGCACATCACGATTTATAAGTCAGTGAAGAGTACCCTCAAATACGCGCATGCGAAAATTGACTATGCGCACATCGGTTTTACATACGGACACATCGGTTTTAAAGCACACAGTGAATTTTCACATAAGCACACACGAGTATTTGAGGCTAAATGAAGGAGCTAAAGGAGCTAATATGAAGGTGTAGGAATACGAAACTGGATGTAATTAGGTTGTATGGTTGGCGGAGGTATAAAACATTGGGGTGTAAGTGGGTTAGAGAAACTGAATAATTGTCCAAACAACAGGCTTTTTACACTCTACTCTGAGCACATCGGTTTTAAACATATACTCTGAGTGTAAAACCGATGTGTCCGTATGTAAAACCGATGTGCACGTTTGTAAACCGATGTGCACATATGTAAACCCGATGTGCACATTTGTAAAACCGATGTGCACATATCTAAAACCGATGTGCACGTTTGTAAAACCGATGGGCACATATGTAAAACCGATGTGCACGTATGTAAAAATGATGTGTCCGTATGTAAAACCGATGTGCACGTTTGTAAAACCGATGTAAACATATGTAAAACCGGTGTGCACGTTTGTAAAACCGATGTGCACGTTTGTAAAACCGACGTGCACGTTTGTAAAACCGATGTGTACATATGTAAAACCGATGTGCACGTATGTAAAACCGATGTGCACATATGTAAAACCGATGTGCACGTTTGTAAAACCGATGTGCACATATGTAAAACCGATGTGCACGTTTGTAAAACCGATGTGCACGTATGTAAAACCGATGTGCATGTATGTAAAACCGATGTGCCCGTATGTAAAACCGATGTGCCCGTATGTAACACTGTTGTGCCCGCATGTAAAACTGATGTGCCCGTATGTAAAACTGATGCACGCATGCGCGTATTTAAGGGTACTCTTCACTGTCTTATAAATCGTGATGTGCACCCAGTTCTCATTTGTTCTCAGAGCGTTCAAAGAGAGAAGACATGCCGAGCCACAACTGTAAATTCTGTAGGAAAGCATTCTCAAGAGCCTTTACACGCAATAGACACGAAGATGGTTACTGCATCAAGAGGTTTGGGATGACGGGTGAAGGCAAACAGTCAAACGAAGATTATAACTTGTCTGCTTCTGACGAGAGCACATATTCAGAGTCAGACGATAGTGATACAACCACTGAAAGTGAATATTCAGAAGAGGAAGATGGCGAAACGAACATAATAGACACTTTAATCATAAGAGCATATGAAGATAATACAGCTAAATTTCAGAGATTGAAAGTGTCGTACATAGAAAATGGCTTGCCCACAGACGAGGCCACCAACGCGGCCAGGGAAGCTCTTAGAGACAGCATGAGAGCTTCCCTCTGTCGAAGATTATTTAAGGCAATGAGTCGAGAAAGGCACTTCAGACAACATCCGGTCTATGGAAAAATTAGAAAAACTGCTCAGCGACTTCGAGATGAGGAGGGTTACGGAATGAACGAAGCTGAAAAATTCGCAATTGAGAAACGAAAATACTTGTTTGATCCATTATTAAGAAAATACACGTTTTCTGGATGTGCAGACAACTTGGGATCATAACTAGAGAAAGTCCAGAAGAACGACAACAACAAAAACTGTCCCTTTTGAGGGACAAAAGACAGTTACAGAACATTTAATTATGTTTATTGTATGATTGTAAAAGTATTGTAAAACTACTTATTGTGGAAATTACTTATGGTGAAATTGTAAAATTACTTGTAAAAACTTATTGAAAATCCATTTTGACTGATTGTAAATCCATTTTAATTGATTGTAAAACCATTTTCGCTTTGAAAAAATTACTTGTAAATGAGTAAGTCTGATTGCAAATCCATTTTGACTATTGTAAAACCAATTAATTACTTGTAAAACTGATTTTATGTGAAAATAAAATTTAATAGAGAGAAAATTTCGAGTTGTTAATTCCTTTTCAGCTTACCTATGAGTTGAGCATGCGAAAGTAGTTTACTACAACACTCCGGATCACTCATCTATTCGCCACGCAGAAAATACTGTATGGCACTATCTGATTGGACAGTTGTTTGACCAATCTGAGAACGCCTGCGTGGGATAATTTTACAACACGCTTATCTATTGGTTTCATGGAACATACCGCCGTGTGGGATGATCTGATTTGACAACTGTTTGACCAATCAGACACCGCCGCGATCTTACTGGGTTATCAAACACCTGCGACGTGACACTGTCTTATCCATGGCATAATCAAACAGCGCACATGGTCTTTATCATATCAAGCTTCTTATAAACAAAGGAGCCCTTTATCATAATACCTTTATCTATGACATAATCAAACATACCAGTTCTCCCTTATCTATTTGCATAATTATACAACATGACACTATCATATCTTCTTATAAACAAAGTTTCCCTCTATCTTAATCACCATTTTCTATGCAATGACAAAGACCAGGTGTTCTCTATCACAACCACCTTTATGACATGTCTAAACAAAACCAGGTAGTCTTTATGTCTAAAGCATTTTGTATGACGTTACGTGCACATGTCCTTGACAACATTTACCTTAAAGATATTTACCACGAAATAAAGTTATGGGAGGGGCAGGGCTAGGGTTAGGGGATGGTGGCACTCTTTTGTTAGTATTCATTGGACTCCCCAGTTTGAATGTCCCCCAGCTTTGGGCTAGCCTTTGGAAAGGGAAGGAACAGTCCAGGGCTTTGGTGGGGAGGGAGGGGCTTTTGGAAGGGGGAGCCCACATACAGGGAAAACCTAAACAATGTGGGGAAAGCCTAAATGGGCTATACATAGTCTGGGTCCCTTCAGAGGGTCCCCAAATGGGCTTTGGGGAAGGATAGCCTAAAACGTAGGGTACATACGGGGCGGGTAGAGTGAGGGGGGCCTAAAAATAACCTAGGCCTAGTGTGGAGAGGGGAGGGGAGAGGGAGAGGGGAAGCCTAACGGATTTGGGCGCCGGGGTCAATGACCCCGATCATGGTCTGACCCCCTGGGTCCTGGTAAAAAGGGTAGATCTGTGCATCCTATACTACTCCTGCTTGTGTGGAGTTAGTATGTTGGGGGGCCCGAAAGTTGCTCGCCGTTGCTCGATGGCCTGTCGAAAATTTCGTTAAACCCCAATAAATAAACAAATAAATAAATAAATAAATAAATAAATAAATAAATAAATAAATAAATAAATAAATAAATAAATAAATAAATAAATCTATTATTGACTGTCCAACCATGAAAATGAACACCTCTTAACTGACTTTATTCCTGTGTCCCCATTACCTTAAAATTCTTTTTCTTTGTAAATTCGTTCGATAACGAAATTGTAATTGTTGTTTGTGTATGTCGTTTCTCCACGTGTTTGATTATAATGTTTATCACTGCACTGTATAGGAAAGGAACGGAAATAAGTTGTAATACTTTGTGTTCCAATCTGTTTGTCATTTAACATCAAACAACAAATAAATAAATATGTTTAATCAAAAAACTATTTTGTAATTTAGCGTATCGTTCGTTCTTTTCCACAAACATCTACTTTGGGAAAATCTGAAGACGTTTTTAAAGCGCTTCATACAAAACTTAACCCGTCCACCACAGATTCATTTTCCGATAAAGCAATGGATAATTCATTTCAATTCTTATAATTTACTTTATAGTAGTTGATTACCGCGTTAAATTAATCGTATTTTCGAATATGTTAGCCCTTCTTTACCCAACGAATCGGCCTCATCCGCCTGCCCAACTTACAAACCGAGCAGTTTAAAGAACATAATTTTTCAATACACCCCCAACAAAACCATACCATTTGATCCTTATTTGGAATAAGTCCGCCGACACATTCCAATGAGGGTTTCATGAAATAGTTTTGTTGATTTTTTCAAAACTTTGAATGAAATGTGCGTTAAGTAAAAGGTTAACACATTTATCATTGAGCACCGACACCAAAACACACTTTCCTACCAAATTACTTCGTACATGTTTGTTGCTCTGAAGCAGTGGGATCAGCGTTTGTGCAGACCACAGTTTGAGAGTTTAGTTTTGGGCATCATAATGAATGGAGGCTTGCTCAGTTTGTACACAGGCTGACTTTCCAGAAGACAATTACGAAAGCTTTTGTGACGTAACAGGTGCATGGCATCCAACGACTTATCAGCCCACATTGTGCAATTACAGTTTAATTGCACCGTTAAACACGCCCGGGATTTATTTCGATAGATTGATGGGGAAATAGCAAAAATATTTAGCCGCTAAGTGTTATTAAAATCTCTTCTCAACTAATCACATGAAAAGAAAATAATATACAAAAGAGATTTTTTGGACAAATAATTGTGAGCTGACATCAAATCGAGTGTTCTGGGCACTTTCAATTGCTTTATGAAATGTCTGAATTCCGGTACTCCTAAAACGTTCAGGGATGGTTACATATTTATGTGTGATTAAAAGGAGTTCCTTCGTGGCTTGGAAATCCTGGGAATACATGCTGTGGTTTAAGGGGAAACAAGATATCCCACCTTTGTATTAAATTATCCTGGAGAGTTATGAGAAATGTTTTGGAAGATGAACATCGAAAAACAAATGCGAGAGCTGCTCTTTAGTTCTGTTACAGAAAGTATACAATTCTATTTCCGATAGATTGTTCATTTATTATATGACTACCACTAATAGCCGCTCAATAACACTGTAGTTTGCCCATCAAATCCAGCTCTCCGGGAAACAAGAGTGTCAAGTTTTCCAGACCGTTATCATGCCTGTCTCAAACGAGGCGCACGTGAGCGGAATATTTCTACCAGTGAGCTGTAAATAAATATAGAACATAAGCACAGAACATAAACACGAGTGTCTCCTCATTAAATTCCGTTGACAAAGATTCCAGTCGACGTCTATTTGAAAATGCCGTGCTGAACAATTGCAAAAAGTTCGTCGCGTGAGAACCATTGGGTTCTATCTTCCAATGGAAGATAGAACCTTATGGTTCTCACACGACGAAATAACAATTAACAACTATTTTCAAGATGCGAATCCTACAAAACGTAGGAGAATCTGTGTTATCGAAAGCGATTCTGATTGAAATTCAAGTCTTTCCTCCATTGTTTTGACTTTCAAGTTTCATGTTCGACACGAACGTTCGATATTACTACACGTTTGGGATTCTCCAATTCCAAAAATTGTTAATGGTTATTTGGCTAAAATAATTCTTGTTGTATTTAATTTTTCAGGTGTTGTGATCAGTTTAAAACACTAATTGTCATGTAATAAACAAATTACTACAACATTCAATTGATCTGTATTGTTGTATTCCGTCGAGTTGACGAGATGAGATCGGCCAGATCAAACGAGACGCCGCAGGCGATCTCATCACGTCAACTCGACAGAATACTACAAAACAGATCATTGACTGTTGTAGTATTCTGTATCTGTTATATGACTATGAGTTTTCTCGTACCAATACCACCATTGTATCGCGATCATTTCCCCACCGCTGGAAAACAGAGTGTATAATCCTATGTCATTCCACTATAGTGTGCGAACGAGGCTTCAAAATGTGTTAAGTGAATACGGACTATTTATACGATGTGGTCGATGAACCTGGGTTGGTATTCCCCTGGAAATGGGAATCTTTTATTAATTTAAGTAATTTATTCATTTATTTATTTATTTATTGGAGTTTAAGGTCACACATTTTTGCACAATGGCTAATCATGACAACGGCATGAGGATCAACTCAAGACCAGGGGTGAGCATTAATAAGCCATGTTGCCCATTTTAGAAAGGGTTTGCACCTCCCAAGCTTTAGTGACTGGGTCCAATTTTACCAGTAAAACAGAGCCTGTTTACCGCAGTGAACAGGCACTGCTTCACTTCCCGGGAAATTTAAGTAATTACGTGTCATATAATAAACCTTTTCTCACTACGGTTGATTGATCTGGTAGCTGGACCAAAGTTGTGGCAAGCCCTCGTTTGATCCAGCTACTTCACCTCGTCAACGCGACGTGATACTACGAGCATATCAGTCCACTGTAATGGTAATATGTAGATATAGCCTAAAATCTGTAAAGTATATTCTTTGAGGATCTTATGTTGAAGATATTGTAAATACGAGTCATCCCCTGTTATAAAAGGTCATTAAAATATCAACACCCATTCTCCGGACTGCAAGTTAATTCCCAAACAATTCTTCCCATTTTTTTCTGCGTTTTGAGTGGTTTTATGGCATCTATTTTCAAGAATATTGGATAAAAATGGGTTCATGCTTTCAGCGAATATTTAAAGAGTTCGAGACTTTCACTTCACTTCTGATTGTTTGGTCTTTGGGGATTCGCTATCCCCCCAACGACCGTGGCAGAGCATTTAGAATCCTTGATAGGCCGAATATGGTATCTTGATGCTCGTTCCAAAGAGGGGTCACATGATATGGTTTTGTTGAAATTTTTTGAAAAATTTAAAAAAAATGATATTTAAAATAATAAATTTTGATATCGTCTGCGTTGGGTAAAGGGTTAAAAGAAAATCGGAATACATTGTTATGCCATTAATATTTGAATTTATTTTTGGGGCTCCACTTAAGATTTGTGTGCAGAGTATGACGAGATAAGGCAAAAAGGGATCCCCTTGTCTCGCAACATGTTCTAAACTGAATTTATCTCAACAGTGAGCGTTATTTAAAATTTAGCTACGAATTTTATTAAAAAAATTGAAACTAATGAATAATGGATGAACCAAAGTTTAAAAATTTAATTCTTTTAATAAGCCTATTCCAAAGTCTCAAAGGCATTCGCCCTGTCAAGAAAAACAAGGATTTGTTCTTCATAAGTTTTAGCAAGGTAGAAAGTGAATCTAGCTGATTCCCCTATATGTCTTCACTTCAAACAGTCGATCTGAGTATCTGAAATTAATTTCTGTAACACGTTTTTTAAACGACTGACTATTACAGCAGATCCTATTCAACGTCTACATGTATTAGTGATATAGACCTCCAGTGCCCTTTACCTAACGAATCGCCTTCATCCGCCCGCGTAATTTGCAAATTGAGCCGTTGAAAAAATACATTTTTCAAAATATTTCAGCAAAACCATATCATGTGACCCCTCATTGAAACGAGTCCATCGAGCTCGTTCCAATGAGGGCTCACATGATATGGTTTTGTTGTAATTTTTTTTGAAAAATTTAAAAAAATAGTAATTAAAATAACAATTTTTGATATTCTCTGCGTTGGGTAAAGGGTTAATTTTAGGTTGATCCTGTTCAGGGATGCAGGTAATAATGCCAGACCTTTGTACTATTGAGGGTTCTTTCTTGTTTTAGTCAAAATTTAGAGAATTAATTAAAAACGTACCACTGTCTCACCACACAAAATTAAAGAATTCGTCTGTAAATTAGTCCAAACCCGGGGGACTTCTTATTCTTTATTTAGAAATTTAGAAAGAGGATGGTGGGGTAAAAACACATACATTTTGTGTCTGAGTTGCTGTCAAAACAAATAATTGCGAAATGTTCCCAGATCTGTTACAGTTTCTTTTCTGACAGTATTATTGTTTCTCATTCTTTTCACAAAGTCCGAAGTTTCCTCTTCTCCCAGTTCAGCTATTCAATGGGGAAGACGAGTCGTTCGGATAGTTGAACAATCTCGTCTCCCACTTCGACTAATCTCAACTTATGACTCCGAATTTAGTTTGCGTTGGATTTTCTATACAACTCGCCGCTTTAAACCACTCCATTATGCCCGGTAACGTTAGTTTTCCTGATAGCGTTTCACGAGTAAGGATCTCCATGTAAACTATTTGGTTGCACCTGGTACGACACACCAAGATGATAAACTGTGACTTGGATTATGTCTGCCGTGATCGGCCTCATATCAGCTGAGTTTGAAGTCCTATCGGCGGTCCTGATAAGGGGCAATTCGGGGAAAGAAAATCATATCTTATAAATAACCCTACATATTCTAGGGCACGGAGAAGACTGGTATTGTATTTTTCAAAGACCCTTTCCTATAGGCTGATTGGTACATAGTATGTCTACACTTATCGGATTATGATCATTTCCATACCTGAACTGAATATCCGCTTCTAATAGAAATATATGCAGATCTGATGACATTACAAAGTAATCTAATCTACCTAATTCATTTCCAAGACCTCCTCGTGTATCTTTTCTTGAATCCGATAGCTGTCACAACAGTTCGTCGTTTGAGAACCATAAGGTTCTATCTTCCACTGGAAGATAGAACCTCATGGTTCTCATGCGACGAGTTGTTGTAACAAAGTGGTTGCCGCAGCTGTTTTGTCATTGTAGGGGATTGGGGTGAGGATATGTGCAATGGCCACAGACATAAGATCTCGATACTCATTCGGAATCGATGAAGGCCATTTGAAACCTGGTGCAACTGTATGTCTCATCACTCAATGCCTTTCGTCACACATTTCTAGCTCATGACGACACAGTTTAATTCTTCTTAGGGCCCATGTTTGCACATCGATACATCATGTCGCCTCCACCCCCACCCCTCTCCGCCCTAGACTGTCTGTCTGCCATGTTCATCGATTAAGTATTTCTATTTCTAGGGGCCTTTTGAGAATGTAAATTGGTCCTGGAAGGTTTGTGTATTGCTATCAATTCCCCCTGCGATATATGCTATTCGAACCACGATGTAGTGAGTTAGTGAAACCGCTGGGAAGTTGTTAAGATCATACAGAGTTTACAGCTTTGAAAGTATTATAAGTGACGCTTGAAATGACTCATTCTTGGCGATAACTGAAGCTGAAAGGATTTTGTTTCAATTTGGTTAACTCTGTTTTATGCCATAGCTGATCTGATTTGCCGGATTATTCCAGCTCATCTCTGACGTATTTTTCCACAAGCCGATTATATGCTGCGCCCCGTTGCAACAGCGAGTCACACGAAACATAACTCAATTGACATCGAAGATCAACAGAAATTCTGTCCCCAACTCTTCATTCATTGTGCTTTAACAGCTGAAAAATTTAATATTTTATTTAAGACATTTGGAAAAATTAAAAATAAAACTGAAATCTACAAATATAATAAACTTGACAAAAGTATGATAGAGAAAACTATCTGTTCCAAAATATTTCATTTCGTGGTATTCATTCTGAAAAAATCCAACTATATGTATATCCGAACGGTCCGCGAGTAAAAAATAAAGCTCTGCGAAAATGGAGTCTTTGGACCAACCGCTACTTCGTTTCATGTAAGGCCACAGTCAAAAATCGAGAACAGTTGCATCACAGACAGAAATATTGGTATATAAAAATAATTCTGCGATACCCTGTCAGATTCTAAATCTCATGTTAATATTAAGAGTTTATTGCCCATGGTTATTGCGCTATAAAATTACAAAAAAATGATATCCTGTCGTATTGATAATAATAAATCAAATTAATAGGAATGTTTTGAAGCCTCACTTGCAGACAAGCCCAATAAAGGAATCAACAACGGACTCACTTACCCTCCACAGTTCAAGATATGATTATATTTAGTAGACAAATCAGAGAAAAAACTCAACAGGCAATCATAATTGATGTAACTGAAGAAGAACAGGATCAAACGATCGGCATCATTAAAATTCATACGCTTCATAGACAAAATCCAAGTCTATCAGTCTTCCGCGTTATTATCTGTCTCAGAGCAATGACCCATCATAAAGAATATCACACCACTATTTTCAGAACAAAAGTGTAGCTTTCGTCTGACACACTTATGAGGGCAAACTTGTCGGCTCCAGAAACTGAGGAGAAGCTCCTCACTCTAACGCCTCGTTGTTTGTTTGTTTTGTTTTATTGAGGTTTACCGTCATTTGCAACGCCGGGTCTGCAGTTAAAACTAGAATTCCTGTCACGAACTGTGCGCTCATCTAGACTTAATTGCGCGTGGGAATTGCGCGCAATTGCCATATCGAATGACATCCAAAGCACGGCAGGTTCTCCTGGTTACTCATAGCAAACACAGGCAATGTTTCTGCCAATGGACTTCCGGGGTATCCGGAGGTCCATTGGCTGAAACACTGCTTATGCACAGGCGAGATGTACAGAATTTGATAGCCTTACTATGGTCATAACGCGTAGATTAACGCGCAGATCGACGTGCTATTTGTGCGCATTTCATGACAGGACTTCTAGTTTTAACTGTATATCGTGTCAGAGAGTTAAACGGGTGAAGGACGCCGGAATACCCGGTGAGAACCGCCGAGTAGCGGCGAGCAACTGTCAGACTTTCCAACTTACTAACCGGGAACAAGCAGAGTTAGCAGCTCTTGAAGGTACGTGTACCAGTGACGTGCACAGATCCTCCGTGCTCCGACGTGGGCAAACGGGATTAAGTGTCTTGCACCAAGGACACAGCGCAGACGGCGCGGGCAGGATCGAACCGTCGACTTTTCGGTTTAAAGTCCATCGTTCAAACTAGTGGGCCACCGGATCCCCTCCCGCCTCGTTTATACGTTCATCAACGGGCAAACCCGCGGTAGATTTTCGAGTATAGCAGATGTATGACGAAGAAATGGATCCAAACACATGAAAATGCTTATAGTGCTTTGATGTAAGGCCTATATGTTACACATGCACGACATACAAACACACATATGAAACACAAACATGCATACATACATATTTAAATTGTCTTTGACGACTATTTTGTGTTCAGCATATAATATATATATTATATATATATACACATTCCAAAAATCAGTTATGCCAGAAATCAACCCAAATCAACTGGGCCGAGTGGATACAAACCCAGTTGGGCTCGCATTCACTCCAACCAGCCGACCCCTCAACCCAACCGACCCCCGCGTGTAAAAACGAGTGCATTAATGCGTAGGCACAAATGTCGTATTGGCTGATTTGTGGATTGGAAGCAAGGTGAAGGGTGAAGTACAACAGAGTTCATATATAAATTTATCTATTGGTTTACAGGGGGCGCGGTGGCGTTGCGGTAACCGGTTCTCGTCAGTTCACCGAAGTTAAGCACCGTCGGGCCCGGTTAGTCCTCGGATGGGTGACCGTCTGAGCGATTGATTCGGACTCCCGCGTTGTGTCCTTGGGCAGGGCACTTAAGCCCGATTGTCTACACGGCGGCACGATGACGCCGTGTACTGAGGCGTACTGCACGTCGATGGTGCGCATGTCTTCAACCAATCTAACCCTGCCTGTGCTGCAGTGTTGGGGAACTGGAAGCTTCTCGTCGTTGCTCGGTGGTTCTCTCCGGGTACTCCGGCGTTCTCCACCCGTAAAACTGTCACGGTCATGAATAGCCATTCTGCATAAGTGTGTGACCTTAAACACCAATAAATAAATAAATAAATAAATAAATAAATAAATAAATAAATAAATAAATTACTTCAAAAGTGGTCAAATATTACTTCAAAAGTAGTGACCTTGTTTCTTTTACTTCAAAAGTGGGCGATGGTTACAGCAAAAGTGGAGACCTCATTTTATTTTAAAAGTGGGCGACGGTTACTACAAAAGTGGTGAGCTACTTCAAAAGTGGTCGATTTTTACTTCAAAAGTGGTGAGCTTCTACAAAGGTGGTCAGTTACTTCAAAAGTGGGGTAACACATGTCATTATTAGGTAAATGTCCTCCATTGTGCATAAGTATGTGACCTTAACCACCAATAAAATAAATAAATAAATAAAAAATCTATTGATTTCTCTTGTACTTTTCCAATCGGACAACCACCACAAAAACTTTTCTCTATGGCAAGTTTGGTATAAAGCAGCCCTCTCAGTGTAGTACTGAGACGAAATATCATTCTTAAGTGTATTTCAGCTCTGTAAATGTGGAATTTCGTAAAAATTATGAGGAAATTTATAAGTTCAGCTTCTTTGTTGTGAATTGGGAGACCAAGCGTAACTCTTTCCTTTGAAATGTCTAAAGAGTGGTTTAATGACTCGGCAACCAACTGCTTAAAAGTATCCCAAAAAGGCCTTACCAATGGACATTCCCCCAAAAATGTGGGTTACTGTTTCTTTCTGGAGCTTACAGAAATTGCATAGATCGCTTGTTGATTTTCCTATTTTTTTAGCAAACAGTTTGTGCCCAAGATCCTAGTAAGTATTTGATACTGAAACAACTTACATTTCGTCTCAATACTACACTGAAAGGGTATAACCGAGGCCACTTGCCATCTGGATAGTTCTAGTGGCTACCCCAAATCAGATTCCCACCGCTTTTTGAAAATGTGGTCTTCGGTTATTTCGATTAAAGTTTTGTTTTTGTTTTTTTGGATGGAGAATTAACTCAGATATTTGGTGTGGGAGTATAAAGTTTTGGAGGGGGGTGTGTATACCTAGGATTGTTTTTAGTTAACCGGAAAGAGGTTTCTGAATGCCAGTGAATGTGATAAAATCAGTTTCTGAACAGAATTTCCTTTTAAACATGTCAAACGTTAATGATTTTCCGTCGGAGTCCAACAAATCATTAAGAAACAATACGCCCGAATTTTCCCAAGTTTTATAACTCACTTCTTTCCTGTTTATTGTAATATTTTTATTGTTCCGTAGGGGATGTTCTATATGCATCGACTTTAGAACTTGGTATTAGTTTGTCCAAATACTTCGCCCATGAATTTAGAACATTTTTTTCAAAAACGAGATGGAATTTTTGTTAGTATTTTTCTTAGAAGGTAAGAGTGTGACAAATACCGATGTTTACTACAGCACCAGAACTGAATACTTGCATTTTTTGCAATACTGATGATTTCATTACAGTTAAAACTAGAAGTCCTGTCACGAACTGTGCGCTTATCTAGGCTTAATTGCGCGTAGGAATTGCGCGCAATTGCCATATCGAATGGCATCCAAAGCACGGCAGGTTCTCCTGGTTGCTCGTAGCAAACACAGGCAATGTTTCTGCCAATGGACCTCCGGGTTACCCGGAGGTCCATTCTCTGAAACATTGCTTGTGCGCAGGCCATATGTACATAATATGTGGCCTTACTGTGGTCATAACGCGTAGATTAACGCGCAGATCGACGTGCTATTTGTGCGCATTTCACGACAGGACTTCTAGTTTTAACTGTAGATACCTACGTATCCAGGAAATTTTCAAATAATGAATAAAAGAGTCAATATCTATCATTTTCACCCCATATTTCAAATAATTTTGAATAAAAAATCGTCTTTTTATTTTATCTTTTCCCTGCCAAACAAAATTGTAGAGTAATGTCGTTAAATATCTTATAAATTGATCCGAGGGATTTGGAAGCGTGAGAAACAAGAAAACCAGCTTAGAAATGGCCAGAGATTTTACAATAGTTACTCCACCCAAGGGAGTTAGATTTCTCTTTGACCAAACATTTAATAAACTTTTCCATTAACTTAGTCTTATAATTCTGTTCGGTCATAACGTCAATATTATGGTAAAAATCTATGCCTAAAATTTTAAAGTGGGTGGGGTTCCAATGGAGTTTCCATTTATCGCATATCTGTTCAGTACAGCCCCTCTTGCTTCCAATCCACACAGCCACCGTCTTATCGCAGTTAAGTTTTAGGACTGACATACTTTCAAAAAATCGTAGAATTTTCATAGTACTGTGAAGGGATTGGCGAGTGCCATCAAGGAAGAGTGAAGTGTCGTCCGCGTACTGGGAGATCTTTATCTCGATACCACCAATATTGATTCCTTTTATATCAGGCGAACTCCGTATCATTGTACCTAGTATTTCTGCACAAACTAAAAATGAGTACAGTGAAATTGGATCGCCTTGTCTACAACCACGCCCCAATCCAATAAATTTAGAAATACTACCATTTACTTGTAGACACGACGTAATATCATTGTACAATGAGCCAATATTAGTGATGAAATTTGGTCCAAAGTTGGAGACTTTAACTACCTCGTTGTTAAATGTCCAGGATACAGAATCAAGCGGGTTTTCAAAGTCGACCAATAAAAGAAGACCTGGGATATTTTTCTCGTGACTTATATGCAAAACATCAAACACTTAACGTATATTTTCGCCTATATATCTCCCCTTCATAAACCCATTTTGATCCTCGTGAATAATTATTAGCAGAACATGTTTCATTCTTTCAGCCAGACATCCCGATAATATTTATAAGTAACGTTTAATAGTGAGATAGGGCGCCAATTATTTATAAATTGTCAAGGTTTGCCGTTTTTCGGAAGCAGAGTTTTTACTCCTTGCTTTTGTGTTATAGACAAGTGTTTATTGTTTAGGCCATAGTTCAGTGACCTTACAAGGTTATGTCCAAGATCGATCCAAAGAAATTCTACTGTAAAGCCGTCTGACCCGGTGTAACAGGAATGGAAGTCCGTAGGAAAATTAGTCCCTCTGGACTATTATTCCGCGGAATTTTTGTCTTAGGTCTAACATTTCTAGGAATAGTAGTCCGGCGGACTACTATTCCAAGAAATGTTAGACCTAGGACTATAATTCCGCGGAATAATAGTCCAGAGGGACTAACGTTCCTACGGACTTCCATTCCTTTTACACCGGGACTTTTGCTATTTTTCATTGCTTTGAGATAACTGAGTGCTTCATGATAAGTTATTTCGCTCTCCAGTTGATGTGATGCACATATTCATTTAGTTTAGGAAGTTTATTTAAAATATTTCGTTTCTCTAAATAGTCTTGGAGTCTGTTCCTCTCACTGCTAATAATACTACTACCATTCCCACTAATAATAATGCCCTCTTTCATTCCTTCGCCTCCAGTTCAGATGCTAGAGTCCCCAAGACCACCCAAATTACTTTCCCGATATTCGTATATTCTTTCGTAAAAACTTGTGATTTCTTCTAATATTTCTTTTTGTCCAGTCAAAACCTCACCGTTATCCCTCTGTATCTTACGTTCAGTTTTATCAACAAAATTCCTCTTTTCTAAGTTTAGAAAATATTTTGTGGGTTTCTCACCGTTTTCTAACCATCGCGCTCTTGACCTAATAAAACTTCCCTCCTATTTAAGTTTTCGAATTTCCTCCAACTCTACTTTTAAAAGTTCTAGTATGTCACCCAGCTCAACTATTTGACTTTCTCTTCCATTTCTCATATCTGTTCGATTAACTTAAGTTCTGTTTTCTTTCTTTCTTTTTTCAGGTTAGACGCGAAGGATATAGTAGAACCCCTTAATTCCATTAACCCCCTGCACACTGATGTCAAAATATCTCAAGTTCAGGGTGCAAATGTTTCCCATAATGCAACTAGAAATTTAACCAATTCAATCTTGTTTGACAGAGCTCATTGAGCTCTGTCAAACAAGATTTAATTGATTAAATTCCCAGTTGCATTATGGGAAAAATGGCTACTTGAAATTTGGATATTTTGACATCAGAGTGGAGGGAGTTAAAAGAGTCTCAAAGAAGAGCTGATCATTAATATTAAATATAGGATCACTGTGTGCACCATCTGTACCCCCAACCCTCCCACTCGTATATTGATTACAAATTTCTTTTATTTTTGCTTTTATGGTTTCAACATATTTAGGTTTTTTTTTAATAGGGAATTATTGAATTTCCAAAACGTGTTTCCACGTACAAATTTATCAAACTGTAAATATCGGGAGATGGATGAGTGATCAGTTCTGTATCAATGTAGCATTTATCAACAAGGCCAGTAATGTGTTCGGATATAAGAAAAAAATTTAAACGAGCTTGATTCCTGGCCATGGGCGATGTAAGCCTCCATGTATAACGTTTTATATTAGGGTTATTCACGCGCCAGATATCAACAAGTTCTAACTGCTCTGTCATATTTAGTACGGCATTTCTAGCTCGTGGGTTATTAATGTTTAAATAGTTATAATAATCAATATTGGGGTCTAAAACCAAGTTAAAGTCCCCACAAATAATATAATTAGATGTAGGCAGACTCTCTTGGTCAGTGAGTAATTGCTCGTAAAAAGCAGGACTATCTTTGTTCGGCCCATATATATTAACTAGGGCTAAAACTGTGTCTTTTATTTCAATTTCTAAAATTAATCAATTGTCAGACTGTTACTTTTTAACTGAGATGATTTGATAACTAAAATTGTTATTAAAAAGAATAGCCACTCCACGGGATGCTTGATTCTTTTCTGACCGTTTCGAAAAACGTATCGTTTTACAGACGACATTATCTTGTTATATACTATTCAAAAAAAGTAGGGGATATTCGATAAAAGTGAGATATTGAAGAAATATATTTATATTTTCATCAAAAAGAGAGTTGAGGCATTGCACTGTGACATCTGGTGAATGATTTCAGCGATAGTTGGGTGTCTGACAAGCACACATTCCACGCACTGAGCTGTAGAAGACACGGACGGTCAATCAGAGAGTTTACCACATTCAGTCCAAGACCTCAATACTTTGTAAATCCTCCTCAGTTCGTGAGACAAGCGCGGATCCGACGTGGCATACTCCTCACCACACATCCAATATCAGCTTGACTAATGTTATTCCATTCTTCTTGCAGTGCAACGTCGAGTTCCTGGACATTGGTACGGAACTATTGGCGTTGTCGTAGGCGCCGGCCAAGCTTATCCCAGACGTGCTCCATGGGTGAAAGGTCTGGACTTAGTGCTGACCAAGGCAGTGTAGTGATGTTCTGCTCCTGGAAGAACTCTGTAGCGACATGGGTCCTATGTGCTCTTGCATTGTCATCTTGGAAAATTAATCGTCGGCCGTGTCGTCGCGCAAATGGCACCACATGTGCTGCTATGTTGTGACGGTAGTACTCCCCAGTGACACGCCCTTGGATGACATGTAATGCTGTCCTGCTTGTCAGGGTTATGCCTCCCCACACCATAACCGATCTACCACCAAAACGATCGTACTACCTAACGTTTACGTCATGGTAACGTTCGTTCCGCCGCCGCCACACTCTGTTTCGCCTGTCGTGGAAGTCGAGAGTGAACCTCGATTCAGTGGAAAATAGGAAGTTGCTCCACCGACGATTGTCCATGCGCTGTCGTGTTCCACACCTATTACGCCTTGTGGCGATGTGACATTCAGTCAAGCGTGGAATTATTCGAGGGCGTCGAGCATACAAACTCCAGCTGTGTAGGCGATTGCGGACAGTCTGACCACTGACTCACACATGTGTCGTTCGGCGCGGCTGCTGTCCAATTTCTGAGGCACTTTGATGGCGGTTACGTAATGCTGTGGTTCGGATGAAACGACCCTGGTTAGCAGTTGTCGCCTTTGGATGACCTGACCGACGTCGTAGCGTGACCACAACCTGCTAATCACCGATTGCGTAACGTTGAGAATTTGAGCCACTGCAGTCTGTCTGTTGCCAGCTTCCAACATGCAAACGGCACGTAAACGTTCGTCACGTGTCAGTCTTCACATACCTCAAAATTTACGTTTCGACCAGAAACTATTGATGAACGAGTTTATACGAAGAAAAGAACTATGAGACCTCCGAAAAGGCCTGTCCAGTACAAATGAAAATTTCAAAACCTATCCCACAGACATTAAGGGGTCGTCCAACCTAACTTTGGTCAATTTTTTGACATTTTCCCCAATGCCTCAGAAACAGATAAGAGAAGTAAGGAAAGGCAAATTATATATCAAAATAATGAGTAAAGTGCATAGAAAAGGTACATATAATTTTTTTCAGGAAAAAAGTGAATTTTAGGATTTTGAAGTAGATTAATTTGCAAATGGCATAAGTAACGAACCGGTAAAACCACAAAATAATCGGTAATTCGAAAGCCTTGTCCTCAATATAATGATAACATACTGCTGACTCGGAGAAAGCATTTTTTTGACACACACTCTGGTGGGTTTTGACGTTTGAATGTAATAACACCAACACAAATTTTGGATGTTCCGGATGTGGCCATGTTTCAATGATGTTTATTCCGGTCATGTGATTACGATGTGGTTCTTGCAGAAATACTCAATTTGGGCAATCGTAAGAATGCAAGGACGTGATCACGCCCTTTATTTGTTCGAGACAATGTATGAGCGGATTTGCAAACAGGTGACAGCAAATGCTTGAGCTGTTAATGTCATAACTGCAAAATATGGTTCGAAATTCCCTCTCGTGTTTATAGGCCGTCTGAACTTTTTTGTTGACAAAAAATCTAAATTATTGCGCACTAGAAAGACAACATGAACCACTTGTAAAAAAAAATAACCGAGTGTATAAAATCAGGACGATACACGTAAAATAAGGCAATATTCATAACAAAGTAAGCAGAATGCTTCAGAAATCACTTTTTCACGAAGTATATTCCAAGTGACCTGGAACTATATTGAGCGTGTTGATTTCCCCCAGATGTTGTGAAGTTATTTACTTCCTAGTAACCATGGAATTTGAAGGCGGGTATGTTTGATGTCTGCAAAGGACCGATTGAAGATGGGTTGAAAATGATGCATTCGTGCTTTTAAATAAGGTGCGCTTGGACGATGCTGAGAATTTAGTTTTTTCTTGCAACCAACCATAGTAATACAAGCGTCGATCAGTGTCTTTTATGATCGTTTTACACTGACAAATGTGACAAATCTCCTTCACCGGAAACCATCCCCAATTTGCATATCACAATAAACATAACCGCTCTCACGGAGTGTCAGCGTGGCCGTGTGGTCAAAATCGAAACGAATTATCGAATGCACGATCAATATTAGCTGCAATTGGCTTTTAAATAAATGAAATACACGAAATATTCTCAATTTCTTCATTATTCATGCCGAGTTACTTTTTAACCAAACCACATGCGTTCAGTTTCGTTTGTCGGCATCAAACTGATATTGTTTGTGGTAATTAAATAGTACGAGAAGGCGAAGGAAGCCAAATAGTTTCCATCATCTGTTAATTAATTCAAATTAATAATTTCTTTTATTCTACTGAAATTATGAACTGATAAGGTGGGTGTGTTGCGATTATAATGCCCCAGACCTGGAAGTTGGAAAATCAAAGGTGCATCTAGGGCCGTGCAGTGGTGACCCCTGTCTTCTTAATCTTAGTCTTACCCATTCATCATTACATGTACCAACATTCTCCCTTGTATCTCAACCATTGCTACTCCAATTTGAAGGATATTTGGAGTTGTGATCGAGCATCATGGGGAAACAATGCCTGTGTAGCTGCTGTAGCATGTGTTTCTTCCCACATTTTTTCAGAGTTGTGGTACTTTTCACTCTTTTGAGTTGGAAAATTTTGTTTATAACTAGTTGATTTGTTACAATTTGTTGCAAAGTGCCTGCTAATACCCTCAATTGTATTGCTACAGAATTTTCTTGTGAAGATTTTGTTCCTATTACTTATCAAGCAACAACCTAATGAATATTCTGTATAAAGCCACCAATCTGATGTTTGACACTTTTATCGGAGCTGTTTTGAAGGCTTGTGGAACTCAAAATGTTGATTATGGCAGGACTTTTCTATTCACCCATTAATCGATAAATTAAGTGTTATAGTTGGAAGTAAGAAGCATGAAAGGTCCAGAACTAAAAGTCTAAAAAGAATGTTTTGCAATGTAACATGATTTTTGCAGATACACTTATTTGGAGGGTTACTGAGAAAAAAGGCATATGCCTTGAGTGCCGGAGGTAGAGTCCTACAAGGAAGAGAGCCCCCCCCCCCCCCCCCTCCGGCAATTTTTTTTGTGTCAAATGGAGCTCACTTGTCATCTTTTGGGGATTGCTTTTGTGTACTGCATTCTTGAAAAAAATATGTGAGACCCTCTGGATGTGCCCTTCTGATCTCAATATGTCAATAAGCCTCCTTGGGGAAAGTACATGCAAGAATGGTTATGTAAGGTTGATTTGATGTGTTTTGAATAACAATGTACTTTTAAGTACATTAGATGGTTTATTGCAGTGACAGGTTACAGTTACCCTTATTTCTTCCCCAACAGATATCATGAGTGTATTGGTGTCCAAGAGTAAACAAAGCTATTATACTTATTGATAAACCAGACAAATTTAACAATTTAATCACTATCAAATTGATGCATGGGATAAAAGGGGTTACAGTGCAAGGGGTTTTTAAATGTATTTATTCAACTACAATGTATGACTTTGCAGTGCATTCTACATAGGAGAATATCATATTTTCTTTCCAAACCATTACAGTAACACATACATCTTGATATTGGGAGACACTCTTTTGTCCTTCCATACTTCTTCTGCTGGACTCCTTCAAGTTGACCTTTGTTGAACTCCCCAAATCAAAACATAAACAAAAGAAAATGTCTGCCTTCAATCAGTGAGCACTCCACTTATAACATTTGGTCTCAATCTTTATTACTTTCATGAATTAGGAAAAGATTTCTTCGAGTATGTACTTAAATGTTTATAGAATACAACTGTTATTTTATTTTGAGGTATTTTATTGTAAAAATTTTGTTCTCTTACTTATGCCACAGCAGACTTTCAGGTGATGCTATTTACACATGGCTGCAGTTCCATGGCAAATTTCAGTTTCCACATGTTCTATGTTTCATTCCAAGCATTTTGGTATATAATTTATTGGGGTTATTCATTTTGGGACTTTTTTAGACTTGAAAGAAAATTACATGAAATTGGACCAAAGTTAGGTTGGACGTCCCCTTAACGCGGCGCTCATGCGAAAAACCTGCGCAAGGTCGGTGACATTCATGATCCACACTAAACTTAGTAACATATTGATGTGTCCAATCACGCGTATCCAATACAATTTTCCGAAAATATCAACATCAGTTTGGAGAGCCCCTACTTTTTTGAATAGTATAAAATGAAATCGACGTTATCCAGTTGGGTTCATATTCACTCAACCCATTTTATTTGGGTTGAATTTTAACCCAACTAATTTTAGAGTGTATGACACTGGAAAGCAAAACACCAGAAATATATGGCACAGCTTTGACATAATTGACATAAGGGTACGGAAAAAGGTCACGCAGCGTTAGAAAGAATGACATGTCTTGGGGTAAGAAAAATGGCATATAGGGATAGAAAACCAAATGTTTATTAGTTCGGGACAAAGCATTAAAACTTATTTACAGTATTTCCCCCTTACCAGAAAACTATTTTTTCTTTTGCAAATAAGATTAGCTCATTCACCCACATAGTACTATAGACACCGATATAATCCAGAAACAAAGGAGAGAAGAGTTGAGTACATAATTTTTCAGAAAATCTCACAGCAGTGTCGTTATATAATCCTGAAAAACATCACACCATAGTCTTCTCAACCTTGTAGCCAGTGAAATGCGTTCAATCTGGAGAGAAAGCAAATTCAAAGAGAAGTTTACTTTATGGCAATTTATGTAATCGGCAGGACTGTAAATAATGGGGTTTAGTGGGTGTATGTGACTTTATCCCGTCGGTCAGAAGTCGTGCAGAATACTCTTGTCAGGTAAAAGCACTGATCTCTCTACAAGTGGATTGGTGGAACGCTGATTGGCCACATGTAGAAAGTGTCTCAACAGCCTCCGTCGACAACAATAAATAATTAATCCCTCGCCATCTGGAAGTTCAACAGAATTGTTTTTAAATCACTCTGTTTTTCTCTTGTTTAACAATGGATTTAACCAATTATATCTTGTTTGACAGAGCTCACTGAGAAACAAGGTATACTTGGTTAAATTTCAAACTGAATTATAGGAAATATTTCCTGCTGAAAGCTTTGCCATTTTGAAATCAGAGTGCAGAGGTTGAAATATATAACTTCCGTTAGGTGTCCGCGGACGTCTTTATACTGTTGATAAGTTAATGAGGTATGTTTTAGGAAAGCATCATATTAATCGATAAAGGAAAAGATTTCTAAATTAATGTTGGCCCCCATGGGGGTAAAATTTGAATCTTTCAAATTTCCTTGTCCCGGTTTTGATTTCCCGAATTTCGGGACGCGCCAATCGGGAATCAGAAAATTGGAAATTGAAGACGTATGTGAACTGTGAGAAAACATCCCTGTAAACGTGAATCAGTAAGGACACATATGAATTTAGCTCAAGTTGTGGCAGGAGAATCCAGTTATAAATGGAAATACAAGAATCAGTTGCGATAGGTTAAGCCAGAAACAACGACAGGATACAACGAGGCACGAACCCTATGGTTTACCAGCTGTGTATACAATAGCTTTACCAAATAGTGAATATATGTATACTTCATGGATGGTTGGCGTGAGTAAAGGGTTTGGGGAGTATGACAATCCCAATAATCTTTCCAGTGGGTACTATTTTCGTCATGATTGGCGCCTAAGATATCAATTCGTTCTTGGTAGCAATCGTGAAGTTTCTTAACAAACTAGATTTGATACTTGGACTTGTCCCCCACAGACAGTCGACTCTACAAATAAAGCTCCGTTGTTCTCGATTTGGAGTGATAAGGCCCAACATTACCAAATCTGAGTGCCGGTACGATGCACGATGCCTGTTAATTAAATGGGAAGTTACGTCACTACTACATGTGTATTTTATCTATTCAGTAATACATTTCCAAGAAGTCTTGAGTGTTTCAACTCTTTGAACTCCAGTGGTATCTTCCATGCCAGTTCAATGGCAGCAATTAGAAGAGTCCATATTCATTATTTGGGGTATACCAATCACTATTTTCAACGTGCAGCCTCCTCTGGGCTGTACGTTGAAAATATTGATTGGTCTACCCCACACATTTACTGAACGGCCATCCTATTTAATGACATTATGACGTATCATGTTGCTGGCCGGAAAAACGGAGCTAGGGTTAAAGGGTTAAGTATAATCCCAACTGACTGATATTCGACGAAGACATGCCTTAATGATGTAACTAGAATATATAACATTCGGGACTTCAGCCATCATAGTCGGAACAAATCATGTCCCCCCCCCCCCCCCGCTACCTGGTCGGGCATCTGGTTCAAAAAAATTATCATCACCTTGCATTTGGTAATAGATTTAGAACTTTTCAATTTAAATTTTTTTAATGTGGAAATAATTTAATTTGCTAAACAACTAATCGAGCCGCAGTGCGAAAGGGTAATCGCGACAAATTGGAGTGTATTACTTCTTTATAAATAACTAATCCATCCTTAACTGGTAGAGTGCTGGAAGCCCATATTTGGGCTTTTTTCTGAAGTGGAGGTACCACAGCTTGAAGGCTCATATTCAATGCATGTGCTTTGTATTATCATTGAAGTGATATTATTTAGTCTATAAGGGAATGCCTTGTTCCAATTGTAACAAGACAAAGACATGTGTACAAGATTTGATGGCCAAAATAATTTAGCACTCTACCAGTTAATAACTTTGCGTAGATAAAAATATAAAAATGGATATTGGGTCAACTAATGCAGGTTGTTGAATTTTCAGGTTACATGGGTACTGAGTAACAAAACATTTGTCATGAACGAATGAGAGCGACAAAAAAGGTCGCAGCCGGGTGAGAGAGGGAGGATGAATTTGTCAAACAGAGATGAGCCACCAATGGCCACGGTTACTTCTTTACCTGAAGCATCTATCTGTCCAAAAATATAAATAACTACACAGCGTTTTTGGCATTTGGAAAAGCTAAAATTGGTGGGTTAGTAAGTGCTTGTTTCAGATTGTTGAAAGCCTTTTTTCACAGTTTTCATCGCTCGAGAAACTGGTATCTTTCCTAGAAGATTATTCAAAGGGGCTGCTATTTTTGCAAAATTCTTGACAAACCGTCGATAGTAATTACACATGCCAATTAATGATCGAACGTCTTGAACATTGGTTGGTCCTGGAAAAGATGATACCGAATTTGTCTTTGATGTATCAATAACGATACCATCTTTTTACGAGATATGGCCTAGATAAGTTACTTCTTTATTAAAAGCAAAGTGACATATTGAAGGGGGCGCGGTGGCGTCGCGGTAACAGGTTATCGTCAGATCACCAAAGTTAAGCAACGTCGAGCCCGGTTCATCATTGGATGGGAGTAGTAGTGTATGTTCCCCTACGAGGGTAGTTTGCAGGACCCCGGTGCAGGACCCCGGAAGTGACGTCATATCACGTGACCTAGTGCCGCCATGTTGTGTTGTCATGGTAACCCGCGTGAGCGGCCATCTTGTGACGTCATCCCCATAGTGATACGTGGTGTGAGTGCGCATGCGCAGCGCGTGTTGTTAGGGTGATACGAGCTTCCGTCGTCCATTTTGTATACTAGAGGCCGCCATCTTGGTTTCTATGGTAGCACGTGATTGCTATGTTACCTAAGACCTACAATAGGACAGGGGTATGTTCGGAGGGTATGTTCCATTGTAGAAGAGTATTTTCCCGATTCGTAGAATTACCACAAACAACCCGACAATCCTTCCAAATCACCAAAATCCACCCCAACTTTTACTATTTCGAATTCTTTCAGAATTCTCTGTTTCTATCTATATATGCAATAGTTTACGTTTACCTGGCCATGTTCCTTTGTTCTAGAGTATACTCCAGTAGCGTAGAAGAGCCTATCAACTGGAACAGTATACCTTATAATTGCTATATTTAGCAATTTCTAGTCCATTCTTGTTAGTTCTGACCCTATTCCAAGTACTCTTGTTGTTTCATATATCTAGATCATTTATATAAATTATAACTAACCAATCAGATTGCTTGATTTCCCATAATCTGTATGCAGGGTTATCTCCCTTGTGTATAACAAAAGCCTATATCCAATGGCCATATCCCATGGAATCCCTTTTTTGAAAACACGTGTGGCTATGGAATCCCTTTTTTCGTATGAGGCCATGAGTCCTCATTTATTATCCCTCATACCCTCATTGAATTTTGAGGTTATGAGGACCTTGAAAAATCCCTCAATGAGGTATAATTTACTACGACTCTTATCCTCATTTCAGTATTTAACAGGTATATCCTATGGAATCCCATTTTGGAAAACGCCCGTGGAATCCCTTTTTGTCGTATGAGGCCATGAGGGCTATGTAAAAGCCCTCAATGAATCCTCATTTACTATCCCTCATAGCCTCATTGAATTTTGAGGTTATGAGGACCATTACAAATCCCTCAATGAGGCATAATTTACTACGACTCTTAGCCTCATCTCGGTATTTGAGGATACCCATGGTCTGGTATTGTATTATTCGAGGATACCTATCGAGGATACCTTTTATAGGATACTTATCTGAGGATACTATATAGGCTGTTCATATCCCTATAGGTCTCTTGCTGGCCCTTAGTACTATTAATCCACCTGATGCTTTATGCTATCCTATGACTGGTATAGGTAGTATGCAATGCTAGGCATAGGGGTACTGTGGGTAGGGGTACTGCCTGGTAGTTTAGAGCGGTACTATAGTATGGGCGGTATATACTCTTATAGGCCCCTGTTAGTGCTTGGTACTATTAACCAACCGATTGCTTTGTTTTATTATATGGCTGGTATATGTAGTACGTTATGGTAGACCTAGTGATTTTGTGGGGGTGGGGGTAATGCTTGGTAGTTTAGAACGGTAGTATAGCATAGGCTGTACATATCCCTATAGGTCTCTTGCTGGCCCTTGGTACTACTGATCCACCAGATGCTTCATATTATTGAGCGGTATTCTGGGGATCGGGGTCAATGCCTGGTAATACAGAACGGCAGCAGAGTATGGTTGGTATATTTCCCTATAGGTCCCATTCTAACCGTTCATAGTATTAACCTACCAAATGCTTTGTATCATTGTGTTACTGGTAAGGTGGTACGTAATACCAGTAGTTCCTACCTTATTTCGAGTACTCTTGTTATTTCATTTATCTAGATCATTGATATAAATTATAATTAACCAATTAGATTGCTTGATTTCCCATAACCTGTACTTAATCGTACAGAGTTATCTCCCTTCTGTATAATAAAAACCTATATCAATGGCAATATCCCCGGCACCCCAATTTCGGCACCCCTTTTTTGAAAAGCATATGGCCTTCGGCACCCCTTTTTTCTGAAATGAGGATAAGAGTCGTATTAAAAATCCCTCATTGAGGGATTTTTAATACGACTCTTATCCTCATTTCAGAAAAAAGGGGTGCCGAAGGCCATATGTTTTTCAAAAAAGGGGGGCCGAAATTGGGGTGCCTTCTGAAGAATCCCATTTTTCTGAAATGAGGATAAGAGTCGTATTAAAAATCCCTCAATGAGGTGTAATTTACTACGACTCTTATCCTCATTTCAGAAAAATGGGATTCTTCAGAAGGCACCCCAATTTCGGCACCCCTTTTTTGAAAAACATATGGCCTTCGGCACCCCTTTTTCTGAAATGAGGATAAGAGTCGTATTAAAAATCCCTCAATGAGGGATTTTTAATACGACTCTTATCCTCATTTCAGAAAAAAGGGGTGCCGAAGGCCATATGCTTTTCAAAAAAGGGGTGCCGAAATTGGGGTGCCGGGGATATTGCCATTGATATAGGTTTTTATTATACAGAAGGGAGATAACTCTGTACGATTAAGTACAGGTTATGGGAAATCAAGCAATCTAATTGGTTAATTATAATTTATATAAATGATCTAGATAAATGAAATAACAAGAGTACTCGAAATAAGGTAGGAACTACTGGTATTACGTACCACCTTACCAGTAACAGGATGATACAAAGCATTTTGTAGGTTAATACTATGAACGGTTAGAATGGGACCTATAGGGAAATATACCAACCATACTCTGCTGCCGTTCTGTATTACCAGGCATTGACCCCGACCCCAGAATACCGCTCAATAATATGAAGCATCTGGTGGATCAGTAGTACCAAGGGCCAGCAAGAGACCTACAGGGATATGTACAGCCTATGCTATACTACCGGTCTAAACTACCAAGCATTACCCCCACCCCCACAAAATCACTAGGTCTATCATAACGTACTACATATACCAGCCATATAATAAAACAAAGCAATCGGTTGGTTAATAGTACCAAGCACTAACAGGGGCCTATAAGTGTATATACCGCCCATACTATAGTACCGTTCTAAACTACCAGGCAGTACCCCTACCCACAATACCCCTATGCCTAGCATTGCATACTACCTATACCAGTCATAGGATAGCATAAAGCATCAGGTGGATTAATAGTACTAAGGGCCAGCAAGAGACCTATAGGGATATGAACAGCCTATATAGTATCCTCAGATAAGTATCCTATATAGGTATCCTCGAATAATACAATACCAGACCATGGGTATCCTCAAATACCGAGATGAGGCTAAGAGTCGTAGTAAATTATGCCTCATTGAGGGATTTGTAATGGTCCTCATAACCTCAAAATTCAATGAGGCTATGAGGGATAGTAAATGAGGATTCCTTGAGGGCTTTTACATAGCCCTCATGGCCTCATACGACAAAAAGGGATTCCACGGGCGTTTTCCAAAATGGGATTCCATAGGATATACCTGTTAAATACTGAAATGAGGATAAGAGTCGTAGTAAATTATACCTCACTGAGGAATTTTTCAAGGTCCTCATAACCTCAAAATTCAATGAGGGTATGAGGAATAATAAATGAGGACTCATTGAGGGCTTTTACATAGCCATCATGGCCTCATACGACAAAAAAGGGATTCCATAGCCACAGGTGTTTTCAAAAAAGGGATTCCATGGGATATGGCCATTGGATATAGGCTTTTGTTATACACAAGGAAGATAACCCTGCATACAGATTATGGGAAATCAAGCAATCTGATTGGTTAGTTATAATTTATATAAATGATCTAGATATATGAAACAACAAGAGTACTTGGAATAGGGTCAGAACTAACAAGAAATTGCTAAATACAGCAATTATAAGGTATACTGTTCCAGTTGATAGGCTCTTCTACGCTACTGGAGTATACTCTAGAACAAAGGAACATGGCCAGGTATACGTAACCTATTGCATATATAGATAGAAACAGAGAATTCTGAAAGAATTCGAAATAGTAAAAGTTGGGGTGGATTTTGGTGATTTGGAAGGATTGTCGGGTTGTTTGTGGTAATTCTACGAATCGGGAAAATACTCTTCTACAATGGAACATGTAGGCCTTAGGTAACATAGCAATCACGTCCTATTGTAGGCCTTAGGTAACATAGCAATCACGTGCTACCATAGAAACCAAGATGGCGGCCTCTAGTATTCAAAATGGACGACGGAAGCTCGTATCACCCTAACAACACGCGCTGCGCATGCGCACTCACACCACGTATCACTATGGGGATGACGTCACAAGATGGCCGCTCACGCGGGTTACCATGACAACACAACGTGGCGGCACTAGGTCACGTGACATGACGTCACTTCCGGGGCCCTGCACCGGGGTCCTGCAAACTACCCTCGTAGGGGAACATACACTACTACTGATGGGTGACCGTCTGAGCGATCAATTCGGATTCCCGCGTTGTGTCCTTGGACAAGGCACTTAACCCCGATTGTCCACATGGGGGCACGATGACGCCGTGTACTGGATGCGTACTGCACGTCGATGGTGCGCATGTCTTCAACCAATCTAACCCTGCCTGTGCTGCAGTGCGGAGTTACGATGTTGGGGAACTGGCAGCTGCTCGTCGTTGCTCGGTGGTTCTCTCCGGCTTCATCCACGCGTGAAACTGTCACGGTCATGATTAGCCATTGTGCATAAGTATATGACATTAAACACCAATAAATAAATAAATAAATAAATAAATAAATAAATAAATAAATAAATAGTGACATATTGATGGTTTCAAATAAAGATTGGCTTTCCTGGGCATCAACCAAGGATGTTAATTGCGAGAGATGCTCTTCAAATGATTTACAAAACAACCAGATATCATCAAAATAACCTAAACACCATTTTCAGTTTAAATCTCTTAAAACCTCGGTAATAACTAACTAAAACGAAGCAGGACTTTTGCATAATCCAATAGCGATTCTTTTAAACTGGTAGACATCTTTATAGGTTATGAATGCTATTTTATATCTAGACGCAGAACTCAAATTTATCTGCGAGTAACCCTGACACATGCATAAGGTTGAGAATACTATTAGTTAGACAGTTTGCTGGTGGCCTAATATGGTATATATGGTGTCAGTTAATTTCATATTGGACGAGAGCGAATGTCAGTTAATTTCATATTGGACGAGAGCTTCGCTCTCGTCCAATATGAAATTAACTGACACCATATATACCATATTAGGCCACCAACAAACTGTGTAACGAATATATCTTACCGACTGCTGCATCGATGCACAGAACTAATAACAACAGCGATCAAAATTAAATGAGAGAATTCTCACAATGTGTTCACGTGTCTTTGCCTTGTTACAATTTATGGGAGAGTGACTACAGGCACTCTCCCATAAATTGTAACAAGGCAAATTCATACATACCAAACAGTTTCATTTCGAAGGTAACATGACACACATCCACAGAATATGAAACCCTTTAAGTTGCCTAACCTGCACTTCAGACCAAATATGGGCTTCCAACACTCAATCTTTCAACTTGAAGCGTTTATCGGCTGCCGCCATTTTGAATAATCAATGAACAAAGGGGAGATTACCCATAGCCGTCAGCGTATATTGATGTTGACAGGCAGAATATGGTTTTTTATGCAGTCTGCATGTGACGTCTTTGAACCAATGAAATTCCCAGATACTTATAGGAGGCAAGATATTGTTGAATATGATTTGCTCAAAGTATCAAACACCTCCCCTAACCTCGGTAAAGGAAACGTTTGTGGTTGTGTGGCAGCATTCAGTAGCCTGTATTCTACTGTAAACCTATACATTTGAGCCTACAAAGCCGCTTTTCCGTTCCCGGAACACGATACTTCATAATTTCATCAAGTAGGATCACTGCTAAGTTAATATGTCTAATAGACCACTCAATATTTTCAAAAAATATTAATTGCTCTATCCACAAATAATGAATATGGTCTCTTGCAATAGTTGCCACTGAATTGACCAGGAAGATACCACCATTGTTCAAAGGGCCAACAAGCCCCACTGAACTTGACCACTCTGACACCGATGGCTCAATAATACCATTACGTTCTTATTCGCCTTTTTTATCTAGCTATTTCGACTTTCATGGCAGGCGACGTCCAATTGAATCGGCGTCAAATTGGTTTAGCATCTTCAGTACCAAATTTTATGACGGTAAATATTTCTTTGACCTAGTCCCGAAAGATCTTTTGCAAAACAATCTATATTTTGACAACCTAAAATCATAATTTTTCGTTTTTGTTCACTGGTGTGATCTGACTATGACAGATCAACATCGAGCAATTTTGCTAATTTGATATAATGTTCATTTGTGCAGTCATCCAGACATCTCTCATATCATGTTCATCTGTGCAATCATCTCTAACTCCGACGTATATATTGGAGACATTTATAACTTCATCATTTGTTAACGTATTGCATACCTTCGTTTCACCCAGATGTTTAAAACAGCAATTTTGGGGGATAAATTTTGACCTTGTTATATGATTTAGCCTGTGTAAAAGGAATGGAAGTCCGTAGGAACGTTAGTCCCTCTGGACTATTATTCCGCGGAATTATAGTCCTAGGTCTAACATTTCTAGGAATAGTAGTCCGGCGGACTACTATTCCTAGAAATGTTAGACCTAGGACTATAATTCCGCGGAATAATAGTCCAGAGGGACTAATTTTCCTACGGACTTCCATTCCTGTCACACCGGTTTAGTAATTTAAAAAAAAGTTTTATTATGTACCACCTCTATTAGATTGTGTGCACCCGTGATTGTCAGTTTGCTTATTAAAGATGTATCTGGCTCTATAATTTTCACAAAGATAAGAAAAGATAAATTTAATAGCAATAAAACATCCATATGGACAGACTGCATAGCAACGATGAACATACATACATAGAAAAGAACATACAAATATATGAATCATAATTCAAATACGTGACAGCCTGACAGGTAAATCCCAGTAAGCAAACGATTATAAAGTAATTAGCAGCAATTGCCGGGAACCAAAACAACTGTCAGCTTACGCTGCTAACTTTCGACATAATTTCTAGACAATTATTTGATATAATTAGATTCATTTGTTCATCTATCGACAGATGAAATCACACGTCGATTAAATATATGTACTGGTACAATTATTTCGCTGCGGGGGTTAATGTTATATCATTTATGGAATCGACTGCACAAAGAGTTAATTAAAATTGATGAACAACAGTAGTTTGCGCTCAAATTCCATGAAAAAGTGAGCAAACAAACACTCCACAACAGCGTCGCTTTCCTTTCGGAATTCGACTGGTAGCCTAAGAACTTTATGTCAGTCGTCCTTATTACGGAGCTGAACAGGTTATTCAAAAGACTTCGTATATTTTAATTCACCAGCTGAAGAGCAAAACGTTGCTCGTGCCAAGTAGGTACAAAAGTCAGTTACCGCGGCGTCTTCTTTGTGTTATCGGCGGGGAAAAAGTATGTTATATAAAAAAATGGTAGGCAAATTAGATAACCCCGGTAATCGCAACGATCTAACGGAAATACCATATGAAACAGAAAATAAATTGCGTTAAAATTCATAAAATCGTGATCGGAGGGGATGGAAACCCATCTCTTGAACCCTTGTTGGACACATTACGCCCCTACCAAATTTGGGCTCCATATCTAATAAATTGTTGGAATGCATATAAAAAAGGGATGACAAGCAGGCAGGCACGCAGGCAGTCCGGCAGGCGAGTGGGCCATTTATATGCAGGAGGTCCGATTGTTTCGCAACATAAAACTCGTTTCAGATCAATTTTGAGATCAGTAAATGACCACAAATCTCATCTACTATAAAGAGAGAAGCATGTTCTCGATACCATTTGACCCATAGGTATTTACACAACGGTATAAAAAAATAAATGTCTTTGAATTTGCTGTGAAAGATTCAATAAATTATTGACCTAATTTTCGTGCTCTCCATTCAGAATACCATTCTTTTGGCCCATTCCATTTAATCCTCTATCTAACGAATCGGCACCATCCTCGCGCCTACATGTAATATACAAATGATGCAGTTGGACAAAACTATTTTTTAAAACATTTCAACAAAACCATATCATGATATGGTTTTGCTTAACCTTTTGAACCCGGGAGACCGATTTTTCGGGCCAAGGCATAATTTCGTCCTATTTTTATCTTATTATAAGAAGTCTATACACAGGGCACTGATAATGACATAATAATTGCAGTCTGCAGCCGGACGGCTGCAGACTGCAATTATTATTTTATCCTCCCTGTAAATTGATATTGTGGAGACCCATCCCACTGTAAGTGTACACAAAGGCGATACCATTCCAGGAAACGAGAGTTCAAACGGTTAAATTGTCTGACAAATTTTTTAAAAAAATAATAAATTTACAAATTTCGATATCGTGGGGAAAGAAATAATTATGAATATCATCAGAAATTCATAGATACCGGGAGTGTAGAAAATAAAGTAAAGTGCATAAATAACTGACCCCGAAGTTTATGTGTTTGGTAGTCGAGGTGAACGGACGTATCTTTCCATCGTCGATGTGATCGGGAGTATCTTCCCATCGCTCCAGCTGCTTGGCTATTACTGTGCTATCGCTGGTAACCTAATCCGAGGCATCGGATACTGAGAACCGAATACCAACAACGTCCACATATTTAATAGAAGATCAAGTGGAGTCAACAATGAAATCTATTCATTACTATACACAGATATTATTTATTGGAATTATAGATACAATATTTTTACAAAAATCATAAATGGTATCACAAAAGATGACATTGAACTTCAAGACAACGAACCTTCGCCAGTTCCTATAATCTTTCACCAGGAAGAGTCTCTACCTCACGGCGATATCACTGCAAGAAGGAAATTCGAACTGGATGTCGTCATAATTGTTCTCAGGAAGCAAAATAGACTACCTGATGATATTGAGTTAAAATGTGAAGGCAAGTGCATAATAATAACACTAGACACTTCGAAATACGAAAATTATAGACATGAATTTTGTGCATTCGACTGCGATGACGATCAACAACAAGAAACAAAAGGAGTGATATGGGAATGCATTTCCGACAGTGCAGGGGTGATTGTTGAAGACAAACTTTCTATTCCCAAAACACGATCCAACAAATTGAAGGTACATATATATAGGACAAAAAATAAAATCATGATTCAAGGAACTCAACAAAATATATGCTGGTGGATAAATAATCACCTGTCCTACAGCTATGAGAGCGGATTTGATAGAAAAGTTGAGGTGATATTAGTGAGTTGGTGATAAACTGTATAGTGATAATTCAGAGCCGGCGCCTGTTCACATAACAGCTTTAAAATGTTCCACACCCCCCCCCCCAACCCCAACTCAAAAAGAAACGTTTTGGAGTTTTGTACCACAAAACGCCTTCAAAACAGCAATTTACGTCAGATTCCCGAAGGTTGGATTCGTCCTTTATATGTGATAAGTTGAGTTATGATGCTTTAAAATATTCATTTGATCAACCTCAGATGATTGTTAATGAACTGAAAATATCTCAGAAAGACCATGTGAACAGAACTCAACAAGAATTATCTGACCTTAAGCCTTTACCCAACGCAGATGATTTCAAAATTTATTATTTTAAATATCATTTTTTTTAATTTTTTCAAAAAATCTCGACGAAACCATATCATGTGGCCCCTCATTGGAACGAGCTCGACGAGCTCGTTCCAACGAGGGGTCACATGATATGGTTTTGTTGAAATCTGTTGAAAAATAATAATTTTTCAACTGCTGAATTTGCATATTACGCGGGCGGATGCGGGCGATTCGTTAGGTAAAGGGTTAAAACACAACTAATTAACAATTAAAAGCTACATCTCACGGATCTCACAGAGAGGTTCGTTAACTTAAAAAAGGACAAAACTTTCCTAAAAAGTGGAAATTCCATGTTTCGAAAGGACGTGGAAACGCTGAAAAATGAGGTGAAAGAACTCGTCAGGAAACAAAACACATCGCCAAAACCAAATGACAACGTTACACCAAGTCAACTTCGACAGTGAATAAAATAACAGCATCCTATCGTCTCCAGTGCTATGTTCACAAACTTCCATGGGCATGCAGTTTAGTGAAAATGAAATCAATACGGCATTCACACCAAATATTCCAGTATGGAATAAATTTGAAAAGTTAAATGAGTTACCTGACCCGCCCAACACCATTCAAGGTCACAATAATAAAAATTACAGAGGCTCCCAAAAGCCAACGAGCAGCCCCAGGATTGTTCAAAGTAGTCAGCCTTGGTCTACACTCCAGAGCCATGAGGCCATCCACCTAATTATTGGAGATTAGATTATTCGAGGAAAAACAATGCACAAAGAAGTTCAACCCGGTCAATGACTCGAAGGATTGGGGAAGTGGCTTAATGAACACGAAACAAGCCACAATGTTAATAAAGTAAGTGTACATATTTGTGTTAATTCGTGTAAACATCAAATACTGGTGTCGGAGGAAGATATTGAAAATCTGGTTAACACTCTGATACACAATACCCTACAGGCAACAATAATATTATCATCTGTATTGCCGTTATTGTTTCACCATAAAATTAATGCTGTCATAAAAGAGACAAACAGGCGGTATGATGATGATGATGATGATGATGATGATGATATTTTATTCAACAATTCACCTTACTCACAAACATCGTAATGGATATTATTACATCACGTAAACATTCAAAGAAACAAAAATATACAGATAGTATTGGAACATTACATACATGAGATCATATACATTATGAGTGTGAGAGGAGCATTGTTTGGAGACGCCATAGCCAGATTAGCTGTCTTCCTGGCATCTCCATGTTACTATATTGGATACTATCACCTGGAGCAAACTTTTTGCTGCAGGCACTATCCTTGTTTCAACTATCGAGTTGAAGAGTTAGGACCCAAGTTTTGTGCCAGGGCAAGTGCAATAATTTCATGTTGGGTCATGGTGGATGAGATATCGGAGTTTAAATAAATTTTTGCTACCACAGACAAACCACTATCTGCCGAACACACACATAATCTATGGTTTAATAATCAAGAATTGGGGAACAATTAGTCTGCAATATACCTTTTAGATTGTTTATGGATTTGAATTGCCTGGTCTGAAGTCCGGGCACAGTGTGTTAACACATGTTGCCTTAAAGGAGTAGTTTGCAATAATTTTTTTGGCAAGTATACTTTCGAACAAGGATCTGGGAGTTAATGTTTTGAGGCTGCTTTCTAATTCATTCCAAATTTTAGGGAAGTTATGTCTGGGTAGATTTGCCGAAAACTGTGTTCTGGCCTTACACTCTCTAATTTGTCCAGCTTGTCTTGTATGCGTGCCAATAGGGGGTGTGTATACTAAACATGTTATCAAAGGATTTGAGTAGATTCTTATTTTGCCAGTCGAACATAAATAATAAGTCATTCAGTTTATACATGTCCTGAAATTTCAATTTTCCATTCTTTTGAAAAAAGGGGTCTGTGTGGCTGTTGTATTTCTTGGGGTTAATCGTACGTAAGGCACGTTTCTATAGAAGGGCTAATTTTGCGGCCGCGAATGCATTGCCCCAGATTTGAATGGCGTATGACAGATGACTGTGGACAAGTGCGTAATATAGTGATTTTAGCGCGTCTTTCGGGAGAATGTTTTTTACCTTGTTGATGCAATATATTGCACCAGAAATCTTTGAGCATACATTCGATATGTGGGTTTTAAATTTCAAGTTTTCATCAAGATGTACCCCTAAGAATTTAATCGTTTTTTTCTAACATAGTATTTCCAACTACTGGCATTTCGTTATTGTTGAGATACAGTTTGAACTGACTGGCTTTGAACGTATTATTTTGTGGGTGTAGTAGAATAATCTTAGATTTTTAAACGTTTATCTCTAGCTTATTTCAACAACACCAATCAAATACTTTTTCCAGTTCCTCATTTACTTTAGTTTGTAGCAGTTGCATGTCGTGGTCAGACGTATACATTGAGTTGTCATCCGCAAAGGATTGTAGATTTAATGTGGTACAGCTACAAATGTCATTCACATAAATGAGGAATAAAATAAGACCAAGTCCTTGTGGTACTCCACAGCTGCTACTTGATTAATGAGACCGGTACGAGTGATATTGGACATATTGACTTCTGTTAGACAGGTAGCTACGAAACCAATTGTTACAGGTTCCCCGGATCCCATAGAATTTCATTTTCTTAAGTAGAGTTTCATGGTTGATTGTATCAAAAGATTTTGAGAGATCAATAAACATGGCCAAGGTAGAATCTTTTGAAGGTTTGTCATTGCTTTCTACTTCACAGTTAAGAAGTTGCATAATCGGGTGAATAATTGAGTGTTTTTTTCGGAATCCATATTGATGTTTATAGAAGACATTACATTCAGTTAGGAAGCTTGTTAGCCTCGTACACATAATACATAATACGTTCAAGTAGCTTTCAGAAGACAGGTAAAATACTTATTGGTCTATAATTTCCGAACTCTTGAGCATTACCTCCCTCAAAGATAGTGACAACCTTAGCTATTTTCAGGTTATCTGGAACAATTCCATCCATGAATGATTGGTTGAATATATGGCATAGGGGTTGTGCGACTTCATATATAGTTTCCTTCATAACTTGGCTAGAAATGTTATTGAGGTCAGCGGTAGTTTTCCCCACAACTATATTAGTTACAAGGATAATTCTTGCTCTGTATTTGGAGCAACAAAGAAGTTATTAGGATAATTTCCTTTTAGGAATTCTGTGACGTCAGTGTCGGTGTGTGGTACACCTTCGCTGACGTTTTTACCAATACTTGAGAAATAAATGTTAAATCTTGATGCTATCAGTTCGGGATCCGTTATCTCTACTCCGTCTGAAATAAAAGTCCGTGGTAAGGATTGTGATAATACAAGTAGTTTCATTAACCAACTGGGGGTGTGCAAATGTTTGTCAGAATACAAATGCTGTCTTTCTAGAAAACATCAGTGGTTTAATTAACCAACAGGCGGTATGCAAATGTTTGCAAGAAGACAAATTTATGTTGTCTTTCTAGATGACACCAGTGGTTTCATCAACCAACAGGGGGTGTGCAGAAGACACTTGCACCGTGACGAGTGCCATCTGCATCACATTGCAATTAAAGTCCTGTCTAAGAACATCAAATACGCGTTGAGTAATGCAACACCGGGTTCAGGTTATGTTTCAAACGCACCGTATTCTATTAATCAGCAACCTGTACAAGGAATTAGTGCTTCACAAAGACCACAGGGGGCCACTCAGTTTACAAACAAAACTTACAAAGATCAGACCGTAACATACGCCAATGCCCTTAAACGCACGACAAATGTTCAAAGTAATTATATCTCGAACAACCGATCAGAATACAATCAGAAATTTGTGAAGTGAAAATTACATCAACGCAACCATCTAGAATTACTATAAATTTCTACCAAACTGCATTATATCTTCTCAATCATACAAATTCAACGAATACGCTTTATTTCTCAAATACACGTGACCAATGTATCCCTAACGGCGCTACGTTTGTTTGAGAAATAAAACACCATAACATATTTACTTTGAGATTAATCAATGGTAGAAGTTCTGGAGATAATATGGGTAACTTTACCAGTTATTAATATAACTGTGCTAGCGCTGTAGCCTACATCCTAATTTCAGATAAACATTTTTCGGATGTAGACTACTTCTGCCTAAAATCACCAACCGAGTATTCCGACCACTGCCACCTAAGCCTGCACTTGAAACATGCAAGAATAAACGACCACCAAACAACTTCAAATACGATTATAAAAAAACAGCTCCTAAACTAAAGTGGCTACCCGATAGTAGGTATAAAAGGCCGATTTACGACCACTTGTACATGTACGTGTACAACATACGCACACGATGCGTTCACCAACGTGGAATTCGGTGTTAAATCACACGCTTGTTCACAAAAACTGTACATGGTCTTGAATCGGCTCATGTACAGTCAGTGACTCCTAGATCGCGCTTTTAGCGTTCAAATACTCGTGGTGAACGCATCATGTGCGTGTGTTGTACATCTTCAGTTGTATCGTGTACGTGATTTTTGGTCTACGTTCGCATCGCAGATCAGACCCATCGATCCATCGTCGGCGAACGCGAGCGAAGGCAAAAGATTCTGGGTGATCATCAAAAAACAACAATTGCGGTTCAAGACCAGCGGTCCAGAATCGGCAATTGCGTTGGTACAGATGGTCCAGAACTCTCCCTCGTTTTTGAGGTGGTGGGTTTTTTTTTTTGTTCAAAAAGTGTCGATTGTGAATATAGTCTGTATTATAGACATTGATGTTTTCTGTTGATGGGATGGATAAAAATTGAGTTTTGGTTTTTTTTTTGAGAATTCCTCCACTATGAGAAAATTCTCAAAAAAAAAACCACTCAGCTGATCGAGCGATCGAATCGCTCGATTCTCGTAATAAAAACTCGATCTGAACGAAGAGTGTCTGTGTGTGTTTGGAAATTTGCAAACCCAGGCACGTCTTCCTGAAGTAAGCAACTAACACACGTTATCGTAATTGAGGTGTTTTGTTCAAACAGAGTCGATTGTGAATATATAGTCTGTATTATAGACATTGATGTTTTCTGTTGATGGGATGGATAAAAATTGAGTTTTGGGTTTTTTTGAGAATTCCTCCACTATGAGAAATGAGGTTGACTGTTAAGCGTTCCTTGAATAAAGTCAAGAAACACTTATCGGAATGTTTAAAACGCATTTTACACTCAGTTAGGTTTCGAGTGGTAAAATTTTTAATATATTCACGATAGCAATCGGAGAGAGAGATTTGTTAAAATCAGTTTTCCATTGTGTGTTGAAACTGTCTAACAGTCATCAAAAAAAAGGATTTTCTCTTAATTCGACACTCGATGAATTGATGTGTGAATGAATGATGATCTTTTGACAAAAATTTAAATACTACTGTCAAAATGCGTTACATCAGAAACCGGTTTGTCATGTACTGTTTAAAACGTATTTTTTTTTAACTTCAATTAACACAGCGAGTTTGAGATGTAAATATTTTTCAGATATTATATTAAGACGGAAAGAGATTTTAATACTTAAAACATAAAATATAAAAAAAATATAATTAAACATTTAATTTTGAAAAATAAATAAAAACAATTAAAACGAAAGATGTTTTTCCAGATGGATCCTAGACGCCGAGATCGAATTTTAGACAGGTATTTACATGCTAAGAAGGCGATTCAGGCTGCTGATAGGTGCAGACGTCTCGGTGAGATGGAACTCACACGCGAAGCCACAAAAATATTTAAACCCGTGACGGAGGGTCAAGAGCGAAGCAGGAAGGAGATAGTCGAAGAATTGAGACCCATAAAGGAGAGTTCCTTGAGAATGGGTTCGTTGCCTTCTAGTTTTGGAAATCGGTATTCCGTTCAATCTACACCGGATTACGTTCCCACGAGAATCGAAACCGACGTGAGTGAGAGCGATGATACGGCTTCGACTATCACCACTGATAGCATCGCATCGTCCGATGATGATGGTGGCGGTAAGAGAGATCTGTTGTATGGAATTCGCGAGGATTCGAGCGGTAGGAAATTCGTGGGCGACACTGAAGTGGAAATGGACGATGATGAATTGATCGTGGGTTCGAATAAGTATAAAGTAACCGATGGTCTGCAGAGATTGCTCCTTTTCGACAAGCCTGGCGATTACACGGATCAGGATTTCGACAATTACGGAGACATTCTGGTTCAGACCCACGCCATGAATAGAGACAACGATGCCAGAGAGACGAGACCTAAAGCCAACAGAGGTTACAAGTGGACGAAAATAGTGAAGCCCATATGGAATGCGAACAAGAAGTTCGTCGAATCGATGACCGGCAAAGGGGTGAAAACCACTACTTTTCTTCCGAGCGATCCCGACGCTCTGTCTCAGAGATTGAGTTTGTTGATGGGGAGCAGACGGGCTGGTAACACGGGATTAGATAATCAGATAGTTGCCATATCTGACGAATTGTTGAGACAGAAGGTTTTGAATAAAAACCAGTATAAAAGGCTGATGAACGAATTGAAGGATTGATGTGAATATAATAATAAGTAGAGAGAGAGAGAGAAACAAACAAACAAACAAAAAAAAAAATAAAACAGTAAATTCTTACACTAGAATAATAAAAGTATTTAAAAACGACAAAACGATTTACCAGTGAAAAAAACACAAAATATATCATAAAAAATAAAATATGTTGGTAATAAAGAACAGGGGATACGTCAGGACTTACGTTCAAGGCGGTTCTGGCATCGTCGATTCTATAATGCGAGCGTTCACGAGCAATGCGGGTAGAAAACTCCAATCGACCGCGTTTGAGGTCGGTAAGAAGACGGCTTTGGATGCTGGTAAGAAAGCCGCTTCCGAAGCCAGTGGTAGGATAGCTTCTGTGGCTGGCAAGAGGGCAGCCGACGCGTTGATCGACAAGTTGATCAGTCCGCCGGCGAAGCGAGCTGCGTTAGAGCGAACGTCGAAAAGTTGGAAAGATTTTAGGGATGCCGTGGTGCCCATACAAGATTTAGCCAAAATGACGAGTGGATCCGGATTGAAGAGAACTCACGACGGTGCGATATAAACAAATAATAATAATAACAACATTAAAAACAGAGTTTGAAAAACATAAAAAAAAATTTGTGTTTGAAAAGAATCTAAAATAACAGACAAAAAAAAAAAAAATAAAACAAAAGATGAACATTAAAGATATGTCTTGGAACGACGCCGCGACCAAGAGGTCGAATAACGAGTACTTTCCCAAGAGCATAAGAGGTTTGATAGTGGGAAAATCGAATTGTGGAAAGACCAATCTGTTGATGAATCTGTTGTCCCGACCCGACTGGTTGGATTACGACAGATTGTTCGTGTTTGGCAAGAGCTTGTTTCAACCCGAATACAGATTGCTTCGAGAGTGCATGGATCGCAGATTGCCCAAGGACGTCATGGCCAGAATCTTTGACAGCAGGGAGGAATTCGACAAGTGTGGAGATCCGCTCTCGAACATTTTGGACGGCGCGGCGACGGAGCTGACGAAGAGAAATGCATCTTCGAACGTCGAGTGTCGATTTTACGAGAACGCTAGCGACGTTCCGGATCCTAGGGAACTGAAATCGGAAGATAAGAATCTCATGATTTTCGACGATCTGCTTTTGGAGAGACAGAACCGATGCGAATCGTATTACGTTAGGGGTCGACACAGCAACGTGGACTGTTTCTACCTGTCGCAGAATTATTTTCGATTGCCCAGACAGACGATAAGGGAGAACGCTAATTTTCTATGTCTCTTTCGCCAAGATCTCAAGAATCTCAATCACATCTACGGCGATCACGTCGCAAACTACATGAGCGCTGTCGAATTCAGGAGATTCTGCAAGAGGGTTTGGGATGGTGGACTTTACAATTTCGTCGTGATCGATTTGACGAGCGAATTTAACCGCGGAAAATATCGGTGCGGATTCGACAAGTTTTATGTTCCCGATGGTGATAATAATAATAAGATAGAGCGTGAAAATAAAAAAAAATAGAAAAATAATAAATCTTCAAATAATTAGTTTTGAATAAAAAAAAACAAAATTAAGATATAATGTTCGCACATGGAAAATTGTTAGAACGGATAGCCGAGAATACGGCTGCGAAACAATCCATTCAAATCGTGGTGAGTGGCGATTCGAATCGATTCGCTACGAAATTCGAACCTTCCATCGAATTGAACAGAGAGAAAAGTTACGAGATGGCGTTGGTGAATCTGGAGACTTATTATTCCTTTCCCAACGTCACCGAAAAGAATAACTCCTTCAAGTATTCCGACGGAATGGATTGGTTGGAGATTCGAATTCCCAAAGGGAGTTACGACATAGACGATTTGAACCATTACATTCAGACGCGAATGAAGACGGATGGAAAGGAAAGCAACAAGATCAGACTCGCTCCCAATCCTAATACCTTACAGACGATGTTGGATTTGGAAGATAATTTTCGTGTGGATTTCAACACGGACGATTCTATAGGCAAGATGTTGGGATTCGATCAAAAGATGTATCGAGGCCACGCGGCATCTGAAAATACGGTCGACATTCTCGCTGTCAATAGCATTCTGGTGAACGTGGATGTGATTGCCGGAAGCTACGTGAATGGTAGCGCTCAGCCGATGATCTATTCCTTCTTTCCAAACGTGTCGCCGGGTTATAAGATCGTGGAGCGACCTCGAAATTTAGTTTATCTACCAGTGATTTTAGACACGTTGTATAGTCTCAAAACCACGTTGACGGATCAAAATGGTGAACTGTTAGATCTTCGCGGAGAGAGAGTGACGACACAATTTCACATAAGAGAAATATAAAAGCAGAAAAAAAAAAAATATTATATATATATAGATAACAAAAATAAAATAAACGGTAATATTAATTTTTTACAAAATTATTTTAATATAATTTTTAAACAAGAAACAATTGAAGTAAATATATTTAAAAAAAACAAACAGAATTATGACACAATACGTGGTTAAAAACGTGAACATATCCGCAGGACAGAAGAAGAAACTTAAGAGAGCTTTAACAACTCGAGGCGAGGCGGTGAGATTCAAATTCACTCACGAAGATCTGACGAGAGGCGGACAGGATTCGATCGCCTGGACCAGAAGTCAAATCAAAAGGATGGAGAAAGCGATTCGCGATGGAAAAGGGTTGGTGGTGAGATTGAGTCCCGCTCAATTGAGATACAATTTGAGAATGAAAGGCGGTTTCCTACCGCTATTGGCAGGAATCGCCGCAAAAGCATTACCCTTCGCCGCAAAGGTGCTACCCTTTCTCAGAAAGACTCTCGGCATGGGAGCTCTCACGGGACTCACTAGTTCGGGAGTTGAGAAATTAATGGGTGGCAGCGGACTGTTTTTGAAGAAAGGAGGAGCCGTGTGTCACGTTCACGTAGACGACAGCGGTAAAGGATTGTATCTAGAACCCGTTAGAGGTGGCAACTCTCTGAGAGGAAACGGTCTCTTTCTGAAGAGTGGACGGAACGTCAAGTGATACGGCAAGAGTTTGTTGCTCGGTGAGAATTCGCCATTTAAGAACATACCGATTTTGAATATGTTATTATAAATATAAAATTATATAAAATATATAAAATCATAGAAAGTATAAAATAATATATTTAAAATGGGTGAAGAGGTGGAGAAACAAATTTATCACCTGGATGAATTTGACAATAATGACGAACATCGCGAGCCAGAGAGCGAAGAAATAAAAAAATGGTTAGACGCTAATGATGGATATCTAAGGAAAGAGATAGATAAAGCACGGGATATACGGTTGGGAATGAGACGATGCTTTCCACGGTCACCACTATCTTCTGAAGCGAGTGTTACCAAGAGATGCACAACATTCGTTCATAATTATGATTCGGATAAACAAAAATGTTACCATGAACGTATCACATCACAGAGAAAAAGAAAAAAAGAAAAAGAAGAAGAATCGACGCAGAAATTTGAGAGAAAAGGAAACGTTATTATAATATATCATGATGATAGTGAAGAAGAAGGAAAACAAAAAAAAGAAAAAAAAAAGTAAATGAGATCTCATTACTTTTTTTTTTTTTCATTTTTTCTTCACTAAAAATCAATCACTCTATTGTTTATATTTCCAAGTCCGTTATTAGCATGTTGATGCTCGTGTCTACTCCTTTTTCGAAAACATGTTGAATGTTTATCTTTACTCTTTTGAGTTTTTTTACATCGGTCAACTCGCTCTCACCACCCAATTTCTTCACGAGTTCGAATGAGATGTTTGGAAATATGTAATTTCCATAGGGCAATGACAAATCGTCCTTGTTGAATTCTCTATCTTTGGCGATGACGATGTTCTGCAGATCGCTTTGGTACTCGTAAATCAAATCGAGCGCAGCTTCATTCAATTTCAGAGGCATCTTATATTTCTCGTATTTGTGCTCTAAGCCCTTCGTCTCGACATAGTTCAATTCGATGGGATCGTGTCGTTGTAATCTATAGATTTTATGACCGAATTTCTTATACGTTTTGACTCGTTTCAATTTCAATTCACATCTTTTAGGTGTTGTTGTCTTCATGATTGATTATTTGTTTTTTTTTGTTTTTACGAATTCTTGCAATAATGTATATTTTAAATTTTGTATTTAAATAATAATTTGTTAAAAAAAAAAGTTTGTTATTTTTTTTTTGGCTTTTTATATATATATAAAAAAGTTGTTTTTTTAATTTTTAATTTTCTTTAATGTAAAAATTTTTTTAGTAAAAGTTTTTTCTCTTTATATATATAAAAAGTTTAAATTTTTTTAATTTCAATCTCTCTGTTGTTTATATTTCCAAGTCCGTTATTAGCAAGTTGACATTCATCATTTTTCCGCATACAAAAATGGTGTGAATGTTCATCTTTACTCTTTTAAGTTTTTTTTCATAGGCGAATGCGCTCTCACCACCCGATTTCTTCACGAGTTCGGGTGAGATTATTGGATATATGTAACCTCCATAGGACAACAATAAATCACCCCTGTCGAATTCTCTGTCTTTGGCGACAATGATATTAATCAACAGTTTGCTTTGGTACTCGTAAAACAAATCGAGTGCGGCTTCATCCACTTTCAAACACATTCGATATTTGTGGTAGTAGCGCTCTAAGTCCACCATCTCGACCTCATTCAATTCGATGGGTTCGTGTGGTTGTAATGTATAGATATTAAAACTGAATTTCTAATACCTTTCGTCTCGTTTCAATTTCAATCCACATCTTTTAGGTGTTGGTGTCATGATCGATTATTTGGTTTTTTATGAATTCTTACAAATAATGTTTATTTTAAATTTTGTATTAAAAAAATTGAATTTTAAAATTTAACTTTATTTTTTTTCTTTTATATATATAGAGTAAAAAAGCAAAACTTTTTTAACAAATTATTTAATACAAAATTCCCCCCCAAAAAAAATATTCTTACAAATGAAGCAAACAGATAAAACAATGGTAAATTTAAATGAGAAAACCATACCTCAGTTAAACGAGATTTGTAATCTATTACAAATTTCAGATTTCAGAAAGCATAGAACTAAATCAAAAAAAATTGAAGTCATACAAGAATATTTGCGAAATGCTAGAAAGGCAAACGAAATGTCGATAGCAACGACATCAAAAGATGCACCGGTTGTGAAAAATAAGAAGATGACTAAACGAAAAGCCATTGAAAAACATCAAGTTTCCAAAGAAAAGAAAAGAAAAACTAAAACGAAAACGAGTGATGCACTTCAGATTCAAGACAAACGAGATATATCGAGCGAAATTCAACGAGCAATCGACGAAGAGAAAGGAGAAGAATATGTAAGACGACTCGTTGCAGAACTATTCCCATCGAAACCCGTAGAATGGGAGAGTGCGATCGAAGACATTTTTAAAACTTTTGACGTGTTTCCCTCGTCGAAGAAAGTCGATCCGAAATTGTTCATGGAACGGGTGAAGAAAAAAAGTATTGGACTTGTTTCGCGAATACACAAACTTGGGATTAAAAATTAAGATAATACTCCATTGCATAATGAATAAAATCGACGTGAAGTCCGGCGAGAGCATCGTGAAAAATGCATATTTCAGATCTAACGTCGAACCCGTATTTTGAGGTTCAGATCTATCGGACGTTTTCGAAAAGATGAAAGACAAGATGTTGACGTCTCTCGCGAATTATCAAAATGAAGGTAGTAATTGGACGTTCGGTGAGGTGTTGAAACTCGAAATTCACATGACTAAAAACGAACCGTAGAAAGGATCTTCCTACTTGGAATTACCGTATTTCTTGACTAAGAAACACGCGGTGGTCAACGTGAGAAATAAAGATGATCAGTGTTTTAAATGGGCAGTCACCTCCGCTTTATACCCTGTCGAAATACACGCCGATAGAGTTTCTTGTTACGAGGAAACTTCTAAAAATCTCGATTGGACCGGAGTGACTTTTCCAACAAAGTTAAAACACATCGAACGTTTCGAGGTTCAAAATCCCACCGTAGCGGTGAACGTCTTGGGATACGATGACGAAAATCAAAAGATCTATCCTCTCAGATGGACTTCGTATTGCGGAAGAGAAAAGACGATTATTTTATTATCGATTTCGAATGGTGACAATCGTCATTATTGTTGGGTTAAACATCCGAGCCGATTACTGTCGAGACAAAATAATAATCATAGACATAAGATATCTTTATGTTGCAACTGCATGAACATGTTTAAGACCGAAAAATCATTAGCGAAACATCAGGAATATTGCAACGAAAATCAAGGTGTCACCGTCAAAATGCCCAAACCCAACACCATCGTGAAGTTTGAAAATCACAACAGAAGGTTAAAAGTACCATTCGTCATGTACGCCAATTTCGAATGTTTCACCACGAAAATGAGTTCCTGTCAACCCAACGCTCTTCAAAGTTACGTCGAAAGATATAAAAAACACATAGCTTCGGGCTATTGCATTTACGTGAAATGCGCTTTCGACTCGCAACACGACATGGGTCCCTTCACCTACACGAAACAGCGCGAAGACGACGTCGTGGCTCAAAGGTTCGTGGAAGAGTTAGAATCAAAAATTCAAATGTTATACGACAAATTCAAAACTTCGGCGAAAATGATCATCACACGAGAGCAGCAGGACGAAAATAACAGAGCCACCGAATGTCACATATGCAGACAATCGTTCGATGAGAATTCAGAGGAAAATAAGAAGGTCAGAGACCACGATCATTACACGGGTCTGTATCGCAGTCTGGCTCACAGCAAGTGTAATTTAAAATATCGAGACGCCGCTTTCTATCTGGTGATGTTTCACAATCTCTCGTGTTATGACAGTCATCTGTTCGTGAAAAATCTCGGCACCTCGCACGAAGAATTAAATTGCATCGCAAACAGCGAAGAAAGATACATTTCCTTCACGAAATGGAAGCTCATGGAGAGGAAAAGAGTAATCGACGGAAATACGCTGAAAGAAAAAACGAAATCCATTCGTAGATGCATATGTTTCATCGACACTTTTAAATTCATGTCGACCGCTCTGGAAAAATTAATCGATAACATGAGCAAGGATAAATTTAAAATCATGAGCGAACATTTCGGAGAACGAGTAGACGTCATGTTGAGGAAAGGAGTCTATCCTTACAATTACATGAACGATCTAAAGAGATTCGAAGACACCGCACTACCTTCGAAAGATGATTTTTATTCGAAATTATACGAATCCGACATTTCCGACGAGAATTACGAACACGCCAAAAACGTGTGGAAATCATTCGATATGAAAACCATGAGAGATTATCACGATCTCTATCTGAAGACTGACGTTCTGCTCTTGGCAGACGTGTTCGAAAATTTTCGAGACGTCTGTTGTCGAAATTACGATCTGGATCCCGCTTGGTATTTCACCACACCCTGTCTGGCGTGGGACACTCTGTTGAAGACCACCAAAGTCCAATTGGAATTATTATCCAATGTGGACATGTTTCTCATGTTCGAAAGGGCTGCGAGAGGTGGCGTCTCGATGATCTCTCACAGACATTCTGAGGCTAACAATCCCTACATGAAAGAAGGTTTTGATTCGAAACGGTCGACTAAATACATACTGTATTGGGACACCAATAATCTGTATGGTTGGACTATGAGTCATCCTTTACTGATTGGAAATTTCGAATGGGTGAAGGAACCGGAAGAGATGCAAAAATGGAGAGACTATCCTTGCATTTTAGAAGTTGATTTGAACTATCCAGAAGAATTACACGATCCGCACAGTGATTATCCGCTGGCTCCCGAACGAATGGAACTGAACGAAGGAGACGAGGAAAAACTCATTCCCAATTTATTTAACAAACGTAACTACGTCGTCTACAGCGAGAATTTGAAACAGTACGTCGATTACGGGATGAAATTAGTCGACATACATCGCATCATTCAGTTCGACGAAGAGCCTTGGATGAAAAAATACATCGATCTCAACACGAATCTCAGAACTCGAGCCGAGAACGATTTCAAAAAAGATTTCTTCAAACTCATGAACAACTGCGTGTACGGCAAATCGATGGAAAACATCAGGAAGAGAACCGACGTTCGACTCATCACGTCTGAGAAAAGAGCTAAAAAATTAGTGGCGAAACCCAATTACAAACACCGAACCATATTCGGCGAAAATCTAGTGGCCGTTCACATGCAAAAGATGCACCTGAAGTTCGACAAACTGTATTATCTTGGACCGATCATCTTAGATGTCAGCAAGCGATTGATGTACGAGTTTCACTACGATTACGTCAAACGAAAATTTGGCGACAAAGCCAAACTACTGTTCACCGACATGGACAGTTTAGTTTACGAGATAGAGACGAAAGACGTCTACCGAGACATATCTCCGGACGTGGCCGAGTGGTTCGACACGAGCAATTATCCCGTCGATCACCCGTCCAACATTCAATCGAACGACAACAAGAAGGTGTTGGGTAAATTTAAGGATGAGAGCGGCGGTAAACAGATTGTCGAATTCGTGGGCTTGAGACCCAAACTGTATGCTTATCGTCTAGAAGATGATGAAGAGATGAAGAAGTGCAAAGGAGTTAAAGCGTGCGTGGTGAAGAAAAACATCTCTTTCCAAGAGTATAAAGATTGTCTGTTAGGAAGTGGTCCGGTGTATAAGACTATGAAATCGATTCGAAGCGAAAATCACGACCTGTATACCGAAATAGTCAACAAGATTTCGCTGATGGCCGACGACGATAAGAGATTCATATTAGATGATAAAATAAGCACTTTGGCACTCGGACATTGGACTGTGGATCTAATTAGAGACGATATGAATGGGGATGATTGGATTCCAGATATGATTGCAGATGATAAGATTCCAGATACGATTGTGAATGATAGGATTCCAGAAAATCAAGAGGAATTAGATGAACATAAAATTATGGAAATCGATAGTGACATCGAGAAAGTTAGTAGGATTCCAGAAAATCAAGAAGAATTAGATGAATCCAAGATTATAGAAGAAGTCAAGGAATTTGACGGATTCAAGATTGTGGAAGTCGATAGAGTTAGTTTAAAAAGAAAAAGAAAAAAAATAGAAAAAAAAAAAGTCACTTTTAGTGAATTATAATAAAATAAATAAAAAAAAAATATATACTTATTTATGAATAAGAAAATAAAGATATCCGTAGAAGGTGTCGTCTTACCCAACGAACCCCTATCCAACATCGATCTGTTGAATGTGGCAAAAGATTTGAAAATCGAAGATTTTCTAGGAGTGTTTTCCAGAGATGCCTTGCCGAAGAGAAGACCTCAACAATCGGAATGTGGAATTTTAAATCTAGACGATTCATCGGGTGAAGGCACTCACTGGGTGGCGTGGTTCAAGAACGGGAAGAAGAAGAATTATTATTTCAACAGCTACGGAATCTCGCCGCTGAAAGAAATAAAGAACTATTTCAACAAATCGATGGTTCTTTACAACACGGATCAAGTGCAATCACCAGATCAAGTTTTTTGCAGTCACCTGTGTCTCTACGTTCTCAAGAGATGGTCTGAAGGAGATGAATTTCAAGACATTCTCAATGACTTACATTAGAGAGAGATTTTTTTTTTATAGTATATATATAAAGATAAAAAATTATTTTAAAAAAAATTTTCATCGAATAAAAAACGAAAAATAAAATAACATAGTTCATTTTTTAATAAACTGCGTTTTGAACACATTTTTTTTCTAAACAACAACAAAAAAAAAATCCTTACAACAACATGACAGTTGATAAATTTGGTAGAAGTGACGACGAAAAAGTCAACCCGAGAAAGAAGAGGAAGACGTTCGAAGTCAACGATGGTTACGACGTTGCCAACTTGGACGAGCGTTACGTTCAGAGATATGAACCTCAAGAAGAACCTCTGAACAAGAATGATAAGAAGCTCTACAATCTTCCCAAGCCGATAGATCTTGCAGATGCCACGACTAAAAAATACGTTGACAGAGGGAACGCCGATTTCGAACGAATCGTGATGGATAATTACGTGGATAAAACCATGACCGATGATCTCGATCTGAAATCCAAATGTTTGGTGAACGTCACAAATCCCATAGATCCCACTGATGCCGCCACCAAGAAATACACGGACGACTCTCACGCGAGATTCAGCGAACACCTGAGAAATAGATACGTCACGAAAACGATGCACTCGGAATTGAACGCCAATTCTTACAAGATAACGAATGTGACCGCTCACACGAATCCCAAGGACGTGGCGACCAAACACTACGTAGATCTAGAACGGAGAAAGTCTGACGAACGTGAAATGAAATTGGATCTGAATGCGGGATTCCACAAGATATTGAATCTGTCGAAGATCGACAACACGGATGCGGACTCAACCACGGTCAACAAGGGCTACGTGGATTCTTCCGTGTTACAATCGCAAGAATATCTAGAATCGCAAGTGGACGATCTCTACCTGAACAAAGAATCTGGCAGAACCATGGAGGGTGGCATCAACATGAACGGTCACAATTTATTCGGTCTCGATCACGATCCCGAATTCGATCCCAGCACAGTAAGCAGGAAGTACGTGGACAACAACTCGGTCTGGAGAAAGGGCGACATCATGGAAGGTAAACTAGACATGAGCGGACACGCGCTTACGAATCTACCGGAACCCGTGCACATGACGGACGCCTGCACCCTGATTTCAGTGGTGGAGAAAGTCAAATATGCCAGACAATTGATCACCGTGTGGGCCGAAGAGTCCGACGCCTTAGAGGAGGGAAAAGCTGAGTGGTCTGTCGGAAATGGAGGTAGCGGATCGAAACACGGTCAGGTGGGATATCCCATGCCGCTGGGAGGTGAAATCCTTCGAATGAGTCTGGCTTCCTCGGATTTGAATAACAGAGTGGTCATCAATCTCATGGTGAATGGTGTGGAGAGCGATAAGAGATACAGCATCGAAAAGACCGAGAATCAACACGCGAATGTTAGCACATTCGGCACACCTCTCAAAATGAACGCCGGAGACAGGATTAATTTCGTCACGAAAACCAATAATCCCGAAGCCGCCACTTCCGTGGTGAGTCTACTGATCGAACTGGATCCTTTGAACAAACAGTGAACGTGTGGAAAAATAATGAATTAAAAAAAATAATGAGTAATTATTAAAAACAAAAAAAAAAGTAACGAGATATAGAGAGATGTTCAATCTCTCTATTTCACATTACTTTATTTATTTTTTTTTTTGTTTTGTGTTTAATAATCACACATTACTTTTCATTTTTTTTTTGTTTTTTATTTTTTTTTTTCACACACTCGTCTCTCATCGAATGATGGACATCTTATTTCCATCCGATTCGAATTGTAATTCTCTGTCCGACAGGACCAGGGCAAAGGCTTCGGTTTTTCTCGGCACGTTCCTATCGAATTGCATCTTGATCTGAATGTCTAACATGCTACTCTTGAGTCGTTCACTCTGTTTACTGACGTCGAACACGAACATGGGATACATCGACTTGTATTCGCCGGGAGATATGTTGGGATTGCTCATCAATTCGTCTAGACCGTGATACTTCTTTCTAAAATCGGCGGCGTCGCCGTACAGCCTGCAGAAATCGTTCTTGTCGAACGATGCATTGTAATTGATTGCCGGATATCTCGTGGCGTTCAGAAACACTTGCATGTTTCTCAAATGGCAGTGATCGAACAGCGACGCATTCTTTTCCTGAGACCCATCCCTATCAGTCTGAAACGCGATCACGATGAAACGTGGTCTCTCGGAAGTGGATTTCACCGTCAATCTCCAATCGAAGTGATTCGTGGAGGGAGGAATGCTAGCCATGTCGCACTGTCTCATTCTAAATATCACGGGTAATTTACTCTTGGATTGTATGATCTCGTAGAGATGCGTTTTGTCATCCATCGTAGGCTCCACGTGCGGAACGAACCACGATATCTTGTGTAGAGTTATCTTACCCGCATCGGTCACGGCGAGTTTCACTATTGCGTCGTCATTTCCTTTTCGAATCAACGTCAGATTGTGTTTGAATCCGTACATGATCTTGTTGTAATCGTCCGCGAATCCGAAGATGTGTTTCAAAAGTATCCTGAATGAAAACGTTCCTTTAGGTCTGGATGTCTTGATGACATAGTTGAATATCGTGGCGGTGCCGGCGCTAGCAGGGCCGACGGTGTCTTTCACCCACAACTGATTAAGTCCTCTGGGTTTCGAAAAATCGTCAGGATATGTCAAGAGTCCGAACATCGTGGTGGCCTGACCGGGATGAAAAACAGATTCTATCTCTTGTCCAGATAGCATGTATTTTATGTTACTGAATAGATGCATGATGCCATTATTGGCTAGAGTGACCGTGTCGTCGACGGCGTAGTCGCTCCCATCTTCCTTGGTGAGACGTCCCTACACCACTATGTAACTCTCGCTAGGATGTACAAATAGATCTTGAGTTTTGACGTTGATTCTTATCTCTCCTGCATTGTTCAAACTCGTTCCGGTTACCGGTTCGTATTCGTGAACCTCATATTCTTGAATGCTTACATCTTTCACTATGCTTTGTGCTATATCTAGTATATTTGTCATTTTAAAGGATTTTTAGTTTTTTTTGGTTTATTAATTCACTTGCTTTTTTCTTTATCTAAAAAATAGTTTTTTAGATATTTTTTATTATTATTTATTTTTTTTCTCTCTTATATATATGTGTGTGTAAACAAGAAAATGTCAAAGAGAGTAAATAAAAAAAAAAATTTTGTGTTCTTCATCAAAACTTCGTCTTCTGTAATTGTTGTTCGTAAAACTTTCCGATGATCTCTTCTCCATCCAAAGCTTCGATTTCGTGAGTCACCAGATCGGTGTGAAATATTTTGATCATCACGAAGATTTCCGAGGTCCATCGAGGAGTATGACCCTTTTCAAAGTGCTTCTTATAAGCGTAGATTCTCACTCGATCGCCGACCGCAAATTTCGGCGTTCTAGACTTCTTCTTCCCGATCTTAGATCTCTCGGGATATAGATTCGCGTAGACCCGTTTTTCGTTTCGAGGATCGCTATCTTCCGCGGGAGTCATCTTGATCGATCTGTGTTGCGTGACGTTGTAATCTTTCACCAGACCGTTCAGAGTGTATATGTATTTCTTGGTCGAATTCGCCGTGAAGTATCTGTGCATCTTCTCCTTCATCGTTCGATTCCAACGTTCCACCACGCTGGCTTTCTCTTCATTTTCGATCGAGTAGAGGTCTACCAATCGACGAACGTCCTTGTTGTAGAATTCCTTTCCCTTGTCCACCCACAATTTACTCGGTTTTTGAGAAGACGAGTCGAACACGCTCTTCAGAGCCTCGGCGATGCAAGGTCCCGATTTATTCTTCAAAGCTCTGATCCAACCGTATTTGGAAAACACGTCGATGACCATCAATAGATATTTGACGCCCTCGTTCCACCTCGAAAACGATCTCATGTCGACCAAGTCGGCGGACCAAATGTCGTCCAGTTCCTTCACGAACACCCTTCTCTTTCGAAATTTACGCACTATGGGTTTGTGTAACTCCTCGGCCAATTCGCTCGTCAATAATCGTTTCTTCTTCTTCTCTTTTTCAGATGCGCTTTTTTTTTTTTGAATGCCCCATCCGAATCGGCGTTTCGCACCGATCAGATTGCCGACCAGCGAACGTTCCATCTTCTCTCTCCTGGTCGGATTCGATATGCCTCTCAATCTCGCCAACATGTTTTTGTCGCAGACGTCGTTGCGAGTCTTGGTGTCGGGATGTCCGGCGTAGCACAGATCGTGATCGTACGCGGCCGCGTCCACCCTATTCACGGGTTTGCTCCAAGATTTGGGTGTCAGATTGGCGTTGAGTCTCTTGTTCAATTTCGTTCCTGGTCCCGTGAAACTGTGACCGGGCAGATGCATTTCGAAAGGTAGATTGTTGATCATTTTATTCACGATGCCTTTACCTTTGCTCGCGTTCTTTTGTTTGACGAATCGAGTCTTGATAGAACCACACACGTCGCAAATTCTGCGAAGCATCCGTCTGTCGTTTTTAGTTCACACTTCTCGAGAATTACTCGTCTCGGTAACTCTCTTACACTTTACGCAATACATTTTTTTTTTTTGAAGAGTTATTTAAATTAATTTCGTTTTTTTTTTTATTTTATATATGAATTTAATATTTTTTTTTTTTTAAATTCTGTTCTTATTATATATATATATATATATATATATATTTTTTCAATCGCTGCTCTTGAGTTCTATCATCTTACTGAATTCCTCCCTGGCCTCTTTCCTACCCTTTTCCACGAGAGAATCCTTCAACTCTTCCTTGATGATCTCACGAGTCTTGATTCTCACGGCTTCTTTCATGGCATCGTATTTCGTTTTCTCGCTCAATATCGCGAAGTATTCTCCGTCCGATATCCTACCATCTTTCAACGCCATAGAGATCATTTCGGATATCGTGTCGATCTTGGAGTCGGCCAAGACGCGAATCTTGTCGTGTTTCCTAGCCTTCAGATATAATTTCCTACTCAAAAGTTTCCGACCGTGCTGAACAATCCGGCGGCGAGAGCCACTCCTTCCACGGTCAACACGATCGGAATGGCGACCGCGGTCGACAACAATCCGATGCCGGCCGCGTGTAAACCCATGGAAATCGTGATGAGTGTCGTGTCGATCCCATTGACGAATTTCACGAAACGCGAATACTTCTTCTTGAGGGAACGACGAGAATCTCTCTCTCGAGTCAGATACTCTTGGATTCTATTGATTTGATCGATGCGATACCTCTCTCCTGTTTCTCTTTCTTCTAGCGACGGCGCCGTCGGCAAAACACCATTCGGCTTCTCGTCCTCGTCGTCCACTAACGTCGGATACAATTTATTTCTGGTTCTCATTTTTTTTTTTTGTGTTTTTTCTTTCTAATATTAGATAAAAAATTTATGTGTGTATTTATTTTTTTTTTTTATTTTCTACTCTCCCTTATTTTTATATCAACGAAAAACAAAACTTAGACGTATGCTTCGTTCAGCAATAATTTCTTGATGCATCCCTTGTCTTCTAAAGTCAAACTTCTACGCGCCAATTTCAGTTCTTCCGAATCTGTGGGCCTGTCTCAATTCTTACAGTAGACTAATCTCTTCCAAAACGTGATCACATCGTCGAATTTAACGCGTTCGAACGCCGGTTCGAAATACATGACGACCATATCTTCCCTTTCCATCGTCAGACACGAATGATCCTCGTGATCGAAGTCTAGATGATCCCGACATCCAACGCATCGTTCTAACAAGATGGGACGTAGTTGTTCGTTCACGCAGATTGCGTATGCTCTCATCAGCATGTTTAAAAGAAACCTCGCTCTAATAGTCTAAGAATCGCTCATGATTTACGTATTTTTTTTTTATTATCTATTCGATTTGATATATTTATTTTTCTAAATAACTATTTATTTATATTTTTTTCTCCCCTATATTTATATCAATCAAAAACGTAACCGCCTCAAAAACGAGGGAGAGTTCTGGACCATCTGTACCAACGCAATTCCCGACTGGAGCGCTGGTCTTGAACCGCAATTGTTGTTTTTTGATGATCACCCAGCATCTTTTGCCTTCGCTCGCGTTCGCCGACGATGGATCGATGGGTCTGATCTGCGATACGAACGTAGACCAAAAATCACGTACACGATACAACTGAAGATGTACAACACACGCACATGATGCGTTCACCACGAGTATTTGAACGCTAAAGGCCCGATCTAGGAGTCACTGACTGTACATGAGCCGATACAAGACCATGTACAGTTTTTGTGAACAAGCGTGTGATTTAACACCGAATTCCACGTTGGTGAACGCATCGTGTGCGTATGTTGTACACGTGGTCGTAAATCGGCCTTTTATACCTACTCCCGATAGCTATGAGAAAGCTTTACAGGCAATCAGTAACCGCGAGTTGCAAATTAAAAATCTAAGATTTTTAATGAAGACATACCCAAATAATCAAGATGGTACCGAAAACGCACTTGTGGACTTAACCGATATATTAACCGAAGTTAATGATCGTGCAACAAAACGAGTCCCAGTTTTCCGTATGAAAAAGTCCAAGCAGAAATGGTTTGACCAAGAATGCAAAGATTTAAAATTTTCAACTATAAGTGCCTCAATTACCCTAAAACAAAGTCCCTTTGACCCTTCCCTGATACAAAACATTTTCTCTGCGAAAAAGACATACAAAAGTCAACAAAAAGAAGGTCGAATTTGTACTCTTGGGAGATGACCCGAATAAGCTATAAGCTTACTGCCAAATCCCTACAAATACTCAATTTTGATAAATGTTACACTGTGGTTTGTTGTTTACTGTTTTTTGCTTTTGTCAGATTTACGGTGTTAATGTGACGTAGAGCTTTCTCTATTGAATAAATATTGTTTAAACTAAACTGTACTTTAAAGCTCTATGTGGTAAACATGACAGAGTATCAACCACTGACCCGAAATCATATTGGCAAACTATTAAGATGTTGCGTACAAAGAGTGCTGAAGAAAATTATCTAGAGCCGGATCGGGCTGTTGATTTCTTCAATACTCTTTTCTGCCAATCAAAAGACACCACATTTGTACGAAAACCTCTCGAGAGCCCCGATTTGAATCCCTTAGACCATATATGGGACCTTCTTGGACGTCGTGTGCAAGCAAGGGATCCGCCTGTACTGAATTTGGCCGATTTGGAAGCTGCATTACTTGAGAAGTGGCGGCAGTTGCCTCTGGGCCGTATCAGAAGTTTCACTGGCAGCATTAGGAGGGGGGGGGGGGGGGGGGGTTCAGGCTCTCATTCGGACACGAGGTGGATACACTCGCTACTGAGGTCAGACACTGGTATTGTGCTCAGGAGATCACAAGTTACATTTTTGTCAGTAATTACCGGCATTGTTTCATCACTGACCGTTCCAGCACCATACTTGTCGAGAGGACATTTTTCCTTCAAAAACATTAGAGGCAGATATGTGCAATTAGCGCCATTAAAATACTACATATTTTCATCATTGTGTTGTCTTTCATTTGTCTATAGACCATTCTTTCCGCAAACAACCACTTTTGGCCAACTTAAAGATAACATGAAAGTAATGACAGTTTCTATTAACTCCAATGCGAAAAACAGGGGATGCTTAATTAGAGTTCCAGGTGTATTTGTAGCATTTATTGACTTTAAGAAAGCATTCTGTACCGTAGATAGATCAATATTATTCGATAAACTTGGGCAACTGGGTCTAGGTAATAATATACTAGAAGTATTAAAATCTATGCACCAGTCAAGTTATAACCGAACAAAGGCTACCCGTAGCCTGGGTCCACCCCAGCTATCAACAACCGGTGTAAGGCAGGCCCGCGGTATCTCGCCGACACTATTTAAAATTTTCATAGATGACCTAGGTTTAAGTTTCAACGACGAATGCTTTCCGATAAAAATCATTAACTCAAAACTGAATCATCTTTTCTTTGCCGATGATCTAGCTCTTTTTTCTGACACGCCTCTGAATATACTTATCTGGGACTTGCGTTCTCAAGTAACGGTAATATGGACTTGGCTCAAAGGGAGCTACAACTGAAAGGTTTGAAAGCGATGCACAGCTAATTCGACGTCTTTCAGAAAAGATCGTCACCTTCGATTAGCATTCTCATAAAACTGTTTGAATATCTAATCAAGTCCATTCTTTTGTATGGAAGTGAACTCTGGGCTTCGGAAATTAATGGAATAAACTTTGATACTTCCCCATGTGAACGTGTTCAACTTCAGTTCTATAAACATGTGCTTAGCGTACACAGTAAATCGTTAAATCATGCTGTTAGAGCTGAAGTTAGCCGATATCCATTACATATTGACGCAAAGATGCAACTGGTAAAGTTTATATCAAAACTCCTCCAATCTCCGTCGTCAAGATTATTATTGGACGCTCGACTAGCAGCTGAAAAATACCTACTGCGAGATTCTTTGTAATTGAACTATAGGGAAGTAGGCACTGTCAACCCGGTACTTGAACCACATGAATATGACAAAGTTACAGAGAATTTAAAAAATATCCACCGCAACACCTTCTTTAAAGACATCCACGAAGATAATGAAAAAATCGAATTAAACAAATTAAGAACTTATCTTCGGTTCAAAAAGAATATAGATTAGAAAATTATTTGACAAACACAACATCGTCTGAAGCAAAGAGTATGTTCACGCCACTGCGTATCAGTAATCATTTCTTAATGATACAGAAAGGCAAGCATCTACAACCCACACCCCAGCAATCGAACGACTCTGTGGGCTGTACGACTTGGGGCAGGAGAACTGATATATTTAGTGATGTTCGGCATTGGCGTTTCCAAAACTAGCCTTAAGTTACGTATTGGAACTTTTTCGTTATGTTTGCCAATTTTTGGACGAAAACAATTACGTGAGATTTTGGAAAAGTTTTCTTTTTCATTGAAAGTATTAACCACCTGTTTTTGGTGTGTTGATTATTCAGAATCGAAATTAAGGTATTGTAAGAGTCATGGAGGATGGTAACCTTAATTGGCGAGAGGGGGTCAAATATAAAAGGTCTTTGGGTGGCCTGTTTGATAAAGAGAAGCCACGTTTTGATGAGTACTTTGATGGCACCTTTAAGGGGGGGGGGGGGGTCACTGTTGTTCAAACTGAGGTCGCGGTCCCTGGAGCTGAGGGGAAAAATTGGGAAAAACAGTGAAAAGGAGTGCCAAAAAGGAGTGCCCTGGAACACTTTCTTTTAGAATGCCCAAAATACCAGTCTAGAAGAATAAGATTTACTGGGAGTATAATGGGGAAGTAGGATGGGAGAATGAAGGACACGCGGGTAGTGAGTGACTCTAAGGAGAGGATTAATATGCTAATCGGAGAGATTGGGAAAAATGGGGCAAAAGAAGTCATCAAGCAGTTCGTCTCCGAGTGTTGGGAGGAGAGAAGAAGCGCGGGAATAGGGAGGCAGTTGTGAGCACAGGGGTAACCAAGGCCTTCTCACCGGAAAACCGCGACAAATCAGCGGCCGGCCAAAGTGTTATTATTATTTATTTTGGATTATTTCAACAAAACATACGTGGCTGGTTCTTATCGACAAATAAAAGTGCCAGCAGAATCATCCTCCGACGGTATTCCAAGCATTAGGTTTCGCCATGTACCAGCGCTTTACCCACCTCCTCTTTGGAACGTCAATGATTCAACTCTGCATGACGATCATAGAACAAATAACATCTGTGAATCTTGGAACAGTGCATTTAATAAGTCCATAGGTTACCACCATGCATCAGCCTGGGTAACCATTGATGCTATCAGAAAGGACCATTCCATGGCTAAAATTAGCTGGATTGAAAATTAACCAAAATCGACTGGGTTGTGTGAATAAGATTCATATTCTCTCAGCCGAGTCAGTTTGGGTTAACTTTCAACGTATATTTTGTTCATGGACATTTTGTCCAAGGACATTATGTCCCGTGGACATTTTGTCCACCTATGCAGAACCACCATGGACATTTTGTCCGCGGGCATTTTGTCCAAGGACGTTGTGTCCGTAGACATTTTGTCCTATGGACATTATGTCCGGATACCGTTTATAAGTGTTTCTTTTTATTAGTTTTATTTCAGGAAAGCGTAGTTTTATATTTAGTTTGTATGAGTGTTAGGGGAAGATTATAGGGTGAAATAAGGAAGTTCTGGTAATAGGTTGCTGAGCTGAAGGGGAGGTTGGGGAGCGCTGGTGTATCTGGAGTCACACCAATGAAGGTTACCAATGATGGGTAGGTGGAAGGAGGATGGAATGTCGTTGTGGACTCAAGGAGGAAACAGGGAGACAGGAAACGTGGGGGGAAGAATGCTTGATGTGGGGAGGGGGTGTAACCGAGGAGGGGGAACTAGTTGGACAATTCGGAAGGTGGCGTCAGGGCAGGGCTGCGTAGAGTCAGGCCAGAGTCGGCTTAAGGCTGCCGAGGTTGCTGGGCGGTGTTTAGAGAACAGGTTCAGTGTTTTAGATTCCAATACCCCTGGGGATGAGAGTGAGGGGGACATTGATGGGGAGAGGTGGCTGCTGATGTTGATATGCCAGATGGGGTAAGGAGCGCGGTGAAGAAAAAGAGGGACCAGCGGCATGCAAAAAGAGGCGAGTTGCAGATGATATAGGAACTGGGGAAGAAGAAAAAAGTTAGTTGTAGCGGGGAGAAGCATTGTACGTGGGATTGACAATGTGGTTTGTGGTCCTGATAGTTCTAATCGAACAGTCTTGTGTTTTCCGGGCGCGAAGGTGGAGGATCCGAGGGACCGGGTAGATGGTATTGTGGCAGGGTCAGGATCTGAACCGGTAGAGGTGGTCGATGTGGGGACCAACAATATCAGGGAGAGAATGTCAGTAAATTTGGTGGAGTCGTATAGAGGTTTAGTCAGCAAACTGCTAAGTAGGAATGCAAGAGTAGTTGTATCCGGGGTCCTTCCTGTCCTTGGAGGTGGGGACGAACGGAACTCAAGGATTTTGGCGCTGAAGGAAGAGTTGGAGGACTACTGTGTTGACCTGGGAATACCCTTTATCGACCATTGGGACACGTTTTGGGGTAACGCGAGCATGTACGGGCTGCATCTTAGCAGGATGGGGAAACGGATATTGGGGGATAAAATTCTACGAGTAGCGGAGCGTTTTTTGGAGAGGAGCGGGGTGGGAGACCAGAGGCAAGTATAACAAGAGTGGACACAGGTGGGGTGAACACGAGCGAAGGGGACAGATTAAGTTTACCAAGGCTAGCGCCAGAAAACAATGGGACCAGTAGGCGGAAGCCAATGGATCTCGGTACCCTGAAAGTGGGTTATAGCAACATCCAGGGTCTCCACCGGAAAGTAAGTGAAATTGCTACATTGATTGAGGCAGGGGACTTTGATGTCATGGGCTTAAGCGAGACGTGCGTAAGACACAAGGAACGGGTACACCAAGTAAGGGGGTGCGTGTGGATAGGTGTAGGGCGAACGGAATGCCAGAAAAAGGGGGAGGGTAGGTATGTACATAAAAGAAGATTTAAAACCGCCGCTGATCACAGACCTGGAAGATGTCAGCAACTCGGCGGCTGAGGTATCGAAAGAAATTGGATGGGTAATAATCAATCTAAGAAACAAAAGTATTGCCCTTGGGATTGTGTACAGTGCGGTGGAAGGAAGCAAACCCGAGTGGAATGACTCGATATACTCAACACTAAGGTCCAATATCACAGAACTAGAAAACAGAGGGCTCGGTATAATTATGACGGGTGACTTTAATGGACACATAGGTGACAAGGAAGAAGGCATAGAGGGCGGGGACAAGAAAGTCAACAGGAATGGAAGGAAGTTGTTGAACTTCACAAATGAACTCGGTCTGAAGATTCTGAACAGGAATACTAGGTGTAAGGGGAAATGGACATGGGAGAGGAAAGAAAGAAAATCAGTAATCGACTATATTCTCACAGATATTAATTTATGGAGGGAGGTGATAGGGTGTGAAGTGGATGATGAGGGTAAAATGGAGGTGGATAGTGATCACAACATGATTACAGTGACGATCAGGGCCAAAAACCTAGTAAAACGTAAAGGAAACTCCAAGGAGATTTGTGACCTCCAAAAGGCTGCTGACTGGGCGAAGTTCGAAGAAAAATTGAAACCAAAGCTTGAAACCGTACACAAGGGGGGGGGGGGGGGGGGGCAGTGTCCAGAAGATGGCCGACGCCATAGTTGCAAGCCTAGTGGAGACAGGGAAGGAAAGCGTAGGAAAGATTAGGGTGCCAACACGGGAACTTGAGTACAGAGTGAACGAAGAACTGAACTGAAAAGGGCCACAATGGGCAGAAAAGCTAAATGTGCTGCATACAGGAGAAGTAGAAAACTTAAGGGGTCGGAAAGCAACGAGGGCACGGTAGCAAAGGAAGAATACCAACAAGCACGAAATAAAGTAAATAAGATTAAAGACGGTAATCGGGGAGTGCGAAATAGCAGTCTAAAGGACGATAAGAATGGCGGAGGGGTCGAGTTCGAACGTATTTTGGAAATGAGTGAATAAACGTAACAAAGGAAGTAACCCACAGAGTATTAAAGTAGATGGCAGAGTTACAGACGATCAAGATCAAATCGCATTAGAACTAGTCAAGCACTGGGAAAAGGTAAACGATAAGCGATGGGGCATGGGGAACCCTCCGGAGTGTCCGAACCAGGTCGAGGAAAATCTATCGAACTTCGCGTACAGCGAAATTAAAGCGGAGGAGGTGCGAAAGGTGATCTCAAAATTAAGGAATGGAACAGCGGGAGAGGTGGACGAAATTCCTAAAGAGTTTATCAAAAAGGGGGAGAGGAACTCTTGGAAAGCCTAACTGCCTTATTCAATTTCGCCATAGAAAAACAAGAGGTCCCAAATGAGTGGAGAGAAAGCAAACTGACATTTATTCACAAAAAGGGGAAAAAAGATCGTTTTGGATAATTATCGAGGGATCTCTGTCAGTACCAACATAGGAAAAGTTTTCTGTTAAGTCCTATATGGGAGATTAGAGGAGGTGATTGAGGAGAAGGGTTTTTTGGGAGAGACCCAGAATGGCTTCAGGAAGGGAAGGAGAGTTACTGACCATCTTTTCACGCTATCCCACATAATAAAATCCACGAAAGCAAAAAAGAAAAAGATGTTTATGGCCTTTTTGGATGTTAAAAAAAGGCATACGATAGAGTATGGGGGAGGGTATGTGGCGCAACCTTGAGGCTCTGGGCTTGGAGGCGAGTTTGTTGGAATTATGAAAGCATTATATAAAGATGTACAGACTGGACTTTGCCTGGGAAACATAACAACAAAACGTGTGCCTATGGAGATAGGCTCAAAACAGGGGGGTATCTTTTCGCCAATTCTTTTTGCATTGTACATCATAGGTTTAGGAGGTGAACTCCTGCATAGCGACGAGGGGGTAGCGGTTGGGGACTTGAAGATCCCAGGGCTATTTTTTGCAGACGATATGGTGCTAGTGTCAGAAAGCGAAGAGGGGCTAGCGAAAATGCTGGGAATTGTTGGGAAATATGGGAGCAAATGGAGACTCGAACTTAATGAAAGCAAGAGCAAAGTTATACCTGTGGGCCGCAAAGTGGACCCCACTCAAAGGTGAAGAGTGGGGGAGTTCTGTATTCCGGAAGGTAGCAGCAAACTTCTTAGTGTGGGAGAGACAGGTGACTACGAGTATCTAGGGGTAAATATAAACATCACAGGAAGAAGCATCTACCGAAACCACACAAATAAAGTGATTCTGAAGGGGAAGCGAATCTTTAACCAAATGAAACTTATAGGGAGAAACAGTTCCAATAAGGTTTTCGTGGTGAAAACCATTTGGGAAATGGTGGGTCTGCCAAGTATAACATACGGTAAAAGGTGGTTGGAACGAGCTCAAAGCTTATTTTGAAGCTTAAACTGAAAAATAATAAAATTTGAATGGCGTTAATTGTGAATACCATTTGATGGTTTGGGGCTTTACGTCCGATAAAGTGTTAACCCCTTGGGTCTTGGTCGTATATTCCATGCCAGTTCAGAGCTATCAACTGGTAGAGCCTATATACGTTACTTGGGGAAGACCAATCAATAACTGGGTTACACATTGATTGGTTTACCGTACAAATTCTCAGAGCAACTATCTCCTGAAAGAATTCAGATCGTATCACCATCCCGTACAGGAAAAGTGGCCTTCCCTCTTCAAATGGTCAATAAAAGGTTGTCTTCATTCAATGATAATAAGGAACTCCCAAGGTAAATCTCTGTTTCAGTGATGAGCACTTTCCTATAATATACTTTCAAATGTTTTTAAAAAAAATGAAATTAAGAAAGACCAGTTGTAACAAAATTTCATTTAACTCTTTTGGCGCGACAGGCGACTAAAGTCGACAGACGGCAGACCGCGGAAAGGTGCTGCAGTAGTCATTTTAGCCAACTGTGTGTGTCCATTTCCAAGTGCTTTTAATCCTTTACCCAACGCAGACGGTATCAGAATTTATTATTTTAAATATCATGTTTTCAAATGTTTCAAAATATTTCAACAAAACCATATCATGTGACCCCTCGTTGGAACGAGCTCGACGAGCTCGTTCCAACGAGGGGTCACATGATATGGTTTTGTTGAATTTTTTTGACAAATAATATTTTTTCGACTGCTGAAGTTGCATATTACGCGGGGGGGGGGGGGGATGCGGCCGATTCGTTGGGTAAAGGGTTGAACAAACATACGTATTCCTATGTTTCATGCACCATTTATGTCCTTTCCATGAACAACGATATCGTCCCTTGAAAGTATAAAGGTGCCTTTTAAATATATACAGGAAATCATTTGAAAAACTGTCAATGAGATTATTAGAACATCTTTTAAAATAATAACGCTTTAGTCTAACAACCAAAACTTTTTGTAAAATTCCTGATGAATATTAGGCGCTAAGAATTCTGTTTCTCAGATTATTCCGCGCCAAATGAGTTAAGATAAGAACTGCATTACTTTTGTCAAATATTTGAGTAGATCTGGTTTGACTAGTACAAACACACTTCTAACTCCCACTTTTGTAATGACTGTCGACCTTTGTCATATATGTAGCTCCCACTTTGTAATAAAAATCGACAGGTTTTGTTATAGCTTACCACTTTTGTAATAAAATCTCCATGTTTTGTAATGAACCTAGCACACAAGTTTTTTTCAATACTTTTTGTATGGCAGCACGTTTTTGACACGCATCAAAAACTGTTAGCCCTCAGTACAACTCACCCACTTAATGCCTTATACCAGTGAGTTGTTATTATGGGTGGTACGCAATTCTAGGTCATGTGGTGTTGTTGGGTGTGTGTGGTTGTCTGGTATAGAAGTATGGTATGGACGGTATGTATCCCTGTTGGTGCACTGCTACCATTGGTGCTTCTTACTCACGATGCGCCTTTTACTATCATTTGGTTGCTATGTGTAGTAGGAAATACTAAACCATGTGGTGTGGTGGGGTATGCTAGGTTTTCTGGTATGATAGCGATTTGTCCCTTTTTGGTCACTTTAGCATTTGGGCATGCATTGACCTATCTACAACCGTATACTGTACCATCTTGTGGGTGTTATGCTATTTCCAAGCAATAGATCGTTTTGGACTGTAGAAGGGCTTTCGTGGTTTCTACCTCCTATATGGCTCCTAGCACCTATACGCTTCTTAAATATAGCTGTCATGGTCCCAAGAGATACTAGCTCCATGCACGAAATAGCCATTTGGAGACTATTGTGCTCTAAAGACAGTGTTGCTGTAGGTGAGGTACTGCACCCAAACCATCACAACTACAACACTAACCAGTACTCTGTCTACAGTACAATCGCTGCGGACTGGCCGTAATCCACGCGTGGGTAGTGATGTTCACACATATGTTTACTAGGTAATAAAAACCATCATCAACAAACTGTTAAGTAATGAAGCACCGGGTTGTACCCGGTGCTTCATTAATTAAATTATTGATGATTATTCCTGAAATTAGTGTTTGAATTCTAATATTATTGCGACAGCGGAAATATTGCCCATCCGTGGAAAGCAACCAGCCCACGGCGGCCGTACTGTACCACTAAACCTACAACATCAACCGACGTAACTATTATGCAACCAACTACTACACCAATTTCTATTACACCAACAACTACTGCACTAATCTCTAAAGGACCAACAACAAGTACACCAACAACCTCCACGCCAACAATCTCAATTACAACTACTACACCAACAACTACAGCAACAACCACTGATACATAGTCACTATGACCAACACACCATCCACTGTTACATGAAAAAAAACTGACCACCCCATACCAACCAGAGGATAGTAAAAGGCGTAAGGTGAGTAAGCAGTACAAGTGGCCAACTGTAAACAAGACATACCGTCAGTACTATATTACCGTACCAGACAACTGCAAACAAAGCTCACCAGTTATTACACAAGTGCGCGTTAAACACACTTTAATTTTAGTTCCGCCACCTCCGAACATTGTATTCACAACTTGTAGAGGAATGAACAATGTTCCTCAGTGCAATACCACAACTCGTAGCAACTGAACTTGCTGTAATCGTGCTACTGTTTTTTCACTGGATAACACATTTCCCTGACAATTAGTTGAGAAATGTTGGTGTAACCAGGGCTTGTATATGTAATATTATTTATTAGATCCAATTTTCTTTCCCAGAATGGCCTATTATCAAGCTCGGCTGATATGACTTCAAACGCGTCCGATATGACTTCCAACTCGGCTGATATGACGCCGATCTCGGCTGATATGAACTAAGCTAGATTTGTCTCCCTCGATGCGTTCCCGGGCACAACCAATTTGTTTACAGCGATATCGTCTAACACTATTCGTCGAACGCAATCAGGAAAATTGACTTTACTAAGCAAATGGAGTGGTTTTTGTATGGTGAGGAATTAATGACGGCAGTAAGTAAGGACTAAGTGGATAAACTAAGATTCCTAGTAGTAAGCGGAGATTTGTCGAAGTCAGAGAAGAGATAGTTAGTGTTCAACCGATTACCAAAAATAGCCGCTGACCGATTACCGGGTATTTGAGCTCACAATCGGCCGATTCTGATGACGATTCCGATTGTAATACCATGCACTAGTAGAGACTCGAAAGAACTACAATAAACTGAACATTTTTCACAGTGTTAAACTTCATTGACTGGGGTAGCAGTAAAAGTACCAGTTGTGCATACTTGGGCGGTAAACGTGGCTCTCAGAGCCACGTTTACCGCCCAAGTGCGTGAGACTGGTAATTTTACTGCGACCTGAGTGAATGGAGTGCAACCTCCGCTTTTCCGATATGACCTGGCGATTTCCGCAAGTGCGCTCAGTTGTAAGCTTTACATGTCGTTTAACTTGTATATCCTATAAAGGGGCGTCTAGAGAGATTAAGAATACACATTGTGGTTGTTTCTCAACTTTATTGAATGGTATCATTGACATCATTTTACATTAACAATTGAACAATTGGAGAAGATAATAAAATGCGGTTTATGAATCATCACAAAATGCTTGACAACAATCGGTTGAACCGATGTTCCAGGAGCCGTTGCCGTTGTCATCCGATTGCCCACAATCGGCCAATTGTGATGGCCGGTTCCGATCATCGGTTGAACACTAAAGATAGTTCAGCTATTCAAACATCGCGGCTTCCCCACGAGGGAGCAGATCTGAGAACATTTGGTAATTATTTGGTTTGGTTTAATAAATACAGAGGTTATTGCTTGGTTAGTTTTATATCGGTCGCGATATCAACCCTCGGTAACTTCACACCAGCCTTCGACCTTCTGTGGCACAGTAGAGGGGTTAATGGATCGATGTGGCCGCGATCGTTGCACCCCAGTCGTCTAGTGGATTTTAGTTCGGACTCACGAATGTTTATTCTGGGGAGGAAGTTCGTAATCACTCCCCCACGCGTAAGCTTAAAGAAAATGTCTGAAGTAATGGGTCAACACCAAGTTCGTGGTTTTTCTTGAAACATTCACCATGGATTCCTCGGGAACACTTCAGCTGGGCATGGGGAAGTCAAACACAGAAGAGTACTTACGATTTCTTTGTGATATATTCTTAATTAAATCACAGTGCCCTACACTTGTAAAAAGACTCTGATGCAAAACAAAATTTCAGATACACGTTCACTGAAGTAAATAAAGTCGACTATATGTTACTGAGAAGAGCACTGTGAAATCCGTTACTTATTCCCAGTTCCTTATTCGACTTTCTAAATTTAGCAGAATTTCGAAAAATAAATGGCCTTCTTGGGTGGCGCTCTAAGACACAGGACTATTCAAACCCTGGGGTTCACTCCCCCACCCCTCTTTAGGGGCCAGGTTGGACTCTAAAAGAGACAAAATGGTCCAAATCGTAATTACTGACGGAAATTCGCGGAACAAACGGCCTTATAGGGTGGCGCCCCAAAGTGCAAAATTTTTCAAATCCTAAGGTTTACCCTCCCACCCCTTTTTAGGGGCCACATTGGAAACTAAAAGTGACCAAATGGTCAAAATCGTAATTATTGACGGAAATTCGCGGAACAAACGGCCTTATAGTGTGGCGCCCTAAAACACAAGATTATTCAAATCCTAAGGTTCACCCTCCCACCTCTTTTTAGGGGCCAAATTTAACCCTAAAAGTGACCAAATGATCAAAATTGTAATTATTGATGGAAATTCGCGGAACAAACGGCGTCATAGGATGGCGCCCTAAAATACAAGATCATTCAAATCCTAAGGTTCACCCTCCAACCCCTTTTTAGGGCCCACATTGGACACTAAAAGTGACCAAATGGTCAAAATCGTAATTGTTGGCCGTAATTCGCGGAACAAACGGCATTATAGGGTGGCGCCCTAAAATGCTACATTATTCAAATTCTAAGGTTCAGCCCACCCCTATTTAGGGGCCAGATTGGACCTTAAGAGTGAATAAATGGTCAAAATCGTAATTATTGATGGAAATTCACGGAACACACGGCGCTATAGGTTGGCGCCCTAAAATACAAGATTATTCAGATCCTAAGGTTTACCCCCACCCCTATTTAGGGGCCAGAGTGGACCCTAAAAGTGACCAACTGGTCAAAATCGTAATTATTGACGGAAATTCGCGGAACAAACGGCGTTATAGGGTGGCGCCCTAAATACAAGATTATTCAAATCCTAAGGTTCACCCTCCCACCCCTTTTTAGGGGCCAGATTGGACCCTAAAAGTGACCAAATGGTCAAAATCGTCATTATTGATAGAAATTCGCGGAACAAACGGCGTCATAGGGTGGCGCCCGAAAATACAAGATCATTCAAATCCTAAGGTTCACCCTCCAATCCCTTTTTAGGGGCCATAATGGACCCTAAAAGTGACCAAATGGTCAAACTCGTAACTGTTGGCCGCAATTCGCGGAACAAACGGCGTTATAGGGTGGCGCCCTAAAATGCAAGATTATTCAAATCCTAAGGTTCGCCCTCTCACCCCTTTTTAGGGGCCAGATTGGACCCTAAAAGTGACCAAACGGTCAAAATCGTAATTATTGACCGAAATTCGGCGAACACGCGGCGTTATAGGGTGGCGCCCTAAAATACAAGATTATTCAAATCCTAAGGTTCACCCTCCCACCCCTTTTTAGGGGCCACATTAGACCCTAAAAGTGACCAAATGGTCAAAATCGTAATTATTGACCGAAATTCGCGGAACACACGGCGTTATAGGGTGGCGCCCTAAAATACAAGATTATTCAAATCCTAAGGTTCACCCTCCCACTCCTTTTTAGGGGCCAAATTTAACCCTAAACGTGACAAAATGGTCAAAATCGTAATTATTGATGGAAATCGCGGAACAAATGGCGTCATAGGGTGGCGCCCAAAAATACAAGATCATTCAAATCCTAAGGTTCACCCTCCAACCCCTTTTTAGGGGCCATATTGGACCCTAAAAGTGACCAAATGGTCAAACTCGTAACTGTTGGCCGTAATTTGCGGAACAAACGGCGTTATAGGGTGGCGCCCTAAAATGCAAGATTATTCAAATCCTAAGGTTCGCCCTCCCACCCCTTTTTAGCGGCCAGATTGGACCCTAAAAGTGACCAACTGGTCAAAATCGTAATTATTGACGGAAATTCGCGGAACAAACGGCGTTATAGGGTGGCGCCCTAAATGCAAGATTATTCAAATCCTAAGGTTCGCCCTCCCACCCCTTTTTAGGGGCCAGATTGGACCCTAAATGTGACCAAACGGTCAAGATCGTAATTATTGACGGAAATTCGCGGAACAAACGGCCTTATAGGGTGGCGCCCTAATATACAAGATTATTCAAATCCTGCGGTTCACACTCCCACCCCGTTTTAGGGGCCAGGTTGGACCCTAAAAGAGACAAAATGGTCCAAATCGTAATTACTGACGGAAATTCGCGGAACAAACGGCCTTATAGGGTGGCGCCCCAAAGTGCAAGATTTTTCAAATCCTAAGGTTTACCCTCCCACCCCTTTTTAGGGGCCACATTGGAAACTAAAAGTGACCAAATGGTCAAAATCGTAATTATTGACCGAAATTCGCGGAACAAACGGCCTTATAGGGTGGCGCCCTAAAATACAAGATTATTCAAATCCTAAGGTTCACCCTCCCACCCCTTTTTAGGGGCCAGATTTAACCCGAAAAAGTGACCAAATGGTCAAAATCGTAATTATTGATGGAAATTCGCGGAACAGACGGCGTCATAGGGTGGCGCCCTAAAATACAAGATCATTCAAATCCTAAGGTTCACCCTTCAACCCCTTTTTAGGGCCCACATTAGACCCTAAAAGTGACCAAATGGTCGAAATCGTAATTGTTGGCCGTAATTCGCGGAACAAACGGCGTTATAGCGTGGCGCCCTAAAATGCAACATTATTCAAATCCTAAGGTTCACCCCACCCCAACCCTATTTAGGGGCCAGATTGGACCCTAAGAGTGACTAAATGGTCAAAATCGTAATTATTGATGGAAATTCGCGGAACACACGGCGCTATAGGTTGGCGCCCTAAAATACAAGATTATTCAAATCCTAAGGTTCAACCCCCACCCCTATTTAGGGGCCAGATTGGACCCTAAAAGTGACCAAATGGTCAAAATCGTAATTATTGACGGAAATTCGCGGAACAAACGGCGTCATGGGGTGGCGCCCTAAAATGCTACATTATTCAAATCCTAAGGTTCTCCTTCCCACCCCTTTTTAGGGGCCAGATTGGACCCTAAAAGTGACCAAATGGTCAAAATCGTAATTATTGATGGAAATTCGCGGAACAAACGGCGTCATAGGGTGGCGCCCGAAAATACAATTCAAATCCTAAGGTTCACCTTCCCACCCCTTTTTATGGGCCACATCGGTCAAGCGTTGGAAAAACAATAAGTGTTGTTTGTCTGTAACTGACCACTTGATGCACATTGCTTTTCATCGTGTCCTTCATTATTATCTCGGATTGTATTATGCAACTGAAACCCAGTGAAAGAGTTCAAGATTTTTGTTGAGTAACCAGACGATTGTTACGAAATAGGGTTTTGGAATGATTGACTTATAATTGTCATTGAAAGATGAAGTAGTTTTATTTTTACTCCCACACACATTTTGTAATTAGCGATAATTTTAGTTTTGATGCCGAAATATCGTCACATCATTCAACAAATTGCTAACACTGATATATACAACAATCCCTATGTATGAGCTTCCACTGGTGGGCCATGGAGTGATGGGGGTGGGAGAGGGCAGGTGGACCCAGGCGCAAACTGCCACTTACTATTTTTAACCCCATCTTTCCTCGGGAGGCGCCAGAATCGATCTCAGAGCTTCAGAATTTGAAATGTCAGACTGCACTAAGTTAATATAAAATGAAACAAACTTATCACCCAGAAGTAATTTCTTTCACTTTATATAAGGTTAGTGAATTTTGCTCCCTAGAGTGCCCACCCGCTGTCTCTGGACACTTCGGCTAGTGTCCAATCCGTGTACATCTAATTTTCTTCTTTATATTTCTTGCCCAGTTAGCACATACGATTACCATTGAAGCTGATTTTTTCTTCTTCATATTTCTTGCCCAGTTAGCACATACGATTACCATTGAAGCTGATGTCTTGGCACAATCCTTACTACCTTTCTCTCACAGATACTGGCACAGATTGGGCATGAAGTAATTGGTTCTTCATTCCCCTCGCCCACTGTACATATTGTGTATGATACACAATAATGTGTTTAGCAGGAGACTGGAATTAACAAACAATAAATTGTGTACGATATAACACTTTGCCTCCCCCCCCCCCCTTCCAAAAAGTGCTACAAGGCATTTCTCTCAATGCTGCCTTAGTCTTAGTCTTTGTTGAGGAAAACAAACGCAACAGTCTCTATTTATCACAAGGGTGTAACTCGACAATGCATATAAAAAAAGACAATGCTATTTTCCGGTAATATTTCCCGGTACTTTTCCCGTTGTGGTCTACAGAAATCAGTCGCCTAGCCGCCTGGCTTGGGGGGGGGGGGGGTGGGATAAGGTGATCATGACCATGTTTCACATAACAAAAACTCCCCAAATCATGATTGTCCCCAATGGAGCTACACACACTAAAATTACTTCAAGTAGGTAATAAAGGCGGATTTACGACCACTTTGTACATGTACGTGTGCGGTATACATACACGATGCGTTTACCAACGTGGGATTCAGTGTTAAATCGCACGCTTGTTCACAAAAATGTCCAGTGGTCTAGAATCCGCTGTTTTTTGTGATTCCTAGATCGCACTTTTAACGTTCAAATACCCGTGGTGAACGTTGAATGTTACACGTTTTTAAAAAAAAGTGAAATTGTACATTTTCACTTTTTTTTTTTACTTAAAAAATTTTTGTCCACGTTCCCATCGCAGATCAGACCATCGATCCATCGTTGGTGAACGCGAGCAAAATTCTGGGCTAGCATAAAAAAAAAACGGTTTGCGGATTCTAGACCAGTGGTCTAGAATCCGCTATTGTTTTTGAGGCGGTGGGTTTTTCCCCAAAAAAACTTAACAGACTACTACTGGACGCTTCCCTTTCTGACGTGAGTGGGGGGAATACCCGGATTTTTTCCAAAAAAACTTAACAGGCAACTATTGAACGCTTCCATTTCTGACGTGAGTGGGGGAATACCCGAGGAAATAAAAAAAAAGTGATTGATATATATAGGTGAGAGAAAAAAAACATAAACATAAAAATAATTATACATTTAATTTTGAAAATAATAAAATAACTCGCATTAGCATACTTAAAGGAACATTAACAATTAAAAACGAAAAAATGTTTTTACAGATGGATTCTAGGCGCCGAGATCAAATTTTAGGCGAGTATGAACGTGCTAAGAAGGGCATTCAGTCGGCTGACAGAAGCAGACGTCTTGGTGAGATGGAACTCAGACGCGAAGCCACAAAAATATTTAAACCCGTGACGGAGGGTCAAGAGCGAAGCAGGAAGGAGATAGTCAAAGAATTGAGACCCATAAAAGAGAGTTCTTTGAGAATGGGTTCGTTGCCCGGTAGTTTTGGAAATCGGCATTCCGTTCAATCTGCACCAGATTACGTTTCCACGGGAATTCAAACAGATTTGAGCGAGACCGACGATACAGCTTCGACTATCGCCACTGATAGCGTCGCATCGTCTGATGATGGCGGTAAGAGAGATCTGTTGTATGGATTTTATAAGGATTCGGACAATAATACTTTTATTGGAGACACAGAAGTAGAAATAGGCGATGATGAATTGATCGTGAGTTCGAACAGATACGAATTGACTGATGGACTGCGCAGATTGCTCCTTTACGACAAGCCTAGTGATTACACGGAACAGGATTTCGACAATTACGGCGACATTCTGGTTCAGACCCACGCCATGAAGAGAAATAACGATGCCAGAGAGACGAGACCCAAGGCCAACAGAGGTTACAAGTGGACGAAAGTGGTGAAACCCATATGGGATATGAATAAGAAGTTCGTCGAATCGGTGACTGGCAAAGGGGTGAAAACCACTTTTCTTCCGAGCGATTCTGACGCTCTGTCTCAGAGATCGAGTTTGTTGATGGCGAGCAGACGGGCTGGTAACACAGGCTTAGATAATCAGATAGTTACTATATGTGACGAATTGTTAAGACAGAAGGTTTTGAATAAAAATCATTATAAAAGGCTGATGAACGAATTGAAGGATTGATGTATATATAATAAGTAGAGAGAAACAAACAAACAAAAATAAAACAGTAATTTTTTACACTAGAATAATAAAAGTATTTAAAAACAACAAAACGATTTACCAGTGAAAAAAAAAACAAAATATATTATAAAAAATAAAATATGTTGGTGATAAAGAACAGGGGATACGTCAGAACTTACGTTCAAGGCGGTTCTGGAATCGTCGATTCTATAATACGAGCGTTCACGAGCGATGCGGGTAGAAAACTCGCATCGACCGCGTTTGAGGTCGGTAAGAAGACGGCTTTGGATGCTGGTAAGAAAGCCGCTTCCGAAGCCAGTGGTAGGATAGCTTCTGTGGCTGGCAAGAGGGCAGCCGACGCGTTGATCGACAAGTTGATCAGTCCGCCGGCGAAGCGAGCTGCGTTAGAGCGAACACCGAAAAGTTGGAAAGATTTTAAGGATGCTGTGGTACCCATACACGATTTAGCCAAAATGACGAGCGAATCCGGATTGAAGAGAACTCGCGACGGTGTGATATAAATAAATAATAATATTAAAAACTGAGTTTGAAAAACATAAAAAATTTGTGTTTGAAAGAATCTAAAATAACAAACAAAAAAAAAAAAAAATAGAAAACAAAGATGAACATTAAAGATATGTCTTGGAACGACGCCGCGACCAAGAGGTCGAATAACGAGTTCTTTCTCAAAAGCATGAGAGGCTTGATAGTGGGAAAATCGAATTGTGGAAAGACCAATCTGTTGATGAATCTGCTGTCCCGACCCAGCTGGTTGGATTACGACAGATTGTTCGTGTTTGGCAAGAGCTTGTTTCAACCCGAATACAGATTGCTTCGAGAGTGCATGGATCGTAGATTGCCCAAGGACGTCATAGCCAGAATCTTTGACAGTAGGGAGGAATTCTACAAGAGTGAAGCTCCACTTTCGACCATTTTGGACGGTGCGGCGATGGAACTGATGAAGAGAAATGCATCTTCGAACGTCGAGTGTCGATTTTATGAGAACGCTAGCGACGTTCCGTATCCTAGAGAATTGAAATCGGAAGATAAGAATCTTATGATTTTCGACGATCTGCTTTTGGAGAGACAGAACCTATGCGAATCGTATTACGTTAGGGGTCGACACAGCAACGTGGACTGTTTCTACCTGTCGCAGAATTATTTTCGATTGCCCAGACAGACGATAAGGGAGAACGCTAATTTTCTATGTCTCTTTCGCCAAGATCTCAAGAATCTCAATCACATCTACGGCGATCACGTCGCAAACGACATGAGCGTGGCGGAATTCAGGAGATTCTGCAAGAGGGTTTGGGATGGAGGACTTTACAATTTCGTCGTGATCGATTTGACAAGCGAATTTAATCGCGGAAAATATCGGTGCGGATTCGACAAGTTTTATGTTACTGATGATAATAAGATAGAGCGTGAAAATAAAAAAAAAAAAAATTTAGAAAATAATAAATCTTCAAATAATTAGTTTGTGAAAAAAAAATAAAAAAATAAAATTAAATATAATGTTCGAACATGGAGAATTGTTAGAATGGATAGCCGAGAATACGGCTGCAAAACAATCCATTCAAATCGTGGTGAGTGGCGATTCGACTCGATTCGCTACGAAATTCGAACCTTCCATCGAATTGAATAGAGAGAAAAGATACGAGATGGCGTTGGTGAATCTGGAAACTTATTATTCCTTTCCCAACGTCACCGAAAAGAATAACTCGTTCAAGTATTCCGACGGAGTGGATTAGTTGGAGATTCGAATTCCCAAAGGGAGTTACGACATAGACGATTTGAACAATTACATTCAGACGCGAATGAAGACGGATGGAAAGGGAAGCAACAAGATCAGACTCGCTCCCAATCCTAATACCTTACAGACGATGTTGGATTTGGAAGATAATTTTCCAGTGGATTTCAATACGGACGATTCTATAGGCAAGATGTTAGGATTCGATCGAAAGATGTATCGAGGCCACGCGGCATCTGAAAATACGGTCGACATTCTCGCAGTCAATAGCATTCTGGTGAATGTGGACGTGATTGCTGGAAGACTCGTGAATGGTAGCGCTCAACCGACAATCTATTCCTTCTTTCCAAACGTGTCGCCGGGTTATAAGATCGTGGAGCGACCTCGAAATATAGTTTATCTACCAGTGATTTTAGACACGTTGTATAGTCTCAAAACCACGTTGATGGATCAAAATGGTGAACTGTTAGATCTTCGCAGAGGGAGGGTGACGATACGATTTCACATAAGAGAAATATAAAAGCAAAAAAAAAAAAAAATATTGTGTATATATAAAGATAACAAAAATAAAATAAACGCAATATTAATTTTACAAAATTATTTCAATATAAATAATTATTATTAAACAAGAAAACAATTGAAGTAAATATATTTTAAAAAAAAGAAGAATTATGACAGAATACGTGATTAAAAACGTGAACATATCCGCAGGACAGAGGAAGAAACTTAAGAGAGCATTAACAACTCGAGGCGAGGCGGTGAGATTCAAATTCACTCACGAAGATCTGACGAGAGGCGGTCAGGATTCGATCGCCTGGACCAGAAGTCAAATCAAAAGGATGGAGAAAGCGATTCGCGATGGAAGAGGGTTGACGGTGAGATTGAGTCCCACTCAATTGAGATACAATTTGAGAATGAAAGGTGGTTTCCTACCGCTATTGGCAGGAATCGCTGCAAAAGCATTACCCTTCGCCGCAAAGGCACTACCCTTTCTCGGAAAGACTCTTGGCGTGGGAGCTCTCACGGGACTCGCGAGTTCGGCAGTTGAGAGTTAATGGGTGGCAGCGGACTGTTTTTGAAGAAGGGAGGAGCCGTGTGTCGCGTCCACGTAGACGACAGCGGTAAATGATTGTATCTAGAACCCGTTAGAGGTGGCAACTCGTTGAGTGGAAACGGTCTCTATCTGAAGAGTGGACAGAACGTTGAGCGACTCGGCAAGGGTTTGTTGCTCGGTGAGAATTCACCGTTTAAGAGTATACCGATTTTGAATATGTTATTGTAATATAAAATTATATAATTATATAAAATATGAATCATAGAAAGTATAAAATAATATATTTAAAATGGATAAAAAGGTGGAGAAACAATTAGACGATAATGATGAATATTGGGAGACAGAGTGCGAAAAAAAGATGTGGAAAAATGGTTAGACGCTAATGATGGATATCTAAGGAAAGAACTGATGAAAGAGTTAGATAAACAGCGGGATAGACGGTTGGAAATGAAAAGAATGAGATGCTTTCCACCGTCACCACTACCTTCTGAAGAGAATGGTAATGATGCAAGTGTTACCAAGAGATGCACAACATTCGTTCATAATTATTATTCGGATAAACAAATGTGTTGTTATAAAAACGTATCATATCACAAAAAAAAGAAAAAAAGAAAAGAAGAATCGAACCTGAAATTTAAGAAAAAAGGAAACGTTATTATAATATATGGTAATAGTGAAGAAGGAAAAAAAAAAAAATGAGATCTAAAGATGATCTCATTACTTTTTTTTTTTTTCCTTCTTCTTCACTAAAAACTCAATCTCACTATTGTTTATATTACCAAGTCCGTTATTAGCATGTTGACACTCGTGTCTTCTCCTTTTTCGAAAATGTGTTGAATGTTTATGTTTACTCTTTTAAGTTTTTTTACATCGGTGAACTCGCTCTCACCACCTGATTTCTCCATGAGTTCGCATGAGATTGTTGGATATATGTAACTTCCATAGAACAATGTCAAATCGTCCTTGTCGAATTCTTTATCTTTAGCGATTTTCTGCAGATCGCTTTGATACTCGTAAAACAAATCGAGCATGGCTTCATTCAATTTCAAAGTCATCTTATATCTGTTGTATTTATGCTCTAAGTCCTTCATCTCGACCTCGCTCAATTCGATGGGATCGTGTTGTTGTAATCTATAGATTTTATGACCGAATTTCTTATACGTTTCGACTCGTTTCAATTTCAATTCGCATCTTTTAGGTGTTGCTGTCACGATCGATTATTTGGTTTTTTTTTGTTTTATGAATTCTTGCAGATAATGTATATTTTAAATTTTGTATTTTAATAATTTGTTTAAAAAGTTGTTTTTTTTTTTTTTTACTCTTTATATATATATAAAAAAAAAAGTTTTTAATTTTAATTTCTTTAATGTGAAATTTTTTTTGTAAAAAGTAATGAGATCATCTTTAGATCTCATTACTTTTTTTCCTTCTTCTTCGCTAAAAATCAATCTCTCTATTGTTTATATTTCCAAGTCCGTTATTAGCATGTTGACATTCGTCATTTTTTCACTTACGAAAATGTTTTGAATGTTTATCTTTACTCTTTTAAGTTTTTTTACATCGGTGAATGTGCTCTCACCACCCGATTTGTCCACGAGTTCGAGTGAGATTATTGGATATATGTAACTTCCATAGAACAACAACAAATCGTCCTTGTCGAATTCTCTGTCTTCGGCGACGATGATATTATTCAGCAGATCACTTTGGTACTCATAAAACAAATCGAGCATGGTTTCATCCAATTTCAAACACATCTGATATTTGTTGTAGTAGCGCTCTAAGCCCTCCATCTCAACCTCGTTCCATTCGATGGGATCGTGTTGTTGTAATGTATAGATATTAAAACCGAATTTCTTATACGCTTCATCTTGTTTCAATTTCAATTCGCATCTTCTAGATGTTGTTGTCATGATCGATTATTTGGGTTTTTTCTTGTTTTATGAATTCTTACAAATAATGTATATTTTAAATTTTGTATTTAAATAATTTGTTAAAAAGTTTTGCTTTTTTTTTACTCTTTTTATATATATAAAAAGAGTAAAAAAAAAGCAAAACTTTTTAACAAATTATTTAATACAAAATTCCAAAAAAAAAATATTCTTACAAATGAAGCAAACAGATAAAACAATGGAAAATTTAAATGAGAAAACCGTACCTCAGTTAAACGAGATTTGTAAACTATTAAAAATTTCACATTTCAGAAATCATAGAACTAAATGAAAAAAAACTGAAGTCATACAAGAATATTTGCGAAACGCTAGAAAGGCAAACGAAATGTCGATAGCAATGACGTCAAAAAATGCATCGGTTGTGAAAAATGAGAAGAAGAAGAAAAAGATAGTAAAAGGAATCAAAATGCCGACGTGGAAAAAAACCAAAAACGTTTCGATTGTGAAAAATAAGAAGACGACTAAACGAAAAGCCATTGAAGAACATCAAGTTTCAAAAGAAAAGTAAAGAAAAACTAAAACGAGTGATGCACTTCAGATTCTAGACAAATGAGATATATCGAGCGAAATTCAATGAGCAATCGACGAAGGGAAAGGAGAAGAATATGTAGAATGACTTGTTATGGAACTATTCCAATCAAAGCCCATAGAAAGGGAGAGTGCGATCAATGGCGTTTTTAAAACTTTTGATGTGGTTCCCTTGTTCAAGAAAATCGATCCAAAATTGTTCATGGAATGGGTGAAGAAAAAAGTATTGGATTTGTTTTGCAAATACATGAACGTAGGACTAACAATTAAGATGATACTCCATTGCGTGATGAATAAAATCGATGTG